>BSBK01002724.1:0-690000 GCA_027943335.1 Chamaecyparis obtusa | reverse complement strand
AAAATTCATGATTTCCTTATTTTGTTTCTCTAGTACATGGACATCTCTGAGATAGGCATGGAAATACATGATCAACATAAATTTCAAAGCATTTGATTGGTATTATGTAGTTTTAAGGAACACATTTATTTAGTTTGCAATCACTTGTAGAAAAATTTATCAATCATAGATTCTTTTCAATTATAGTTCATGTCTAGTTTAGTAAATGTCTTGTTTGTTTGGTGTTAGTGTTTAGGAACCCTCTTATCTCCATGACTAGTGTTTAGGAAGAATTTTTTTTAGGTCCAAGTATTAAGAAATATTGTTGTTGTTTTGGGTTGGTGGCATTAAGAAATACCTTTGTTAGTGTAGTTTAATATCAATTACGGACTAGAGATGACCAACAACCTAGCAGAGAATTCTAATAACGACTAGGTGACCTTTCAACTCGCATGACCATGACCACTGCCCCTAGAGAATACAACCTTCCTAGGACCTTGATATAGATATATTCCATTATAGGAGAATAGGATATTTCTGATAACTTGGCTCAAGATTTCATTTTCACAAAAGTGACTGAAAGGTATATACAAAATGAATTTTAGGTTGGTCAAACGTTCACGAGTTGCATTGATAGATAGAGCATTGATTACAAGTAGCGCATGTTTACTAGGTTTTCACCACTTGGACCAATTTTTCATTTTTTCTACCAAGGTGCCTATTTGCCAAGTTTTCACCAAGATACTTTTTCTCTTTTTCAATTTTTTTGTACTTTTCTTTTTTTCTTTTTTTTCTTTGATTCACCAAGGCACCTATTTGCTAGGTTTTCACCAAGATGGTCATTTTTTTAGGACATTTTTACTATTTTTGAGTTTTTTGCTTTCCATTATTTTTTATTTTTTTCAAGATAAATATTTGTTGTTTTTGAATTTCTTCAGGATCAATTTTTGTTATTTTTGAATTTCTTCAAGATCAATTTTTGTTGTACAAGTGTTGCCTCAAGAATGTTCGACATAATACCATTCCAGGTGGAGATTATTTATTAGATCTAGTAGGACATCTCCCTCAGGTGTAGCCAATTGATAGGAGTCTAATCCAAATTAAGTTGTGATGAAAAATGGACCCATCCAGTTGGGTTCAAATTTTCCTACCTAAAATGTTCTTGGATTTACTTTCTTGTTGTGACCTCTTGACATCCTCTTTTGGAAGACTTTGAGATGATCAAATGCCCATTGTCTGCGCTCATCTAACAGTTCTAGCTCTTGTAGTTGTCATATTTTGTAGTCCTCATCGGTGACTAGATTTTTCAATGACACTCTCAGTGATGGAATCTCTACTTCAATTGGCAATACTACTTCAGACCCATATACCAGTGAAAAATGATTTGCTCTAGTTGGCATTCTGATGCTGGTGCAGTATGCCCACAATGTTAGATTAATTTTCAAGTGCCAATCTCTTCCTAATTTTCTAACCATTTTATACAAGATCTTTAATATTGTTTTGTTTGATGCTTCGGCCTATCCCTTAACATGAGGGTAATAGATTGAGGAATAGTGATAAGTATTTTGAATTGCATACATAAGTCATCCATGTATTTAATTTTGAATTTTTTTCCTTTGTCAGTTACAATTGATGAGGGTACCACATACCTACAAATGATGTAGTTTACAATAAACATTGTGATTTTCTTGCCTATAGCATTGGCTAGTGTTACAACTTCAACCCATTTTGTAAATTATTCAATTGTCGTAATGATATACTTATGTCCATTGGATGAGTTTGGATAAATCTATCCTACTAGATCAAAGGCTCATTGTTGAAATGAATAGTGATGAATGGAATTAACTCCCTAGCTAGAGAATGTATCAGGTTGTCATGGACTTGGAATTTCATGCATGTCTTGGCATAATGAATAACATATTTTTCCATTGTAGGTCAGTAGTATCCCACTCTTTAGAGTTTCTTGGCTAATGAAAATCCATTTGAGGGAGACCCACAAACACCTTCATGTACTTCCTTTAATGCACAACTTGACTCTTCATTTTCTAAACATCTAAGTAGCATATTGTCCAGAGCATGTCTATACAAGTCATTAGTAATGATTAAATAATGTGATGCTACTCTTATGAGGCATTTTTGTCATTTCTTGAATAATTTTCAGGGAAAGTATGATCTTTAAGATAGGAATAAATATGGGTGTTTCTAGATAAGACTTGAGTTTTAATAGTGCATATAATTTGGGAATCGGGGGAATCATAGGCTGGAAATGAGAGTTATTCCACTAGGAATTCATAGTGAAATTGATGCTCTTCTTGTTGCAACATGGATGCTAAGGTAGCCATCACATCAACAACTCTATTCTCTAACCTTAGAATTTATTCGAATATTATGTTGATAAAATATTTCTTTAGGTCATCCACCATCCTTTTATAGAACATTATTTTATCATCCTTTGTCTAATAGTCATTATTGACCTAATTAATAATAAGCTATGAGTCTCCATAGATATGTAGCTCAATGATTTTCCATTCTATTGCTAGCTTTAATCCATTTACTAAGGCTTCATATTCTTCTATGTTATTTGTGCATAGAAATATCATCTTGTATGCCTTTGGTATTTTGTATTCTTGTGGAGTAATGAAAAAACATCTAGCTCCTGACCCTTGCTATGTGAATGAGCTGTCAAAATACATCTTCCATGGATGTTCTATATGTTGGAAAAATGGTCAGCGCTCCCCTCAGGATTTGTGACATGACTTAACCGCCTCCTGTGTCTTCTATAAGTCTAGTGGTTGTATCAGGCATTAACAGGTCGATCTTTTGGTGCAACGACAACCACTACTTGTAACAAGTGGTATCAGAGCTTGGTCACAAGTTCGAATCCCCTCGGGTAATGCTGAGGGGGAGATTGTTGGAAAAGTGGTCAGTGCTCCCCTTGGGATTCGTGACATGTCTTAACCACCTCCTATGTCTTCTATAAGTCTAGTGGTTGTATTGGGCATTAACAGGTCAATCTTTTGGTGCAACGACAGCCACTACTTGTAACACTATAAGGTACATGATTGCATCATTAGGGAACTCTATGTGTAATGGTTTTTCATATGTCAATGGTGATTCAACAAGTTGGTTAGATATCACTTGTCCTATGTTGGCCTTTATGTCAACATATTCAATATCAAACTCACTTAATACTAGGACCCATTTTTCTTGTCTTCTTGTCAGTGTTTCTTTATTCAACATATACATAAGTAGATCTTTCTTTGCAACTAGGTTCACCTTATGTGACAACATATAATGTCTTAGCTTGTAACATGAAAATACCATTGCTAAGAATGCCTTTTCAATTATTGAGTAATTCCATTCATAGGAGAGTAGAGTTCTTCTGATATAATATATAGCCCTTTCTTTCTTAGCTTCACCCTATTATGCTAGCAACACTCATAATGATGTATCTATTGCTAATATGTATAATATAAGTGGTTTTCCATGAATCAAAGCCATCAGGATCAGGGGATTTTCCAAATATTGTTTAACTTGAGCAAATTTTTTCTTGCATTGTTCATCCCATGTGAATGTGGCTCCTTTATGCATCATTTTTATGAATGGTTGAGATTTATCTGCTAATTGAGATATGAACCTCCTTATAGATTGAAATTTACCTTGAAGTGTCCTCATCCAACTGATTTTTCTTGGTGGTTTCATTTCAATGATTTCTTTTACCTTTTCTAGGTCAACTTCAATTCCTTTTGCTGAAATTATGAATCCTAGAAACTTTCTTGATGATACTCCAAATACACATTTCTTAGGATTTAACCTTAGTTCAAACTTCTCCATTCTTTCAAAGATTCTCCTTAGGGCCTCTATATGCATTGTTCTAACTTTTGATTTTGCTAATGTGTGATCAATATAATCTTCCATATTTCTATGCATCATATCATGGAATATTGTCATCATGGCCCTTTGGGATGTTGCATCTATATTCTTGAGACCAAATGGCATGATGTTCCAATAGTATGTACCCCATGCATATGTAAATATAGTTTTATCTTGATCTTTAGGGGCAATTTTGATTTGGTTGTTACCTGGGAACCCATCTATTAGAGAATACATCCCATATCCTGCAGTAAGATCCACAATCATATGTATGTTAGGAATTGGAAAATCATCCTTTGGACAAGCTTTGTTTAGGTCTCTAAATTTTGTGTAAACCCTTATAGATTTATCCTCTTTGGAGATAGGAACTATGTTAGATATTGATTCCACATAGTCAATGACCCTTATGAATCTAGCTTTCAATAATTTCTCTAGTTGTACTTTTACTAATAATGCCACATGTGGATTCATTTTTCTCAATTTTTGTTTTACAAGCCTTACTTCAGGAGAAATAGATAGATGATGCATTATTAGGTCTATATCCAATTTGAGAAAGTCTGAGTAAGACCAAGAAAAGTTGATCTTATTTTCCATGAAGAAATTAATGATTTTTAACTTCTCTTTTGATAAAGATTGAGTGATGTGGACCATTTTTGGAGCTTTTGATGTTCTAGGATTGACTAATTGTGTTGGCTCAAATAATATTGAAGATCTTTCTTGAAAATAATCTATAAGAATATCAAGATTCTCATCCTTTAGCACCTCTAAGAGGTTTTCACCATTGGATACATCTTTTTCTTTTACTATTTTGGAATCTGATACTGCCACAATGTGGTTTTCACCATCATATTTCTTTTTCTTTTTCTTTTTCATTTTTAGAATGAGAAACTTAATATCCCCCTTTTTCACATTTACACTCCTTTCACTGGTGAAAGAGGCAAATGGTTCACAAGAGTTTAGATGGAAAGTTAGAGTATAGTAATTATCAAAGGATAATAGGCTCATAAATGTGGATTCATTCCAATCTATAAGCTCAAGATTCACCAAGGATAAGGATTCATAGGGTTCAAGAGACAACTCCACATTATTATCCATGTTATTGACTTGCAAGATGATTTTTACTGAGTTAGCTTCCAAAGAGTTGTTAAGATTATTAAAGTCATTATCATTATTATTGGAGTTCACATTATTATTGTGTGAGTCTAACCCTAGAGACCTAGCATTAGAAATTTCTCCTTCTTCAATTTGAACTCTAGGAGTGTATTTATGCACCACATCTATCTCTATATCTATTGTTGTATCATAGAGTATATCCCATTCATACTCATGTGAATCACTCTGACTATCATCTGAAATGCCCAAGAAATGGGCTATAGCCATTGGTGCATCTTCTTCTTCTTTTGCATTGTTTTCTTATTGTTGACTCTCTCCTTATGGAAAAGGTGTTTTTTAAGATAATGGTATGCCTTGTTGATCCTCAAAATGAGGCATGCCAAGAATATGAGTGACAGTAACTAAATGCCCCCAGTTAGGATGTCTTTCTTGTTGTTCTTCCTCTGATTCTTCTTTTGATTCTTATTTAGGTCCAGGATTGGTACTAAGCTCTGATAGTGGATCTCCTTGCAAGAGTAGTAACCTCTCATTTAGATTGGTTTCCCTTATATCTCTTCTTCATCATATGAATCACTTGATCTATGAATTACAAGACCATCTTCAACTATACGATGAGATGTTTATTCTTTAAAACCCACTTTGGTTTTGTCTCTAGGGTTCTAGAAGTCCATGTGTATTGGTTATATGTTTCCTTTATTATTTTGACCCAACAATCCTTTTCCTTTATAACCCATTTGTTTCATAAAGTCATACCCTTTACCATATTTGTTTGGGGCTATCTCCACATTTTTGACAGTTCCATCATGTTCATCTCCTTTATATAGCCATTGTAGGACAACCTTTTCTTCATTTTCTTCTTCTAGAGACACCTTCACTTTCACCATCACTGTTCGTTCATGAATTCTCAATGTATCACCTTTGGAGGGTGTGAATGTCAATGAAGGTCTTCCTTGGGGTCTAAGAGATAAGGGTAAGTCTATCATGGACATCAAAGAATCTATCTTGTATTCTCCCATTCTTGCCTCTTGTATATTCATCTTCTTTGCAAAACTCCTTAGGAATATTGCTTTGGAAGTCTTTGCTTTGTGAGAAATTTATTAATTGTGAGGAATCATACTATCTTCTTGCTTGATATTATTGTAAGGATAGGTTGTATCAGCTAGAATGGTTACTTCTACTCCATCGTGAGGAAATTTTATTAATTGATAATAGTTAGAAGGTATCACATGCATTGTATGGATCCACAACCTTCCAAGAAGAATGTTGTAGGAAAGTGGTAGGTCAAGAACTTGACATATCACATCTTTTTCCACAAGTCCCACTCTGATGGGTAAGATAACCAATCCCTTGGAGGATATTTCTTCTTCATTGTAGGATTTTATGGTTATTGTTCTTCTCAGATCAATCACATGTTCTTAGAACCCAAATTTCTTCACTAGATTATATGTATATATATTAAAACTAGTGCCTCCATCTATCAAGACACCCTTGAATCAGTGTTTATGAATCAATACCTCTAGATGCAATGGTTGATTATGTGTATGGTTCAAGGAATTATCATCTTCTTAAGAGAAAGACAAATGGTGTGGTGAATTTAGATGACCAACCATAGTTTGGAATCTGTCTACATCTAATTCCTTGGTTACATTAGTAGTAAGCAGGGCTTGATCAAGAATCTCTTGATAGACTAGAGAGATTTTTAACAGTTCCAAAATAGAAGTTTTGGTAAGTGTGCATTGTAATTAGTTTACTAGATTGAACTTTGAAGGAAATGTCAATTGTTTAGGAGCCATTGTTATAGATGGTTGACTTTATGTAGAAGCTCCTTTAAGGGTGAGCTTAGCTTGGATCCTTTTCATTTTTAGGAATAACAGTCCACCAATATAACTAAGAGGGGGGGGGGGGGTGAATCAGTTGTATGATAGATTATTAAACTTTAAACTTTGAATAATAGAAATACCAAATCAAATGAACACAATGAATGCCAATACAATACCACACTATTTTTTATTGAGGAAACCCTGTTAAAGGTAAAACCCCAGTGGGAATTGACACCCACTAATGATGTACTGAGAGTATAGTATGCTTGTTAAAAGATCTAGCCCTTTTAGGAGTTGATTAAAACATTATAGTACATATTCCTTGTTAGAGACCATACCCTATTAGGAGTCAAATAAAATAGTAGGCTCACTGCCCAAAGAAGGTTATGACCACCTTCAGAACTCAATCTTCACAACACAAGTGTATATAAGGGAAATACACAATCCTTGTGAACTATCTGATAGAAAATGTCTTTTCTCGATTAGTTTTGATGAAGTATATAAGATATCATCTTCTCTACATCTAGCAGACACAAGCTCGCAACATCCACAATCCGCTTTTACATCATATTCATACTTCACACCTTTTCAAAAGAAAAGATATTACATATATACCCTATTACAAATAAATGATCAGGTCGGTTAGTTAGGATTTCCTATTATACAAATCATATAACCCCTTGCTAAGATACACATGGTATCTAAAACAAGTATATAACAATTACAATTCAATAATTATGATCCAATATCTATAATCCATGCTTGCAATCCATAATACATGCTACAATTCCAAAGTTGGCCCTAGACAGGTCTCCTCCAGAACATACGCCACAATTGACATCATCATGTATCCCATGATTTGATAAGATCAATGAAAATTGCTCAGTGTGTTATCTAACATCCCTTGAGATCACATACATTGGATCCACATTGCTTGTAAGATATACTCAAAACTCAGAGACTTACTCTGTCAACTTTCATTGTCACAGTCCAGTAACTAGTCTTTACCAAATATTCTATAAATTAACCAATATGTAATATTACATCATGCGATCTTAGATATAAGATCACAATAGCTTCCTGTACACACATCTATGTTCACACATTCTGAATCATCCACACAACATCTGTACACTATAATAACCAGTCTATTTTCTTTATGGAAACTTATGTTGACATTAGTGACAAAAAAGAATGACAAAAGAATTGATAATGTAGTGTTTAAAAATATTACATGCATTAGCAATATCCAACAATCTCCCCCTTTGGCATTGATGACAACATATGGGAAAATCCATCAACCCAAAAATCTATCAACCCAAGAATACTCTAATGAACTCTTCCCCATAGTATCTCTCCCCATACAGTATGGATTTTCTCATAGTATCTTTCCCCCTTTGACAAAAATGGAAAAGGGTGCCATAAGTCATCAACTATCTCCCAATTAATCTTCATCAATTAGGTGTTGAATGACCCAAATGCATTTGTAATCTTCCAATGATCACTTTGTTAATATGATTTAGAACAACAGACAGGGGGGGTGAATCAGTTGTTCTCAGAAACTGATGTATAAAATAACTTCAAAAACTTTTCTATAAATCATATCAAGCAACCAAAACAAACTCGGTCATCACTGATTCAATAATAGAAACATATAACTTAGCAGTCCACTACCCAGCTGTATCTAACTTGTAAAACATAGAAATGTTCAAACCCAAAAGCATTCACACAAGTATTGACACTAGGATTTATAGTGGAAACCCAATATGGGAAAAACCACTTTGTAACATGCTACTATTATTTTCACTCTTCTAAAGTGAGCTCGGTTAAAAGCCAACCCTATCAAAGGTTACAATACACACTGTCAAGTGTGACCCGGTTAAAGGATTTCAATCACCCTATTAAAAGTGAGCCTGGTCAAAGGACTTACATACACTCCATTAGAATGCAACCTTGTTCAAAGGATTTAACATATGACTTTTAGGTCAACCTCTGTTAAAATGATTTTGACTGTTACAATGGTTAGAAAGTAGCAGTAGTATTGATTTGAAAACATACAACTCACTTTGCAAATATTAGATCCAATTCCGTACACAAATGCTGGTTTACTGACTTTGAAAATTTGCCATCTCCACTTCTGATCTGCTTAGAACTTTCCTTCAAGCAATCACCACACTTTTTCTTCAGCCTTTCCGCTGATACAGTCAATAAAACTTACTATTCTTCCAACATCTCCTTCACCCATGCATACACATACCTAATGCTTCGGTTCCCTTAATACTTTCCTCTGCTAGGTTAACTTTTCTTTGCCACTTAATCTCCTTCATAGATCTTAGGGTTAGGTCAAATACATTGAATCTACCCACTTCATGTTCTTCATCTCCTCTTCTAGAATCATCTCAAATCTCATAAAGATTTACAATAAAATGTTTTACAAAGCATTAAATGCTTCCATACAATCAATAAATAAAGTCAACATGTTTTACATAATCCAAGAATTCAACAATGTTGGCTCCAAATATGAATTCTCTTCAAATATAAAATTGCTGATGCTCGGTCAATACTATGATCATCCACTCGGTCTCCATGTAAAACGCTTGGTCACTACTAAAATTGTTTCCTTGGAAAATACTATCTTCCTCGGTAATTTACTGATACTCGGTCGACACTAGATTTTTGCTCAGCATCCACTAACTTGGTCGACTCTGTCATAACTTGGCTTAAACATTATTTCTTCATTTTTTCTCGGTTAAGCCTACCGGTTTAGTCTTCAATCTTACTAAGATAAACAATACATTGTCTCATCATTGTACAACATAGTCAAGTACACTTTGTAGTATCAAGATAACTCAACCTTTCCTTAGGTGCTATTGTTACCAACCTTTCTTTCCCTTCTCACCATAGATATAGTACTTTCCAAAGTAGCAATAGTCTTACCAGTTAAGGTTTGACATCAATGACAATACAACAATTGTTTCAATTGCAGTTTCCAACACACTCCCCCTGAGGAGTAGATCCATACATCTAGTCCAGAAAGTGATAGAGCTCCAAATTCCTCTAGACTAATGCATTCCTGCATCATTTAATTCTCACAAGGAGGGGATTTCACCCCAAGCATACCTTTGAGATACTCAAAGTCATCTTTTGGCAATGGCTTTGCAAAGATGTCTGCTATCTGTTCTTTTGTGCTAATGTATTCCAACCTTATTTCTTTCTCTGCAACCTTGTCTCTCAAAAAGTGATACTTAATAGAAATATGCTTAGTTTTAGAATACATCACAAGATTATTTGACATATTTACTATACTATTATTATCACAATGGATAACCATTGGTTCAACAAAAGTTATTTCAATATCTTGCAACATTGTCTCATCCAAACAATTTGAGTGCAGTTAATAGTAGCAACAACATATTCAAATTCAACATTAGATTGAGCTATGCAATCTTTCTTTTTACTTAACCATGAAACCAAATTTTTCCCAAGAAAAAATGCACCTCCACTAGTACTCTTCATGTCATCAATATTCCCTACCCAATCAACATCAGTATAAGCATGTAATTCAAAGTCATTATTTTTATCATACCATAAGCCATATTCTATTATTCCTTTCAGATATCTAAATATCATTTTTACAATAGCCATCTGTGTCTCTTTAGGATCTACCTGATATCTGGCCACAATTCCAACAACATTAGCAATTTTCGGTCTAGAGTGAGTCAGATATTGTAATCCTCCAATCATTGATCTATACTTGGTTTAAAAAACACACTTGGTTTCATTAGTATTTTTCAATCTATGGACAGTTACCATGGGTGTACCGATAGGTTTACAATCTTCCATCCCAAAATTTTTCATGATGCAAAGGTAGGGAGCCGAGGGGCCAAATGATGTCACACCCTACAGATCCAGCCCTGCTCAACAACTCGCACAAGCAACAACAACATAGTGAGAGAGAGAAAGCAAGATCATTGATGTTATTGACTAATGAACTACAACTGATTTAGAACCTAAATGAATAATCTATGATTAAAGATCACTGAGGAGTTGCTGATTAGATATGCAAGATGATTAAATTAGTATTATGTTGTCATTGATGTCAACTAGCTTGATAGTACTTATCTTGTAAGTTACCATACCAAAACATCTAAAGAAAGGTGAAAGAGATGAAGAATAGAAGTATCTACATGAGGAAGATGTATATGTCAGATGAGGATACAAAATACACTTAGTAACTTGTTGATGAGTCTATGACTTTATGATATTGAATTTATTATGTTGCATTCATCTATGATGAAGAATAGAGCTGAAAGACACAAAGTAGTGTTGTCGGTAAATGAAGCATTCCAGTATACACCAACGGAGTGTAGTGTATAATGAGCATAGTGTTAACCAAGCTTGTGTTCACCGATGCATTTCTTTGTTAACCGAGCAAGAACAAAAATGAATTAAATGATTAGTTTAGCTGAAAGATTGATGAGTTGGAAAGTGTATGAATTTGAGGTAACAGATAAGGTTTGTTATGAAGATCGATGGCTAACATAATTCAAGGAAGATCTAATGGAGTAGATTGAAATGTGTTACTAACACATCAGCCAAAAAAGGTTAAAGCGAAAAAATCAATGAATGAGATTAAGTGGCAAAATCTGATGGACAAAAAGAAAATGATTTACTTGTCTATATAAGAGACATTGGTTTCATTCTTGAAACTATGCCAAAGGAATAAGATACTATAGAATTATCACATGAACAAGTTTTCATGCATTCTGATCATACTGGTTAATGAGAACTGAACTACAGAACAATTACCGAGCTACAAAGAGTAATTAGTGACGGACAGTAAGTTGATATAGTGTTGAATCTGAAGAGATATATTGATCAGAAAGATTTGTATGAGCTGAATATTGATCTATAAACTACAATTGAAGTTGTATCAAGGAAAATCATCTACTGTTACATATTTAACCATTGTACATAGTCAAATCTCTTAACCGAGTGGACTAAGAAAGTCTTTTTATGTTTCATTCATAGAGTGAACATTGTTATCCTGTCAACCCCAAAGTGACTGCTGGTTGGGCGATAAATTCTAGTCTAAAATCCTCTAACAAGGTCACACCTAACAGTGTGTTTGTAACCTTTAATAGGGTTGGGTCTTCACCGACATCACTTCAGAAGAGTGAACATTTTTGGGTTGCCGGTCCCAGGTGGTTTTTCCCTTCACAGGGTTTCCATGTTAAATCTCGTGTTATGTGTTGATTGTGATATTTGTTTGTTATCATACTTTGCATATTACATGTTAGATTTGATCCATAACTACTATAAGTTTTAGACCGATAATCGGTAAAAGCACAGACAGTGAAAGTATTTTATGTTTACTGAGTAGCAAAAGTTGAAGAATTTGTTTTGGATTATACATTTTGTTTTGGGACACTGGCTAACTAATTCACCCCCCTCTCAGTTATTTTAACAATTGGTATCAGAGATGTGGTTGCTTAGAATAGAGTTTTAAGGACTCCAGCATAAAGATCTGAAGATATATAAGAGGGAAGTGCCAAGATTGAACAAAGAGAACTTCACAGTATGGAAAAGCTGGATGAAGTTGCACATATCTGGAATTGGGAATTATGCACTAGAACTGATGGAGAATGGATACATTGAACTGACACTAGGTCCACTGACACTTGATCAACTGAAAGAAAGGCATGAACACAATATTACTATGATGGAACTTGCTGCTACCTGTACCGATGCCAAATTTGAAGACATTAAGGGATGCACTACTACCAAAGCCATGTGGGATAAACTGACTCTAATATACATTGGAGATTTGAATGTTAAAAGAGCCAGAGTAGAAAGCCTAAGAGGTTAATTTGATGATATGAAGATGAAAGAAGGTGAGAACATTGTGCAATACTCAAATAGACTAAAAGAGGTAGTACATGCTATTAGAGTATCATATGGAATTATTGATGATGAAACAATGATAAGCAAGATTCTCAAAACTTTACTGCCAGTTTATGCAATCAGGATCTCTGTAATTCATGAAAAAAGAGCTACATCAAACCTTACTCTTGACACATTGATTGGTAAGCTTACAACCTTTGAATTGAATAACTTTGACAATAGTGTTGTACCTTCTGTTGAATCTACTTTCATGTCTTCTTTGAAGATTGGTAAGTCTAGTAGCAGGAATAGTAAGAATAATGAAAGTGATAGTAATACTGATGATGAACTTGATGAGCTTGAAGCTCTTATGGCCAAAAGGTTACCCAAAGGTAAATGAAGGTATAGAGATAAGATAGCTTTGGCATGCTTTAATTGTAAAGAAGTAGGCCACATCACTGCTAGATGTCTGAAAAAGAAAGATGATGATAGATCCAAAGATTGATCCGAAGGAAGCTATGGAATAAGAGTCAACAGAGGCTACTGACACAACAACAGAAACAATCGAGATAACTATGACAAAGGGAAAAAGGTATGTTACATAACTAAAGATATTGAATCTAAATTTGACAATGATGATGATGTAGAAGTAGTATTTGTTGCTATGAAAGATGACTCAGAGGAAGAAGAGAAACATGAAGAAACATCACTGATCTCTAAAGTAAGTAGAAATGATACATGGATTATAGACAGTGGTTGTACACATCATATGACTAGTGATGTAGAGAAATTTGATCTACTTGATGAATACGATGGAGGATTTGTTAGGATGGGAAATGATGCACCCTGTATGGTAAGAGGTAAAGGTTCATTGATGATTAATGATAGAATAAAATGTGAAAATGCATACTGGGTATATGGACTGAACTATAATTTGTTAAGTGTGGCACAACTGAATAATTCAGGCCACCAACTTGCTTTTGAGAGCAAAAAGGTAAAAATCTATGATGATGGAAGAAGACTTGTTGGAACCGATACACAATCCAGAGGTAATCTATTTTATCTTGATATTGATCAATCTTCTTGTTTATTAATGAAGGATGAAGATGCATGGTTGTGGCATAAAAGGTTATGCCATGTGAACTTTGATAACATGATCAAGATTAGTAAGAAGAAAAGAGTTAGAGGATTGCCTAACTTGTCAAAACCTAATCATGCTATGTGTCATGAATGTTAGAAAGGTAAGATGACTAAGTATAGTTTTAAAAGCAAAGACTAATCGACAAAGAAGATACTTGAGTTGGTTCATATTGACCTATGTGGTCCTATGAGAACTCATAGTTATTATAGTGATAGATACTTTATTCTTTTTGTTGATGACTATACTAGATTTATGACAATTATGTTCTTAAAATAAAAGTCTGAAGCATTTAAGATGTTTAAGTGGTATAAGGAAAAGATAGAAAAAGAGACTGGAAAATAATTAAAATGCTTAAAATCTGATAGAGGAGGTGAATTTATCTCTGATGAATTTACTAATTTTTGTAATGAGCATGGTATCAAAAGACAGGTCTCTGCATCGAGAACACCTCAATAGAATGGGATTGTTGAAAGAAGGAACAAGTCAATAATTGACTGTGCAAGAACACTAATGCTGCAAAAGAATATTTCTCAGACATACTAGAGGGAAGCTATCACTACAGCTGTATATGTGCTTAACCAAGTACAATTGAAGAAGGACACCAACCAGACACCCTATGAGCTATGGTTTGGACACAAACCTACTGTAAGTTATTTTGCAGACAGGTACAAAATTCAAGGTCACTGATCTTGTCAAGGTCACTGATCTCAGTCCAATCTGAGAATACATACTAGCATCTACTAGAAGGTAGTAAATCACCTGGTTAGTTTAGTTTTCAATTACTTGCATGATTTTGATTTTAACTAACCTCTAATGTTTTACTGAAGTGTTGTGTCTACAGCTAGGTACAAAATTCACACACACATTTTTGGCACCCACCGTGGGGCCCTAAAATGGGTTTCCACTCAATTTCTATCAATTTCTATCATCTTCTTGTCATTTTTTGTTCCAAGCTACAATTTTTAATTTCTATCCGTACAATTTTCATATGAGTTTTGTCAGAAACTTGCATCAGAGGATACCCACTATCGTACAATAGTTTATTTGATCAAGGATCATACCGCCAGAATCAAAGTGTCATTTGGAGGCTCTATTATCGTATGGTCTGATACCCATTATCATACGAGCTTCTGGACTATTGTCTGGGAGGTAACCTACTATTGTACAAGTTTTAGTGCTAGGTTTCAATTGTCATTTCACATTTTTAGGTAGTTTTCCAGATTTTTTTTCTTGATTTGGACTAAAAGCTAACATTAATGATTGAAATTTGCTGTTTCTGATTGATTTCTACTGGTTTTGATTGGGAAAAGTGTAAGAATTGCTAAAAATAAGTAAGAATCTACTAAGCGCATTGCAAGGAATTCAGGTAATCTTTTCAGCTGATAACATTTCAATTTGGATTAAAAAGAACTCTTGTGTGTCAAGCTTGTGTGACCTTTATTGCTTTCATATCACATATTTCATTCTGGGCTATTAAAAATGAGCATCTTTGTTACACATAGTAAATAGGCCCTATGAACACTATTCGTGGTTCTTGAGAAAGTGTGTTTCCAGTGAAAATCTTCTCAATGAAGGAACCCTTGTAGGTAGGGAGGATACTGAGGGAGTCTCACATTCTACTAGATTTGTGTGTCTTCAGCTTCTGATTGATACATTCTCTCTGGAGAGGTTGATAGATCATGAGTGGTTGACATCATAGATCTTTGTGAGATAATCTTGGTCTTAGCATGTCGGATTAATCTGTCTACTTTGTTTAGGTTAAAAGTGAAAAGGCTAGAGGACTATGCTCTACTACCTTTTTGGGTAGTACCAGAAACTCAGATCCTGGAATCTGGAACTAGTCTCCATGTGGTATATTTTGTGAGTCACCTTTAGAGAGGGTTAATGATAGTGGACATTCCCTTAATTGGGTCAACCACATTGATGAAACCTCAAGTGGTAATAGCCATTTTCACTGTGGTAGTGACAACCGCTATATAAATGTCCTTGTGGAAGAAATCTCCATAGGTGTGGTCTCTTGTTGGGCTATCAGATCTCCCTAGCAGCTCTTGATTGATTAAATTCTCAGACTATGTCAAAACCCTAGTGTGCTTGGATTGGAGTTTTCCCTCTTGAGATCACAAAATTTATAGAGTTAGACCATTACTAAAAACACTAGTGAGGCCATATTTTCATTTTCTAGGAATATGTGCGTTATTGCAAAACTTTTTGAAACATACACTATTAGCACTCCTATGGATTAGCACAATTCAGTCACTTGATTGTTCATGCGGAGGGTTGCTTTGTGCCCTGTTCATTATTTTTAGATGTGCTTGAAATCACTTGCTTGCTATTTTGCGTGCTTGTTTATCTATCTAGTTACTAAGAATGAATCAATCCGCTACAATCTTCAAATCTAGACAGAAAATTTTGTGAATAATCTGAAACCAAAAATCTCAAAAATTGCAAAAATTTGATGTTAACCACCTTTCTGGAGTCAATAGTCATTTTGTAAAGTCAAAAATTCATATGACTTTCAACTCTTGTCATTTCAAAACCCCCAGATTGTCATATGGTATATGGTACATTGTCGTATGAGTTTTGCTGCCAGTCAATTCCAAAAAGTCAAAAGCCCTACTATCAACTATCGTGCAAGTTTTGCAATAGTCGTATGAGTTTTTTCAATTGTCATTTCATGCTATACCCACTATCGTATGAGCTTGTAGAAAGTCATTTGAGAAATTTTGAAAAGTTGTCAGAAAGTTGTTAGAACTGTCAGAGACCTAGCTTTTCCAGCCTATTTCCAAAGTCTGTCAAGAAAATTACTATGTCAGGAACAGAGCAGTAGCTACTAAGAATCCAATAATTTTCCTAAAGTGGCCTTTTGAATCCAATTTAGCCTTCTATTTAATTGATTTGAGTCTTTATCATCTTGTGTCAAAACCTTGTCATAACTATCAATCTTTAATCCATCTTCAAAATGGCTAAGTGTTGTGAACTCGTGTCTGCTATCTTTTAGGAATCTACCCATACATCCAAGGCACATCCTCCTTCATTTATGTCTAATCTAAGCTTCAATCAATCAAACCTTGACAAGGTTGCATCATTTGATCTTCTTGAATCAGATCCTTCTTCAGTTGTCTTCATCATATCCTTTTGTTTCACCCAAGGTTAATGGTGGAGACTAGAGCTTCCTCTCATAAGAAATCTGGAGAAGCATCCCATACCTTACCTATAACCATTGTCAGGGGTCCAACTCTTGAGAAACTCTACAATTATAGTCTTTACAAAGATGGTGGTCTTGGAAACATTTGATTAAAAATTGGTTACATTCCTCCTTCTTCAACTCACAGAGGTAATCAACAAACTCCTCCTTGATCTATCCCAGGGAGAAATCCTACCATGTCTCAAGAAGGGACAAACTTTGGCTCTCAAAGAGTTTAATCTCAACATGGTGCAAATCAGGAACCCACACCTGAAGAAATTGCTCAATATCAAAATGATGATAACTTCAAACGAATGATGAAGCATTTCTTGAAAGAAGACAAAGAGGCATACTTTTTACAATTAGCTCATCAAGGAGCTAAACTTCCTCCCAACTTTAATGTTGAAGATATCATTACGCATGAGGAAGAAACTCCACTCACAGCTATGATGAAACATATGCATGCCATGCAAGTCAAACTTAATAAACTTGAGAAAGAAAAGGAACCCAAGGAGTTCTCCATGGAGGCCCTATGTCCTTTTCCATTTGACAAAGACTTGTACATTCCACCATTCCCAAAAAGAGTGGAGATGCCAAAATATGATAAGTATGATGGACACTTAGATCCTCAAGATCATGTCAGAGAATTCTGTACACAATCTATGGAGTTCATGCATGAACCAACCTATCTGATGCATCTCTTTCCTCAATCTCTAGGGGGAGTAGCCATTCATTGGTTCTCAAGATTGCCTTCTACTATCAAAACTTTTGAGGAGTTGATCAAATTTTTCTATCAACAATACTCCTAAAACATTCAACATCTAGTCACCATGATTGATATCTACAATCTCAAACAATATCCAGGAGAACCATTCCTGACATTTCTCAAGAGATGGAGGAAGAAATTCTCTCTATATGCTAGGCCTATTCCAGAAACTGAGAAACTGGAAATCTTCATCAATAATCTTGTCCCAAAGATCAACTACCCTTTACAAATGTAAGATCATACATCTTTTGATAAGATGGTAGAAAATGGGATAAAAATTGAAAAAGTACTTGTGAAAAAAAGAGACATTACACTTCAAAAAGACAAGTATGAATTAGGATCTAGTTCTAAAGACAAGAACAAGAATAAAGGCATTGTCACATATGGTGTTGTTGATACTATTTGTGCCCCATCAAAGGCACCATCTTTCAATCTAAATATTGGTACCCAAGCGATCAAAGCCTTAGAGAAAAATGTGTCTGAACCATCTCAAAAGAAGCCAGAATACAAATCTTGGTCCGCTGATAATAAATGAAAGTTCACTCCTCTTGGGGAATCTTTGGAATCAGCTATGAGAACTATACTAGCTAATAACATCATCTCTTTTCCTAAGATCCAACAATCTGATCCTGATCCTAAGCCAAAATGGTGGAGAGAGAATGAATTCTGTGATTTCCATCAGGGTAAAGGTCACAAAACTAATAATTGCTTACGCTTGAAACATACTAATCAAGACCTAATTGATAATGGAGACATCACAATTGACAATCATAAGAGCAATAATGATCATACAACATTCATAGAACCATTTCTGAAACATGGTCAAGAAGTTTCATCTTCTCAGCCTAATATGGGGGCAAAGGTCAATTATGCTTACCTTGGAAATAATGTTGTTATCAATATGGTTGAACCGTGTTTCTCTGAGCATTGCAATGTCATCACAATTGTGCAAAGAGATAGAGATCATACTTTAGCTAACGCAGTGACTCGATCACAAGCTCAGGCACATCTGAATGAACAAATCCCAGATTCATCAAATGTCCCTAAGATGCCCTTCAATCTTTCTTCTACTTCCAAATAGAAGGCTTCTTCTAAATATTCCAATCCTAAAGATATGAGGCCAACATCTTATAGCATTGTTCAACAACTCCAACACACTAATGCAAAAATCTCCATGTTTGAGTTGCTTCAAATATCTCCAGCTCATAGAGCTATTCTATACAAAGCTTTGCTTGGATCCAATGTTCCTAATGACCTTGATTTAGACAGGTTCCAGACTATGGTTGGACATCTTACATCTCCGCAATATATCTCCTTTTCAAAGGAAGATGACAACTCCTTGAGTCACCCGCATAACCAACCCTTGCATATAGAAGTCTTGATTCAGAACCGTAGAGTCAAACATGTGTTGATAGATGGAGGCACTGGCCTAAACATTTGTTCTTACAGCTTGGTCACACAATTGGGATTTTCAAAATTGGCTATTGATCCCAGAAAGAAAATAACTATAAAAGCCTATGATGAACAAGAAAGATCTTCTAAAGGCACCATTGTCTTACCTATCAGAGGAGGTCTAGTTATCAGAGATACTATATGTCAAGTTCTTGATCTACCTTTGGCTTACAACATTCTTCTAGGGAGACCTTGGATACATGAGATGAAGGCTATTCCTTCTACATTTAACCAATGCTTGAAATTTCCTTATGAAGGAGTAGAGGTCACTATTCTAGCTGACATATCCACCACTTGTAATAAATTGAAGGAAAGTGCAGATAAACTTGTGCCTAATAACAAAGAATCTTCCATTGAGCCAACAAAAGAAGCATCCACATCTAAAATGGAAGATCTTGCAAAAGAGGTCAATATCAAAGAAAATGGTATGGGAGAATATACTATAGAGCTAGTCTTATCTTTGACATCTCTATCTATCTCACCTAAGTCTTATGGACAATCTTTAAAATAGTCCAAACCAGATGCTAAAGAACCTCTTGAGGCATATAAAGGAAAATTTGTGGCAGAGAAAGTACCTAAGGAAGAATTTGAAGAAGATGAAGCTGTGCTTGCATGGCTTTACAAAGATGAACCTGAATCTCAAGCTATCCCAACTAGAGACACTACAGTATCCAAAATCCCTTCTAAGGCATATGGTCCAGGAGATAAATTGATAGCTAAGATGGGATATTCAAGTAAAGGACCTCTAGGAGTAAGAGGAGAAGGTCTTATAACACCTATTTCACATACTGGTAGGGCAAACAAAGATACTATTGGCTTAGGCTTTAAAAAGAAACCCTTCCACCTCAAAGGTAATTGTTCTCATGTCATAGAGAAAATTGCACTAGGAGAACCCCTTCTTAAGAAAGAAGAAATTGAACCATCAGATAGTGATTCAGATAGCTCAAAACTTGTTCCTTATGAGTGTTTTCCTAAAGAAATCAAAGACCTTCTTGATGCTAAAGATGATCCAATCAAAAGAATTAATGTAGTAGAAACACAAGAACCTACTATAAATCAAGAGATATTTGCAACACAAGAACCAACTAAACTAAAAGACAATCAAAAAGAGGAAGGTGGTAGTTATTCTGAGACAAATTCTCATGAGTATGAATTCAAATCAAAATCTGAGGGTAACCCTTCTTGGGGTATTCATCCTGACTTTACTCATGTTCTTAAATTTCCTAGAGGCATGGATGAAGAATCTAATGACTATGAATGGGGAGCCATTCTAGAAGAAGATGAGCTTATTACAGAGAAACATGTTGATGTTATTCACCAATATGCACCTGAACCCAATGTAAGTCTAGAACAAAATGATGAACCTATCAAGTCTGATCCACCGATGGCTGAATTGGACTCCCATAATGACATTGAGCCTATTCATAAATTGAATGTCTTAAGTTGTAATATCACCTTTGAACTTGAGCATCAGGTTAGGACCAATGATGACAGATCCATATCCATAAACACCTATCTCCCAATCTTTCCCCACTTTGACTATCCAACATCCTGAACTTCTTGATCAAACCTCTACAAACCTGAGCCATGGTATTTATACCTTCTCGAATAACTATGCCCTTGCTTGCTACCTCAATCTAGTTGAGCCTATGAGGACTTCCATCAGTGAATCAAGCATTAGCATGATGAAGTCGGACATCAAGTATCTTAGTCATAAAAATAAGAATAAGAATAAAAAGAAAAGGAGTTCTGAGGGTGAAAACCACTTTGTGGTAGTCTTAGAACCTAAAAAAGTAAAAATAAAAGATGTATATGAAGGTGAAAACCTCTCTGAGGTGCCTAAGGATGAGATATTTGATGTCCTTCTGAGTCATTTATAGGATAGATCTCCAGTTCTAATTGAGCCCACTCAATCCATCAACTTGGGAACAATAGAAGAACCATAGTTGATTCATGTAGCACAATTTTTATCAGAGGAAGAGAAGCAAAAATTTACAACATTCCTAACAGAGAAGAAGATCAACTTTGCATGGAAATATTCAAATATGCCAGTGTTGGATCCTAATCTTATAATGCATCATTTATATATAGCTCCAAATGTCAAACCTGTTAAGCAAAAGTTAAGAAAGATGCATCCTCATGTTGCACTCTTGGTAAAAGTTGAATTAGAGAAGCTCCTGAAAGCTAGATTCATCTGAGTTATTGACTATGTAGAGTGGATCTCTAATATTGTACTGGTTTCAAAACTAGATAAATCAATTAGAGTATGCACAAATTTTAGAGATGTAAATAGAGCATGCCCTAAGGATGATTTTCCATTACCTAACATTGATATGATAGTGGACATAACTACGGGCTTTGAGATGTATTCTTTAATGGATGGTTTTTCTAGATATAATCAAATAAAAATTGCTCCAGAATATCAAGAGAAAACTACTTTCACATGTGCATGGGGCACCTTCTATTGGAATGTCATGCCATTTGGGCTTAAGAATGCTGGTGCTACATATCAGAGAGCTATGGATTCTATTTTTCATGACATGATGCATAGGACTATGGAGGATTATGTTGATGATACTTTACCAAAATCTATGATTAGAGTTGAACATCTAAATGACTTGAGCAAAATACTAGACAGAATGGAAAAATTTAGTCTTAGACTAAATCCTAAGAAGTGTGCTTTTGGTGTCACTTTTGGAAAACTCTTAGGATACATAGTTTCAAAGAAGGGCATTGAAGTTGATCCAGCTAAAGTGAAAGCTATAATGGAAATGTAACCTCCAAAGAATATTAGTCAAATGACGACATTGCAAGGAAGAGTTCAATCTATCAGAAGATTCATATCATAGCTAGCAGACATATCACAACCTTTTACAAAAACATTACATAAAGGTGTGACCTCAAAGGAATGAAGAATGTGATAACAACTTTAATCATATCAAGAAGTATCTATCAAATCCTTTTATCTTGATGCCTCCCATTCCAGGGAAGCCTTTGATCTTATATGTCTCCGCTACAAACACATCACTGGGGGCATTGCTTGCACAACATGATGAGAACAAAAATGAAAGAGCTATATACTATATCAGTAGAACATTGGTTGCATATGAGAAGAACTATTCAATGATTAAGAAAGATTTTCTAGCTTTGATCTTTGCATCACAAAAATTGAGACATTACATGTTATCTCATACCACACATTTGGTAGCTAAGATTGATCCACTCAAGTACCTTCTAAGCAAAGCTTCCCTCACAGGTAGATTAGCTAAATGGGTTATGCTCTTAAGTGAATTTGACATTGAATATGTGGAAAGAAAAGCTATCAAAGGAAATGTTATTGCTGATCAATTAGCAGATGCACCTATGATTGATGATACACCAATGCAAATGGAATTTCCAGATTCCTCTATCATGCCTCTTTCTTCTAGAGAATGGTAGTTATTCTTTGATGGCTCCTATACACAGAATAGATCAGGAGCAGACATATTATTCATAACTCCTCAAGGATACTCAATCCCAAAAGCATTCAAATTAAAGTTCCCTTGCACAAACAATATTGCAGAATATGAAGCCCTTTTGAATGGTATGAAAATAGTAATTGAATGGAGAGTAACAGAGCTACACATTCATGGAGACTCTCAACTTGTTATCCATCAAGTCAATTATGTGTACCAAACTAAAGATGAAAAGCTCATTCCTTATAAGAGAATGGTATTTGTGGGTCACACTCGAATAGTTTAACACTAGCTCAAAAACTTATTAGGGCTGGGTTCTATTGGCTTGAAATGGAGAAAGAGTCTATCAAGTTTGCTAAGAACTGTCAAAAGTGCCAAGTGCATGGCAACTTAATTCATGCTCCAGGGAGAGACCTAATTCCCTTTACTACACAATGGCCTTTTCACCAATGGGAATTTGATCTTATAGGAGCTATACATCCTCATTATTCTAATGGACATACCCATATAATCATAGCTACAGATTATTTTACAAAATGGTTAGAAGCAGTCCCTTTGACACAAGCAACTAGAAAACAAATATCTATGTTCATATTGAACTATATCATATGTAGATATGGGATACCTCATTCCATAATCATAGATAATGGTGGACAATTCAAGAACAAAGATCTAGATGATTTATGTGCCAAATTAAAGATTACACAACATTGGTCATCTATCTACTATCCTCAAGGGAATGGCCAAGCAGAGGCTTCTAACAAGAATCTATTGAAAATCTTGCACCGAATAGTTAATAAAATAGGAAGAGACTGGCATCTCATGATCAATCTAGCTCTCTGGGCCTATAGAACAAGTATCAAAACACCTACTAGGGCTACACCTTTTGCTTTAGTTTATGGGTCTAAAGCGGTACTGCCTATTGAGGTTGAAATCCCATCACTAAGAATCAGAATGCATGGTCTAGTAACTGATGATGACTACAGAGTGTCTAGGTTGCAAGAACTTGAACTACTAGATGAGTGCAGGCAAGCAACATATGATCATCTTAGAGTATATCAGAAGATAATGTCTAGAGGTTACAACAAGAAATTTAGACACATAGAATTTTAGGTTGGTGATCTAGTCTTGAGAGAGAATCCTAAAAATCAATCACATCAATAATGCAAGGGAAAGTTTGAGCCCAAATGGCTGGGTCCCTTTGTAATCACTGCTACTTTTGGCTTTGGTGCCTATCAACTCTCAATGACTGAAGGAGAATAGCTTTGAGAACCAATCAACACTCTCCATTTGAAGAAATTCTATGCCTAAGGCATTCAATCTATGGTAAAATGTCTTGAAAAAATCATAAAAAATTGAAAAAAATCAAAAGTACAAAAAAAATTGAAAAAATGAAAAATACAAAAAAATGAGAAAAAGAAAAAGTGCCTTGGTGAAAACCTAGAAATAGGTGCCTTGGTAGAAAAAATAGAATCTCTACCAAGATGGTGAAAACCTGGCAAATGGGTGCCACTTGTTTCAAAACGCTCCATCTATCAGTGCAATCTTGGTCTTTCCCAGCTTTCAGTCTTGCTTTAGTTTGTACATATCTCCTAGTTTGTTTCTGCATTCCTATTTTCAATAAGTCAATCTGTACACCAATCAGCTCAAGTGTTAGTATCCTATCAATGTTAAAACTTGGGGGAAATCAAAGTCATATCCTATGGCCTCCAATGTATCTTAGACATATCATATCCAATCAGAGTCCTTTGAAGCTTCATTCGAGTCAGTCAGTCAGTCTTATCTCCATAAAGGATTTTGCATCTACAACAAATCAAACATCAAACACAAACTAAAAACAATATGTGCTTTACATGCTTTTATCTCCTCGTATGCTTACTTATTCACATTGAGATTTTAGCATATTATGTTCCTTTGAGCTCTTCGATGATGTCCTTTATAGGATTTAGAGAGTAATGACTGGGGGCATAATCTTTTCTTTGTCTTCTACTTGTATGTGAAAATCTAACAACTTTAGAAATTCTGGATTGAAATAGTGTCCAACTATAAGAGCCTCTATCTCGAATTGGATGGCCATGCGTACCTCAACCATTGATACCCAAAAAATCCAAGGAAGTTTGATCTAACTATTGTCTTTTGAGTGAATTCTTTCTCCTATTGTGAAATGCAATCTTACCTAAGGATGTGAACGATAAAGGGTCACTACGGGTAATTCACATTGGATTTCGAATGACCTCTTGATTGCTTGATGTGTTTGTACTACAAGGCATATTCAGGTCATCACAGAGTTTATGTTTTGATGCTTATACAAATTGCTATATCAAAATGGACATGATATTTAGGTCATCCTGGTGCTTATGCCTTGGTGCTTATATCTAATCTGATATTCTAAAAACAAAATCAATATTCATATGTCCATGGTTTCATAATCAATGGGTGTTGTATTGATTCTTGTGTATACAAATTGATATTCATATGTCTATGGTTTCATAACTAGTGGGCATTGTATCGATTTATCCAGTTACCTAAAAATTCAATGATGAGAATGACCAACACATGATCAGTGACTAGGTCCTAGGTCTTAGGTTGCATGTCATTCTGCATGTTTCTTTGCATTTTGCATGTTTGCATGATCTCACATTTGTGAAATGAACTTCAATGCTTAAACAATTCTTCAAATGTCTCTTTTAAATCTAACAAGAGTTGAAACCTAACTCAAAGGTCTCTTCATTGAATCGCAAGCAGTTATCCTCCTGGGTTAAACATCCTTTTGACATAAGACCGAGTACTTGTCTTCATCAATACCTACAAAACATATCATGTGTATCGTTACATTTACATATCATAATCATCTGTTGCATTACAATTCATCCATGTGCATAAGCATAAATCATACATACATCTTTTCATAATCAAATACATTTGCATAACATCCATACATATGAAAGAAATCATTACATTGCCTATATCCATACAAACATTCTACTCTACTCATAGCATAAACATCACATGATATGATCATAAATCAAAACATGACAAGTACAAATGAAGTCACAACCAAAATATCAATCTCATATATATCAAAAATCTCAAACTAGTCAGGGGTGCACTACTGGCATAGTGTACAAAAGAAAATGCTCATGTGAGCTATCAAAGTTAGAACAGTATATCAATGATAAAAAAGAGTAGAGTATATCAGAATGTATCAAAACAAATCAGCTATCAACATGATCCTCTACATCTGGTGGAGGAGGAGGTGGTGCATCTAGTACTACCTCTGCTTTGGGTGCTCTGGCTCCCTCTGATGCCATCATGTACTATGAATAGGAGAGAACTCTCTATGCAATAGGAACAATAGTATAATATGTGGACACATAGTAAGCTTCCTATGAGGTTTGATGAATCACCTCTACCTGTAATCTCTGTACCTCCGCACACAGCTCAGTCCACTATCTATCAGCCTCTATGTATCGCTCCTCCCATCAAGCACTATGCACCTTCAGGTCCCTAACCTATGCACTGAGCCATCTAATAGTGTCTTGTGGAGTAGGAGGAGCAGTAGGATCAATGTCTGGCATCTTAGTATTTGGGGGAGCCTGCTCAGAGGTATCTAGTCTGTGCCTTACGGCATCTGATCTCAACACCTAAATCAAATCTAGTATCATCTTGTAAGGGATCAGTACCACCACCCACCACCTACTCAACTACCAATATCTCATCCATTGAACCAACTCCACCTAATGTACCACCCTCTCCCCTAGTCCGTCTATGAGAACTGGAAGATCTACCTGTTGTAGAACTAGTGGGACAGGAGGGCCTCATATGTCCTAATGGTCTCTATGGTGGAGCTATCGCTCTAGGTCTTAGAGGTGTGGGGTGAATAATGGGAACCTATGTCGGTCTGGGACCCTGTCCCATCGGAGCACCTGTAACATCCATCACCTCCTCCATGGAGGGTATCAGCTCAGTCAGATCAAAAAATCTATGAATGGGATGGTCAACAAGCCATGAGATAAATCCATCAGTAACTCCAGCATCTAGTACATCTGGTCTGTACTCCCAATCCCTGCTGATAATAGCACTATACTCCTATGAACACAAAGCATAAGAGAGCCTCTATGTCCATCCAAGTCCAATCTCACACCCTATCCATGCATATGTAGCATAATCCTTAGGGGCATCTTGTATACGTCCATACTGCTGCCAGACCCTAGTAATAAGAAATCTCTCTATAGTGGAGGATGACCTCCCAATTAGTACACAGCTCTGGAAAAAGAAACTAAACTGCTCTCGAGTAGTAGGCCAAGGCTCAATGGCTACATATGGTCTCCAGCGCATAAATGTCATATCATCGGGCATTGCCTCTAGTACTCCACGTGACCCATCTATCCCTGTATAACATATCTGGCATATATATAAATGACAAGCTCCTGAGGCTGCCTTTGTGAAGTACACATAGGTCTCAACACTGGGATATGCTCCCAAGCCCATATTTGTAAAACTAGAGCTCCTGCAATAAAGGACTTGCTCTCCTGATACACTACCTCATGCATCTTAGAGAACATGTGAGCTAATAGAAACTCACCCCAAGCCAACTCAGAGGGAGTGGCCATCAAACGTGCTACCATAGGGGCCTAGCCCATCAAAAGACCATTTTTCTGACGGTCATACATGATAATACCACCAATCATCTCGACAATGATGCACTCCAGCTAGTGTGTCTATCCATATCTCTGCACTAAGGTCTCCTAAGAAATGGAGGCCGTCATCTGAGTATCATCTTTGAAGAGACATCTGAAAGCTACTACACCTGAGTTCCCTGAACTCACATACTCTGGTTGTTGGCCTGCATGAAAAAGGAATGTGCAGTATATGGTACACATCCTCAAGGGTAACAGTGATCTCCCTAGTCGGCAAGTGAAAGGTCTGTGTCTCCGAGTGGAACCTCTCAATCAACACAGTCAAAAGTCTATGATTTACCCTAATCTCGGGTAAATGTATCAAGTGCTCAAATCCACAAGAAGCAAGGTGGAACCTCATAGGGTTTGGCAATGACACACATAGTCTCTGCATAGCAAAATGTGAGATCTTCACATGTACATCTGGATATATGACCTACACAGCACGGAAATAGGGAATCTTATCAGTAATTTGGTCACAGAACAGGTTACAAGGGCAGAAATGGGGTAGTTCAGTATTTCAGAAGGTAGGTTAACAGGTCAGCAATTAGGCTACAAAATCAGAAAATTCAAAAATTTGACCTAATATTGCATTTTAAGCTCACTTTTTTCCATACGACACTTCAGACTGGCATGAAGAGTTGTACGAGTTTCTACATCATACCAAATGACAAAGCATAGTGACACACTAATGAATCCCTCATCGTACGAGTTATGAGGGACCCGATGAAATGTTGTAGACTCATGGGTCCCTCTGATACGAGTCGTGGGGGCTTATGAAATGATAATCTAGCTACATTTGAAAAGTCGTACGAGTCCCATTGGGGAGTTGTACGAGTTTCCATGCATGCAAAATTCAAAAATGGAAAAATGTATGAAACATTGCTAAAATCCAATAAAACATGGAAAAATTGACATTTTAGCAAAGCACAGAGGTCCACCTATTGGATGTCCGTACTACCGAGGTCTCTGGTGTCTCTGAATGCACTCAAATCGATGCAAACTCACATGTACCTTTGGTTCTGCCACTTTGTCTACCATTTTTCTTAGAGGGCTCCATAAAGTTTTCAAAGTCAAAAGGTTGAAATGAATTGAAAATGACCCTTTCGACATTTATATAGCTTTTGACCTAATTTTCAAAAGTGCTCCATTTTTTATGAAAATTGCACCCTTGGCTAATTTCGACATTCTGAATCCATTTTTAGAATCAAAATTAAAATCTGAGATCATTTACTATGTCAAAATCATGATTTAAAATTTTCAGACCCAGGACAGTCTACTGCTTGCATAATCGACCTTCGATCATCACAGAAATCCAGTATTCAACTTAACTGATTATCTTACATCAAACTATCAAAATTTCAACTTGGTCAACTCATGGTCAAACCTAGTCAAACTTGGTCTTTTGGACCTCCAAACAATGCAGAATGCATTCTCGAATGTGTATAACCACTTCTCAAATCAATTAACATGCTTCTAAACTATAACGCTAACTTTTCTTGTCAGATTTCAATTTTAATCCCGAAGGGGGCATGGTATTGCACATCATTCAAAGTCTATAATCTAAAGCTGAAATCATATCTTTCCTTAGTAATCAAGACAACAACCACATCTAATTGCTGATTCATCAAAAAGACCTCATCGCTTGGGGCAAATCAATCATCGCTCGGGGCATATCAGATTCATCGAGATCCATATCAATCTGGTATTCTCTTAATCTTGTAAATTGTATCAATTTTTGCAACTATCGGTTCAATTATGTTATTTCCTTGGTTCTTCATAACTGAAGGGTTTAGATGTGATACCAATGTGATTCTTATCGACAATTGGGTCTGGAATCAATCACTCACTTCTTCGCAATCATAAGGTTCAGAATCAGGCATTTTGACACTTTTTCGCAATCATCGGTTCATTTACTGTTATAGTTAACATTATCTTCGGTCATTCAAGACCTATTATCTTCATATCAATTTCAATCAGTTTCTGTTTCATATCAATTTCAATTTCAAACATCAGTTTCAATATCATACACAGACTGTCTTTGAACCACTGCGCTTCGCACAACAATTCAAGAAGGGGCAAAATGTAATACCCCAAAAATGGGCTATAGGTTCATTAACCTCCTATATCGACACATCAAATGAAATCAACATCGAAGTCCTAACCTAAGGCACATCTAAACATCATCGAATCCTAATTGATTATCCTAAATTTTGCATCAGGGAATATTCCTAGTAATATTCCTAAATTATCCTAATTATCTTTAATTTAATAATTATTTGGCGATAAATCCTATTTATCCTAAAGTTTGATTAATTGAATATTTTGAATATTTAATTAATTAGATTTAATACTGCCACTTAATTATTTATTGAATTTAATTATATTTATTCCTAAATTGTATTATTTCATTTTGACAATAAATCAAATATCCTATGATTAATTGATTAAATTCTTATTTAATTAATTAATGTCAATTGTCAAATTTTTTTTTTTTTGATCGGTAAAAGGTCGAAGCCCTAGACATTTTTTATTAATATAAATAGTTATATTACAATGTGACCCCACTCACTGCAGGCGCTGGTTGGAAAGAGCAGGGCTGAGAAAACCTCCAGCCTTGCCTGGGACCATAGGTCCTGACCTTATACAAAAATTTACATGGGTATACCCATGACTCGACAATTGTCGAGATTTGTTAAAATACATATTTTCCGTAGGCATACCCATGGCTCGATACCTATCAAGATTTGTACATATTTTACGTAGGCATACCCACGTCCTGAAAAAACTCTAGATTGCTTTTTTTAAAATCATGAATTATACATAGAATGGCGATTAGACAAGGATTACATCATTTGTATAATTGAAGCAGAGTTTCTGATCCTCCTACTATGTCAAGTATATGTGTTGAACATCCGAATGATAGTCCTTCCTGAAAAAAACAAGACAAAATTCCTCCGAGACCAAGGTTAACCTGCATCAAGATAAAAATTCTACATCTCAGCTACATAACCTATCTAAGAATATTTGATATTGATTATGAAGCCTGTAGTTAAACACTTTTATTATTGAAAATATAATACTAGAAACAAATACTCTTGTGATTAAAAACCCTTACCGCTAAAGATTAACAATTCCTGCCATGAGAGTCTTAACATTTTAGGCATATTTACAGTAGAACTAAATATACTCCTTAGTACTATACTAGTGCTCTGACTAATTTCAAGTCATACTTGGCTAACTATCGGAAAGAAGATAATAGCAGAGTTCATTATGGGCCTCTAATATTTACATCATTCAGAAAAAGCTGCAATGATTTCCAATCTCCTCAAATTGTAAGGCAAAAAATAATTAGTTTGAACATATGGTTATATATATATATGTAGATTACATATATATAACCATGTGTTCATACCCTTACCAGATCTGTGAGATCTTTCGAGGCTTATCCAATATATAAATATATATTTGCAAAGCTCTATATATTAATATATGTATACTGTCATCAGTATACCTATATTTATGACTCTTATATATAAAAGTAATAGGAAAGAGAAGAACGTCCAGTACCTTAAGCCAAACATACTCTGAAGCCCTGTTAGTTGTTATATATAAGCCATTTTGAAATACTCATAGGAGGAAGCTAGAATTTATATATAAATATATATATACAAACACTCGTATATATATATATATATATATATATATATATATATATATATATATATATATATATATATATATATATATATATATATATATATATATATATATATATATTTATATATACCATAAAAACATATGTCCCTGTCTCTTGATACTACATTCTCAATTAAGGAAATGATTCAATTGCAAGTTTCCCATTAAAGCAAGTAATAACTTTATTTGTTGCTCAATACATCCCCAGTTCTTATCATACATGTATCCTGTGCTGAATGTTCCAACTTAATTTTAAATTTCCTAGCTGAATTATTTCCTCTTTTAGATTGTTTTCTGGAGGTGATCAAATGTATATAAATATAGATATACTATTATCAACATATCTATATTTATATATATTAAACTATAAAAGGTAACAGGATTGAAGACTTCCTGATTCTGATCTTGCAAATCGTTATATCTTAGCTTTAGGCATTAGTATATATATCTATATATACTATTAGTAGTATATATATATCTATATACCTAATATATACTCTGACTTTAGGATCCTTTAACTTAATATAGGAATACCAATTGTGACTAGGTTCCGTACTATATTCTCAAATGCATGCAATTTTACTAACTGTGCCTCATCTTCTGCAACACAAAATGCTTCCCTGAGTAAAAACAATGCTTAGAAGACCTTGCTAGCTTAAAGTAAGATAAGATGGTATATAAATATGTTTATATATACATATATATAATGTGCATATATATAAGCATATGTACATACCATTATCCTATCTGAGGACATCATTAATATAGCACTTAGCAAGGTTTGTTAAGAAGAATATGAATATATGTATATACCTATACATTAATTCATATACTCTTACCCATGTCTAGCTGTGTAGCAAAATAGTAAAAGTATCCATTGACCCCCTTCCTAGGGGCATCACCTCAGGGATTTTATTAACTCCTTACAGTAACATAATTAACATGACTTAGTCCATATAATGATAACAAATTAGCTATGAATACCTTCATGTCAAAGGGAATCCGATCATGATTATCATTTCCAAGTATTTTCTCTAAGAGTGTATAATAATGTCAACCATGTATTATGGAGACACCCTTTAATTTGCTATTGTGAAAGTACTGTTGCCCAAAATTTCCCTATCATTCCCTTATTGGCCGCATCCTGTTTATTCCAAGAAATGCTCAAGTGTTAAAACCCTCTGTGTTTTCTGCCTTTTGGCCCGAAAACCCAGTGTGTTTTCAACCTTCTCTCTAAAGGCTCAAGATGTTTTTGACTTTCGATCCAAAAATTCTCTATGTTTTTGACCTCTAGTTTGAAAACCCTGTGTGTTTTCGACCTTCAAGAGCACAACTCTGACCAGGTAGGTCCCAGTTCCTCATAGCCATGCAAGTGCAGTGGAGATCTGACGGCTGTCGCATAATCTCATGGAATCTTTCAAGCCCATGAGATCATGTGACAACGGTTGGATTAGAATCTCAGTGGGTCCACATTTTTTGAGTGAGGTGGCATATTTCCTAAGCGCGCTATCGTGACCAGGAGGGTCCCAGTTTCTAACGTCACCGCGGGGCCAGTCAGCAGTCAAGAAAACAACAAGCCACTAGTGGTCAGTGGTTAACATCTAATGGTTGGTCGCATGATCGCATGGGCTCTTCCGAGCCCATGTGACCATGCAACAAACCGTCAGTGGTCACAATTAAGGTAGTTCACAATGGTTTCAGTGGTGCGGTTTCATGCTTGTCGCATGATCGCATGCGGCTTCCCAAGTGCATGCGACCATGCGACAAGCCTCTAGCAGTCAGTAGGGACTATGACTCTGGTGGTGGGTCCATGGATGGTGATGTATCCATTTGGATTGAGGTAAATGCATAGGATTCAGCATTTGATTCCACCTTTTTGGATAAATGCAACCTCTGAAAGCCATTGCTCGGTCACTCTTAATGTAGTAGGTGCTGAGTCTAGTGTCCATGTTTCCTCTATGAAACTATAAACAATAAAATTTTTTATAAACAGCCATTGTTTGGTTATTCTAGACTTTTCTAGAGGACTCATTCCCTTGTTCGAGATCCTTTCAGACTTCACTCAAATAAGTGGGGTGGTATTTCTCTTTGCATAATACCCTTTTCCTTTGTTACCTAGAGCCTAGAGGCTACAAGCTAACATTTCACATTCCCTGAATAACTTGATGGTGTTCACACCCGTGAACTGTCATCAGTATTTATGAATCCAAAACTTACTCTTGAAACAATATCTTCTTGCCTAGACGCTATTTATCTGATTGGAAATTGCCTATTAGCGAGTCTTAATGAAATGATCTCTAATCAATGACCGTACAAAGGTATAGGAGCATCTGCTATACATCATGAAGCTATATCTTCTTATATATGACTTAGTCCATATAATGATAACAAATTAGCTATGAATACCTTCATGTCAAAGGGAGTCCAATCATGATTATCATTTCCAAGTATTTGCTCTAAGAGTGTATAATAATGTGAACCATGTATTATGGAGACACCCTTTAATCTGTTGTTGTGAAAGTACTGTTGCCCAAAATTTCCCTATCATTCCCTTTTTGGCTGCATCTTGTTTGTTCCAAGAAATGCTCAAGTGTCAAAACCCTTTGTGTTTTCTGCCTTTTGGCCCGAAAACCTAGTGTGTTTTCGACCTTCTCTCTGAAGGCTCAAGATGTTTTTGACTTTTGGTCCAAAAATTATCTATGTTTTCATCCTCCAGTTTGAAAACCCTCTGTGTTTTCAACCTTCAAGTGCACAACTCCGACCAGGTGGGTCCTAGTTCCTCATATCCATGCAAGTGCAGTGGAGATCCGACGGCTGTCGCATAATCTCATGGAATCTTTCAAGCCCATGAGATCATGTGACAACGGTTGAATTAGAATCTCAGTGGGTCCACATTTTTTGAGTGAGGTGGCATATTTCCTAAGCATGCTATCGTGACCAAGTGGGTCCCAGTTTCTAACGTCACCGTGGGGCCAGTCAGCAGTCAAGAAAAAAATAAGCCGCTAGTGGTCAGTGGTTAACATCTAACGGTTGGTCGCATGATCACATGGGCTCTTTCAAGCCCATGTGACCATGTGACAAACCGTCAGTGGTCACAGTTAAGGCAGTTCAAAATGGTTTTGGTGGTGCAGTTTCATGCTTGTCGTATGATCACATGCGGCTTCTCAAGCGCATGCGACCATGCAACAAGCCTCTAGCGGTCAGCAGGGACTATGACTCTGGCGGTGGGTCTGTGGATGGTGATGTATCCATTTGGACTGAGGTAAATGCATAGGATTCAGCATTTGATTCCACCTTTCTAGATAAATGCAACCTCTGAAAGCCATTGCTCGATCACTCTTAATGTAGTAGGTGCTAAGTCTAGTGTCCATGTTTCCTCTATGAAACTATAAACAATAAATTTTTTTATAAATAGCTGTTGTTTGATTATTCTGGACTTTTCCAGAAGACTCCTTCCCTTGTTCGAGATCCTTTCGAACTTCACTCAAATAAGTGGGGTGGTATTTTTCTTTGCATAATACCCTTTTCCTTTGTTACCCGGAGCCTAGAGGCTACAAGCTAACATTTCACATTCCCTGAATAACTTGATGGTGTTCACACCCGTGAACTGTCATCAGTATTTATGAATCCAAAACTTACTCTTGAAACAATATCTTCTTGCCTAGACGCTATTTATCCAGTTGGAAATTGCCTATTAGTGAGTCTTAATGAAATGATCTCTAATTAATGACCGTACAAAGGTATAGGAGCATCTGCTATACATCATGAAGCTATATCTTCTTATATCGCATTGAAACATAAAAACATCTCCTACATGGAGAGTCTCAAACTTTGATATTATGCTTACAGACATACATGCTTATCTATCATTATTATCATTGGTAGAATCCCGCTAATGATGATAATGATAACTTCCCCAAGCAAACATACAAGTAATGCACTAAGCTTCTAGCTTCGGCTATTATTCAATAAGTAATCACTAGTTGAAATGATAACAAGGAGAAAAAGGATTAATTTCTGATTCCCTGTTGGTTCATGGTGAGCTCACGAGTATAAGAGATGATGATCCAAATTTATGCCTTGCTGGTAGTTTTTCACCATGGAATGGGAAAACTGAGTGCATTTAATTATGATTATATTTGCAAGTGCTCTGCTATTTATTATGCTACCAGTAAAAAAGGCTCTGCAAACACTCAATACCTGATGCACACCTCTGAATAAAAAGGTGTACTATGTACAAAATATAAACCAAGTTTGTAGGTACCTACATCCCTTACTCTAATACCCCAGCCCATCCCTATCCTCCTTTCTTAGCTGAGTTTTACAAGTAATAATTTTTAGTTGCTTGGGGCTCTTCAAGCAAGGCCGCTAATACTAGTATCTACTTATAGCCAAATTTAATGTCTTTGGGCTAAATGACCTCCTATAATTTGTACTAATCCCCCTATAACTACTACAAACCTATTGTTTAGTAGAAATTCATATTAATTGGAATGTTACTGCATCTGTGTTAAAACCAAAAAAGTTTGTTAGAATATAAGCCTATGTAGATTATTAGATATATCGATCCATAATTGTAACTCCGTTGGCTCCTAGATTGGCTAGTTTATCTACCTCTATATTACCCTCTCTATATGTGTGTCTTATTTCATACTTCGGGATCCCCTCGATAACTTGGTTAATCTCTTCTATTTTTGAGTTAAGGGACCAATTGGGAGTTTTCTTGTTTTGAATGGCATTGATGATAATTTGTGAATCTCCTTCGATAACTACTTTGGATAAGTTGATCCTCCTACACAATTTTAAACCTTCTAAGGCCGCTACGCATTCTACCATGTTATTCGTGGAAGGATTTATGGGACTAGAGAACTTAGCGATGGCTTCTGACTTCCAATTGTGAATAATCCCCCCAATACCTACTACCCTAGGGTTACCTATAGAAGTTCCATCAAAGTTAAGTTTATACCATCCCTCTCTCGGAGGGATCCATTTGCAAGAAACTCAGTTAGCCTTCACTTTGGGTCCCCCTTTGCCATATAGGGGAGGAATATCTAATTTTGGCCATTTTGCTCTAATTTTGTTATCCCAATTCTTGAATGCCTCTTCATAGCTTAGCTTGTTTCTAAGATTACTATTGATATTTTCTACTATTGATGCTTCTATTTTATTTGTGATTGAACTCCATGGTAATTTTTGACCTGTGAAAATCCTCCTATTTCTTTCTTTCCATAATTCCCAGGAAACTATTACCGAGGAGATGGTCCATATATCCTTATATAGATTATCTTTATAAAGTTATGGCCATGCTTTAAGGTTACTTAATAGATCAACGTGGAGAGCAGACTTCCAGCCTAAACATTGATAAAGCCAATTCCAGCAGTTTTGGGCATATGGGTAGTTGAGGAGGATGTGATTAACATCCTCGGATTGACTTTCACACATGGGGCATCTGGACAGCCCTTCAAAACCCAATTTCTTAAATCTATTTGCTGTCAAAATTTTATTTTGCAAGGCAGCCCATAGAAACATACCCACTTTTGGGAGGCCAGATTTATTCCAGGAAAGGTTCAGAGGGATATCTATATCGTCCATCTTCTATTCTCAAATAATGGTATTGTAGCCCTCCTTTACAAAATAATTACCATTCTTTGATCTTTCCCAAATCAATCTATCTAATCTATTTTTAAGTACAACTTCTCTCTTTTCCATTATTGACGTAAATTTCTGCTTCTCCTGCCATACAGAGTCAATTTCTTCTAAATTGCTCCATTTATTACTCTCTTTCTTACATATATAATCCTTGAGAAATATGCCTTTGACTCTTTTACATTCTTCCATAAACTCCATGGAAGAACCCAAATTGCTAAGGGGAGTGAGACCTGCCCACAAATCCTCCCAAAAAAGAACTTGATCCCCTACACCTACATCCCATGATAAATAGTTATTAATAATTCCTCTACATTCTTTGATGAAATTCCATATCCTGGATCCTTTGACATGTGTGGAGGACTTGAAGATGTTGATGGGATCTACATCGAGAATGTATTTCTGTAATAATATCAACACCCATTTACATCTAGGTTCCTTATACATTCTCCATATAAGTTTAGCTCCTAGGGCTTGGTTTTGCCATAGAAGGTTTTTAATGCTGAGGCCTCCCTTAGAAATAGGTTTACATAAGGTATCCCATTTTATTAGGGCAAGTTTTTTGTCTTCTGATGGGCCTTGCCAATAAAATTCTCTAAACATTTTATCTAGGTTCTTTTTAATATTTATTGGTAAAGGGAGAATTGACATCTAGTACATGGGTATGGCCGAAAGGACCGACTTGATCATAGTTGTCCTACCTGCCTTTGTTAGCCATCTTCCTTTCCATGAGCTCTTCTTATTTTGGACTTTGGTAATCACTTTTTGCCAGAGTTTGGAAGATAGGAGACCTTTATCCAAGTCAATGCCCAAATACTTACACGAAAACTTGCCAATTTTATAACCAATCAACTTACAAATCTCTCTTTCTACTCTCGGTGAGGTATTAATGAAGAAAATTTCTGATTTAGTGGGGTTAACCCACTGCCCTGAGGCTTTCATGTAAATAGTTAGGATATCTTTAAATGCTTTAGCTTCTTGACAGTTGGCTTGACCAGGTAGAATTGTATCATCTGCAAACGGTTGGTGTGTGATATTTGGAATGTTTTTAGTGACCTGTACACCTGAGATCTTTCCTTCCAAATGTCTCTTTGTTATAGATCTTCCCAAAGCTTCTACCATGATTACATATAGAAAGGGGGACATTGGGTCCCCTTGCCTAATGCCTCTCGAGATACTAAAGAAGCCTTTTGGAGTGCCATTAATTAGAATCGATATCTTAGGGGTTGAAATACAATTAAAAATAAGATTGACCCATTGCTTAGAGAAACTGAAAGCTTCCATGCATTTGCAAAGGAATCTCCATTCTACTTTGTCATATGCTTTTTGAATGTCTATTTTCATAAACATACTTGGTACCTTTATCATTTGAGCAGTATGGACTAATTCTTATGCTATAATTATTCCATCCAGGATCGATCTATTTGCTACAAAACTTGTCTGTTCTTCAGAAATTATATTGGGCAACAGTGTTTTAAGTCTATGCTAAGCATTTAGAGAGGATCTTGTATATTGTGTTACAGAGGGATATTGGCCTGAAATCCCCAGGATCCACACTTTCATTTTTCTTTGGGATTAAAGAAAAAAAGGTGTTATTGATTTCACTTAGCAGGGACCCCGCGTTCCTGGTAGCTTCCACTGCTTGCCATACCTCTTCCACAATAAAATTCCAACACTTCTAGAAAAAACCTGCTTGAAAACCATCCGGAGCTAACACTTTATTCGGGTGAAGTTGGAATACTACTACTCTGACTTCTTCGAGGGATAACTTATTATTTAACATTTTATTATCGAGCTCCGTAATCAGTTTAGGAATGGCTTTAAGCATTTCATTTTGTGTTGAAAGGTCAGATGCTTCTGCACCATTGAGAAGGGTATGATAGAAGGTCGTAATCACACTCAATATCTACTTAGGGTCCTCATTTATAAGCCCATCACTGGACTTAATTTTAGCTATTTTGTTGATGCTTCTATTACACCTAGTGGTGTTATGAAATTTTTTTGTATTGCTGTCTGCTTCTTTTAACCAAGACTCCCTAGATTTTTGTCTCCAAAAAATTTCTTCTTTAAGAAGAATATCATTGTACTTAGCCATTAATTCCCTTTTCTGTGATAGCTTAGTTCGTCCATACCTTGTTTTATAACTAAATTGTTGAGGTCAGCTATTTCTTGCTCCAACTGATCCTTTTCTTTGAAGATATTATTAAAATTGTTCTTATTCCATTCTAATGCTTTATGTTTAATAATTTTTAATTTTTTTGTTAAACAATACATTTTAGATCCTTTTATTGAAATTTGTTTCCACCATTCCTCCAAGAGATTTATAAACTCTGGGTTTTGGAACCACATAAACTCGAATTTGAAAGGACTTCTAGCTAGTTTGGAATCCTCTATAATAGTGATTGTAACCGGAAAATGATCCGATCCTGCCTCTGGCAGAATCTCCGCACTATACAATAAGTTACGGATTCCATCATTCATCTTAACGAAGAATCTATCTAATTTTTCTGCTATATGGCTAAAACCTGCTCTTCTATTGTTCCAAGTGTAAATGCCATTGTTTGTGTTTATGCTAATTAGATTATTGTCCGATGCCCATTTACTGAAATCCTTATGAGGTTGTGATATATATTGAGAACCCCCATATTTCTCTTCTGTATCTAAAATAGCATTCAAATCCCCTCCAATAAAGAAGAGGGATTCTGAATTTACGGATAAAAAGAGGTGGATTTCCTGCCAAACTCTCCTCTTATCCTCATTAGGTATGGGGCCATATACGTTAATTAAGTTGAATTTTAAATTAGACTTTAGACTTTTAATTTCTAGAGCCAACCAGTTACTATTATGGGATAAAGGTGTGGCTGCTAACTTCCTAGGATCCCATAATACTGCTAACCCTTCAAAAGTACCTATTGAGGTCGTGTACTCTGCTTTCCATATGCCTAATTTTTTGTTGAACTTGGAGCTTTCAACTTTATTAAGTTTAGTTTCCTGTAATAAAATAATTTTGGAGTCAAAATTTTTAAGGTATCTTTTAATTAATCTCTGCTTATTAGGGGCATTTAGTCCCCTAATATTCCATGTAGTGACTTTCATTGTTCATGGGGAAGGCACTTCCCCTTCCCTATGTTCAGAATATTGGCTAATTTCTTTTGATTACCTGAATTTCCATCTATGGTTCTGAGTTCAACAACTGATTTTCTCCCTCTTTTCTTTTTGATTCTATTAATATTTGGTGAACTAAGGCATCCTCTATTCATTGCTATTCCCAAATGTCTATTTTCATTAGTTATGCCAAAGAGGCCTTCTATGGAATCTTTAACCATTGACATGTTTCCCGCTATACTGATGATCTTGTCCTGCTGCCCTGCACTCACTTGTTTTGGTTCCGTTTGTATATTGATCTCATTGTTATCTATAATCTCTTTACCATAGATCTCAATTACCTCATCTGGATTCTTTGGTATTATCACATTAAGGGATTCTATTTCTATTGGGATTGCTGTTTCTGGTTCCTTCCCCTTGTGCAATGATTCGGTATCATTTATATTGCAACAGGGAACCTCTTTATTGGTTCCCTCATTTCTTGAGCCTTCATTTTGAATAGAAATAGGGTCCTTTTTTGGACTCTGTCTATCTTCACCTTTATCCTTTGTGTTTATATCATAGTCTCCTAGGAGCCTATCACCACTTTGATCAGGGGTTTTTAATAGTTGTATTGTTTCATTATTCTCCTTCTCTACCTGAACTAAAGTTGCATTGCTGATATATCTAATTAATGTTTCTCTCTAGTAATTTAGTTCCTCCAGATCAAAAATTTCATCCATGAACATTTTCATAAGATCCTCTACAAGAGATTCTCCTAGGCACTTTATAATTTGGTCTACTTCCTCATTACATTTTTCTTCAGGCTCCCTATCTTCTATTGTGGATGAGCCCTCTAGGTTCACCGATTGATTTGCTAATAAATCTGTATCATCTTTGACAGCTTGCTTTCTATCTCTATCTGTTTTGTTTCCAAAAATAGAATACCCTCCACATTTGGGTTGGGCATACTGTTATCAACTAAGTCCCCCATTTCCAAATTAAGAACTGGATTTCTATTGTCCTCCTTCTGCATTGCTTTATGAAGAGAGGGGGAAACTATTGCCTTTTCCTCTCCTTCTAAGGGGAAAATTCATGTATCCTTAATCTCCTATGGAAGGTTGTTTATCAATTTGCCTTGATCTTCCCCTAAAGTTCTAGGCTCAAATTGAGATATAGGTCTATCTGCATTATATTCTTTAGGTCCCTTTATATTGAAACCTCCCTTGCCCTTACAGAAGTAGATTTCATAATCATTGCTAAACCGATTTAATGGATTAGTGCTTGCTTGTTCTATATTGGTAGCTTTGTTAATTTTCATATAATCTTCTAAGATAATTGGGTTAACAATAATAGAGTTAGAATTGAAACTTAATTGTATAGGAGAGATATATTTTTGGTGGTAATCCAATTCTACAATGATTATCTGATCTATATGCATGTTTGTTGTTTCAGCCATTCTAATAAATCTACCAATCTTATTTCCTATATTACAGAAAATATCCTAACTAGACAATTCCAATGGTACATTCTTAATGGTTACAACTTTTTCAACTTTAAAATTCTTTAGATACATGGGATTGAATAGAGGGATCCAATCAAACAAAGCAAAAGGAGTACTTCTACATTTAAGACACTTTTTTCTTTTAATGCTATTTTTAATATCTATATTCTTGCAATCAATATACATGAAATTTTCCATGAGTCGAGAAATACTTACCTCTTTGAGAAGTAGTGATGTCAGCTCTGTGACTAAGACATTGATAGGAACCCCTGTACCTTTCCATATGTAGATTAAGCCTGTGTCTGCAAGGTATTTCTACTTTTGGACAACAACATCACTATCTAGGATGAGATTATCATAGTGCATACCAACCTTTGAGATGCCTTTATTTAGATCCTTACCATGCCTATGGGGAGGCGTATATGTGAGATTCTAGTGATTATTATTTTTTAGAACAGAGTATTGCCCGTGTTGCTTACAATCAGACAGAGCGGGCCTTGCTAATCTTTTGCGATGCGAAGGGCTATAGATTTTGGTAGTTGCAATGTTCCTCCAATCCCCCGCAGAGAAGGAAGGATTTTTGGCTATAATAGGGTAGGGTTTCCTTTGCTTAAGCTGTGCTATCACATCTTTCTTGCTCTGATGTGCTAGTGCCCTATGCATTTGAACCCTAATTTCCTTACCTATCATAACTCCCTTCCTTTTATGCGGGGGTGAGTAAATGCCAGGTAAGTTTTCCTTCTTACTTAGTAAATCAAACACATTCCTTAATGGTAAACTATTATCAATATGAGCCAAAGTAGAAACCCTAACCTTATTCTTCCTTTTAACTGAATGCCATGCCCAATTTTGATCTATGAAGCGCCCTGAGGTTGCCTGTACTGTAACTTTTCCTTCCCCCAAACTTGACTGGGGTATATTGGCATTATGATCTGAATTAATTCCAGATTCATGAATACTAGCGTACCTACTGCTAAGCTTGGCCCTTAACGCATACTTGGTTTTTGCAAACGTATCAAGCTGCCTATCCAGAGATTGAACTGTAAAAATGTTAAATGTAGGTTCATTGTTTTTCCCTAATTTCTTAAAGCCAGTCGAAGCCTCTGCTAAGGAACTAAAGTTCTTTTCTTCAATCCCTCTTTCTTTTAGAGAAGATTCGGCCATGCTTTTCTCCTTCTGCTTAGCAATGAAACCCTTTAAGTGTTCATAATCTGATCGATATGATCTTTGGTCCGGTTCCCTACATTCCAACATTTTGTGCCCATATAACAAGCAATTGAAACAATAACCAGTAAAAACCTTGGCATCTCTATGTTCTGAGCTAGTGTTCGCATGAAAGCCAGCCTCGGGGGAAGAAGATGGAAGCAAGACGCCCTGCTTTCTTGCCTCCTCTTTCTGATGGAATAGGAGCCCTTTTCTAATCTATCACTATTGCAGAAAAGACTTTCGTTGAATTCATATTTTCTTCATATCTCGTCAATTGTCAAATTTAATAATATATTTTTTGAATAAAAGTTTGATTTAATAATTGATTAACCCATAAATCAATTGTTTTATTTTTAAAATCAGTTAAGTTGAGGATAAGTCACTTTATTTATTTATTTAATTCATAATTAATTGTGCACATCCAAAAAATAGTTAAACTATAAATAAAAAAATCAATTCAAGTTGTTTTAAAAATAAACTTAACTCTATTTTGAGTTGAAAGCTGATCTCAACTTCTGATTTAAATCAAAAAGCTATTTTTTGCATGATTTATTGTGAGTTAACTATCTTTAATTCCTTGTTCACTCAAAAATCAACTGAGTGATTTATGGCTTTACTCAGTCTCTCCCAAAGCCCTAGATTTCTATAAAATCAAGGCTTAGCTCTTCACAAATCATCTCATAAATGTGCAAACTTATGCTGGTGAATTGGTATATGAAGAATTGAAGCTTCTTTGTGAGATCATTCATATTTAGTATATCATTGTTAGATTAATTGTATTGCATATCAGTTTTTCATATAGATTAGATTTCATATCATTTTTCATATTATTGCATAGAAAAACCCAAAAAAATAGATTAATTTGCATCTAACTCATATCTAGATTTTGCTTTCAAACCCTTCGTTTAGGTGTCGTCAAGGTCACTGATCTCAGTCCAATCTGAGAATACATACTCGCATCTACTAGAAGGTAGTAAATCACCTGCTTAGTTTAGTTTTCAATTACTTGCACAATTTTGATTTTAACTAACCTCTAATGTTTTACTGAAGTGTTGTGTCTATAGCTAGGTACAAAATTCACACACATAGACACCAACCAAACACCCTATGAGCTATGGTTTGGACACAAACCTACTGTAAGTTATTTTAGGATTTTTGGAAGAAAATGTTTTATTTTCAAAGATGAGAGAAATGGAAAATTTGATTCTAAAGGTGATGAAGGAATATTCTTAGGATATTCTACTAAGAGTAAAGCATACAAATGTCTGAATAAGGTTACAAATAAGATAATTGAAAGTACTAATGTTCATGTTGATGAGTTTGATGACAAAAACACAAAGGAAAGTAGAAAGGAACTAGAAGACTATGGTAGATTCACTTACATTGAAAATCCTAATTATCTACCGAAGTCGCAACCTATGATAACCGGTTAGTAGGAAAATAACCCCAAGGAACAGGAAAGGGAAACTGATGAACAAGATGGAGCTACCAAGCAAGCACATGAACCTAAATAGGATGAACAAGAAAGAAGAAACCAAGTACTAGCTAGTTTTGTCAGAAGACATCATCTTGAGACACAAATTATTGGAGACAGACAAGAAGAAAAGCAAGATAAGGTACATGTCTAGTTTGTGAATTTGAACCAAAAAATGTGAAAGTTGAATTAGAGAATGAAGAATGGGTTAATGCAATGAAAAAGGAAATAGAAAAAATAGAGAAGAACAAAACCTATTCCTTAGTACCCCAACCTAAAGATAAGAATGTTATCAATACTAAGTGGATATTCAAGAACAAACTAAATGAAAATGGTGAGTTGACAAGAAATAAAGCTAGATTGGTATGCAAGGGATATGTATAGGAAGAAGGCATTGACTATGGTGAGACATTTTCAACTATTGCTAGATTGGAAGGAGTTAGAATGCTACTTGCATATGCTACACACAAGAAATTTAAAGTTTATCAAATGGATGTGAAGTCAATATTTTTGAATGGTATACTTCAAGAAGAGGTCTACATAGAACAACTTGTAGATACCTTTACAAAGCCTCTATCGAAGGACACATTTGAATACTTGAGGACTAGACTTGGGGTCCATCCCATGTCTATTGGTCACTAATGTGATCTGGATGTTGCATCATCTTAAACTTATCAGAAGATCACACATGTTGATGCAGCATAGTTCACACTTGAATAATGTTAAAGGTTGTGATTAAGTTTGAAGAACTAAAATAGATTGGGATATCAGTATAACAGAGATAAAACAACTATATTGGACAACAGAGAGTTACTTAGCTACTACAGAGCTGATTATTTATTTGTTTCTTTGGCATTATTGTCAAAGGGAGAGATAAATAATATGAAAGAAAAGTTAAACATGCACCGATGAGAACTATCTAAGGTAGAGATAATTTGAAAGAAACAAAACATTGAAGATCAGTTACAGAGAATAGAAGCATGAACTTGAGAGCTTAAAAGATCATATCTACAGAATGACAAAGCTGTATTTTATAATGTTGTTTAGTAGCATAGTGATTAAACATATTAAAGCTAGGGAGAGCTTGCACAACATTTGTTCACAGAGTTGTAGAATACATGTTTGGTATGTGAATGGTACACTTCATATTACTTGAGTTTCCATCAATGCCAAAGGGAGAGAATGATGAACTACAACTGATTTAGAACTTGAATGAATAATCTATGATTAAAGATCACCGAGGAGTTGCTAATTAGATATGCAAGATGATTAAATCAGTATTATGTTGTCATTGATGTCAACTAGCTTGACAATACTTATCTTGTAAGTTACCATACCGAAACATCTAAAGAAAGGTGAAAGAGATGAAGAACAAAAGTATCTACATGAGCAAGATGTATATGTCAGATGAGGATAAGGAATACATTAAGTAACTTGTTGATGAGTCTATGACTTTATGATATTGACTTTATTATGTTGCATTCATCTATGATGAAGAATAGAGGTGAAAGACACAAAGCAGTGTTGTCAGTAAATGAAGCATTCCAGTATACACTGACGGAGTGTAGTGTATACCGAGTGAAGTGTTAACCGAGCTTATGTTCACTGATACATTTCTTTGTTAACCGAGCAAGAATAGAAAGGAATTAAATGATTAGTTTAGCTGAAAGATTGATGAGCTAGAAAGTGTATGAATTCGAGGTAATAGATAAGGTTTGTTATGAAGATCGATGACTAACATAATTCAGGGAAGATCCAATGGAGAAAATTGAAATGTGTTACTAACACATCGGCCAAAGAAGGTGAAAGTGGAAAAATCAATGAATGAGATTAAGTGGCAAAATCTGATGGACAAAAAGAAAATGATTTACTCGTCTATATAAGAGACATTGGTTTCATTGTTGAAACTATGCTGGAGGAAGAAGATACTACAAAATTATCACGTGAACAAGTTTTCATGCATTCTGATCATACTGGTTAGTGAGAACTAAACTACAGAACAATTACCGAGCTACTGAGAGTAATTACCAATGGACAGTAAGTTGATATAGTGTTGAATCTAAAGTGATATATTGATCAGAAAGATTTGTATGAGTTGAATATTGATCTGTAAACTGTAATTGAAGTTGTATCAATGCAGATCATCTACTGTTACATATTTAACCATTGTACATAGTCAAATCTCTTAACCGAGTGGACTAAGAAAGTCTTTTTATGTTTCATTCATAGAGTGAACATTGTTATCCTGTCAACCCCAGAGTGACTGTTGGTTGGATGATAACTTTTGGTCTAAAATCCTCTAACAAGGTCACACCTAACAGTGTGTTTGTAACCTTTAATAGGGTTGGGTCTTCACCAACCTCACTTTAGAAGAGTGAACATTTTTGGGTTGCCAGTTCCAGGTGATTTTTCCCTTCACAAGGTTTCCACGTTAAATATATTGTGTTATGTGTTGATTGCGATATTTGTTTGTTATCATATTTTGCATATTACATGTTAGATTTGATCGGTAACTACTATAAGTTTTAGACTAATAATCGGTGAAAGCACAGACAGTGAAAGTATTTTATGTTTACCAAGTAGCAGAAGTTGAAGAATTTGTTTTGGATTATACATTTTGTTTTGGGACAATGGATAACTAATTCAACTCCCTCTCATTTATTCTAACATTAAATTCATTCAAATTGATTCATACATGTCAGGCTGTAAGGCCTTCCCAGTTATGGCTAGATATTACAATGAAATAAAGTCCTCAAACATATGAGGATCTTCCAACAATCTTGATTCTACTATCTTCTATCTTCTATCAAAAATTGACTCCCTAAACTCTAACCAACAACTATACTTATACAAGAGGCTACCGAACCGAGTTGGCCTTTAGATCCATAATCAATGGAAGGAACGGTCAGATTTGGGACCACACGCTTCCTAATGATGGATACCATCAATAAATCCATGACCCATAATCAATGCACAAGTCAGCCTAAAAAAGAAACTCAAAATAAACTACTTGGTAAGCAAGGATGACCGAGTAACAGAAAAGCATCACTGAGTGCTAGTGAAATAATTGACCACCTAGGAGATAACTGACCATACTCAGTAACCAAAGGAAACTGACCAACTATTGACTAACTCGGTCAAAGCAGGAACCAAGCAACATAGACAAACTTCAAAAATATTTTTGGTGACACAGGATTTCCAAGGACCCGGGATGCTCCTGCATCATTTCAACATCTCTTTAAGATACTTAGTTTGAGAAATGAAAATGCCATTCTTTCTCTGATTTATTTGCAATCCAAGAAATAATTTCATTTTTCCTATCATGGACATCTCAAATTTATTCTCCATTTCTTTAGAAAACTTCTTACACATCTCATCATTGCCTCCAAAAATAATATCATCAACAAAAACTTCTATTATCAAAACTCCAACTTGACTAGTTCTCAAATACAAGTTACTATCAACATTACCTTTTCTAAATCCAAGGTGAAGTAAGTACTTGTCTAACCTTGCATACCAGACCCTTGGTGCTTTCTTAAGTCCATATAGTTCCTTTTTCAATTTTCATACCATGTCTTCATCTTTTGATAGAGGAAATCCATCAGGTTTTTCTATATATACCTCTTCTTCAAGATCCCCATTCAAAAATGTAGATTTTACATCCATCTGGTATACCTTGAAGTCCTTATGAGTAGCATAAGCTAGAAATAATATCAAAACTTCTATCCTAGCAACAAGAGAAAATGTATCTTCAAAATATATGCCTTCTTGTTGTGAATAGACTTTTCATACCAATCTTTCTTGGTTTCTCACAACAATTCCTTCTTCATTCATTTTGTTTCTGAAAACCCACTTAGTTCCTATCACATTTTTGTCTTTAGGTCTAGGAACCAATTCCAAAGTGTTATTTTTCTTTATCTGATCTAATTCTCCCTACATAGCTTTGATCCAAGATTCATCTCTACAAGCTTCATCTATAGTCTTTGGTTCAACTTGAGAAATCGAACAAATTTCTTCCCTTGTCTTTGATCTAGTCATTTTTCCTTGATTTGCATTACCAAAAATCTATTTTTCAGGATGATCTTTCTTAACATACCTCAAAGTGTTATGAATATCAATAGCCTCATTTTTCATCATCACAAATCTCATTTTAACATTCAATTTCAATTTATTCTTCTTCTTCTGTAGTAGCAGCCTCCTCGATCTCTGTATTCTAATTACAATCATACATTCTTTCTTGTATCTGAAACTTTTCATCTATCTTTACATTGTTACTTTCAACCATCTTTCTTAATCCCAAGTTAAAGCATTTGTAAGCCTTTTTTTTAGTAGAATAACCAAGACAAATTCTTTCATCACTTCTAGCATCAAATTTCCCTATTTCATCATCTCTTTTGATATAGCATTTACTACCAAATATTCTAAAATATTGTACAGTAGGAGTATGATTAAACCAAAGTTCATAAGGAGTCTTACTTGTACCTTATCTAATTTTAATTCTATAATTAATGCTATCCCAATATCCTAGCAGCATCCAATATTGTTATGTTTCTTCACAACATCCAATAGTGTTCTATTTCTTTGCTCTTCTATCCCATTTTGTTGTGGAGTCCTAGGAGAAAATGTCTTCCTTTTTATTCCATGTTCTTCACAATATGAATTGAATAGATCTAAACTAAACTCTCCACCTCTTTCTGACCTTAAACATTTTATCTTTATTAAGCCTGATTCATTCTCTACTTTTGCTTTGAATAATTTGAATTTATCAAATGCTTCTGATTTCTCTTTCAAGTAGGTGATCCACATCATTCTAGAAAAGTCATCAACAAAAAGTATAAAGTACCTTTCACCATAATGTGATCTTGTCCTTGTAGGTCCACATAGGTCTATATGTACTAGATCCAAATTTCCTTTTGCTATATATGATTTACTTTTATAACTGCTTCTAGTCTATTTTTCCATAACACATTCTCTGCACATAGTGTTAGATGGTTTTACAAGTTTCAGTAGGTCTCTTACTTCATTAGTCAAGCTTTCCTTCACAATATTGTCAAAATTGACATGACAAAACCTTATGTGCCATAACCAATTGTCATCTATCTTCACAACAAAACAAGAAGCTCCAAATGCATTTAACTCAAATACACTACCTCTATATTTAGTACTAGTTGCAATCAAGTTTCATGTCTTACTTCTGATAAAACATTTCCCATCAATGAACTTTAATTGATATCCTTTGTCCATCAACTATCCAAAACTCAACAAGTTATGCTTAAGTCCATCAACAAGAAGTACATTGTCAGTATTAGTCCTTCCATCCAAAGAAATAGATCCTACTCCTATGATAGGTTTAGGAAAATTGTCTTCGAATCTTACAACACTACCATCGTACTTAATTAGTTTAACAAACTTGTTTTTGTCTCCAGTCATATGATGTAAGCAACCACTATCTATAAACCATTCAGATCTCTTATCAATATGTGATACTATGGCTTTTTCCTCATGCACCAGTTTTCATCTTTAATAGAAATAAATCCAATCTCCTCATAAGCACAATCATCATGATCACAAATACCTTCACTAGCATAATAAAATTCCTTTTCTTTTGAATACTTAGGCTTGAAAAACTTAGATTTGTGCTTACGAACTCTTGTAGGACATCTAGATGCAAAGTGACCTATATTATTGTAAGAAAAACATTTTAAGGGTAAATTTCCTTCAAATTTACCCTTACCTCTCTTTTCTCTTCTAGCGATCAGGGCAACATGTTCATCTAGCTTTCTTTCTTCTTCTTGTATATATTCCCATTCATCAACATACTCACCAAGCTCTTCCTTTATATTACCATTGTTGGAGCTCGCAATTCTAGATATTGTCTTTTTGTGTGCAGATGCCTTAAATGTTGTTTCAACTTTAGGTAAAGAATCTCCCATCTCTGTAGTTTCAAAGGTAGTTAGCTTTGCAATCAACATTTCTCTTCTAAATTTTGGAGTCAAAGGTATAATTTATTCTATAGCCTGAAATTTGGTCTTGTAAACAGGTGTTAACAATCTAAGGATCTATGCAATGACTTCATCCTCTTCATAAGTGCCCCTAGAATTTTTGATTCCAATCACAACCTCTATGACTCTTTGTACATAAGCCCTAATATTTTCATCATCTTTCATTTGTAACTTTTCCATCCTCTTTTTATAGTACTGTAATTTTTCTTGCTTAGTAAACTTATCTCCTTCATACAATGCTTCTAATCTTATCCAAATTTTGTGTCTTGAATCCATATCTTTCACCTCAGCAAATTCTCCTTCAGAGAGTGTGTTGATCAGTGATTCCCTTGTGACCATGTTATATGAGAATGTATTCTTTTCATCGCCAGTAGCTTTATCCAATTCATCCTCAAACTTCATGGTTACCTCATTCTCTGTGATCATCTAGTAGTAAATACCCAAACATAGAAAATGAGTTCACATCTTGTTCTTCCAACTGTCAAAGATTTCAGGATCAAATTTTGGACTATCCTTCCTATAGAATGTCATCTCCAAGATCACCTCAAGATATTAAGCTTTCTCTCTAAGGTCCAATAGCTCTAATACCAATTGTTAGGAATAACAGTCCAATAATACAAATGAGAGGGGGGGGGTCAATTAGTTGTATGAAAGATTATTAAACTTTAAACTTTGCATAGAAACAATACCAGATCAAATGAACACAATGAATTCCAATATAATAACACAATATTTTTTGTCGAGGAAACCTTGTTAAAGGTAAAACCCCGGTGGGAATTAATTCTTGGAAAGTTTACTTTACTAGTATATATGACTAAGTTTTATGTTATAATTATGGAAACAAAGTCATATGAAGTTTTGTAGTCAGCACACTAACTTAGAATATCAGAATTTGGCTAAGTATAGAAGATAGAGCAGACAGAGAAGCACCTCATGATTAAAGCATCATCGCATGTGTGTATGACTGAGTTTTGGTATGTGCCCTTGGATATAATATTTTGAGTATGTTACTATGCTAAGTATAATAATGCATGGTCAGATATGACAACATGAAGAAGTTACAACAAGTCTAAGTGACATAGTTAGTAAGCGGGAGAACAGAACAAAGCATGAAGCCGACATAAGAGATTTTGATTAGCATATATATTTTTGTTTTGTAAAGGCTATGTGCCTATTGTAATTGTGTTATAAACATGTTAATATCATTATATGTAAACATGCTTGAGCCAATTAACTTGGAAGCGTTGTATGTGTTAAGTTATAGGCCGACCTAGTAGTTAGTTTTGGTTGTGTCTATTCTGCAAGTATATATGTGACATGCACTTTTTTATTTGAGTATGAATGACATATAGAGATGAGATGAAGATGAAAAATATGTATTAGAGCAGTAAGAATGATATAGAGCTTTACAAGAGGTTAAAGCATCAGCACACAAAAGGAACTATTGTGGTTCCACAACACACGCCCCATTTTGGCCACTTGGCCTAATGGGGACCCCCTTTTTTTAGGGTCTTTTTGTTACCTTTGGGGTTTTGGTTTTTTTTCCTTGTGCAATTAGTTTAGATAGTTAGAATTTTCTTCATGCTTTCAATAAGACATTACTGAAAACTATTTTTGCATGCAAAAGTTTGATGCCCACCTTTTGAGATTTATGAAGAAATAACAAGGGAAGTTGACATCCACAGGAATACTAAGATTTTTGGAAATCCAAGAACTGACAAAGAAGTTTTAAAGAGCTCACCCCAACATTCTTCCAGAGCACTAAGTCTTTGATTTTGACAAGTTCAGAGAATTTCAACACTTAGTCATTCTCAGTGGTGGATTTTTGGAGTTTCAAACTTTGCTAGAGGTTTGCTGTCCGAAAAGATTGGTGTTTTGCTATATTTTTTAGCATTTCAGAGTTGCTGGATTTTCGTTGTCTAAAATTTTGAAGTCCGAAATGCTGGAAATTTTTGCTGGAGTTTTCACTATCTGAAAATCTTGGTGTTTTGCTAGATATTTTGGCATTTCGGAGTTGCTAGAGTTTTCGCTGTCTGAAAGTCTGAAATGCTGGAAGTTTGCTAGATTTTTGGCATTTCAGAGTTGCTAGAGTTTTCATTATCTGAAAGTCCAAAATTTTGAAAGTTTGTTGGATTTTCAGAGTTTCAGAGTTGCTCGAGTTTTCCCTGTTCGAAATGCCAGAAGTTTGTTGGATTTTCAGAGTTTTGGAGTTGCTGGATTTTCGCTGTCCGAAAGTTTGAAGTTTTTCCTAGCATAGACTTTTTGACTTAGCCATTTTTTAAGACTTCATTTTTTGACCTTTTGGCCCTAGAGAACTTTCGGCCTCCAAAAGTCTGAAGTCCAAAATTTGGGAAAGGTGGACATGACAGTCAATTTTTGAGGCTTGGTTTTTTCAGACCAACTATTAGGATTTGGGTGTTTTTTGGCACGTCCGAAGTTTAACTCTAGTTATCTCAGAGTTGATTTTCCAATCAACTGGGCTTCTTTTTTGGGGTCGTTTCTACATGATTTTGGGATCTCTTCCAGTTGAGTCCACATGGAGAAGCTGCAACCAAGGATCACGGGTAGAAACATGAAGATTATCAAGAGCATGCACAAGTTCCAGCTCCATTTTCAAGATGTTTAATGCATGATTTTCTCAAAGTTTTGTAATGCTTGAGGTTTAATTCTGTGCTAGGGTAGTTTAACTAAGTTTTAGAAGTAGTTTCCTTTATTTAATCTCTAGTTTATAATTTACTTCCAAGTTTCATGCAGCCAAAACCCTAGTTGCAAAAATAAGAGCTGAGCTCTATAAATTGTAATAAAATGATGTAATGAGCGTTGATGGGATCATGAATATAACATCTTCATTCATGGTGTGATTTATCTACTATCTATGTGAAATTTGTGAATGTGTGAATTGCTCATTTTTTATTTCAAAGAGCCAATTGGTTGTTTAATGATTTTAAGTCTGTGATCTATTAGTTCAGTGTTTGTTGGTATTGCATTGCTGCGTTGTGATGAATTTATGAGAAGATTATTCTTTGGTTCTTGAAGATTAACTTGTCTCATGTGTGCGCACATCTGGGGTAGCTTCATGATTCGATGAGTTTTGGCTTATCATACGTTTGCATTTTTTCAATTCTGTTGATGATTGCATCCATTTAGCTGAAGATTGTGGCATGATCTAATCTCTATTTTGTGGGTTTCTTCATCTTCTTGGTTATTTAATTCTCATGGTGGTGTGATGCTAGCATATGTCCATTAGGTTTCTTTTCAACAATTTCATTCAAATCTCTTGTTACCCTAAATCTTCTAACCTTCTTTGCAAGTTATTTTCAGTAGATTAATTATATTAGCATTGCTTTCATTCCTAAATCTAAAAATCATATCAAAAAAGAGATATCTTGGTTTCCTAAAGTTTGTTTTACAATTTCCCTTGAGAGAAGAACTAGAAAAGGCCTCCTTGTTAATAGATTCACATTTGTCTTCCATTGAGCTATCCAAGCGGTTGAGACCTAGCCAGAAGGAACCTTGAGATTGATTCCATCAGTCTTCTAAGAGGGGAATTTTCTCACGTAAATTCCTAGGTATTGTTCTCGTGTAAAAATGATGCTCAACAAAAGTGGCACTAGAAGGAGGGGCTAACTTTGAATTCAGCATTGGAATAACTTGGAAAAATCATAGTGTTGGTGGTATGAGAACCCTCCATCATCATGCCAATAGAAGTGGCGCTAGAAGGAGGGCCTAAATTTGAATTCAGCATTGGAATAACTTGGAAAAATCATAGTGTTGGTGGTATGAAAACCCTCCATCATCATGCCAACAGAAGTGGTGCTATAAGGAGGGTATGAACCAAAAGGTTTTCAAGTTATAATCACACTAAACAAGTTGGATGTTGGGAAAATATAGCTTCAATGGATAGTCTATTTTGTATACTGGGAGGTCTCCATGAGATTCCTCTACATGCACATAATAGGCTTCCTTTTTTCTTCCCTAGTAATGGAGAAAATGCTACAAATCATCTAAGGATTTGCAAGGATCTAATGCTCTTTCTTGAAATTGAACATGAAGATGTTGTTTGCAATTTATTTGTCAAGACATTTCAAGGTGTAGCACTTAAATGGTATGAAAGACTCTCATCCAATTCTATTTGCTCATGGATTGAATTAAAGGATCTATTCTTAATTCAATTTGACCCCAATGTGAGTTCACAAGATTCACTATTTTATTTTGCTGTTGTAAGAAGGACAACTCAAGAGTCCATTGCCCAATTTAATCATTGATTTCTTCTCATGTATCAAAGGGTTCAAGATTTGAAAAGGATGGTGCATGATTCAATTCTAAAAGAGCATTATTTATGGTGTTTGGATGTCTCATTTTCATGCACAATTAGATCTTTTGGTGAGGTTACTACCTTTCATGATGCATTCAACAAGGCTCTTTTCTTGGAATGATGTGGATGTGATGTTACAAATGGTCCTGATGGAAGTTTCAATATGAAATTGATTGAATGTTGCCAATCATTAAAGCTCTATGTCAACCTGGTGAATACATCAAATCAGCTACTATCATCTCATTCAACCAATTACAACATGCCTGATATCCTCCATATGATGCAATTAGCCAATCAAAAGAATTAGTTCAATCACTTTCAAGATCATATTTGGGGTCAAAATTCCCATGATACAACCTTGGACACAATTATTTTTCTGCCCAATGATGCTCCTATAGAGATCTTATCATATTCTTACTATACTCCATTGATCAATCCATCAAAACATGATGATACTTCAAATGGAAAGCTTGTTGGTCAGTTATATGAGTCTGATAAGTTGTGCAATAATGAAAGTGAAATGATCCTAAATGCTAATTATAATTCAGAATGCAAGTTACCAAATGATTTTTTGACAAAAAATTAGTCATCGGATAACAAGAAATGATGAAAAAATCCAGGAGGATGAGAGATATTCAATGCTGCCCTAGAATTATTGCCATGAAAGAGAAACAAGTACAAAATATTTGTCATCTTCACAAGGTAATTCTGATGACACTTTTGATGCTGAAAAAGATTCACATGACAAAGACACAGATAATCATTGTTGGGTAGATATTCCACTTGATCAAAGTAGACTAGATGAGAAGTTGTAAGAATTGGGTATTCCTATGTCATTATCAAATTTTTCATGGATGGAAGGATGTAGAATACACCTCATGAATCAACATTGTGAGATGGATTGCCCTATTTTTCTTGGAAAGATGGACTTCTATTTGAAGGGAAAGATGACTATTGAAGATGTATTAATTCCTATAGAAGATCATTGGGATAGTCAATTAAGGAAGGAAGAAGAGGAACATGATCAAATTCATGAGACTTTGGAAGATATGGATTTTCCTAAAGAGAAAGATAAAGTGATTGACATACAAGAAAAGGAGGGTGAGAAAATTCCCAATGATTAGGAGAGTGAAATCATAAATACATTCATAGACATCATCATGAAAGATGAAAGTGGAAAGGTCTCTTCTCGTGAAATCATAAGTGATGATGCGCTGCCCTTTTTGAATGCTAATCATGATGGAGCCCAAATAAATGAGATACAAGAAGTTCAAGGGGATGATCAAAAGGAAAAATGATGAAGATGAAAAATTGTGCCTTGAGGTAGAGGAATCTTAGCATTTACAAATCAACAAACAAGATGACTCTCAGTTTTTGTCAGCAGGGGAGGTAGACAAGGTTCTTGATTTGGTATCATGTTTGAGTAAGAAATGTCCATTTATGGGTATTCCATGCATATATCAAACCTTTTAGTAGCCAATTCATTTAGGATTCATCCTTTTGAGATACATTAAGAGGTAAGTTGTCATGAATTCTTGTTAGCTTGGGAGATCACCTTAGAAGGTAAGTACAATTTTGAACATGTTTCTTTGAGAAATGAGGGAGAAAATGATTTGAATACTAATACTAATGATTCTTACAAATTTGAAGACATGCTTATGAGTGAAATTATTAGTCCTAATGAGGTCAAATGTGATGATTTATTATTTACGACTAATGATAATTATAACAGGGATCACAATTTGGATGATTTGCCTCTTGAACCTTGTTGTAATGGCATGTATAGTACATCACTAATGCATATATTTTCTTATGGTGTGCATGCACTTGAGGAGAATGGATTGGTGTACCATGTGATGAGACCTCCAGAATAAGAAATCACATTGAGTGAGTATATGCCCATGGTTGGGAACTCACTAAATCAGGTTGTATCTATCCATTATCCCTTGCTTTTTGATGATTTTCAATCTGAGTATGATAAAGGTGAAATATTTTTTTTGTGGATTAATCATGATTATGGAGAGTTGCCACAAATTTTTATTTTACGTGATTTGTACCCAAAATTTGAACAAAAATTATCTAAATTTTATTTTTCTGAGTACAAAGATGAGTTTGCATTCTTTAGAACTATGTAGGGAGCATTGTTACTATTGCATGGAAAGAAAAATCAGTTAATAAGAAAATCATATTCTTGTTGTTCTAATTTTTTTGTATATAATTTAACTTTAGTTGTAATTAGGTAGGTGTTACTTAGTTTCCCTTTTGTTTTAGTGGTTAAGTTTTGTTTTGTTAGTGGGTCAGTCTCGTTCCTTGTTGCTTGAGTGTTTTTTCTTTTGTTTGTTAGTTTGGGGAAACGAGAGTTTTTATTAGGGCTTTTCCTGGAAAGTGGTCCATCCCAAGTGGTCTTTGATAGGAGGCAGAGGTATTTCTTAGTAAAATATTTTAAAGAAATTCATCTTGCAAGAAATTGTATACATGGATCATGAATGGTGATACCTTTCACTAGCAATCAAGTTGATATTCAAAGTTGATCATCCTCAACACATTACACACTTTAAACATGATACTGTGGTTGTTGGTTTCTTGGGTAAGTGTCAATTGAAGTTGATTGGAGCCTATTGTTATGGGTAACCTCAGATCTTAGAACCCTTCTCCATCTACATCTTTAATTGAAGCGACATAATCAAAAGGAGGAACGCATAAAGAAAGGTCAATAGGGAAAAGCAAAGTTCAAATGCTTGGGTGACACAGCCTAATCGCTGCCCAAGTTTCCAGAAAGAAAAAAAAGAAAGAGAAAAAGAGAAATCAGAAATGCAAGCACTAAGGTAGCATAGCCTAAGCGCTACCTTAGCATACCAAAAATGCTAAATTGAAGACAATTGAAAAAGAAACAATATTCAGAGCACAATGGCTCAAGAAAAGTCACCTTCCATGTAAATGATGTTGACTTTAAAGGAGCCCTCCAAAAATAAAAGAATCTCACATCTTGTCAAAAGATAGAGAGGGGTGACTCTAGCAACCTCTACTAGGGCTATGGATGCCTGACTGGCAGTAGAGCAAGGTTAGAATGAGATTATGGAAGTTTATGAAAGTAAGCAAAGATTGGCTCCAAGTGTTTCTTATCTAGGAAAACTTCATCCAAGTGTTGAAGGAATGAACACACACATGCACCCACTAGATGAAACAATAAAGGATTTCAATTTTGAAAGTTGGTGGAATAATATTTTCATGAATGGTGCTTGTGTTTGGTTTATTGCAAGACAATTTTAGAGAAAGTTTGCTCGTAAAGAAATGCCTTGGTCATTTCTCCTTTTATCGGGGATATTTGTTGTGGTTCCACAACACACGCCCATTTTGGCCACTTGGCCTAATGGGGACCCCCTTTTTTAAAGGTCTTTTTGTTACCTTTGGGGTTTTGGTTTGTTTTCCTTGTGCAATTAGTTTAGATAGTTAGAATTTTCTTCATGCTTTCAATAAGACATTATTGACAACTATTTTTGCATGCAGAAGTTTGATGCCCACCTTTTGAGATTTATGAAGAAATAACAAGGGAAGTGACATCCATGGGAGTACAAATCCAAGAAGTGAAAAAGAAGTTTTAAAGAGCTCATCCCAACATTCTTCCAGAGCACTAAGTCTTCGGTTTTGACAAGTTCAAAGAATTTCAACACTTAGTCATTCTCAGTGGTGGATTTTTGGAGTTTTGAACTTTGTTGGAGGTTCGCTGTCCGAAAGTCTGAAATGCTGGAGTTTTCGCTATTTGAAAAGATTGGTGTTTTTCTAGATTTTTCAACATTTTAGAGTTGCTAGATTTTCACTTTTCAAAAGTTTGAAGTCTGAAATGCTAGAGTTTTCATTGTCTGAAAATCTTGGTGTTTTGCTAGATTTTTTGGTGTTTCGGAGTTGTTGGATTTTTTGCTGTCTGAAAGTCTGAAATGCCAGAAGTTTGCTAGATTTTTAGCATTTCAGAGTTGCTGGAGTTTTCGCTGTCTAAAAGTCCAAAATTTTGGAAGTTTGCTGGATTTTTAGAGTTTCAGAGTTGCTGGAGTTTTTGCTGTCTGAAAGTCCCAAATGCCAAAAGTTTGTTGGATTTTTAGAGTTTTGGAGTTGCTGGATTTTTGTTGTTCGAAAGTCTAAAGTTTTTCCCAACATAGACTTTTTGACTTAGCCATTTTTTAAGACTTGGTTTTTCGGCCTTTCGGCCCTAGAGAACTTTTGGCCTCTGAAAGTCTGAAGTCCAAAATTTGGGAAAGGTGGACATGACAGTCATTTTTGAGGCTTGGTTTTTTTGGACCAACTGTCGGGATTTGGGTGTTTTTTGGCACGTCCAAAGTTTAACTCCAATTATCTCAGAGTTGATTTTCTAGTCAACTGGGCTTCTTTTTTGGAGTCATTTATGCATGATTTTGGGATCTCTTCCAGTTGAGTCCACATGGAGAAGCTGCAACCAAGGATCAAGGGTAGAAACATGAAGATTATCAAGAGCATGCATGAGTTTCAGCTCCATTTTTGAGATGTTTAATGCATGATTTTCTCAATGTTTTTTAATGCACGGGGTTTAATTCCATGCTAGGGTAGTTTAACTAAGTTTTAGAAGTAGTTTCCTTTATGTAATCTCTAGTTTAGAATTTGTTTCCAAGTTTCATGTAGCCAAAACCCTAGCTACGAAAATAAGAGTTGGGCTCTATAAATTGTAGTAAAATGATGTAATGAGGGTTGATTGGATCATGAATATAACATATACAGTTGGTGCTTCATTCATGGTTTGATTTATCTACTATCCATGTGAAATTTTTGAATGTGTGAATTGCTCATTCTTTATTTCAAAGAGCCAATTGGTTGTTTAACGATTTTAAGTCTACAATCTATTAGTTCGGTGTTTGCTGGTATTGCATTATTGCATTGTGACAAATTTATGAGAAGATTATTCTTTGGTGCTTGAAGATTAACTTGTCTCACATGTGTGCACATATGGGGTGGCTTCGTGATTCAATGAGTTTTGGCTTATCATACATCTGTATTTTTTTGATTCCATTGATGATTGCATCCATTTAGCTGAAGATTGTGGCATGATCTGATCTCTATTTTGTGGGTTTCTTCATCTTCTTGGTTATTTAATTCACATGGTGGTGTGATGCTAGCATATGTCCATTAGGTTTCTTTTCAACAATTTCATTCAAATCTCTTGTTACCCTAAATCTTCTAACCTTCTTTGCAAGTTATTTTCAGTAGATTAATTAAATTAGTGTTGCTTTCATTCCTAAATCTAAAAATCATATAAAAAAAGAGATATCTTGGTTTCCTAAAGTTTGTTTTATAGTTTCCCTTGAGAGAAGAACTAGCAAAGGCCTCCTTGTTTATAGATTCACATTTGTCTTCCGTTGAGCTATCCAAGTGGTTGAGACCCAGCTAGAAGGAACCTTGAGATTGATTCCATTAGTCTTCCAAGAGGGGAATTTTCTCACATAAATTCCTAGCCATTATCTTTGTGTAAAAATGACGCTCAACAAGAACTAATCAGACATCAGTGTCAAATCAATAGTTCACCTTGCAGATATAGTGTGTATCTAATGACCAGGAGGTTGTAGCCTTCTTCATTGAGCAGTGAGCTCTGGCAATGAGCCTTACACCCCTAATAGGGTTTGTTACTTTAAGACTCCTAACAGGGTCCGACCTTTGACCAGGTCATTGTACTCAACATTGTAATGACTGCTCCTAATAGGGAAAAGGAACATTAATAGGTTCATAATACAAAGTACAATTATTCATGGGTACTAATTCCCACTGGGGTTTTCCTCTGCCAAGGTTTCCCTGTAAACATATCTTGTGTTATGTGTTATGGTCTAATACTTGATTTTCTTTACTATTTTTTTTAGTATTTAAGTAATTGATTTAAGTTTCAAGTATCATAAATTAATTATAGAACACTAATTCACCCCCCCCCTCTCAGTGTTCCCATTCCTAACAATTGGTATCAGAGCTTTGGTCCTCTAAAGATAAGTTTAACCACTTGAGGAGATCATGGCTTCAGAAGAAGTAAAACATCTGAAGAAGCTTGAAGCAGCTCTTGAACATCTTGACAAATCTTAAAAATAAATTGAAGAACTGAAATTGAAGGTCAATGGATCACAAGTATTCATCAAGAAACTGAGAAAATATTTGAAAGATTGTTCAACAAATGATTTGGAAAAAATGGTCAAAAAGCTGAATGAAGAAAACACATCTTTGAAGGATCAGATTGAAGAACTGGATGAAAAGTTAACTAATAATCATGAAGCCTATGAAGAATAGATCAAAGAAAATAAATAGTTGGATGAAGAACATATGCAAGAAAACATGAAAATCTTGGAGTTAGAAAACATCAAGAAATAGATGGAATTTAAGCTGATAGAAGCAAGGAACCATATTGAAAAATTGCACACAAGTTATGATCTAATAGAGTCACAGTTGTATGCACAGAAGATTAAAGGAGATGCTAGTGCTATTGGATTCAATGAAGCACAAAATTAAATCAATGCTATGCAAGAAAGAATGAAAGCACTAGAAGAATCTAAAGAAGCTAAGAAGACTGAAAATCATACTGAAGCTAAAGTAGAACTTGTATCGTCTTAAAATGGAAGCACTTCCATGATAAGAGCATTTATCCCTCTGAGTAGGTGGTTTGGGGTCATGTTAAGTGCCTTTATTGGGTCTTTGCATGTATTTGGCTTTTCTCCCCGCTTTCCACTTCTTCCCTGCACTTGATTTCTTCATTCTAGGTGAAATTAAGGTTAGGATCTTAAGGATTCTCCTAAATTTCCCTCTTCCATGGCTCTATTTTCTAGGTATGATTTAGAAATGGATCCTCTTGGCCTTCATCATGATAATCATAGGATTTTAATTCTATCACTGGCATTCTATCCTATTCTGGCATCAGTTCTAGGTTTCTAGGCATCCCCGAGACCTCCTAACTTGGTTCTGAGTCAACTTGGGACCAGGGTCAGGGTCGAGTTAGAACCTGACTAGGTCAGGTTTGAGTTCAAACCTGACTAGGTTAGGGTCAAGCTTGACCCTAACTAGGTCAGGTCCAACCTTGACTTTGACCCCTTCTTTCAAAATTCCAATTTCCAAAATATCTGCTGCGGGCTTTTGGGAGATTTATTTTCCCGCCTCCGGGTTAGCCATTTCGGGTTTCAGGATGGTAAATATTTTAATTGCATTTAATCTAGGTATATTTTCTAAAGGTGAGGACCTAATTGGGATTTAATTCTCTAAGGTGGCCCATTTAGAGGAGTGTGCCCTAGATCACTATAAAAGGAGGCCTTCCTCTCTCATTTTCACATCAAGTTTTCATATCTCATAATCAAGTTTTGCAATCATGCATCTAGAGCTCTCAAGTGCAAGAAAGTCTTCAAGCATTCAAGTGTTCAAGCATCCATTCATCAAGGAGATCCATTGTTAGCCATTGAAGGATTCAATCTCTTTGGAGCCCCCTTAAAGATCCATCCTTCTCCATTCATCCAAGCCTTCTCATATGAAAAGATCAAGTCAAGATTGGTGTTGAAGATCAAATACCATTGATTGGAGACATCCTACATCCATTGAAGCATTCCTACTTGTGGATTTGAGGATTTGAATCCTCTACAAGGACTTCAACATAAGCAAAGTGATTTGTTTCAATTACTTTGTTTATGCACAATATATTTCAATTCAATTTCAAGGTTAATTCCTAAACTGGGGTTTGACCAAGGCAAACCCCCCATACAAAAAAAATCCTCCTTTTCTTGTAGGTACAGATGCAGAAATTTGGATCTGAGAGCAAATTTAGATACCCTTTTCGGCAAACTTTCAAGATCTGCAAATAGAATTTGAATCAAACTTCAAATAAAGAATGTGGTATTTGACCTTTTATGAGGGTCAAACCTAAGCTAAGCCATCTTGAGGAAATATTTATGGGTTTTCTCTATCTCAGCATTTCTAGTCTAGGATAGGTTTCAAATTTTCCTGAAAGTGTACACAGACATCATAATTCAACATTTTCTAGATCTACCCTAATTTGAGGTTAGTACTTGTATTTCAATTATTCTATATTCCAAATATAATATCCATCCACAAGGGAAATATTAGATTTACTTTCTCTCTTCCATATTCATCCACAAATTGATTCGATTGTGTATTAACCTCTAGGTTGATCAAATCAGATCTCTTCCTTGGGGAATTTGGGTTTTGAGAATAGATCTCATATTTCCCCCTCTACATTTGAATGGTGGTGAATCCATTTTACCATCATTCATTTTGGTGAACCCGACATACTTACTCTCTTTTCTTTTGTGGAATTGGATGCCTTATTGTGCTTTCCTTTTATCTTGTTAGTATTAGATTTTTCCTTTGTGATTGATCTTGCATGCTAATTAGACTTCATATTCATGCTTTATGTGTTCTAGTTTAGTTCATTTGCATTACATTGGTTTATGAGCTTTACTACCACTAGTCCTACTTATAACATTCCAGTTAGAAGAAGTCATAGATTCATGGGTGCCTTTAAACCTGAATCTTCTTCTCCTTTCCTTAGGATCTTGGATGATAACCTTATTCTTCATGATTCCAATCCTCCTATTGAGAAAAACTCTTCTCACTCATCTCATGATGAGGATGATGCTTTAAGAGTTCCTCCTGAACAAGTCCAAAAACTTTCCACTGAACTTGATAAAATGGGTAATTGGCTTCTTCAAGAAAACCATAATCAAGATTCCATTCAAGCTATAGAGGCTCTTAAGAAAGTTCTCCATGATAGTGATCAAGGTATTAACCTCTTGCGTGGTATTACTCATCTTGTGCATTCAAATGTTAAACCTTTAGCTCAAGAAGCTGAAGATTTAGGGTTAATTCCTCCTATCACTAGTGTTGAACCTCCTTCTAATCCTTTACCTAGTATTCCTATCTATACTCCTTCTTTGGTGATTGTGACGGTTCCCTCTGTTCCTATGAGTGTTCCTCCTATATCCCTTCCTACATCACAACCTTCATATCATAATGTTCCTTTTAATTATTCCAATCCACTTCCAACTGTAGTTCCTAGTGTTCCTCCAGTTGTATCCTCTATTCCTGTAGCTTCTTACACTTTACCTAGTGTGTCTAATGTTTCTACTCCTCCTATTTCCTTTAATGATTCAACAATCATTAGTTTGGCTCAAACTGTATCATCCTTACAACAACAACTTGCTTCCTTAACTCAAAACAAGTTTAGTATTCCTACATGTGACATGGGAAGTCCCTTGTCCTAGGATATTATTCATACTCCTGTTCCTCAGCAAGGTGAGATGCCTCATCTTGAGAATTATAATGGAAAAGGAGATCTTGTTCATCATGTTAAAACATTCCAAATCCTTTGTAGTGATTATGCTCATGACCATAGGATTTTAGCCAAACTGTTTGCTAGAACCTTCCGTGACAAGGCCTTACAATGGTATTGTTCCTTGCCTCCTTATTCAATTGATTCCTTTCCACAACTTGCTAATGCCTTTATTCAACAATTTCAAAATAATATTGGCCCACAAGTGTCGTTGACTAATTTAATGCATTTTAAACAAAGTGCTAAAGAAAAATTGACTGAATTCTTTGGTAGATTTAAGCATTTGCATGCTCAGATTTCCTATCTTGTTCTTGATATTGATATTCAACATATGTTTATTTTAAATTTGCAAAATGATATTAGAGATAAGATTCTGCTTACTAAATTTACCTCTTTTCAACAACTTTGTGCAGCCCTTCATCATTATCAATTACAAGTGATTCAATTTGAGAGCAACACTCTAATGGCTCCTATTCTAGTTGATAAGAGTGATACTACTCCTAATCCAAACAAGTTTCAAAAATTCAACAACTATGTCAAGATAAACAAACAAGCGAATGCAGTTGCTGATCAAGTTGTTGTTGCATCTCATAATGCCACTTCTGCATCCACTACTTTTTGATTAAATCATACATTTACTCCTCTTGCTGAAAATTTACATGCTATTATGAATAGGTTGTTAGCTGGTAATATGATTACTTTACCTCCTATTTGACCTCTTTTACCTACTATGATTGCATCTAAATCTTTTGATCAAAATGCTTTTTATCAATATCATCATCAGAATGGTCATGATACTAAGAGATGTTATTCTTTAAAACATAAGGTTCAAGATCTCATTGATTCTAAGGTTTTATCTATTGACAATTTGGATAGTAGTGGGAATCAATCTGTCTCTCCTCCTAATTAGAACCTTCAAATCTATATGAATCCTTTACCTATGCATGATACTAATACTATTGCTCAACCATCTGCTATGAAAATCATGTATGATTCAAAGATGGATGATCTCAATCATGTTAATCAAATGGAGCATATTGATAAGTCTATATCTTCACCTCAACCCTCACCTCAAGTTCAATCTCAACCTCAATTTAAACCTAAACCTAAAGTGAAACCTCAACCTAAACCTCAACAACAATTCAAGAATAAAAGACCTCAGGAACTTTTGATTACCTTTGATGACTCTGAGATTATTAAAGCTCCTGATGTTCCCCTTCACATTGCTGCTAGGATTGCTCAGATACCTACTCGTGGTTGTCTTGTTGATCCTACCTCCTTAGTCAATGTTATCATTGAAGACAATATTTTTATGAAAATTTTACAATGTGACTTTTATGATACATCAGATGTGAGGATTCAAACTTGCAATGGTTTTCTTTATCCCTCATTTGGTTCTATTACCTTGCCGGTTGAACTTTTTGGAAAAATTGTGAACACTACCTTCGTTGTGGTTCCTACTTCTGATCAATTTCAAGTTAAGCTAGGTTTTCCTTGGTTGACCACCATACATGCTATTGCTTCACCTATCCATAAGTGTCTTAAGTTCATTCATGATGGTGAAGTGAAGATGATCAATCATAATTTATATCAACCTTCTAGGCCTAGAGATTGTGTTGCTTTAGATTTCTTTTGGCCTTCCTTACCTAATTCATGTCCTCCTAGACCTGATAATATTTTTCGATCATATCAAGATTATAAGCATCATAAGATTCTTAAATTAAGCATACCTCCTATGGATCTTAATCATGGTCTTTTACCTACAGCTTCGATACCTCCTTTAACTATGGCTTCTAGTTCTATTAATCAAGTTCCTCCTACTGAACCTATCAAAGATCCTATGATTGTTTTTCCTATGGATAATAATTCTATTGATCTTCCTAAAGAACCTATGAAGGATCCTGTGATTGTTCCTCCTATTTCTCAACCTATTTCAAATAAATCAAAACATAACCGATCTACTAATGAACGTCGTAAAAAGCATTATGCTCATGCTAAAGCTAAAAGATCTCTACCTCCTTCGGATAAACCTATGCATAATGTATTAGAAGATGTTGTTACTAATAATGATGTTCACATGCATGATTATGATGATTCTATTCATATCTTAGATCCTATTTTGATTAATTTGGATGAAGAAGATACTCTTGATAATACTGATGATGTTCATGATGAATATGAGACTATTGACATTGACACTAATTTACCTAATATGCTTTCATCACAATTAACTCTTACACCTAGTGTCAAACATAGTGATTCTCAAGAGGCTCCTTGTTTGGAACTGGCTATCATCCCTACTATATTGGATATAGTCCCTCTTGTGAGTTACCCACCTTCCCTAAATGATATACAATGAGATGGGGAAAGTAGGCGGCATGCTTGACCGACTTGTCCTTTGTGGTAGCTTTGTTGTGTGTTTGCCTACTGTACTATGATTCTCCCGTAATGTGATTCCTAACTATTGTTAGATTATTTTACATGATCCTTGTTACTCAGCAGGTGCAAGGTGATAAAGGAATCAAAACTGTTGTTCAAATTCTTCTATATGTATCTCTTTTTTTTCTATGCATTGTTTAATGTTATGTCGTAAATGTGCTATTGTTCATAAATGTTTCCTTGTGTAATCTTCTTGGATTCAACATATGGTAGCACTAATTATTTTTGGTCTCCATGTCATGGTCTGAAAAGATTCTCCTTCATATATCTTATGTGATCTTTCCTCCTTTGTGATTGTAGTTCTACTATCTTTGGGGAATGATGTCAATTCATTTGCAATAATATCATATATATATTATCTTATGATCATACTGACCCCATGCTAGGTAGATCCCTTTCGTGTTCTTTGTATGTTTTTGTGACATTTCCCTTGATTTGTCTTTGTTTGGGGGCATCTCGACCTGGAAACGTAATCAGTGGAGTTGTTTATGTTTCCATTAAAGCCATTGCTCCTATTAAAGTGTCAGCAATGACTTTAACATGGGGGCATACGCTCTACTCACTTGTTGCACACACACACTTTTCAATACGCACATATTTTTCAAGATACTTCTTTTCCCTTTTTGGATTAGTAACTAATCCTTAAAGCACAGATTTATATTTTAGGATCTCTTGATCCCTCTAGTTTCAAACACACATATATTGTGATCCCTTAAGGTCAGAAGTGTCCTTAAGAATGGATCTCTTTTGTTTTTATTTTTGGTTTTATTCTTATGGAATAGAATATTCCTAAGGATAAATCCTTGATGGGTTGACTAGTGACTAGCCACATTCACTAGGCAGTTCAATTCCATCTTTCCAGTTGCACCATTTTCCTATGTGGTTCACAATGGGACATATGTTCTCATTGGGTGAGTTAATCACACCTTCTTTCTCTCTCTAGAGATGTCTCTCTTATTGTGGTCTAGGAGTTGATGAAGACTTGAGTCCCTGGGGGCTTAAGGTTTCTCTTTATCCTTTGGATTATGATAAGATTATCTTTTTTATTTTGATCTCCTTTACCAAGAGTTTGCATCGAGTCCATACTCTTGCTAAAGTGGGGGCTTAATGTATCATCTTAAAATGGAAGCACTTCCATGATAAGAGAATTTAGCCCTTTGAGTAGGTGGTTTGGGGTCATGTTAAGCACCTTGATTGGGTCTTTTCATGTATTTAGCTTTTCTCCCCGCTTTCCACTTCTTCCTTGCACTTGTTTTCTTCATTCTAGGTGAAATTAAGGTTAGGATCTTAAGGATTCTTTTGAATTTGCCTCTTCCATGGCTCTATTTTCTAGGTAGGATTTAGAAATGGATCCTCTTGGCCTTCATCATGATAATCATAGGATTTTATGTCTATCACTAATATTCTATCCTATTCTGGCATTAGTTCTAGGTTTCTGGGCATCCCCGGGACCTCCTGACTTGGTTCTGAGTCAACCTGGGACCAGGGTTAGGGTTGAGTTAGAACTTGACTAGGTCAGGGTCAAGTTTGAACCTAACTAGGTCAAGGTCAAGCTCGACTCTAACTAGGTCAGGTCCAACCTTGACTTTGACCGCCTCTTTCAAAATTCCAATTTCCAAAATTTTTGGGCTTCGGGCTTTCGGGAGATTTATTTTCCCGCCTTCGGGTCAACCATTTAAGGTTTTGGGATGGTAAATCCTTTAATTACATTTAATCTAGGTATATTTTCTAAAGGTGAGGACCTAATTGGGATTTAATTCTCCAAGGTGGCCCATCTAGAGGAGTGTGCCCTAGATCACTATAAAAGGAGGCCTTCCTCTCTCATTTTCACATCAAGTTTTCATATCTCATAATCAAGTTTTGCAATCAAGCATCTAGAGCTCTCAAGTGCAAGAAAGTATTCAAGCATTCAAGTGTTCAAGCATCCATTCATCAAGGAGATCCATTGTTAGCCATTGAAGGATTCAATCTCTTTGGAGCCCCCTTGAAGATCCATCCTTCTCCATTCATCCAAGCCTTCTCATATGCAAAGATCAAGTCAAGATTGGTGTTGAAGATCAAATACCATTGATTGGAGACATCCTACATCCATTGAAGCATTCCTACTTGTGGATTTGAGGATTCAAATCCTCTACAAGGACTTCAACAGAAGCAAAGTGATTTGTTTCAATTACTTTGTTTATGCACAATATATTTCAATTCAATTTCAAGGTTAATTCCTAAACTGGGGTTTAACCAAGGCAAAACCCCCCATAGAACAAAAATTCTCTATTTCTTGCAGAAAAATTCAGATCTGAGAGTGAATTTAGATACCCTTTTTTGAAAACTTTCGAGATCTGCGAACAGAATTCGAATCAGACTTCAAATAAAGAATGTGGTATTTGACCTTTTATGAGGGTCAAACCCGAGTTGAGCCATCTTGAGGAAAGATTTTTGGGTTTTCTCTGTCTCAGCATTTCCAGTCCAGAACAAGTTTTAGATTTTCCTGAAAGTGTACACAGACATCAGAATTCAACATTTTCCAGATCTTCCCTAATTTGAGGTTAGTACTTGTATTTCAATTATTCTATATTCCAAATATAATATCCATCCATAAGGGAAATATTAGATTTACTTTCTCTCTTCCATATTCATCCACAAATTGATTCGATTGTGTATTAACCTCTAGGTTGATCAAATCGGATCTCTTCCTTGGGGAATTTGGGTTTTGAGAATAGATCTCATATTTCCCCCTCTACATTTGAATGGTGGTGAATCCATTTTACCATCATTCAAAACCATTTAAAGATGAATGCAAGCCAGTAAACCAAACTTGTTATACATGTAACAAACATATACATATAGCAAGAGATTGTAAAGAGGTAAGACCTTTCAATGGTTATTATTATTCATGTAATAAATTTGGTCATAGAGCTATGATTTGTAGATCAAATCAAAGAAGTCAGACACAACATAATCAGAAAAATAAACCATAGCATAATTCTAGAATTCATTAGAACATCACATGTTAGATATGAAATTATAATGGTCACACAGCTAGACAATGCAGCATGGTAACTCACATCAATGCACTGAGGAATATAAGGCCTTCATTAATTTGTCACTCTTGTAACAAGGTTGGACACATCTCAAAGTTTTTCAGATCACAAGGACAAAGACAATAAATTCCTAATAAGTCTCAAGGATGAATATTGGATGAATTAGGAGAATTCAAGTTTGTGCAAGCTATAGAAGATGTGAGCAAGAATTGGATGGAAGTAAAGAAAGATAATGTCAGTGCCACAGTATTAGATGTTGTTGGAGATTTTCCAACAGGCCAGTACTAATTGTATGTTTATCATTGATGACAACATATGGAAAGTAGCATTCATGGAAGTATTATATAGTAAGCTTTATGTATATATAACATGGTCATGATATCAGCATGATATCATGGGCACAAAGGTTAACTGTTAGTATAGACAGTTATATTGTAGTTGGTGTCAGCAGTGTTCCTGACAGAGTAATAGATAGTGTTCTGTGCATGGTTATCTGTACAGTTATCATGGATCCTTACAAACTTGGATTTATGTTGGAGACATGCTAGTGATGTTAAGTTCATGGATGCATGGTCTGATGATAAACACAAGTAAAGTTATGGAGTCATTATTCACCAATAGCAGTTTCCTATGTTTGTTCAAAAAAACTGACAGAGATATTATTGGTTCTTGAGTTGGGCCTATCTTGAGGGTATGCACCCTTGGATTTAATCTTGGATAAGTGTTATTGATGTTTGGTTAAGAGAACATGAGTTAATTCAACTTTCAGAGAAAGATCTAGTTGTTTTGGTAGAGCCGACAGTGTGTCGCGTGCGTCTACATTTATTTTATTAGACAGGTCCCAGATTGTGTTGCGTGCAAAATAGTGCTGACAAAATATTGTTGGAGTTTATTATGGTTTCTCTATTATGATTTCAAGGTGGTTCTAACTGGCTGACTTGATTATATCATTTGGAGGAAAGATATTTATAGGCAGTCATTTGTGATTACTGAAGTGTGGTTCATGGTTGATTAAGCAGAGCAGAGCAAAGTGTGAAAAAGTGTTGAGCCATCAGAAGAAGGTTTATGTGACCAAGTAAAGTACTTGTGCTATGCATTAGAACTGATCTAGATAGTAGGTCAGAGCACAGTTCACCAAGATCCAGATATAGTGTGTATCTGTTATTCAGAAGGTTGTAGCCTTCGCCCATTTGAGTAGTGAGCTCTGAGATAGTGCGTACTCTCCCCTAATAGGGACAATTGTAAAAGAATCCTAACAGGGTCCGACCCTTGACCAGGTCTACTATACTTAATATATTGTAAAGCTACTCCTAACAGGGTAAACGATCTTCTAACAAGGATCATTATACACTAGTATAGAATATTAGTGGGTATCAAGTCCCACTCGGGTTTTTACCTATTTGGGTTTCCCCATAACCAAAATATTGCTGTTGTGTTCTTGTGTTCTTTCATTATGTTTATGATTTATGTTTAAGTATACTTAATTGGATAAAGAATTGAATCTTGTAGGTAACTGATTCACCCACCCCCCCCCCTCTTAGTTATCTCTTGGGACTATTCCTAACAATTAGTATCAGAGCCAAGTGCCTCTGAGAGAAAATTTAACAACTTGAGGTTGATCAGATGGCGTACTTTAGGAAAGAAAGTCCTAAGTTTGATGGAGAGAATTATCTTGATTGGATGAACAAGATGCTAACCCATTTGCAATGCATTTCTTTTGAAGTTTTTAATGTAACCATCAAAGAAGCCAAGATTCCTACCTTAGAAGACCTTGGAAAATATGATGCTACTGACATACAAAAGGAATTGTTTCATCATAATGCTATTTCTAAAGAATCCCTTATCAGCACCATATCTGATGGTGAATTTTCAGAAGTAAAAAAGGTAGATACAACCCATAAAATATGGAAGCACCTAGAAGACACATTTGAAGGAGACAAAAAAGCAAAGGATGTGCATAGAAAGACATGGAAGAAAAGGTACAATGCATTAGAGATGCTACCTAAAGAAAACATCAGAGCTTACAATCAGAGAATTAATGAAGCATTTGCTAGAATTAGGAACAATGGTCGAGAGATATCAGAAGAGGACATCATGGATAAGTTGATGACAATTCTTACTCCTGAATATGAAAGCAAGATCAATGTCCTTAATGAGACCATGTAGCTTACATCAAATTTTAAGAGAGAGACCTTGATCAGCAAGATCTTAGCTTTTGAGATTTCAAGATTGATGACAGAACCAAAGAGTGAGACATCATTCAAAGAAACAGTTCATGGTAAGAAATCTGCAAACACTTCTGGTAATTTTGATGATGATGATGAAGAGAAAAATCTAGAGGATTTCATTGCTATGATTGCTAAAAGAGAAAAGAAAGGAAAAGGAAAATATGAAGGTCAACTACCATTTAAGTGCTTTTCATGTAATAAGATTGGTCACTTTGCATCTAAGTGTCCTACTAGAACTAGAAAGTTCAAAAAGGATTACAAGCCTAAGTATTCTAAGGAATGCTACTATGCCAAAGATGGTGTATTAGATGATGAATCTAGTGAAGACGAAATTGGATTCATTGCTATTGTAGATAAGATGAATAATAAGATAGCTCATGAAGATAAGAAAGGAAATCAAGAACTTGCATTGATTTCACAAGATGATATAAGGACAGACTGGATTATAGACAGTGGTTGTTCACATCACATGACTAGTGATAAAGGCAAGTTTATTCATTTGGATAAATATAATGGAGGTATGGTCAAATTTGGAGATAACACTCCTAAACCAATAGTTGGTAGAGGAGCCATCACTTTGGATGGAAAGAAAAGAACGGATGATGTTCTTTATGTTGATGGTTTGAAACATAACCTTCTCAGTGTTGGTCAGTTACTTGGAAAAGGCTATCAGTTGGAGTTCAAAGATGACAAATGTATCATTAACAACAAAGATGGTGTTATGATTGCATCAGGCACAAAGACAAGAGGTAATTTTTTTCAACTCAATTCAGAAGCAAGTTGTTTTTTTGCTAAAGTTGATGATAGTTGGTTATGGCATAAAAGACTATGTCATATCAATTTTGATAACATAGTAAAGATAAGCAATGTAAAAGCAGTAAGAGATCTACCTAGCATAGCAAAGCCAGTTGATACTATATGTAGGGAATGTGTGATGGGGAAGCATGTGAGAAATTCATTCAGGAGAAATAAAAATTCAGCAAAGAACAAGTTGGATCTGATTCATACAGATCTATGTGGTCCAACTCAAACAAGATCATACTATGGTGAAAGGTACTTCATTTTGTTTGTTGATGATTATACTAGGATGATGTGGATTGCATTCCTAAAAGATAAGTTAGAAGCTTTTGAGAAGTTCAAAATATTCAAAGCTAAGGTCGAGAATGAATCTGGTCTGAAGATAAAATGTTTGAGGTTGGATAGAGGAGGAGAATTCACCTTTGACATATTCTATGAGTACTACAAAGAACATGACATAAAGAGACATTTAAGTGCACCTAGAACCCCTCAGTAGAATGGAATTGCAGAGAGAAGGAATAGGATCATTCTTGATACAATGTGCACCATTATAATAGAAGGAAAAGTTGATCACACCTATTGGAGAGATGCGGTCAATACAACAATCTATACCATCAATAGAATTCAATTGAGGCTAGGCAATGACAAAACACCATATGAGCTATGGTTTGGTAATGTTCCCATAGCAAAATACTTCAGAATCTTTGGAAGATAGTGCTACATCAAGAGGGATGAAGCAGTAAGCAAGTTTGATCCAAGAAGTGATGAAGGTATTTTTCTTGGTTACTCTACCAAAAGTAAAGCTTATAGATGTTTCAATTTAAGATTGAAAAAGATCATTGAAAGTGCTCATGTAAAGATTGATAAAAAGTTTATGATTCAAGAAAGATATCATGACTACTCACCCATGATTGAGAAAGAACCTAGAACCTCCACTAGTGAGATAGTTATTGAAGAAATGTTTGACAGTATTGATGTGTTATTCAATGACCCTGAGACAAGCAAAGAAGAAACTCCTAAGGCTAATAAGTTAGTATCACCTAAAGTTCCAAAGTTTACATCAAGAAAGCATTCCAAGATAGACATCATTAGAGATTAGAGCACCAAAGTCCTAACAAGGTCCCAAGCAAAGAACTCATCTAGCAGTGAAGCAGTATGTTTACTATCTCAAATTGAACCCTTAAGTGTTGAAGATGCATGTAATGATTCAGATTGGCATGATGCTATGAAAGAAGAACTTGATCAGATTGTTAAGAATGACACTTGGGAACTAGTCCCAAGACCTAGTGATAAGAATGTGATTGGAACAAAATGGATATTCATAAACAAGATGAATGAATATGGCACAATAGTAAGAAACAAAGCAAGATTAGTATGTAAAGGATATGCGCAAAGAGAAGGCATTGATTATTCAGACACATTTGTACCTGTGAGTAGATTAGAAGATATTAAGTTGTTTTTAGCTTATGCTACAATAAAAAACATCAAATTTTATCAGATGGATTTCCATTCAGCATTCCTGAATGGAGACTTGAAAGAAGAAGTATACATTGAGTAGCCAGAAGGATTCACCTTATCAGATAGACCTGATATGGTATGCAGATTGAAGAAGACCCTCTATGGACTTAAGCAAGCCCCTAGAGCATGGTATTAGAGACTAGATGGATACTTAACAAAGATTGGATTCAAGAAAGGAGCAACAGATTGTAATCTATTCATTACAGAGACATATGAAGGTTTGCTTCTTGTAGCTATATTTGTTGATGACATTATCTTTGGAGGTAATGAAAAACTAAGTGCTGAATTTGCCAAAGATATGCAGAATGAGTTTGAGATGAGTATGATTGATGCTATCAAATACTTTTTGGGATTAAATGTGCAGCAGACAAAAAAAGGAATTTTTATTAATTAGTCAAAATATGTGAAAGAGATACTGAAGAAATTCAAGATGGATGATTGCAAGCTAGTAGGAACACCTATGATCACTAGATGCAAGCTTAAAAAAGATGATGACTCACCAGCATTAGATATAACATTGTATAAATCTATGATTGGTAAACTCATATATCTTACTCAGAGTAGACCTGATATTTCAAATGTAGTTGGCATAGTTGGAAGATTTGCAGCAGAACCTAAACAAAGTCATCTCATGGCAGTAAAAAGAATATTCAGATACTTGCAGGGCACTATAGATTATGGTCTATGGTATCCTAATTTAGAAAATGTTGAGCTTCATGTGTACGCTAATGTAGATTGGGTAGGATGTGTTAATGACAGAAATAGTACTTCAAGTGGAGTAGTGTTTCTTGGTGATAGACTTGTCACTTGGACAAGCAAGAAACAAAATTGTATTTCTCAGTTAACAATAGAAGCGAAGTATGTTTCAACAGCCTTGAATTGTTCTAAAATTGTTTGGGTCAAGTAGATGATAAAGGATTTTGGAATTCAGATTGATTATCCTATTGTTATTCACTGTGATAACACTAGCACTATCAATATGTCAAAGAACCCTGTGATGTATGTAAAGAAAAAGAACATTGAGATCAAGTATCACTTCCTAAGAGAGAAAGTGGTAGAGAAAGAAGTCAAGTTGGACTATGTGAGTACTAAAGATCAGTTGGTAGATATATTCACAAAGCCCTTGCCTAAGGATACTTTTGAGTATCTCAGGGAGAAATTGGGAGTCATTCCCTTCCTTGTTTCTACTTAGAAGAAAGAAGGAAAGGCATCAGTCCTCTGGGACTGGTGGAAGGTTGACTACTCTACCTCAGGAGTAGTACCAGTGCTTAAAATGAATGGTGCCCTTTTCCATTGATGTCAAAGGGGGAGTAATATACAAAGTCACAAAAAAAATAAATCAAAAGAGGAGTAATATACTAAGGGGGAGCAACATTCAAATATGACAGCAGTTCAGTGAGGAAATGGAGAATATTAGAAAATATTATAGTAGTTGGAGGATTCATCTTTGGGGGAGTTTTGAAGAGGAAATGGAGAATGTTATAAAAGAAATGTTCATTTAGGTTGGTGGTGGTTTTTCATTCCACATGTTGCCATCAATGCCAAAGGGGGAGATTGTTGGAGATTTGCCAGCAGGCCAGTACTAACTGTATGTTTGTCATTGATGACAACATATGGAAAGTAGCATGAATGGAAGTCTTATATAGTAAGATTTCTATATATATAGCATGTTCATGATATCAACATGATATCATGGGTGCAGAGGTTAACTGTTAGTACATATAGTTATATTGTAGTTGGTGTCAGCAGTGTTCCTGACAGAGTAACAGACAGTGTTCTGTGCATGGTTTTCCATACAGTTATCATGGAGCCTTGCACACTTGGATTTATGTTGGAGACATGCTAGTGATGTTAAGTTCATGGATGCATGGTTTGATGATAAAAGAAAATAAAGTTATGCAGTCATTATTCACCAGTAGCAGTTTCCTGTGTTTGTTCAGAAGAGTCAACAAAGATTTTATTGGTTCTTGAGTTTCACCTATCTTGAGGGTATGAACCCTTGGATTTAATATTGGAGAAGTGTTATTGATGTTTGGTTAAGAGTGAATGAGTTAATTCAGATTACAGAGAAAGATCGAGTTGTTTTGGTAGAGCTGACAGTGTGTAGTGTGTGTCTATATTTATTTTATTAGACAGGTCCTAGATTATGTTGTGTGCATAATAGTTCTGAAAAAATGTTTGGAGTTTATTATGGTTTCTCTATTATGATTTCAAGGTGGTTCTAACTGGCCAACTTGATTATATCATTTGGAGGAAAGATATTTATAGGCAGTCATTTGTGATTGCTGAAGTGTGGTTCATGGTTGATTAAGTAGAGTAGAGCAAAGTGTTTGAAAGTGTTGAGCCATCAGAAGAAGGTCTATGTGACCAAGTAAAGTACTTGTACTATTCATTGGAACTGATCCAGATAGTAGGTCAAAGTGCAGTTCACCAAGATCCAGATATAGTGTGTATCTGTTATTCAGAAGGTTGTAGCCTTTGCCCATTCGAGCAGTGAGCTCTCGGATAGTGCGTCCTCTCCCCTAACAAGGACAATTGTAAAAGATTGCTAACAGGGTAAAGGATCTTCTAACAAGGATCATTATACACTAGTACAACATATTAGTGGGTATCAAGTCCCACCTCAGTTTTTACCTATTTGGGTTTCCCCGTAACCAAAATATTGGTGTTGTGTTCTTGTGTTCTTTCATTGTGTTTATGATTTATGTTTAAGTATACTTAATTGGATAAAGAATTGAATCTTGTAGATAATTGATTCACCCCCCCCTCTCAGTTATCTCTTGGGACTATTCCTAACAAATGCATCCTTAGTGGACACACCTTCTACTTCTAGATAAATGATCCTCATGGTCATAGGGGGAGCTAGATAAGCTCTAGACCCATGCACAGCTGGTATACTCACCCACTAAGTATGAACCTTTGGTTTTAGCTATTTAATTACTAGTTGATGCAGTATGCAAGATCACACAGTTTGATTGTTAGCAGGAATGGAGATCGGAATTCACTATTACAATGCATATTATGGTGGCAAGCATTAATTATAGAAAGTTGATTTATAAGTCATCATAGATCTATTATCTTCACTTTTTCATTTAAGATCAAGCCTTTGGAGAGCACAGGAGATCATAAAAACTAGTATTGAAGGATTGAAGTTATTTTCATAAGCATAAAGGAGTTAAGTTGTTTCGAAACCCTTGTTTAGATGCGACATTTTAGAAATCCTTTGAAACCCTATTTTAAGCATTTTATCAAGTAAGTAATGGCCACTCCAGTAGTATTTGATTTCATAGAGAGGAAGAGATATGTATTCAAGAAGCATTCATTTAAGTCAGTCCTAGATGACCTAGAAGGAGTATTTTCTAGAACTCCAATGGGAGTTATGCACATTGAAGATATTCATGCTTACTTATATTGTAAGAAGGATCCTGTAGGAGTAGACATGATAAGGTCACACATAGAAACAATGATTAATCCAGACATGACATTCAATGATGAATTTGTACACTTCACAAATCACCCTATAATTGAGTATGTGACTGTGTATGAGTTCTATGAATCTGAATGGATCAAGATATTTCTAAGCAGAATTCATGATGATTTGTTTTGGATTAGAGAAGTCCCTATTCGCATAACAACTAATCTCATTCATGAGATGACTGAACTCTCTAAGACCAATGCCATACTTCTAGTAGGTAAAGATGTCAGGAAACAGGTCGAGCAAGCATGTAAGTCTAGGACTGATAAGCGTAGCATGCAAATTGAGCCCATATAGGAGAAGGATATCAAACTCATGGCTATGATCATTGGATACAAGTTCCAGCATCCTAACAGAGTGAATAGTTTATCAATAGCAACTATTCTGGCAACTATAAGGATTGTAAAAGAAAATGGAGAGTTTAACCTCTGTGAGATCCTATGCACACAACTGTTAGGCAACATAAGAGCCATTAAACATGATAAGAGAAAGGTATTCAAATTTAGTTGATTGATTATCTACATGTAATTTCATATAGTTGGTAAAGTCTTTGATCTTTATCTTGACAAGAGCCTACCTAGATTTCCTCAAATCTCATTTAAGGCAACATCAAAGAGTACCTTGAAGGATTTCATGGATCTTGAAATCAAAACATTTAGAATCAAGATGAAGAGAAGGTATAGGTTACCTAAGAGTATAGTGGAGAAATACAAGGACAACATATGTTTCATGGTGGAAAAAAACATTACATGCATGGAAGTAGTTGAGCCTAGGACAAAGTGGATTCATCCACTTGGATATGAAGTAGAGGAAAACATTTTGGAAGCTTATGCACAAGTCCTCCTATCAGCACCTAAGGATCCAAATGAACCTAGATGGGGAAATTATGAAGAGAAGACAACACAAGTTGACTCTATCCTATACATTGTTGCAACAAAGAGAAAAACATCAAGGATTACTTCAAACATTCTAAAAAATTATGGTGTCACCCAAGAAGACTTGGACAAAGCAAGGGAAGCCAAGATTTCCATGCAACTTGTGAGAGCACCCTCATCTGAAGTGAAAATAGAGAAATCTTATGATCTGAAGGAGAAGAAAAATATTGATGATAGCACCTCCATGCCGACAACCACAATTGATCTGGAGTCCACTCCACCTCCCAAGCCAAGTAAGATTCCTAAAAATAAGAAGTAGACCGGCGCAAGCCACCCATCCTCAAGAACAACTAGAAGCAAAAGGAAAAGCACTAAAGCACCTCTTGAGGTAGGATTTAGAGTAAATCTACAATTCTTGAGAGCTAGAATTGTTGATGAAGGAAGGATAGATCAAATAGAAAAGTTTTATGACAAGTATCATGAGATTGACAAATCAGAGATTCATTCTATGATTATCATGCACATGATTAAGTTCAAAAAGATATTTTTGGAACTTAAGGTAGTCATTCCTAATAATGTATGGAACATTTTGGAGAAAATTCATAGAAGAGGATCTTAGGATAAGAGAAAAGATATTGGATGACAACCTCCCTATCTTTTCACTGGAAGAGAAAACATTGTTGCTAGATTTGGTAAAGACACATCTAAGAACCAAAACCAAATTTCTGTAGTGAATGAACAAAGAGTATGAGTTAGTTGTGAAGGAGATAGAAAAGGAATTTGAAAAAGTGTTCTTGGAAAGACATGTGCACCCTCCTTCTATGCCTACAACCCAAGTTCCCTCTGAGCAAGAAAAAGAAGCTAAGATCTTGAATACACCTATGATAGGTCCACATGAGTCTTCACCCATGCTTGAAGCTAAGGATTAAACTAGATAATGCACTAGATAAGTTTGAAGAAACTTTTATCAGTACAGAAGAAGCTAAGATCCTATGTGGTAAAGAGACATCTATGCAGCAAGAAGAAGTCCAAGTTGAGGACTTAATAGGACAGGAAGAAGAGAATGAATTTGAAAAAGAAGAGCCTTCTATTGAGATACTAGTGAAGGTAAAAAGTGAATTCATGGATGTAAGTAAAGACACACTCCTTACTCCTAAATCATCTATATCATTGTTGTTAAGTTTGACACCTGATACAACAAGCCTAGACTCTTGGGGAGAAGAAGATCTGATGAAAATAAGTGTATTGGCTATGGAGAAAGCCAAGAAAAACAAGTATTGAGAAATTATTTATTTTTTGAATATGTCAGCATACTGAACAATCTACTACCTAAGGATAAGAAAGTGACCAATGTTCATTTAGTAGATGATGTCAACACCATCTTGTCAAGCTTCAAAGAAAATTTTTCAACTCTAGAAGAATCAGCATCATAGGTTGCAGTAGAGAAATATATCAAGAAAAGGCTGAATGAATTGATAGGAAGTTTCTCACTTGACCTTAATTCACTTAAGATTGGTCAAGCAATGTTAACAGGGTTAGCAACAAAAGGAAGGAAGATAATTACTGATTGCATGAATAAGGATGAACTAACTACAGACCACTCTAAAAAGATTCAGGAAGTAGAATCTCTAACAACAGTAGTAATAAAATCAATGGAAGATCCATCTCAAGCTATTAACATGTGCAATTATGTTTATCAAGGAAAATTGGATAAAATTGAGAAGGCAGAAAAAGAAATGGCAAAGATAAGGGCTAGACAAACTCAGCTAAGACATGTAATAGTGCCCTCTCTAGATGTATTGAATCAGAATACCAAGCAAATAGATGCCACAATAGTAACATATGATCAAGGTCCTTGAACATATCTAGAAAAGATGGAGAAGCTCACTTATGCATTATGCACCCATCTTCAGACAATAGATGCACTCAAAGTTTTCTGGTAGCAAGAAATCAAGAACCTTCAGATTCCGTACCCAGATGTACTTTCTATGTAAGTACATAAAGTTTTCCTTTTTGAGAACCTTTGTCATTAATGTAAAAGAGGAGTAGTGTATATGATGTAAAGGAGATAGTAAAGGATATAGTAGTGTATAGAGAAGAAGAAGATGATGTATAGTTTGTCAGCAAGTTTTGTGTATAAGTTAAGTTTAGTAACTTCGCCACATTCCTTTGTTGCCATTATGACAAAGGGGGAGATTGTTTGCAAGTTTACTTTACTAGTATATATGACTAATTTTTATGTTTTCATTATGGCAACAAAGTCATATGAAGTTTTGTAGTCAGTACTCTAACTTAGAAGATCAAAATTTGGTTAAGTATGGAAGACAGACTAGACAAAGAACCACATGATGATCAAAGCATCGGTGCACATGTGTATGATTGAGTTTTGGTATGCACCTTTATATATAAGATTTTGAGTATAGTACTATGCTAAGTCTAAGAACACATGGTTAGATATGACAACATGAAGAAGTTACAACAAGTCTAAGTGACACAGTTAGTAAGCAGAAGAACAGAACAGAGCATGGAGTTGACAGAAGAGATTTTTATTAGCGTATATCTTTTTTATTTTGTAAAGGCTATGTACATATTGTAATTATGTTATAAACATGTTAATATCATTTTATGTAAACACTCTTGAGCCAATTAACTTAGAAGCGTTGTATGTGTTAAGTTATAGGCCGACCTAGTAGTTAGTTTTGGTTGCATCTATTCTGCATGTATATATGTGACACACACTTTTGTATTTGAGTATGAATGGAATATAGAGATGAGATGAAGTATGTGAAATATGTATTAGATTAGTAAGAATGATATAGAGCTTTACAAGAGGTTAAAGAATCAGTGCACAAAATGAACTGATCAGACAGTAGTGTCAAAGCAGTAGTTCACCTTGCAGATATAGTGTGTATCTGATAACTAGGAGGTTGTAGCCTTCTTCATTGAGCAGTGAGCTCTGGTAGTGATCCTTACACCCCTAACAGGGTTTGTTACTTATAGACTTCTAACAGGGTCCAACCTTTGACTAGGTCATTATACTCAGCATTGTAGTGACTGCTCCTAATAGGGCAAAGAAACATTAACAGGTTCATAATACAAAGTACAATTATTCATGGGTACTAATTCCCACTGGGGTTTTCTCTGGCCAAGGTTTCCCTGTAAACATATATTGTGTTATGTGTTATGGTTGAATACTTCATTTTATTTACTATTCATTTGAGTATATAATTAATTGAGTTAAGTTTCAAGTATCAAAAATTAATTATAGAACACTGATTCACCCCCCCCCCCCTCTCAGCGTTCCCATTCCTAACATTAACACCCGCTAATGATGTACTGATAGTCTAGTATCTTTGTTAAAAGATATAGCCCTTTTAGGAGCTGATTAAAACATTATAGTGCATAGTCCTTGTTAGAGGACATACCCTATTAGGAGTCAAAGAAAATAGTAGGCTCACTACCCAAAGAAGGTTATGACCACCTTCAGAACTCACTGTTTGCAACACAAGTGTATATAAGGGAAATACATAATCCTTGTGAACTGTCTGATAGAAAATTTCTTTGCTTGATCAGTTCTGATGAATTATATAAGATATCCTCTACTCTACATCCAACAGTGTTGGATTGGAGAGATAGGGTACTGAGAGGGGAGGGGTGAATCAGTGCCCACAAAATTTTTTCACTTATAAACCTTTCAGATCTAAAAACAACAAACAGTAGTAACCTTCAATTGTAACTTGTATCCATTACATGCATCATTCATTCATTTAACTATCAAAGGTAAATAACATGAAATCAACAAGATAATCAACCCATAACACAAGTGTTTTGGTAATGCAAAAACCCTTGTTAGAAGGTGAAAAATGTGATGGGGATGACACCCAAAAATTCTTCACTACTGTAGATAGAAAAGGTTTTCCTATTAGGGCTACAAATGGTGATCACTTCTGGTGATCTTACCCTGTTAGGAGTAACATATTAGATCAGCTAGATCTACCTAGTGATAGGATTTTAACAACACTTTTTGAGTGTGCACTCAGTTAAGAGATTTACAAAAGACTATTAGGTCTACTCTATTAAGAGATTTTACCAAAACTCTATTACAATGATTAGAAAGCAATAGGTAACTATCTGCTAATGACAACTCAATTATTTGATACAGATTTATGAAATACTAAATAGATATCACCTTTTCTGTGTGAAGATCTCTGCTCTGAATTGCTCAGTTAGCCTGATTTTGATTCTGCTTTAATCTGATTACCTTTGAATACTGTTCTGCTCTGTCTGTCAAATAATAATCTTGAAGTTGGATAAAGCTTCAAGAACTTCTTTGTTCATTCATCAGTTACATCAAAATGATGCAAAATATAATTATATAGCATACTGCTTTATGCCGCTTAACAAAATTAGGTTACAATATCTTAGAGAAGACCCTAAGATCTATGGTGTACAAAAACAACCTAGATCTAACAAATACAAAAGATCATCATCACAATTAATGATGGAATCTTATAATAAATGATCCTCGATCTTGGTAAAATGTTTTGTGATTCTATTGTAACTATTTGCATAGATAGATGTGCCATTTCTAATTCCTATGTTATTTTCTATGATCCTCGGTAAACACTATATATGTTGTTCGGTGATTATACTGGTGCACGGTGTTTACTTTCACTTAGTATCGGTGTCTGATGCTCGGTAAAACTATTATGTGCTCAGTGTGAAGACTTAACTAACTGACTTGTATTGCTTGTAGTTACTGACTGGGTTAATATAAGTAGCCAACCGATGTCTTTGATACTAATTACAATGATTAATGCTCAAATAGAGATAACAATCTCCCCCTTTGGCATTAGTATCAAAACCTTAATGTATATAGACCTTATGTCTCAAAAATTTATATATTATGCCATATACATATACTTATTAAAAATTATACTCCCCCTCCGTGCATGCTCTCGTAATGTGTAGTATACTTAGAATTTATTTACTTATTTGGCATATACATTATTATCCCCCTTTTTTATACTAATGCCAAATGCAAAAATGTATACGTACAACTTGTCAAAAATGTGCTGATGGGTTTTCTTCAATGATTCCAAGAGGTTTTCCCATTCCTCTTTCAAGTTGTTGAGAGCAATGTGCTCAAGACCGACTTGTGCATTCATGTCAAAGATGTTGTCCAACATAGAGATTTCTAGTGTTGCAACAAGAATTTTTTCCCTGACTATGTATTTCTCAAAAAAATTTAGGTAGGGTAGGAGCAAGGTTTGTAACTCAGTGACCTGATCACTTATCCTTTCTTCTTGCTTCGTGAGATTTTCTATCAACCGCCTAAGTTCTTGAACTCTTAAAATATGCTTGGCAAAAGCTTGTGGCTCGATTGTAGCTGCATGTGCACTAGCTATGATTTTATTTTCAAACTATGTGATCTTTTCACTGATCTCAATAGTGAAGGTTTCCACAGTACATAGCTTCAACAAGATTTGACAAATAAAAGTAGTAATACTTTGAATTTTAGTTATTACCTCAAATAGCTTAACCTTGTTAACTGCCACTTCTTAGATGATTCTTTCTACAAGTTTATCCTAAATTTTTGACTCTGCCTTTTCTTCTATTCTCTTGTCAAAATTGACATTTGGGGCATTAATTCCTTCAGCAAGTGTAGCAAGTTGGTCCATAATCATAGTATCCTCATCTACATGTAGCTTGGGTACAACCTATTGTAAGATATCTCTTATATTTTCTAATATCTCCTTGCATTTTCTCTCTTGTCTCAACTTCTCCTGTACTGCCTTTCTTGTACATAATTCCCCATATTATCTTAGTTCTTTAGGGATAAGGGTCCTTGGGTCACAATCAGGTATAACTATGACTTCATCAAGTGTGACTGACCCTTTTCCTTTCTTTTTCCTCTTCTTCTTCTTCTTTGGTTCATGAGATGAACTCTTTGCAACTAGAACAATGTCTTTTACCTCAGAACTTGGTGTAACCTGCCCAGTTGACATTGTATCTACCTTTTGCTGCTCCTTAGTAACCTTGGTGTTGGTTGACTGTGATTGAGCCTCTAATGTAGTGTCCAATGGAGTGGCCTTGATTATAGTAGGATTCTCCTAATCCTTTGTTTCTACTTTAGTAGCCTCTTTTCCTTCAAGCTCATTTTATTCAACAGGTGTTTTTGTGCATTATTCCCTTGTTGTATCTTGTGGTTGCTCTGGGTTTGAGCCATCGGGTTGTTCTTGTGATAAGATTTCTATAGCTTCAACAAGAATAGGAAGCTCGCCTAGAAATGATGTAAATGCACACTCGATAGCTTGACCTTCATCTTGTGTATTATTGGGTGCAATGTTCACATCATCATCTTCATCCCTATCATCAAGATCACTATTTATGATATCCTTAATGAGTACATTATCATTTTTCTCCTTAACCTAGATCTCTACTGGATCCGGTGCATCCTGCGAGTTGTCCTTAATTTCTTGTACAAGTTTTGTATCAATTACCTTAGTAAATGATACAAGGGACTCTGTTTTCATTGCTACATCATCATCAATGAATATACCTTTACCTTTTGACTTCTGTCTCTTTTTAGATAAATTTTGAAATACAACTTTCTCATTTTTCTCTTTGACAGCTAAAAGTGAACTCCAGATGAGTTGACCAAACTCATCAAGATCTGCTAGATTCTCATCTATTATTTGCATAGCTCAGTTTTTGATTTTGAATCTCTGAACATAAGTATCCATAAGCTCCTTAATTTCATTAAGAGATAGGTCTGGCAAAATTGATACTAGGGCTTGTTCCCTCATCCTTTTCTTGGTGTCCAAGGCATAGGGCCACTTCTGATTAATTCTCTCTTCTAATGCCTTAGGCAGTGATAGTTCAAACTCTAATGGAACTCATTTGAAGCGTATCATCATTTGGATGACTACCTCCTCAATTTTGTTTTGGTCTTCATTTGACATACTCTCAAACCTACTAAGTTCTGGATTTGCAAGATTTCCATTCTCAATTATGTCAGCAACAACCTCATCAATTGACCTATTCTTATTACTGACAACCTTGAATTGATTGTTGTCATCTTCTTCATCCTCAAGGTCTTCTCTATTTCTTATCAATCTTCTCCTTTTCTTTGGTGCCTTAGCTACAACCTTGCATCCTCTCTTTACATATGTTTTTGTCAGTGTGGCTGGCTTATGTTTCACTTCCTTCATAGCTCCCTTTTTCTATGGTTATGAAGTTGCAGTTGATGACCTTGTTTGTGCACCTGTTTGCATTGGCAACTACCTCTTCTTTGGAATTGGTGTGGGAGAAATTGGTATAGATTCCTGTTCTTTTTTAGACTTAGTTTCCTCACTATCATATGGTTTGTCAGCCAACATTAACTGACCTTCAGTTGTAGGTTCAACCGGTGACTCCTTTGATGAGTCAGATACATTCTCAAATTTCTCAGATAAAAATTTCTTCATTTTATTTGATTTTTGTGTTATTTTACCGATGAAAAGATCAATTTTTATTCTTGATTTTGCCTCCTCATAGGTTCCAAACCTTTTAGCCTTTTTGTCCTTCGATAAAGCCAATAATACTTCAATAGATTTTAGACCGAAATTATGATCCATCTCATATCCCATTGGTGCTAGCCACTTAATCGTTGGTTCAACAACTTTTATCATAGTGTGGTCAGTGTTCACTAGGAAATAGATATCCATCTCAAACTTCTCAACCAGTGAACTCTAAATCCTACTTCTCATATTCATCTTTACCTTAAAATCTTGAAAATAACTATTTATAACATTTTTTGCATTATCTCCCAGACCTTTCATAATATCAAAAATTTGTGAAGTAATCGGTTTGTTAGTAGCCCAATTAGTGTGACTGATAGAAGGAAAGAATTTCTGGAGATTAAAAAACAAACATACTAGAAATGGTCCAAATTTATAGGTGTTGGACTTTCGTGACTTGATTGTTTTCATATTTTCTTCAACATGTCTCAAAAGTAGCTTGGCGAGGTCTATCTGATGACCCTTCTTTATAATTTGTAAGCCATGTCTATTGCACTACATGGTACACTATTTACTCTGCTCATCTGGAAAAACTTATAGCCAATTACGCACGCTACAAACTTAACTTATGGATCTAGAATGGATGCAATTTTTAGTTCTCTACCATCCCATGCTGCGCCAGTATTTTTCTCAACATCAGCTTGTGATGAACTTCAGAATGCTTTGGCTTTTTCAGTATTAGGGTAACCTATAACCCTGCTAATCATTCTCTTTGTCACTTGGATCAATTTATCTAACTAGAATGTGCCCTCAGGATAACGGCTTAACACAACCCTAATCTATTCATTTTTAAAATTCTTTAGAAAATTTAGGGGATTGGTGAGTCCAAGTGTTTCAATCTGTTTATGCTCTGGTTTTACTTCTCTTTTCTCATCAAAAAGTGCCTAATATGAAACATACATGTCGAAGTCTCCTATTTCCCCAATTTTATAGTGAATGTACGAACGTATGTCTTCAACCAATAAAATCCTAGGTGGGATGCTCAAAAAAGCGATCGCTAAATCCATTTGAGATGCTACTTTAGGGTGTAACTTGTAATGGGGTTCACTATAGTTTGCTGACACTATAAGATTAACTTCCTCTTCCACAACTTTAGAAGAACTCGTAGTAGATGCCATTTCAACAAACTAGGTCTTCAACAAACAGTGAAGAATGTGCTCGGTAGGGTTTCAACTTACTCAGAATATGTCAAAGAGTGTGCTCAGTTCGATCTCCAACTACTTTGGATTATATTGAAAGATTATTTGCTCGAACTCACTCTATGAAATTTTAGCTCTCTGAAATCACTTTGTGAATAATGAACTCAGTCTTCCGTGTATTTATAGAATTTTTTGTATTCCTGCTCAAAACTTTATGTAATAAATGATTGACCTACTTCTGGTTCATGAAAACTATTAGCTCGGTGAATATTGCAATCTTTCATCAACTTAGTTAACACATGATTTCTCTCTTGGTTGATACTGATACTCGGTTAACCTTGAATAGTGATCACTAACGGGTAATCATTGCACGGTCTAACTTTTACCAGCTATGTGACTTTGTTAGCTCATAACATATAAACCACAATACATCTTTATTCATGCAAATTTGGTATTTTCTCATCATATATAAGGAACTATATGTAAAATATGATCATTTTGAAATGTCAGTCCCATACATACCTATATCACCTTAGGTGGAAGTACCGATGTCACCCAATCTTGTGGATGAGGTTTCACTGATTGCATTACTTGACTCAACATTCTCATTTGATGTTTTCTTCCACATGTCGTTCCTTATTCTCATGATATCTGCAATAGTGTTTCCTCTCTCAAATACATGATTTTCTTCTAGTGCTCGGTCTCTATAGTCTTTTCTTAGGTGACTGACCTTATGACAATGCAAACATGCCATTCCAATGCTTGTCCAGCTTCATGATTGTCCAACCCATCTTTTCTTATTACAGTTTGCTGCAATGTGCCCATATCTACTATATGCAATACAGTTAGTCCATATGTTGTAAGCCCAAACATAAGAATTAGCTTGTCTCTTCAGTTGATAAGGCTTGCGTTGTGTCTTCTTCTTTTGCATCCATACTTGCTTCATTTTTGCCTTACACTCTCATGCAGTGTGTCCATGTTCATTGCAAGTGTAACATAATTTCTCCATAGTAGAATTGTTAGCATTCTTATTCTATTTAGCTCTACACTCATAAGCTTGATGACCAAATTTTCCACAATAATAGCAATAACCATTAAACTTAGGAGTGACTAGAGGTTTACCTTGTGCTTTGATTCTACACACATTAGAATTATGTCCCGGTTTGCCACAGTGATAGCATGTTAATGTCTTTGGCCTTTGACTTTGATTTTTGTTGTCTTGTTTAGCTTGTTGTGATGATTCTCCTTCATCGATATAGCCTAATCCAGCTTTGCTTCCAAATCTTTGTTGATTAATCAGAAAATCATCAATCCTTTTAGAACTATCCTCAGCCAATTTCTTCATTTCATGATGTTGTTGTTGATTTTTCACTTCATTTCTCAACTTTTCATTTTCTTCTCTGAGTACTCCAATATCTTCAAGTTTTTTTGATAGTTCACCATTAACTCGATTGACCTCTTGATTCACAATCACCATCTAATTTGAGATTTTGAAATGGTGCTCAGTGAGTCTACATATCTCACTTTCTTTTGCTTGAAGTTGTTCAGTTATCTATCTTCGGTCTTCAATAGCTAGATTCCTTTCTTGCTCAACCTATCTAGCATTGTTCATTACTTCTACCATTCTTACCTTTTGAGATTCCTGACCGATTTGTAGTGCTTTCACTTGTTCGGTTAAGTGAAGATTCTTTTTAGACAAGTTAGAGACTATAATTTCAAACCCATCATAAATACTTCCTCAACTAGATCTGATATGATCAAATACATCATCAATCACTTCTTCATGGTAACTGATCTCATTTTGTAGAATAGCTAGGTTCTTCCTTTCAACCAGTAATTTCTTCAATCCATCCTTAGCTTGCTTATACTACTCAATAAACATCTACATTTGAATCTTTTGATTTTCTATAGTTTTATCTAACTTATATCTCTCCATGACTAGATCTTTACCCTTCAGTGGTTAAACTATCCAATAAGAGAACTAAGCTCTGATACCAATTGTTGGATTGGAGAGATAGAGTACTAAGAGGGGAGGGGTGAATCAATGCCCACAAATTTTTTTCACTTATAAACCTTTCAAATCTAAAAATAACAAACAGTAGTAACCTTAAACTATAACTTGTATCCATTGCATGCATCATTCATTCATTTAACTATCAAAGGTAAATAGCATGAAATCAACAAGATAATCAAATCATAACACAAGTATTTTGGTAATGCAGAAACCCTTGTTAGAAGGTAAAAATTGCGTTGGGGATGACACCCAAAAATTCTTCACTACTGTAGATAGAAAAGGTTTTCCTATTAGGGCTACAAGTGGTGATCACTTTTGGTGATCTTACCCTATTAGGAGTAACATATTAGATCAGCTAGATCTACCTAGTGATAGGATTTTAACAACACTTCTTGAGTGTGCACTTGGTTAAGAGATTTACAAAATACTATTAGGTCTACTCTGTTAAGAGATTTTACTAAAACTCTATTACAATGATTAGAAAGAAATAGGTAACTATCTACTAATGACAACTCAATTGTCAGATATAGATCTATGAAATATTGAATAGATATCACCTTTTCTGTGTGAATATCTCTTCTCTGAACTACTTGGTTAGCCTGATTCTGATTATGCTTTAATCTGATTACCTCTGAATACTATTCTACTCTATCTGTCAATTGATAATCTTGAAGTTGGCTAATGCTTCAAGAACTTCTTCGTTCATTCATCAATTACATCAAAATGATGCAAAATACAATTATATAGCATACTGCTTTATGTCGCTTAACAAAATTAGGTTACAATATCTTAGAGAAAACCCTAAGATCTACTGTGTACAAAAACAACCTAGATCTAACAAATACAAAAGATCATCATCACAATTAATGATGGAATCTTAAAATAAATGATCCTCAATCTTGGTAAAACATTTTGTGATTCTGTTGTAACCATTTTCATAGATAGATGTGTCATTTTTTATTCCTATGCCATTTTCTATGATCCTTGGTAAACACTGTATATGTTGTTCAGTGATTATATTGGTGCTCATTGTTTACTATCACTCGGTATCGGTGTCTGATGCTCGGTAAAATTGTTCTATGCTCGGTGTGAAGACTTAACCGACTGGCTTGTATTGCTTGCACTTACCGACTGGGTTAATATAAGTAACTGACCGATGTCTTTGATACTAATGACAATCATTAATGCTCAAATAGAGATAACAAATAGACACAAGCTCACAGCTTCCACAATCATCTTTTACATCATATTCATACTTCACACCTTTTCAAAAGAAAAGATCTTACATATATACCTTATTACAAATAAATGATTAGGTCAACTAGTTAGGCTTTCCTATTATACAAATAATCATATAACCCATTTCTAAGATACACACAGTATCTAAAACAAGTATACAACAATTAAAATTCAATAATTATGATCCAATATCTATAATCCATGCTTGCAATCCACAATACACGATACAATTCTGAAGTTGTCCCCAGATAGGTCTCCTCTAGAACATATGCCAAAGTTGACGTCATCATGTATCCCATGAATTTTTAAGATCAATGAACATTCCTCTATATGTTATCTGACATCCCTTGAGCTCGCATACACTGGATCCACATCGCTTGTAAGATATACTCAAAACTCAGAGACTTACTCTGTCAACTTCCACTGTCACAGTCCAGTAACTAGTCTTCACCAAATCTTCTATAAGTCAACCAATATGTAATATTACATCATGCGATCTTAGATATAAGATCACAATGGATTCCTGCACATGCATCTATGTTCACACATTTTGAATCATCTGCATGACATCCATAATCTGTAATAGCCAATCTAATTTCTTTATAGAAACATATGTTGACATCGGTGACAAAACATGAATGAAAACAACATTGATAATTTAGTGATTAAACATATTAAATGCATTAGCAATATCCAATAGTCATAGTGTTTGAAGATTCTGCTTTATCTTGTACTCTCTTGAAAGTAATTAATTTAATGGATTATTTTAACAGTTTCACCATATGAATCACATTATCATTATCGGTGTATGTATAATTAATTCTATTGCTTTTAGAAGATTCACCTTTTTCATAATTAGGCAATGGAATTTGGAATGTTTTATGATCATTATTCATATGATGTCCATCCACTTTAACCTTGCCTTATTCAATTAAGTCTTGAATGAATTGTCTTAGCTTCATGAAGTTATTGGTCTTGTGTCCTTTATTGCGATGAAAATCATAACATTCGTTATGGTTCCATCATTTTGGCTTCAAATCTAGTTCCCATGGTTTCGAATCAGGGATTTTAATAATCTTATTATCTATTGCCCAAAAAATCCCCTGTCTTCCCTTTTCAGCCACACTCCTATTTTCCAAAAGAAATGCTCAAAATGTCAAAAATTTAGTGTGTTTTTGACCTCTTAGCTCTGAAAACCTTCTGTGTTTTCGACCCCTTCCACACTTTACACTTCTCTGGCATCTGCATTTTTTCCCTAAGCACACAACTCCGATGCGATGGGTCCTAGTGCCTAAGGCTATACCAGTGTAGAAGATCTGATGGCTGTCACATGATCACATGGAATCTTTCGATCCCATGAGATCACGCAACAACCATTGATGCGGTCGGCAGGGGATCAACAGTCAGGATAAGTGGCCAATGGTCATCAGCTAACCACCTATGGTTTGGTAGTTAGCATCATGCAGTTGGTCACATGATCACATGTGGCCCCTTGACCGCATGCGACCATGAGACAGGCGGTCTGCAGGGTGGCGGTCGACAGTGGTTCGGTGGTTAGCATCATGTGGTTTGTCACATGATCGCATGGGCTCTCTTGAGCCCATGCGACCATGTGATAAATCGTTAGCGGTTTCTGTAGTGGTGGTTCACAGTGCCATGTGGTGGTTGTGGGCCTGAGGTTTCTAAGCATTGGTGCAAGAGTGAGGAGATCTGACGGTGGTCGTATGATCTCATGGGATCTTCCGATCCCATGTGATCATGCAACAACCGTTAGATGGGAATCTTTGGTTGTGGTGGGTCCTATGCCAGGGGTGCCGAGGTGTTTACTAGGGTAGCAGCTAGGATGAATGAGGGTGTGCCACATGGCAGATCTTGTGGGCCCAAGCATTTGTGGAAAGTGGCTAGTTTCTAAAGCTTGTCCCATGATCGCATGTGGCTTCCTAGCCTCATGCGATCATGCGACTAGGTTCATTTCAAGGGTGGCGTGATTGTTTTGGCGGGTTTTCTTTTGTGGGGATGTTTGCAAAGCGCGGGTAGGTGAAGAATTGATGATTTTTGGAGGCGTTTATAGTTAAGAATTTGCAGAGATCTTTTTGGCTACCGTTTTGGGTTTTTTCTAAGATCTGATCGGATTTTTGAGCATTCATGGCAGTATGGGTTTGCAGGGGGGTTGCTGAATCCAAGCCTTTGTGTCTGCAGGTTGATTGTGGTATAGGGCATGGGCACACAATAGAGTATCTGATCAGCTATGATTTTGTAGAGAGGCATTTATGATCAGAGGTGACTTGTTTTAGGGATGATTATTATAATGCAGATTTATGTAGCCCTAAAAGTTTTTTTGATTCCTGCTTGTGTGCAGAGAGTGTATATAGTGTTTTTTTGGAGCCAGTAGCACTCAGATTTTGGCATTTTGTAAAAAAGAAAAGGTCTTTTTCTTGGAGAACCATCTGTAGCATTTTTCTCTCTAGTTTTTTACATCTTGTAATTTCTCATTGATTGTTCAGACATTGCAAAGTATTCTGTGACATGTTTTTCTTGTCCTTATGCTTTCCTATTTGGCTTATCTCTTATTGGATTGAGTTTATGAATGCTTTCAATGGTATCTTAGTTTTCTGATTCCTCTTGCTTTCTGTAGTTGTGTGTGTTATTTTGTTTTGATTTGATTTAGATGTTTTGTGGGTATATTTCAACCCCTAACAGTCTTGTCTCAATCCTGCACTGAGCTATAGGAGTGAATGTCTGTTTGCAGGTTATGGATTGATGTCTAAATCCTTAGACCCTTGTTGTTGTGAAAGAATCTTTCTCTTTCCCTGAACAACCTCTTTTGTTTGTAGACCCTTCCATGAAACACTCATGCAAGCCTATTCAACAAGTTGTAATCTCCTAGACCTATTTCTGTCACTGGTTTCATCCCTCTATACTAAGATCCAAACCCTAGTTTCGGTGCATCAACTAGTAGGATAGATTTGCTTTCAGTCATTTCTTTCCATGCACTCCTTCTATCCCTTTCCCCTCAAATTTTACTTTCCTGTTAAGAGAAAATCTGGGTGACTATCCAAGAGGAACCAGCCTAGAATTTGGAGGTCTCATCTCGATTAGCAAAAGGTCCCACAACCTTGAGATGATTCCCTTGTTATACTAAGTTATCAAGACTATGAGACCTTGAACTAAGGGTGCAAATTCAATGTATAACATTTCTGGCATGCCTGATGGGATAGAAAAGAAGTTCATTTGTTGAAGATTGTGTTATCTCTGATATGCAGATTGCATAATACAGACCTTTAGAGGTTGTTCTACCAAGCATATCTGGCGACTCCACTAGTTTCAAAGATTCAGGCCAACCTTGTTTAAGGTTTATGAGAAAGATTGAGACTAGAAGTTCAAAGCCTGCTAAATTTTTAGAGTTTCCCTTGAAAAGAAGCTACAAAGGTAGGTCAACTCAGAGAGAATCTCCTACAAGAAGAGTCCAATCTACACCTCCTGATACTTCAGAGAGGAGACCTCTCCTCTTTCATTTCAGAAGAAGAGGCAGATGTCTGACCAAAGATCTAAAAGAGGAAGGAAATCCAAGTCTAGCAAATACAGCTCATACAGTTGTTAATCTTCAGGTTACACCTCCTACAATGGCTAAAAATTTTGCCTTTGCACCTTTCAATCAGGGGAGCCCTTTGAATTTTGTAGTGCATCATGATGTGCCCTTGGTGGCATTAAAGAGCATACCTGATTTCACAGGGGAGGGACAGACAACAGCCTTTGAGCACATAAGAGATGTGACCACCATTTGCAGCATACACAACATTACTCAAGAGGATGTGGCCACCAAATTGTTAGCAGCATCTTTGAAAGGTAAGGCTCTAGAGTGGTTTAGAACTTTAACTGTTGGTTCTATTACTTCATGGGATGAATTAGGGGATGCATTAAGCAAGCATTTTGAGGATAAATCAGATAATTTGTCTTTGGTTGAGTAATTAACAACTATAAAAAGAGACCCTCAAGAGCAAATGATAGATTATAATAGTAGATTCCTTAAAACATGGAATAGAATCCCAATTTCTGTAAGGCCATCAGCTGACCATGCCTTCCTATATTACTTGCAAAGTCTAAATAACCAAATTTTTGTCATGATCCAGTCTATGGGTGGTACCACTTTACCCCAAGCTTTTGACACTGTTGTCAAGGCTGAAAATTGTTTGATCCAAGCAGGCATGATACATAGAAGACCTCCTATGCCTATCTTCCCTAGTATTCATCCCATTGCACTTGCACAAGTACCTCCATTTACCCCTATCCCCATAATATCAACACCTCAAGCTAGTACCAGTGGTCAAGAACATGCTGCAATAAATTTCTCCCAAGAGTTGCAAGAGGTGAAGAGTAGTCAGCAAACTAGTATGCAAGAAATGACAAACTTGCTGCAGACTCTAACCAAAGAGGTCACAAACTTGAAGAAACAAAACCAAGGCATCAGGCCACCCTTCCAATCACAAGGCCAAAGTCCTAATCAGAAATACCAAAATCAAGGACAGCCTTATCAACAAAATAGGCCACCATATCAAGGAGGCTATCAAAGGCAAAGACAAAACTTTAACCAAAGACCATTCCAACCGTATAACCCTGCACCTCTTAATTCTACAAATCCAGTCAGGGATATGGTTCCCAGTCAAAACAATATGACCATGGATAATGAATGGTGTTTCCCTTGCAATCAGCCCCACAATCAAGCTATGTGTTCTAATGGATGGATGAACTAAGCACTAATGGTTTAAAATACTTCACAAGCTCAAGCAGAGGCTCCTTCTACTGGGACAGCTCCTCAGCAAGAAACACAAGAGAATGAGACTACTCTTTTCAATTGGGAGCAACCAGATTTCAAGGGAGTCAATGATGAAGCTTCTTTTGTTGCCTACACAAGAGCAAAGAGAAGAGCCCAAGACATGGAGAGAACAAATTCGGGTGCTAAGGCCACTACATCTGTAGAGCCACTGCAGCAGGCTACCCCTATCACATCCAAGGAGGCCCCTGTCGCCTCAAGCAAAGAAGGCCAAGTTCCAAAAGAAGCTGAACCCATCATAATAAAAGCACAACAAAGAGTACACATTGTGGAACCTTATAACATTGTAGACAACATGAAAAATGTGAATGTCACCATGTCTATGTGGGACTCTTTGTCTATTCCAGGACAACCTGAAATTTTGGAAAAGGCCATTAGAGAGACAACAAATCTTCAACCTACAAAAGAAATTGCAAAAATAGTGTTGGTCAACACTGATCAAGAAAATGAGACTCCAACTAGCAACTCCAAGGCCAGTACCATACAAGGTAGGAATTTAAAGCCACCTCTTTTTTACGTATCTTTAATTATTGGGAAATCTTTAGTGCATAATTGTATGGTAGATAGTGGAGCTACTAGCACTGTAATGCCCAAGAAAGTGGCTGATCAATTAGGACTTAAATATGAACCCTTCCAAAAGAAGGTTACACAGCTTGATGGATCCTCAGTTAGTACTATAGGTGTGGCCAAGGATACCAGTCTAATTCTCCATGCTAGTCCTAATTTTTCCATTCTCCTTGACATATATATCATAGATCTCCTTGCATTGTTTTCCATATGTCTCACAAGAGAGTTCACAGCCAAGATAGGAGGTTATCTTTCTTCTGACTGGTCTCACATGCTCTTTCATACAAGGTATGGTACCAAAGTCACCATTAAATTAGAAGCCTTAGCAATACATCATATAGAGCCATATGTGTCCAATTCCATCAATACTAATCATCCTATATTTGATGACAATGATTTTCCAACCATTAGTGAAGCAAGGACCAAAATAGAGAGTATCCCTGATATTCTCCTAGATGAAAGAACCTTAGAGATCCAAGAGATTCTTGTTTTGGATTTTGGTTTGGGGAGTTATCTGATTCAAGAAAGTGGAGCCATAGAACCAAGCCTTCTCAAAAAATACATTGATTCGGATGATCAGGATAGTTAGGTCTGGGAGCTTTTTTTTTATGGAGCTATAAGTAGACATGGTTCTGGTAGTGGTGCTATGCTGGTATCCCCAAAAGGAGAAAGGTATTACACTACCTTTAGATTCAATTTTTCCTGCACTAGCAACACTGCAGAGTATGAAGGTTTGGTCAATGGACTAGAATGGGCCAGAAAAAGATGGCTTAAAGTGTTAAAAGTATATGGTGATAGTGAACTTGTTGTCAGCCAAGTAAGAGGGATGAGTGCAACCAAAAATGATGTCATGAAAGTATACAAACATAGAGTTTGGGATGCAATTGAAGATTTTCATGCTTTCAATATTGTTGCTATCCCTAGAAAATTAAATCAAAATGCTGATAGGTTAGCTGCTATTGGATCTCAGTTTGACATTCCCAATAGAATTTCAAAAGAGGCAGATCAGCAGCACATCAAGATTATTGTCAAACCTTCAATTCCAAATAACAATATCAATTGGCAAGTGTTTGACAATGATGAACAAATTCTACAGTTCTTGTTTGAAGAAGATGCCTTTTCAAGGCACAATCAAAAGAGGTTATCATAGAGCTATGGTGATCAAGTGATACAACTTAAATATAATAAGATGCCTAAAGGTCTTGTCACCTTAGAGACTATCTTCAACAAGGATGATGAAGTCAAGAAAAATAAAGCTGGCCTGATGGTCCAACAGGAACACTGTGCTAAATTAGAGTTGGAACCAGGTAAGAGCCTACAATTTGGAAAAGAAAACACTAATTCAGAAAAGAAAGCTTACACTAAATTATTCAAGGAATTCAGTGATGTTTTTGCATGGGGATATGAAGACCTCAAGGGTTTTGATCCTACCCTTGCTCAGCATACTATTGAATTGGAGCTTAATGCTAAACCAGCAAGGCAAAAGCAAAGGTCTGTTAATCCCAAGCTTGAACCACTTATGCACAAGGAAGTACTTAAACTAATAGAAAGTGGCATCATCTACCTCATCAAACATACTAGTTGGGTTTCCAACCTTGTTCCTATCAGGAAAAAGAATGGAGAGCTGAGGTTATGTGTTGATTTCAGAGATTTGAACAGAGCCTCATTTAAAGACTGCCATCCACTACCCTCTATGGAACAAATTCTACAATGTGTCTCTGGATCTAAGAGATTCTCATTGTTGGATGGCTATTCAGGATACAATCAAATCTTAATGAAAGAAGAGGATCAATATAAGACTACATTTACAACCAAGTGGGTAACCATGGCATATCAGAAGATGCCCTTTGGTTTGTCGAATGCAGGTGCTACATTTTAAAAGGCAATGGATATGGCCTTTAAGGGCCTCATGTACAAGTTTTTGCTGGTCTACCTAGATGACATAACTATCTACTCAAAGCATGCAGTAGACCACATCAGACATTTGAGGTAGATTTTTGAAAGATGCAGAGAATTTGGGATATCCCTTAATCCCAAGAAGTGTGTGTTTGCAGTTCATGAAGGAAAGCTATTGGGATATGTAGTATCCAAAGAAGGAATTATAGTGGACCCTGAGAGAATTTCAGTCATCTTAGAACTACCATTACCACATCACAAGAAAAGTCTCCAATCTTTCATAGGAAAGATTAACTTTGATAGGAGATTCTTGCCTAGCATTGTAGAGTTACTCAAGCCTTTGACAGCCATGTTGAAGAAAGGTTCAACCTTCAATTGGACCAAAGAAGGAAAAGTTAACTTCCAAGCTATTAAAGAAGCCTTAACAGAAGCTCCTGCTCTCCTAAACCCAAATTTTAGTAAGGATTTTATCCTTTATGCTTTTGGGGGTCATGATGCCATATCTGTAATGTTGACTCAGGAGAATGCTGAAGGATTGGAGCAGCCTATTGCTTTCTTTAGCAAAGGTTTAGAAGAGTATGAACAAAGATACTCTTTTGTAGAAAAGCATGTTCTTGCTATGGTAAAGAGCCTCAAAAAATTCAGACATTTTTTGACTCATAGCAAGGTGCATTTGATGGTTACTCATCCAAGTGTCAAGGAATTTTTGCTTTCTAAGGACCTAAATGAAAAAAGAGCTGGTTGGATCACTAAGGTGATGGAATATGACATAGATGTTTAGATTACCAAGCTAGTTAGAGGAAGAGGTCTTTGTGAGCATCTAGCAGAGGATGGAAGTTCAAGGAAATTGGAATACATAGATGCATCTCTGGTGGTGCATTCTATAGGAGAACAAGCCAAGGCAACTAGCTGGTTGCCTAATATGATCAATTATTTGAAGACAGGACAATGTCTTGCAGGCCTAGATTCAGCAAAAAGGAGGTATTACAGGCTACAATCTGTTCCTTTTGTGCTAATAGATGAAATTCTTTTCAGAAAGGATCAAAATGGTGTCCTTCTAAGATGTATAGATTCATAAAGGGTTGCAAATGTCTTATTTGAGTTTCATGATGGAGCTTTTGGTGGCCATTTCTCTCCTAGGACTACAACTTTTAAGATCACGAGGGTTGGATACTATTGGCCATCTATCTTCAAAGATAGTCATGATTATGTTAGAAGATGCATCAAATGTGCTATTTTTGCAAGGAAAGAAAGATTTGCAGCTCTGCCCTTACAGCCAGTCAAAACAGAGCAGCCCTCCATGAAGTGGGGTATAGATTTTATTGGCATGATTAACCCTCCATCTAGTGCAGGACACAAGTGGATAATCACTGCAACTGATTATTTCACTAGGTGGACAGAGGTAGTTTCTTTAAAAGAAGCTAATGAGAGCGTTGTTTTAAGTTTTTATGATGACATCATCCATAGATTTGGCATTCCAGATTCTATAGTTTTAGACAATGCATTAGCATTTACAGGCCTCAAAGTCTCAGAGTGGGCAGTCAAAAAGGGCATTTGTCTGAATACAAGTTCCAATTACTATCCTCAAGGGAATGGTTTGGCAGAATCAACAAATAAGAATTTGATTAGAATAATCAAAAAGACCTTGCAAGACAATCAGAGGGACTGGCATACTAAATTGAAATCTGCCTTGTGGTTAGATAGAATTACTCCAAAGAAAATCATTGGTAATTCCCCAGACATGTTGGTGTATGGTAGAGAGGCTAGGTTATCTATTTCAACTAAATTACCAACCTTGGACTTGGCCACTTAGTATGCCCTATTTGAGGAAAGTGATCCTATGCAAACCAGATATGCCCAGTTGATGGAGCTAGAAGAGATCAGAGACAAATCAATGCAAGATATGGCATTCCATCAGAATCAAACAAAAAGAAGCTTTGATAAAAGAGCCAGGGTTAGAAACTTCAAGGTTGGAGATGTAGTTCTCAGATGGGATGAGTTTAGGTCAAAACCTGGCAAGCACACAAAGTTTGATTCCTTTTGGGGTGGGCCATTTGTTATAACAGAGTGCAAAGGATCCAACGCTTTTTAGCTTTCAACCCTTGAAGGAGCTACCCTGCCAATCTTAGTGAATGGTTTCCACTTGAAGCCTTGCTTTGAAGCTAATCCTTCTCTGTAGGTCCTTCTTGTAAATCCTTGTAAATATTTTTCCTTCTTTCTTCCAGCTTTCTAGTTTAGTTTTTCCCTATTTTCCAAGAAGTGCACGTGCATAGGTTTGTCTTCCCGGTTCAATTTTTGTCTCTAAAAATTTTTGAGCTCAAAAGAAGTGACCCCATGCCCAATAGATTTGGTCAAGGTAACTAGTCTATGTCTAGCAGGTTGACATCTCGCAGAGGTCACCAAAATGTTGCCCAAAAAATTCGTTGTCTTTCTTTTTCGGCCACAGTCCTATTTTCCAAAAGGAATGCTCAAAATGTCAAAAATTTAGTGTGTTTTTGACCTCTCAACTCTGAAAACCTTTTGTGTTTTCGACCCCTTCCACACTTTACACTTCTCTAGCATCTGCATTTTTTCCCTAAGTTCGCAACTCTGATGCAGCGGGTCCTAGTGCCTAAGGCTATACTAGTGCAAAAGATCCAACAGCTATCGCATGATCACATGGGATCTTCTGATCCCATGAGATCACATGACAACCATTGATGCGGTCAGCAGGGGATCAATAGTTAGGATAAGCGGCCAATGGTCATCAGCTAACCACCTGTGGTTCGGTGGTTAGCATCATGTGGTTGGTCGCATGATCGCATGCGGCCCCTTAACCGCATGTGACCATGCGACAGGCAGTTTGTAGGGTGGCGGTCGGTGGCGGTTTGGTGGTTAGCATCATGTGGTTGGTCGCATGATCACATGTGGCCCCTTGACCACATGTGACCATGTGACAGGTGGTCTACAGGGTGGCGGTTGGCGGCGGTTCGGTGGTTAGCATCATGCGGTTTGTCACATGATTGCATGGGCTCTCCCGAGCCCATGCGACCATGTGACAAACTGTTAGTAGTTTCTATGGTGGTGGTTCACGGTGCCACATGGTAGTTCTAGGCCTGAGGTTTCTAAGCATTGGTGCAAGAGTGAGGAGATTCGATGGTGGTCGTATGATCTCATGGGATCTTTCGATCCCATGTGATCATGCGAGAACCATTAGATGGGAATCTTCAGTTGCAGTGGGTCCTGTGCCGGGGGTGCCGAGGTGTTTACTGGGGTAGCGGCCAGGATGAATGAGGGTGTACCACATGGTAGATCTTGTGGGCCTGAGCATTTGTGGAAAATGGCTAGTTTCTAAAGCTTGTCGCATGATCACATGTGGCTTCCTAGCCTCATGCGATCATGCGACTAGGTTCATTTCAAGGGTGGCGTGATTATTTTGGTGGGTTTTCTTCTATGGGGATGTTTGCAAAGCGCAGGCAAGTGAAGAATTGATGATTTTTGGAGGCGGTTGCAGTTAAGAATTTGCAGAGATCTTTTTGGCTGCTCTTTTGGGTCTTTTCTAAGATCTGATCGGATTTTTGTGCATTCATGGCAGTATGGGTTTGCAGGGGGGTTGTTGAATCCAGGCCTTTGTGTCTGTAGGTTGATTGTGGTACAGGGCATGGGCACACAATAGAGTATCTGATCGGCTATGATTTTGTAGAGAGGCATTTATGATCAGAGGTGACTTGTTTTAGGGATGATTATTATAATGCAGATTTATGTAGCCCTAAAAGTTTTTTTGATTCTTGCCTGTGTGCAGAGAGTGTATATAGTGTTTTTTTGGAGCCAGTAGTGCTCAGATTTTGGCTTTTTGTAAAAAAGAAAAGGTATTTTTCTTGGAGAACCATCTGTAGCATTTTTCTCTCTATTTTTTTACATCTTGTAATTTCTCATTGATTGTTCAGACATTGCAAAGTATTCTATGACATGTTTTTCTTGTCCTTATGCTTTCCTGTTTGGCTTATCTCTTATTGGATTGAGTTTATGAATGCTTTTAGTGGTATCTTAGTTTCCTGATTCCTCTTGCTTTCTATAGCTATGTGTGTTATTTTGTTTTGATCTGATTTAGATGTTTTATGGGTATATTTCAACCCCTAACAGTCTTGTCTCAATCCTGCACCGAGCTATAGGAGTGAATGTCTGTTTGCAGGTTATGGATTGATGTCTAAATCCTTAGACCCTTGTTGTTGTGAAAGAATCTTTCTCTTTCCCTGAACAACCTCTTTTGTTTGCAGACCCTTCCATGAAACACTCATGCAAGCCTATTTAGCAAGTTGTAATCTCCTAGACCTATTTCTATCACTGGTTTCATCCCTCTATACTGAGATCCAAACCCTAGTTTCAGTGCATCACCTAGTAGGATAGATTTGCTTTCAGTCATTTCTTTCCATGCACTCCTTCTATCCCTTTCCCCTCAAAGTTTACTTTCCTATTAAGAGAAAATCTGGGTAACTATCCAAGAGGAACCAGCCTAGAATCTAGAGGTCTCATCTTAGTTAGCAAAAGGTCCCACAACCTTGAGATGATTCCCTTGTTATACTGAGTTATCAAGACTACGAGAGCTTGAACTAAGGGTGAAAATTCAATGTATAACATTATCCAAAAGTGATTTCAAGACCACCTCAAGTGTATCTCCCAAAGGTGTTAAATCTGCACTTAGGTGTTGATAACCAAGGCTCATTCTGATTATTAGATTTATTGAAAGCCTTAAGAGTCATTGGTATCATTGTTGTATTGGAGCTCTTATTAGCTTGTAGACTTGTGGAAAGATTAAACACCTTAGATTTTGGCCTTGCATTGGATGTATCCAGAACTCCATCATCAACCAAATTCTTATTTTTATTCCCATATTTTTACTTATCCTTATCATTGTTAGGATACTACTTGTCATATTTTCCTTGTAGATAGTGATTTCTCCTTTCTTAATCAAGACTTCTTCAATCTTGATTGCACTATCTATCATCTTGTCAAAACTTCATGGATCCTAAAGTTGTATGGGATAATTCATTTTAGGCACCAAATTGGCAATGAAGATGTCCATCTTCTTTCTTTTAGTTATTTTCCTTGAGTATCTTGCAAATATTTTTCTCCATTTTTGTAGAAATGTTAGGAATGATTCTCAATTCTTTTGTTTCCTATTGCACAGTTCTAACATGGTCATTGTGTGTTGTATGTTATATGAATATTATTGAACAAAATTCTTGACTAGTTATTCAAATGTGTTAATGCATGTGGATAATTTGGAAACCAATCCATTGCTTGTCCACCCAAGCTTCTTGGAAAAAACCTAATCTAGTAGGTTTGTTCATGCATAAATTCTATGGTCAATATGCAAAACTCTCTTACATGATCTTGAGGATCTAAGTTTCTAGTATATTTGTCATATTTAGGAATCATGACATGTTGTGGAAATGGTATCATTCTCACGTCCTTATCAAAAGGGAAAGGAAAAATATGTTCTAATGAGTATTGCTTTGCTGGTTTGTCCTTCTCTTTCTTTAAATCTTTAATTTTAGCTTGCATAGAAAGCAACTATCATGTTTATATAGATATTGGAGTATCAACTTCTCTTTGTTTAATTTGATTTACATCATAATCCTTTGGTAGTTTGACTCACTGAGATTCTAGATCCAAAAAGTATTTCTCTTTTCTTTCTTCCAATGTTCTTTCGAGTAATTTTTTAAATCTTTTACTCCTTTGACATCTTTGATAATCTTGTTATGTTGGGTCTCCATCACTTTCAGAATTATAGTGATATATTCAATTATCTTCTTCCCCTTTATTAGCTTGTTCTTCTTGATCATTTTGATTGTTTCTCTTCCATCCCAACTATAGTCATTTAGATTCGACATGTTGGTAGTATAGGGAGTCACTATATGAGTAGTAATAGGGGTATCACCAAATAAAGGATTCACCCTTGATGTTTTTGCTTGTCCAAAAGTTAACAATTTGATTTCATCTCAAAATGTATTTTGTTTTAGATTGTAAGACATGTGTCTTGTGTTAACAATTAAATATTGATAAGGTAATTGTTCAAGTATCTTGATGTGTCAAGAAGTTTAAAAATTGTCCAAGCATGTCCATCCAAGGTTGCAAGTGTGGATTTGAAAATATGATAGGATCCAATGTCAAAGGGTTAGAATACCCTATTTGTTAGCTGGGAATTGATTAGATTTGATTCAGATTGGACAACACAACTTGATGAATGTGGATTAAGACCAAGCAGGTGGGTAATGTACACTCAAGAATTGATCATCTCATATTTTTAGGTTTACTCATTCTGATGACAAAAACTGACAAAAGACTCAAAAGGGTATCAAAAATCCAAAAATATAGGTTCTAGCACGTGAAGAAGTGCTCTCTATCCCAAATGGGATCCTCTAAATGTGATATGTTAGGGTAATCAATCAAATGTGTTCCAAGAAATCTTGGGTGTGTTCCCTAATCCATATGTGACTCAGGGTAAATAAGATGTGAGCCTGGTTTTATTGTATGCAATACAAGATGCCAAATGCGACTCTAGATACCAAATGCATTCTTTTGATAGTTTTTCTAAGGAAATAGTTTGTCAAGTTTGTCAAAAATCAAGATTTTTTTGTCTGATTCTAGTGACTTTGAGTGTTTGAAAATGTCTATAATTGTTCATTCAAGGGTTTTATCTTTCATTTTAATTCAAAAACATCAAGGAGAGTTGTTTTAAGACCTCAAACACACCTAATTTGTTATCTCTATGGAGCATTAAGTATTGTCATTAGTACCAAAGTAGATAAGTTGGTTATCTATGCTGATTAGTCGGTAAAAGGAAGAAATACATGCTACACTATGCTAGTTGGTTAGACAAACAAGCCTTCATACCGAGTATTCATAAGGAAGTACCGAGAGCTAAATGAAAATAGGGTTAACCAGGAACTAGAGTATTATTACCAAGAATCAGAGTATACCAAGCATCGAGCATCAGTAAACACCAAGAAGACTAGACATCGAGCACTAGTATATTCATCGAGCAGTATTAATAGTGTTTACTGAGAAATCTAGGAAATAACATAGTAATTAGTTTGGGTACATTTATCTATGTAAACGGTTACAAAAAAATCACAAAATGTTTTACCAATATCGAGGATTATTTATTATTGATGTAATCATTAAATATGATGATGATCTCTATGTAATAGTTAGATATAGGTTAATTTTGTATATCGTAGATCTTAGGGTTTTCCTAAGAAGATGTAAACCTAATTAGGTTAGGCAGTCATGTAAATCATAGAAGTATGCTATATATTTGTAATTCATGTCATTTTGACATATGGATGCGAAGGACAAGAAGGAGATCTTGAAGCAAGTAGTCATCTTCAAGACATCAGTTTTCAGATAAGGTTGAGCAGCAATAAGTGATATTCAATTTATTTAGAATTAGTCAAGGCTACTGAGTAGTATAGAGGAAATATATCTACACATTGAGGTGATATATATTTGATATTTCATAGATCTGATTCAGACAAGCATAAGTTGTCAATTAAAGATACTTTCTATTATTCTCTAATCATTGTAACAAAGTTAGCAAAATCTCTTAACAGAGTAGACCTGATAGTCTTGTTGTAAATCTCTTAACTGAGTACACACTCAAGTAGTGTTGTTAAAATCCTTTAACCAGGTAGATCTAGTTGATCTTATTGTTACTCCTAATAGGGTAAGATCATCAGAAGTGATCACAACCTGTAGCCTTAATTGGCATACTTTATTAGCTACAATAGTGAAGAATTTGTGGGTGCCATCCCCACCGTAGTTTTTACCTTCTAACAAGGGTTTCTGTGTAACCAAAATATCTTGTGTTATGTGGTTGAATTATTGTTTGTTTTTCATGCAATTTACATTTACAAGTCAATTGAATGAATGTTGCACACAATGGATTCAGTTGGATAGTTTAGTTATCAACTATTTGTAGATTGAGTATCAAGTTAAAATTTTTTGAGGGAACTTATTCACCCCTCCCCTCTCACTACCTTATCTCTCCATTCCAACATAATTGACCTATGAACTTGGCTAAGATTTGAAATGCTTGTTCACTAGCTTAGGAACACACTAGAAAAATCCTTAGAATATGATGGTTCAATAACACACAATGGATGTTGAAGGCCATATTATCTAAGTAGTAACGTTTATGAGGGATCAATATGGTGAACTTCTTGGGAAAATTACTATTTTCCTTACACAAGCATTACTAACCTTTTGGAAGTAATTCAAGTGGTTTCTAACATAGAGGATTTAATGAGGGCATCTATTCATAATCATCTCCCATAGTCCTGCAAGCAAGATTGAGGCCTATAGCCTTATGAGTACTTGAATTTATGTAGTCTCACAAGTGATATTGACGTGGCTTCACTCTACATAAGATCCAAGCATGTCCAAGGAATAATCAAGTAATGATTCCAAGGACAAAACTGACTAAGTCTTCCAAGATTTTCATCTCAAGGAAGTGTCTTTATCATAGTGAGGTGGAAGGGTTGGCTTCTACATGTCCACACTTGGGTCATTCCCAGGATATTTTACCTCAACCGAAAAACCCTCTAAATATTATGACAAGAAAGTAAAGAGGATTGGTGACCTAGGAGTCTAGATTTCTGATTCTCCACTAGGGGAAAGATCATACTTTCCTATCCATGTCAGTTTCTCCTATCAAACACATCATGCAAAACATTGTGAATTTACCTCAATTTGACCCCAACTCTCAATCTAATTTTTGAGTTTCTAATTTTCCCAAAGGGAAAAGAGCATAATCCTCTTATTATATTGAAAATTGACTTCACATTGTACTTATATTCCTATCAAATTAAGCAAGAAAAGCATGATTGTTTGGCTGAGTCCATAAGGAAACCTACAAAACCACACATTAGCAGTCTTACTTGTTATTTCTCTATCAAATCAACCTACACACCATAGTCAAGATGGAAAAATCAATCAAAATCACCAAATTAACCCATTAGTCATTAGTAATCTCAAATTTGCAAATAAAATCCTTGAATGCAATCTTATTTTCAAACCAAATGTGATCAATAACTAGATGCAATTCAATATAAACCAAATGTGATCAATAACCCCAAATGTGATCCAAAATCAACTAAAGGTGATTCTCACCAAATACGATCTAGGAAAGTCTGGATGCAACCCTAGTTTAACCTAATATGACTATTCTTTCGGAGTGTGATCCAGAATACTAAATGTGACCCTAGTTCTGCAAACAATGATAAAAATTGATTAAAAAGTCATAAATCCAGGGCTTAGCCTCATGATGGGTGCCATACATGTGTCTGTGAATTGTTGCACATGTTATCCTACAACTTAACACTTCAATAAGACATTAGATTGTTAGTTTCCCAATCAAATTTAAAATCAAGTAAACTAAGAAAAAATTTCATGTTGCTCTCTAAATAGAAAGAGTGTGTTTAAAGCCTATTTCTCTCTCAGATTTAGACTCTAAACAGTGACATTACACTACTAGAATGAGAAATTCAATGCAATTAAACTAAGGAATTGAGAAATCAAGTTAAATCATGAAATGTCATTAATTCATTACCTATTAAGCTTTGAATTGAAATGCGAGTTAAACTATGAATTCAAAATGACATGTAAGTATGAATGCAATAACTAGGTGATTTGTGAGTTTTGAAAATTTTCTTTTATAGAAACATTAGTGAATTCGATGGTTGAGATTCAATTTAAGAGGAGTGATTAAGATTCATCCTCCTTTGATCCATGTGATTAATCTCTAATTGGTTGCATTTGTCCTTGTTGTCTTTTGAGAGGTGACATGTATTTTAAGCCTTTTTATTAATTGGTTTTAATTAATTACTTTAGCCATGTATTTAAGTGGGATTGATTTAATTCATTAGGCTAGAGGTAATTAATATGATTTTTTTATCAATTGATGATATTTAAATCCTTGATTAAGAAATTTCATTGATTTTAATGAATTATGCTAATAATCAAACGGTCAAATTAACATAATTAGGAGATTGTTCTAAATTAGGGTAAAATAGGGCCTTTGGTTCTATTAGCTTGATTCAGGGTGATTACAAGGTAGAATACGACAAAATAAACATTTTGAAAGCACAAATCCCCTTTAATTGCAAATTAATCAGGATTAAGTATGTGCACACATTTGAATGTGTTCTTTTAATAAAAGTGTAGAAACTTTATAGTAAAAGTAATATTATAGCAATTAAATAAATATGCAAGCTCTAGAAATTAGACCATAGTATAAGCTTGATATAATTTTTTTGATTTAATTATGCAAAGGGGATTTTTCAGGGTTACTTTGCACAATTATGACTAGTAAATTTTTTCATGTGGATTTAGATTTGAAATTAGGCAAATTGATCGAGATCAGGGGCTTAGGTTTTACTAGACCAAATTTTGGTTATTACAATAGGTAGGTGGATAGGGAGGAAGTGTAGGAGGGAGAGATAGAGAGGGATAAAGAGAAAGGGAGAGAAATATATGTAGGGGGTAAAGGAGAGTAGATGGGGGGTAGAGGGAGAGAGATAACTATATGGGGATAGAAGAGAGGGGATGGAGGGAGGGAGAGAGAAGATTAGGAAGGAGTCTGAGAGATATATGTAGGAGGGTAGGAGAGAGAAGATGAAGAGAAGCTATTATTTTTTATCGTCATGTATCTTAAACCCTCCTCCAAAATGTGTTTTCCTATTACACTTCTTCATTTTTTGGTCAAAAGACATACAATCAAACCAAGATCCCCAACCAAAACGTCAATTGAACTACAACCTTTATAAAAGACTAATCAAAATTTAACACTAACCCTTATTAAATCTTAACTCAAATTCAACCATTATAAATCTAATAAAATAGTAAACCACCTAGAACACCTAATTGAACCCTAAGCCTACATATAATTGAAGAGTAAATAAAATGAAACTATAAAACTAACAATAAACAAATTAAACTATAAAATTTAAATTTAAAAAATTATACCCTAACCCTAGCACTAAACCAATTTGTTCATCATAATGTGACTTAATCAATTAGGTTTAATATTTACATCCCAATCTTAATTGTATTTCTATATCTAATATTATTAATGAACCATATCCCTAGACCCAATTTCACCATAACCATAATCTTCAACATAATTGAGCCATCAACCATATTGAACCTAACCCTAAGATTAAAGTAAATTGATTCCTAATTGTGAACGTAATTAAATATTTTACCAAGTTTAGTCCTAAATTTAATGAAACCCTAACCCTCATAGTTAGCCAAAACATTTATTAAACTATAACCCTAATCCTAAATGTAATTATACCCTAAACGTAGGACTAAATCAAACACAAATCAAACCCAAATTGCACTATAAGCCTACCCCTAAATATAATTAAACCCTATACCTAAGACTAAAACAAAACCCAAAATTTCATCCTCAACTTAAATAAATCATCAATCGTAAGAAAAACACTAAACCAACTTGAACCTAATTGTAACACTAAACCAAATTGAATATTAACCATAAGCCTAAGCCAAATTATACCATAATTCTAACACTCAAACCATATTGAACCCTAATCCTAAACCATCTCAATCCTTAATCCTAAAACCAAATTCAATGTTAACCCTTACTCTAACTAAACATTTAAAACAAATTTGAATTCTACCACTAACTCTCATTCTATACATAATCCTAAAATTAACACTAAACTAAATTTAAAATTAACCCTAAATTTAATTGAACTGTAATTTTAAATCTAAACAAAAACCCAAAATTTATGCCTCGTTGTAAAGCTACTTCAATAGTAAAACAACTTAAACCATTTCCCAAATCCTAGACAGAATTGAACCCTAAGTCTAATGTAAAAACATATTGAACCCTAACCCTTCACTAAATAAAATTAATCCCAAACCCTAAAGGAAATTGAACATTAAACCAAATTTAACCCTAAGCATAAACCAATATAGCATAACACTAACAACAAACAAAAATAAAACCCTATTTAAATCTAACTAAGCACTAAACCTGATTCTAAACCTCTAACTCTAATCCTAGCCCTATCAGTAAACCACATTTAACCTTAATCATTTAAACCTTATAAAATGTAATCCTAAATCTACACTATATTGAATCCATACATTAAAGCTAATTGAAACCTAATTATATCATAAACCAAATTAAACCATTAATCTAAACTAAATTAAACCCAAATCCTAAACAAAATTTAACCCTGACTATAAGACTACTAAATAGAATGATAACTGAAATCCTAATTGAACATTAAACCAAATTGAACCCTAATCCTAACTCTAAAGCTAAGAGTAAACCAAATTGAACCCTAATTGTAAACCAAATTATAAACTAAAACTAACACTAAACCAAATTGAATGTTAATCGTAACAATAAAAAAATTGAATTGTAACTCTAAACATAATTGAACGTTAAAGAAAATCGAACGTTGTCCCTCATATTAAACCAAATTGAAATCTATAATAAAGATAACCCCAACCGTACACAAAATTGAAAGAAAAAAATAAAATAAAAATCAATTTATAATGTTAAAACAAACTAGAACTCAAATCTTATGATTACAAGATGACCACAAATTCAAATCAAAATTAGGCACTGAATTAGGCACACTTTACACCACCTTTGGCATCCCTCAATAGGCTCCATTTAAGGTTTAAAAATGGTGCCAAAATAGGTGAATGTAACACCCACTTTAGCATCCCAAAAAGATTACATTTTTGGGTCAAAGTTAGCATCGAAGTTAGCATCAACCACTGGGATATTAAACATGACAAACCACTATGGCATTAAACATTTTATATTTTTCAAATTTTGAATAATTGCATTGGATTTGTAGGAAACATTCACTATAGCACCCACAAATGAATTAAATTTTTTTACTTGCGTTAAACTTACCACCATATATCACTCTAATTTTCTATTTTAGTTATTTTTTGTTTGTTAGGTTGCTCTTGTTGATATTTTAGTTTTTAGTTTGGTTGTCCACTTTTATTTTGTTTTTGGATATAGAGCATAGGATAGACGGTGTTTACAGTTTTTGGTCGCCCAATTTAAATATATTGGGAGATAGAGAGTAGAGGATACATGGATAGTAATCAACCTCTTATTTCACGTTAAACATGAAAACCAGGTATGTTTTGAATTTTGGTTCAATTTGCATCCATAGAAAGATATTTAGATATAATTTTCATTAATAGATTTGTAGAAAAGGGACGCCACCTGGTAGAGAATGGTCGATCTTCAATTGATTTGGGTTATTTGGTGGTCTTATTTTTGTATTAGTTATTCCATCATAAGCTTTCAATGAATCATACTTTCTCATAGAATATGTAACTTATGACAATATTAGGGCTCATTGTGAAATCATCTTGAAGTCTAACAACATATACAGATTATTTCAAGAAGAAAAGATCAACCAAACTGATGGTTTTTTGGTTAAAATTCATAAAAAAAGATTGGAAATGGAAACTGCTTAAGGTTGTGGTATTTTGGTTCCTTTGAATTTTTGGTCTTGTGAAAATCATTAAAATCATGCATTCATTCATCAAGGTAAATTTTTCTTGTTAATCGCCCATTTCTATTAATTTCTTTGATTGGTGGCTTTCTTTCATACCAGACTAGATGAAAACTTTCACACCTGGTAGTGTGTACTTTATTTGCCTCCACAAACTAGAAAAAAATAATTTTCCTTAGGTCACCTCAAATCGTTGATAAATAGAGGGAAGGGAGAAGACTCTGGCCACAATGAGGTTATACATTGTCAATATATAGATTTATAAAGTTTTAATTGTTTCTTTGGTTTTTAGTTTTTTAGTTTTTTATTTCTAAATTTAAAAGAAGAAATTTATTTATTATATATATAGGGACATGACACTAACAAAGAAAAAGAGGCATTGGCTTCCATATTGGGGGAAGAGGCAATGAACAAATTGGATGGGGTGGACTAGACAATGCTTGCCAGATACATAGAAAAATGATCTAGTAAAGACCTTGAAACATTACAATCAAATCAAGTGTGTCAAAGGGAATCAATTGATTTTCCAAATACTCCTAGATTGAGCATAAGATTTAAGCAGATTTAAATATAAATAAACTCTAGGAGTGTAGAATAGGGAACAAAGACTTCCAATGTCTCAACCACTCCTAGGACATAGACTTCTTCCAACACGTCATGCTTTTCATCTTGCATTGGTAGCTATAATACCAAGATAGAATACGATGTGGTTTCAAGGGAAGTCCAAATGACAAATGTTGGAATTTTTTTTTTGAATAGGTTGAAGGAAGCACACCTTCAATGGTTCAAATTCCATCTACATTTACCATTCTCAAAGATAACCACATGCCTACAAAATGCAATTATCCAAGACATGGAGACTGAATTTAGCACAATTTGGTCTATAAAGAAGATAAAGCTATGAATGTCTCAAAACTACAAGAGAATTTTATGCAACAAAATAAAGAAGATAAAAAAATTCCCTCCCAAGAGAAGGGTAAAAAAAAGGCCAATTGATGTAAGTTTGAAAGTATGGAAAGACCTTGTAAAAGCATATGATAAGTCTGAGGCATGGAGGAAGTAAGGTGAGAAGAGTATGTAGGTATTTGAATTTTCTCATAAGATTATAGAAAATTTATTAAATGATTCTTTAATATTATTTGTGCATAATTAAATTGAATTATTATATGTTTGAGACAAGGCCTACAAGGCTAGGCTTGTCAAACTTCATTCCACACATAACAGTAGCCATAAATGTTTACAAGCATTGATTTATATATTTCTAAGTATATTTAATATGTTAAATGATATATATTTTTATTTCCTAGGAAAAAGTAAATTATTGCATATTAATTAGTTTAACTAGTCCATGTGCCATGTTTTGACAAGAGGAGAAATATGGCCAATGTCTAATAAAATTTGAAAAGGAAATATTACAAAGCAAAAAGTGGACTGATTTTGTAATCTAGATGGAGAACAAGGTACCAATAGTTGACTTTCAATAATTTAGTTGGATATTGAAGTATGAATATGTTAATTTTAATTTCTTCTATTGATTTATTTATTGATGTGTAGGATTAGTTCTAAAGTGCCTCTTTGTTGACCCTAGATCCCACTCAATTGTCCCATTATTTCGTGTTGAAGAAAAAAAATGTTTTCCTTAAAGGGTAGTGGGTGACATTTATACCTCATTTTCATCACATATTTTTGTTAGTGACCATGGAAATTCAATATCTCTTAAGTGTCCAGATTTAAGTTATGAGTTGTGTTGTTTCAGTAATTAGTCCCATGTTGATTTGATTTATCTTCTTTTATCCCAAACATGGTATCTTGAGGAGTTCTTCCTTGGTGTATCATCTTAAAATGGAAGCACTTCCATGATAAGAGCATTTAGCCCTCTGATTAAGTGGTTGGGGTCATGTTAAGCACCTTGATTGGGTCTTTGCATGTATTTGGATTTCTCCCCACTTTCCACTTCTTTTATTCTTCGTTATAGGTGAAATTAGGGTTAGGATCTCGAGGATTCTCCTTAATTTCCCTCTTCCATGGCTTTATTTTCTAGGTAGGAATTATAAATAGGTCCTCCTAGCCTTCATCATAGTCATCATAGGTTTTTATGCCTATCCCTAGCATTCTGTCCCTTTATGGTATCATTTCTAGGTCTCTGGGCATCCTCGGGACCTCCTGTCCTGATTTTGGCTGGATCTGGGCCCATAGGGTCAGAATCGAGGTTGATCCTGACTAGGTCAAGATTGAGCTTGATCCTGACTAGGTTAGAATCAAGCTTGATCCTGAATAGGTCAGTTCCAAGCTCAATTTTGCCCCCCTCTTTAAAATTTCCAAATTCCTTGATTTCCAGGTATTGGGTTTCGGGGATATTTGTTTTCTCGCCTCCGGGTTGGCCATTTTAGGTTTCAGAATGGTAAATCCTTAAATTTCATTTAATCTAGGTATATTTTTTAAAGGTTAGGACCTAATTGGGATTTAATTCTCCAAGGTGGCCCCTCTAGAGGATTGTGCCCTAGTTCACTATAAAAGGAGGCCTTCCTCTCTCATTTTCACATCCAATTTCTCATCAAGAAATATCTCAAGCTCTCAAGTGCATTCAAGCATTCAAGAAAGTCTTCAAGCATTCAAATGTTCAAGCATTCATCCATCAAGGAGATCCATTGTTAGCCATTGAAGGATTCAATCTCTTTGGAGCCCCCTTGAAGATCCATCATTCCACATTCATCCAAGCCTTCTCATATGCAAAGATCAAGTCAAGATTATTGTTGAAGATAAAATGCCATTGATTGGAGACATCCTTCATTCATTCTACATCCATTGAAGCACTCCTATTTGTAGGTTTGAGGATTCGAATCCTCTACAAGGACTTCAACATAAGCGAGGTGATTTGTTTCAATTACTTTGTTTATGCACACTAAATTTCAATTCAATTTCAAGGTTAATTCCTAAATTGGGGTTTGAACAAGGAAAACCCCCCATACAACAAAAACCCCCCATTTTATTGTAGGTACAGGTGTAGGATTTCAAATCTGAGAGAAGATTTGGATACCCTTTTTGGTGAACTTTTGAGATCTATGAACAAAGTCAGAATTGACCTTCAAATAAAGAATCTAGCCTTTGACCTTTTATGAGGGTCAAAGTCAACTTGATCTCATCTTGGAAAAAGATTTTTGGATTTTCTCCGTCTTGGCATTTCCAGTTCGAAACAGTTTGCAAATTTGCCTGAAAGTACACACAAACATCAAAAATTGGCATTTTCCAGATTTACCCTAATTTGAGGTTAGTACTTGCATTTCAATTATTTCAAATTCTAAACATTTCAATTCTACCATAGGGAAATATAGGGTTTCTCTCTCTCTTTCATATTCTCCATAGATTGATTTGATTGTGCATTAACCTTTTGGTTGATCAAATTGGATGTCTCCTTTGGGAATTTGGATTTAGGAGTGGATCTAATATTTCCCCTATACATTACACATACATATACATTTTAATAGGTGTGGTTCCATTTTACCACTATTCATTTTGGTGAACCCGACGTACTTACTCTCCTTTTGTGGAATTGGATGCCCTATTGTGTTTTGTGGTGTTAGATTTATCTTTTGTGTTAGATCTTGCATGCTAATTAGATTTCAAAAATATAAAAATATTCATGCTTTATGTGGTTTTAGTTTAGTTCATTTTCATTATATTGGTTTATGAGCTTTATTAATACTAGTCCTACTTATAACATTCCAGCTAGAAGAAGTCATAGATTCATGGGTGCCTTTGATCCTAAATCTTCCTCTCCTTTCCTAAGGGTCCCGGATGATAATTTGATTCTTCATGATTCCAATCCTATTATGGAGAAAAACTCTTCTCACTCATCTCATGATGAGGATGATGCTTTAAGAGTTCCTCCTGAACAAGTTCAAAAACTTTCAACTGAACTTGATAAAATGGGTAATTGTCTTATTCAAGAGAACCATAATCAAGATTCTATTCAAGCTATAGAGGCTCTTAAGAAATTTCTCCATGATAGTGATCAAGGTGTTAACCTCTTGCATGGTATTACTCACCTTGTGCATTCAAATTTTAAACCTTTAGCTCAAGAAGCTCAAGATTTAGGGTTGATTCCTCCTATCACTAGTGTTGAACCTCCTTCTAATCCTTTACCTAGTATTCCTACCTATACTCCTTCTTTAGTGACTGTGATGGTTCCCTCTATTCCTATGAGTGTTCCTCTTGTGTCCCTTCCTACATCACAACCTTCATATCATAATGTTCCTTTTACTTATTCCAATCTACTTCCAACTGTAGTTCCTAGTGTTCCTCCAGTTGTGTCTTCTATTCCTGTAGCTTCTTACACTTTACCTAGTGTGTCTAATGTTTCTACTCTTACTATTTCCTCTAATGATTCAACAATCATCATTTTGGCTCAAACTGTGTCATCCTTACAAAAGCAACTTGCTTCGTTAACTCAAAACAAGTTTAGTATCCATATATGTGACATGTGAAGTCCTTTGTCCTTGGATATTAATCATACTCATGTTCCTCAGCAAGTCGATATGCCTCATCTTGAGAATTATAATTGAAAAAGAGATCATGTTCATCATGTTAAAACATTCCAAATCCTTTGTAGTGATTATGCACATGAGTATAGGATTTTAGCCAAACTGTTTGCTAGAACTTTCTTTGACAAGGCCTTACAATGGTATTGTTCCTTGCCTCCTTATTCTATTGATTCCTTTCCAAAACTTGCTAATGTCTTTATTCAACAATTTCAAAACAACATTTGCCCGCAAGTGTCTTTGACTAACTTGATGCATTGTAAACAAAGTGCTAAAGAAAAATTAACTAAATTTATTGGTAGATTTAAGCATTTGCATGCTCATATTTCCTATCTTGTTCCTGATATTGATATTCAACATATGTTTATTTCAAATTTATAAAAAGATATTAGAGATAAGATTCTTCTTACTGAATTTACCTCTTTTCAACAACTTTGTGCAGCACTTCATCATTATCAATTAAAAGTGAATCAATTTGAGAGCAACACTCCAATGGCTCCTGTTCTAGTTGATAAGAGTGATGATGCTCCTAATCCAAACAAATTTAAAAAATTCAACAACTATGTCAAGATAAACAAACAAACGAATGCAGTTGCTGATCAAGTTGTTGTTGCATCTCACAATGCCACTTCTGCATCCACTACTTTTTGATTAAATCATACATTTACTCCAATTTTCAAACCTTTACATGCTATTATGAATAGGTTTTTAGCTACTAATATGATTACTTTACCTCCTATTCATCATCTTTTACTTGTTATGATTGCCTCTAAATCTTTTGATCAAAATACTTTTTGTCAATATCATCGTTAGAATGGTCATGATACTAAGAAATGTTATTCTTTAAAACATAAGGTTCAAGACTTAATTGATTCTAAGGCTTTATCTGTTGATAATCTTGATGGTAGTGAGAACAAATCTATCTTTCCTCCTAATCAAAACCTTCAAATCTATACAAACCCTTTACCTACACATGATACTAATACATTGCTCAACCATCTGCTATGGAAATTATGTATGATTCAAAGATGGATGATCTCAATCATGTTGTTAATCAAGTGGAACATGTTGGTCAATTTGTATCTCCACATCAACCTCAACCTCCACCTCAACTTTTGATTCAACCTCAAGTTCAATCTCAACCTCGACCAAAACCTCAACCTAAACTGAAAACTCAACCTAAACCTTGACAACAACCTAAGAATAAAAGACCTCATGAACTCTTGATTACTTTTGATTACTCTAAGACTATTAAAGCTCCTGATGGTCCCCTTTACATTGCTGCTAGGATTTCTTAGATACCTACTCATGGTTGTCTTGTTGATCATACATCCTTAGTCAATGTTATTACTGAAGAAAATCTTTTTATGAAAATCTTACAACGTGACTTTTATGATACATCGAATGTATGGATTCAAACTTGTAATGGTTTCCTTTATCCATCATTTGGTTCTATTACTTTACCAGTTGAACTCTATGGAAAAATTGTGAACACTACCTTTGTTGTTGTTCCTACTTTTGATCAATTTTAAGTTAAGCTAGGTTTGTGATGAAGGATGCTCCCCTTAATACCACAAACACATAACAGAAATAGAGAAACAACAACAATATGCAAGAACAGAAAATTGGCTTCTTATTATCTCCACAAATGTGGAATTACAAACTTTCAAAATTACAATATGCAAGGCCACATGGGCATCCCTTACAATATTCTGTAGGACAAAGCCTCGAACTATTACCCAGATCTACTACCCAGAACTATTCTGAACTGCTTAAGACAATAATTTTCCACCGCCTGGGAAGGTTCCAGAATTTTAGCCAATAAGGCCGACCAAACTTAGAATTATTTTATTTTACATTTTATTACATCATAGTCGGCTCAAGATAACCTTTGAAACCTGAACAGAAATTTTGAAGAAAATTATTTTCTACCATTTCAGGTAGCCCAACTTCTGAAGACCATAAGTCATCACTAGTTGACCCGATCAGCTATTATAACCTCATTTTGGAAACCCCACGAAGCGCTCTATAGGCTTGACCCGTGCAAGTGCCCGTCACCCAAATTTTTGACCTCATCCGAGGCCTCTAAAGCCTTCAAAACTGAGTTCAAAGTTTTTGTACCCTGCTGCCAATACCGAAAATCTTCAATATCTTCCAATATACACTTGATTTGGCAATGAAACTTTACTGGCAGACTTATATGACCAAAATGAACCTCCAAGAAAGAAATCAGATCATTCTGAGCACATATGAAAATTACCAAAAATAGTAACTTTCCATAAATAGCAGCTCTGCACAAAATAGCCCTTATTGAATATAAAAATAGAAATTTTTTTTTTTTTTTGGGTGATGCAAGATTGCTCTTACACCCAGGAAGCTCCTGCATCAAACACCCAGGGTAATTTGAGAAGTGACCCTGTCATGACTCAAGTGTGCAGAGGAAAACCAAGACGGCTAACCTCCTCCTTTGTCAGCCATGATGAATCTTCAACAGGTCATCCTTTCCACTTGACCAGATATTCTTCATATGTCCTGTTCCTTGTGCTTCTGCCAACATGACTGTCCAGTATATCTTCGATCTCCTTAGTGTCTGAACTAGTTGCTGGAATACTCCATTGTGCTGCTGTGATCTCATCTTCAACACCTCCTTCATGCTACTCTATCAGATCTGAAATGTTAAACACTGGTGATATATTTAGCTCAGTAGGCAATTCTACCTCATATGCGTTTCTTGAATCATGCTTCTTCAGTATCGTACATGGTCCAAACTTCTTCATTTTCAGCTTGTTATATGTACCAAATAGAAACTGCTCCTTCCGCAAATGAACCATGACTTCATCCCCAACCTAAAATTCTTTATGCCTCCTTTTCTCATCTGCCTTAGTCTTATACTACGCATTCATCTTGGTAATATGCTTCCTCACCTCCTCATGGATGTTCTTCAAGTGTTCTGCAAAATCCTCAGCTTCAGCACTACTTATTTCTCCTTTATCTATCTTTCTCAACTCAGATGCATTTTTTGGACTACTTCCATATACAATCTGGAATGGTGATTTACCAGTGCTTCTATTGACATAATTATTGTATGCAAATTCTACTTGTGGTAAAATCAAATCCCATCCTGTTGGCTTATCTCCTACCAAACATCTCAACAAATTTCTCAAACTCCTATTCACCACCTCTGTCTGTCCATCAGTCTGTGGATGATGTGATAAACTGAACTTCAAATCTGTCTTCAACTTCTTCCACAATGTCCACCAGAAATATCCAACAAACTTAGTGTCCCAATCTGAAACTATGGTCTTTGGCAAACCATGAAGTCTCACTACTTCTCTGAAAAACAATTCTGCTACATGAACAGCATCATTAGTCTTCTTGCAGGGAATGAAATGTGCCATCTTTGAAAATCTGTCAACCACCACAAAAATTGAATCATGTCCCCGCTGAGTTCTTGGTAAACCAAGAACAAAGTCCATGCTGATATCCTCCCAAGGCTTCTTTGGTACAGGTAATGGCTGATACAACCCTGTATTCTGCTTCACTCCTTTCACCATCTGACATACTCTGCAACTCTGTACAAACTTCTTCACATCTTGCTGCAACTATGGCCAATAATAATTCTCACCAACCAAAGCAAGGGTTTTATCACGACCAAAATGTCCAGCCAATCCTCCACTATGCTTCTCCTTGATGAGATTCTCCCTCATAGAACTTCATGGAATGCACAACTGACTCCCTCTGAATAGCATATCATCTTGGATGATAAAATCCAACCATTTCGTCCTGTCTAGAGTAACAGGTTCTGTACAAGCTTTCCAAGCTTCACCAAAATCAGGATCCTCTGGATACAAATTCTTGAGTTCGTTGAACCCAACCACTTCAATCTACATTTCTATCAGCAATAGTTGCCTTCTGCTAAGAGCATCTACAACCCTATTAGACTTTCCACTCCTGTGTTTCAAAACAAATGTATAACTCTGCAAAAACTCAACCCATTTCAAATGCCTCTGATTCAACTTTCCTTGACTATTCAAATATTGCAAAGCTTGATGATCAGTATACAAAACAAACTCCTTAGGAAGTAGATAATGTCTCCACTTCTTTAATACCTGAACTATAGCATAAAATTCCTGATCATAAATAGAATACTTCCTCTTGGCATCATTTAACTTCTCACTGAAATAAGCAACGGGTTTACCTTCTTGGCTCATAACAGCTCCTATTGCAGTACCACTAGCATCACAATCTACTTGAAACACCTTTTTAAAATCTGGAAGTGCTAAAACAGGTTGTTCTGTAACTTTTTGTTTCAACAATTGAAAACTCTTTTCTACCCCATTAGTCCACTTAAACTCTTTTCTATCTCCTCTCATTGTTTCAGTCAAGGGACCACAAATACTGCTAAATTTTTTGATAAACTTTCTATAAAAGCTAGCCAAACCATGAAAAGATCTTACCTCAGTAGCACTCCTTGGAGTAGGCCATTCAAAGATAGCCTGTACCTTCTCTGGGTCCATTTTTAGACCTTCTACTGAAACTACAAATCCCAAATACACTAACTCTTTCTTCACAAAACTGCACTTCTTCAAATTAATCAACAATTTCTCATCTCTCAACTTCTCAAACACCATACGAATATGCATCATATGTTCCTCCAATGTCTTGCTAAAAATCAAAATATCATCTAGGTAAACAATGACAAACTTACCCAGAAATTCTTTCAAAACCTTGTTCATGAGCCGCATGAAAGTGCTCGGTGCATTGGTTAGCCCAAAAGGCATGACTAACCACTCATATAGTCCTTCCTTTGTCTTGAAGGTAGTCTTCCATTCATCTCCTTCTCTGATCCAAATCTGGTGATATCCACTCTTTAGATCTATCTTTGAGAAATACATAGCTCCACTCAAACAGTCCATAATATCATCCATTCGTGGCAATGGAAACCTATACTTGATTGTGATCTTGTTTATTGCTCTAGAATTTGTACACATCCTCCATTCTCCATTCTTCTTTGGTGCTAATACCGCTGGTACAGCATAGGGACTCAGACTCTCACAGATCAATCCTTTCTGTAACAACTCATGTACTTATCTGTTCAACTCCTCACTTTCTGCAGGTGTCATTCTATGTGCTACCTTATTCGGCAAACTCGCTCCTGGGATCAAGTCCATCTGATGACTGATCTTCCTGACTGGTGGTAATCCATCAGGCATGTTATCAGATATAATATCTTGAAACTCATTCAACAAATTTGCAACTTCTACAGGAACATCTTCTACTTCCTCTTTACCAACTTTTGGAATTAAAGAAAAACATACATGCTCATGCCTCATACCATCTAAGAAATTTCTTCCATCAACAAAAGTTATCCTTGCATTACCACATACCTTTTCTTCAGTCTCCTTCAATGGTTTTAGCTTATGTCGCACTCCATCCTTTGTCAGGGAATAGGTATTCGCACGACCATCATGTACAACACATCTGTCAAACTGCCATGGTCTACCCAACAACATATGACATGCATCCATAGATATGATATCACACAATACCTCATCTTGGTATCCGCCAATCTTGAACTTCACCAGGCATTGTTCATTGACCATGACCTTGTGGTCATCCTGTACCCAGGCAATCCGATATGGATGTGGGTGTTTCTATCTCTTGAGCTTCAACTTTGTCACCATCTCTTCTAACACCAAATTGTCAGTGCTTCCACTATCAATAATCACATCACAACATTTACCTTCACACTTGCACTTGGTGCGAAACAGGCTCCTCCTTTGCTCAGGTTCATTCTCACCACTCAACAGGACTCTTCTATTAATCAATGTTTCTCCTCTTTCAACATCTTCAGAATTTGATGATCTGGCATCTTCATCTACATGTGCAACTCTGGCCTGGCCTTCATTTCTCCTGTCTATTCTGCCTTGGTGCTGAGGGCATTGAAATGCCCTATGACCTTCTTCTCCACAGTGAAAATATGTTCCATGGAAGCCACCTCTTCCAGATCCTTGTCCTCTTCCTCTTCCTCTCTGATCTCTATTATTCTGATCCTGGAAGTGATTGGAATTATTTCCTTGCTGATTCTGACTGCTACTGGCCTCATCCTTCTTTTTTGGATCTTCATTTTGGCCACCATATGACCATCCACCAGTTCTTCCACTGTGACCTCTTTCGTTTTGTCTGCTCTCAAACTTCTTGTTCAGCTTTTCCTCTACTTTTAGGTCAAATTGGTATGCCTCCTCAATACTATTCATTTGAACTAGATTCAACTCCTCCTGAATGCTTGGCCTTAACCCATTAAGGTATCAGGCAACTTTCTCCTTATCAGCTTCTGCATGGCCTGTTCTGATGAGGAGTCGATAGAACTCCTCTGTATACTCCTGAACAGATTTTCCTGCTTGCTTCAAACTTTGCATTTTCTTCAGTAGGTTAAGCTCATAATCAACAGGAATAAACTGTCACTTTAATTTATCCACCATCCAATCCCATCTTGTGATTTTATCTTTCCCTCTTCTATTTCTCTCCAACTAAACTTCTTGCCACCAGATCTTCGCATGACCTTTCAGTCTGGTCTTCGCAAATTTGACCCTATCAGGATCCTCAACATCTTCATACTCAAAATATTCCTCACATTCATTGACCCAGTCGATCAATTCTTTTGGGTTAAGATTTTTAGAAAATGTAGGAACCTCAATCTTAGGTCTTTTCTCAATCTTAGAAATGGCCTGAAAAAGTCTTTCTTCCTCCTGGTTCACAATTTCGACTTCCCCTTCTTGATATTCTTCTTCAGCTTCATCCTCGCTTTCATCTCTGACATTAAGATTCATTCCTCTACGAATCTCTTCTTGCAATGCTCGCACTTGTCTCTGTAGTGCCCTAACCTCAGGTGTTACAACACCAGCTCTTCCGCCACGTTCCCTTCATGGAGGCATTTTTGTGATGCGTGCTGAAACCCTAACCACGGTCCTGGTGCATACTACCTCATAGTTGGCGATCTATTTACACACTCAGGAACTCCTGCTCTGATACCACTTGATGAAGGGTGCTCCCCTTAATACCACAAACACATAATAGAAATAGAGAAACAACAACAATATGCAAGAACAGAAAATTGGCTTCTTATTATCTCCACAAATGTGGAATTACAAACTTTCAGAATTACAATATGCAAGGCCACATGGGCATCCCTTACAATATTCTGTAGGACAAAGCCTCGAACTATTACCCAGATCTACTACCCAGAACTATTCTGAACTGCTTAAGACAATAATAGAACCTTCCTTATATAGGCAATTTTCCACCGCCTGGGAAGGTTCCAGAATTTTAGCCAATAAGGCCGACCAAACTTAGAATTATTTTATTTTACATTTTATTACATCATAGTCAACTCAAGATAACCTTTGAAACCCGAACAGAAATTTTGAAGAAAATTATTTTCTACCATTTCAGGTGGCCCAACTTCCGAAGACCATAAGTCATCACCAGTTGACCCGATCGGCTATTATAACCCCATTTCAAAAATGCCACAAAGCGCTCTACAGGCTTGACCTGCACAAGCGCCCATCACCCAAAATTTTGACCTCATCCGGGGCCTCTAAAGCCTTCAAAATTGAGTTCAAAGTTTCTGTACCCTGCTGCCAATATCGAAAATCTTCAATATCTTCCAATATACACTTGATCTGGCAATGAAACTTTACTGGCAGACTTATATGACCAAAATGAACCTCCAAGAAAGAAATCAGATCATTCTAAGCACATACAAAAATTACCAAAAATAGTAACTTTCCATAAATAGCAGCTCTGCACAAAATAGCCCTTATTGAATATAAAAACAGAAATATTTTTTTTTTTTGGGTGATGCAAGATTGCTCTTACACCCAGGATGCTCCTGCATCAGTTTGCCTTGGTTGAATGTCATGCATGTTGTTGCTTCACCTATCCATAAGTGTCTTAAGTTCATTCATGATGAAGAAGTAAAGATGATTAATCATAGTTTATATCAACCTTCTAGGCCTAGAGATTGTGCTTCTCTTGATTCTTTTTGGCCTTCATTACCTAATTCATGTCCTCCTCAACTTGATAATATTTTTCAATCATATCAAGCCTATAAAAATCATAAGATTCTTGAATTAAGCATACCTCCTATGGATCTTAATCATGGTCTTTTACCTACACCTTCTATACCTCCTTTAACTATGGCTTCTTGTTCTATTAATCAAGTTCCTTCTATCGAACCTATCAAAGATCTTGTGATTGTTTCTCCTATTGTTAATAATCCTATTGATCTTCCTAAAGAACTTGTGAAGGATCCTATGATTGTTCCTCCTAGTTCTCAACCTATTTCAAATAAATCAAAACATAATCGATCTGCTAATGAACATCGTAAAAAGTGTCATGCTCATGCTAAATCTCATAATTCTATTCTTCAAAGATCTCTTCCTTCTTTGGATAAACCCATGCATCATGTGTTAGAAGAAGTTGTTACTAATGACGATGTTAATATGCATGATTATGATGATTCTATTCATATTTTAGATCCTATTTTGATTAATTTGGATGAAGAAGATACTCTTGATGATACTAATGATGTTAATGATGAATATGAGACTATTGACATCAACATTGACTTACCTAATATGCTTTCATCACAATTAACTCTTACACCTAGTGTCGAACATTGTGATTCTCAAGAGGATCCTTGTTTGGAACTGGCTATCATTCCTACTGTGTTGGATATAGTCCCTCTTGTGAGTTACCCACCTTCCCTAAATGATATACAATGAGATGGGGAGAGTAGGTGGCATGCTTGATCAGCTTGTCCTTTGTGGTAGCTTTGTTGTGTGTTTTCCTGTTGTACTATGCTTCTCCCGTAATGTGTTTTCTAAATGTTGTTAGATTCTTTTATATGATTCTTGTTACTCAATTGGTACTGTGTACACCAAGATGTGGTACACTTCTATGAATTCTTATATGCAAGGAGACTCAAGAATGAGCCCTCACAAACCGATTCACAGCTCTCTATCCGAGTGTGTGCAGAGATTTGATGTTGAGGCCCTCAGAATGACCTAGTTACTCATGCAAGTACACATTCAGAATGAGAGATTTGCAGATGAATAGAAAGAATGCTAATCTCTGTTGAATCTTGTTCTTGCAATGCAAAAAATAAAAACTAATCTAAATGATTGCAAAATGCAAGAAATAAACTAGTTTATTCAAATAAAATATATCTATATGCAAATCAAACTAAGATGCAATATTAAGCTATATGCTATTAAACTAAAATGCTTATAAAATCAAACTAATGTGCAATCTCAAAATGATAAAACTCAAGAAAATCTGTAGCATAAGTATGATATGAAAATTGGTGGATCTTCAACTGAGAGCGAGAGGGCTCCTTTTATAGGCACAAGTGGAATTGAAGGCAAATCTAGAAGCAATGTGGGATAAATGGAAAAGAGGAAACAAATTTCATTTTTAGAAGGTTTGTAGGAAATGGAATTTTTATTTTATTTCTTTTATTAATCAATTTGTTTCTTTTTCCATCACAAGAGATATTTGAGAAGATATTTTATTTATTTAATTTAAAAGAATAATATCTCTCCTAATTAAATAAAATAAAATAATATAATTTAAAAATAAATATTAATGAAATAAAATAAAACCATTTAATTAAAAATGAATTTTAATTAAATAACCTTATTTCATTTAAGGAATATTTATTTCAAATAAATAATATTATTTTATTTATTTAAAAGGGATTTATTTTTCTTAATTAATTAAATAAAATTAATGAAATATTCAAACCTTAGGAAGAATTGAGATATTTGAAATGGTTACGATTTGATCAAAGAATTTGATTTGAATATGGCAAAGCATTGATTCATGAATTGATATTTGACAAATTGAATAAATGGGGCCCAAAGTCTAGGCGACCATTTTAGGGTGCATACATTTGCCCCTCTTTGACTAATGTGAGGTCGACTCGGGATCACATGCAGTCAAAGAATGGAATTGAAGTGTGAGACCGATTTGGGATCACAAAACAACCCAGATGTGTGTTCGACGAATGGGAACACATCAGGACATAGATAAACAGATTGAAAAAGACAAGGCCAACACCTATGAATAAGTAATTGTCAAGTCTCAAATAAGAGATAAGAATCTCAAGCAAGGTTGCCCCAAGAGAAGCAATTGATAAATTTGATAAAGTCAAATCAAGGATTGAAGTTTGGTAGGTACTGCCCCGTCCTGATCGAAATCAAAATGAGATAAAGGAGAAATAGTAAATTGATAAATTTGATCAAATCGAACTAAAGATAAGGTTCTTGATGTAAAATGAAAAATATAAGAATCACAGAACCAAGGTAGATTAGCAAGAAAATTATGCCCGTAGGTTGAATTAGAAGAAAAGAAGTGGGGTGAAGGCAAATGGAAGATAGAAGTTTGGAAGAAATGGAAAGAAATGGAGAGAAGAAAGAGAAATTGCCTTGAGAAAGAGGATGCATCAAAATCAACCAACTGTTTAAGATAGGGAATTTCGATTGAGATCATGAAAGAAGATAAGGAAATGAAGAATGTGATCATAGTTGACTGAAAGTCCACAAGAAAGATGAAGGAAACCCTCTCAAACTCATAATGCAGCCTAAAAGTGCAAATTTAACATGAAGCCTGAATAATGCAAGCTACATGAAAATGCAAAGGTGTACTTGCAATAGGGTAACATAGGATTTGTATGTTCATCATTCATTAGAGAATGTAAGAGAATGTATTTTCATCATAGGGCCATTATTACCGGACATCGGACGATCACACAATCATCACTAGTCACAAATACAATTATGAAGATATGAATGTGATTGATATCGGATTGGAATGGGGAAAGATTTTAACATGAGCATCAAAGACATAAACATCAAGATGATTGCAATGTTAGCTTACCCAATTTAATGTAGCAAAACCATGCTCGCATCAAGGCATAAATGTCTGGATGACCATGAGAATGGTTGTGCAAAAATAGTCAAGGATGATGCCTTAAATCTCCTAAGTGTGTCAAGGAGACAATAAGAGACACTGAAGAGGTTCAAGACAACACCCACAAGTAGAAAGCAAATAAAAACATGCCCCATGCCCCAAGTTCTCTAGCTATGCATCACAGAGAGACTTGTTAGACAAGGACACTCAACGAAAATCAATATTAGTTAGCACACAAAGAAAAGATCATGTCATATCTCAAGCATTAAGTGTTGCGTTTAAAAATTTTAAGTGTGTAAACTAATACTGAGTTCCGAGGATAAGGATTGAATGCTCGCTAGCAGGTAAGATCACATGACCAAACTGGATAAGACCAAACTGATAAGTGTTGAAAAACACTTGATGTCAGGGGTTGTGTTGAAAAACACAGTTGGGTTGGTGTTGAAAAACACCATTTGCGAGGTGTCCTAAAGACAAGCATATCCAAGAGACCAAAGCTAACACAATGATGCCCCCTAGACAAAGACAAAGACCAATTCCAAACCAAGGCAACAAGGACGAGGCATGATGGAGAAAGGCTAAGTGTCGAGGATGCATGCTAAGAAATAAGGGTGCGAAGGCCTCAAGTAGCACCTATTTCCAAGTTTTCACCACTTGGAAGAAATTTTTTTTTTTTCAGGACTTTTTATAATTTTTTTATATTTTTTCTACCAAGGCGCGTGTTTCCAGGTTTTCACCAAGGAACTTTTTCTATTTTTTTTGAATTTTTTGATTTTTTAATTTTTTTGGTATTTTTGGAATATATAATTTTTTTGAGATACATCAAAGCGCCTATTGCTAGGTTTTCACTAAGATGATAATTTTTTTAGGACATTTTCTGATTTTTAGAATTTTTTCAGCATCATATATGAATTTTTTTAGAATTTTTTCAGGATCAATAAGTATGTACAAAGGATGTCCCCAGATAGAACGGGCATCAAGGATAGAACTTCTTCAGGTGCAAAACATTGATAGGCTCAGGGAGCTGCTCCCCCTTTTCAGTAGATAGTAGATAGGCACCTATACCAAAAGCTGCTATGATAATGTAGGGTCCAAGCCAATTAGGTTCAAATTTTCTCTTTTGTTCTCTATTTTGTTGGTTCTTAGGATTCTCTCACAGGACAAGATCACCTACTTGGAATTCTCTAGGGTGAACCTTTTTGTTGAATGCCTTGGACATCCACTTTTGGTAGACCCTCATATGGTCAAATGATGCTTTACGCTTTTCATCCAGAAGTTCCAATTCTTGTAATCTCATGGTGCAATAGTCTTCATCTGTAACTAGACCTTTGAGAGAGACTCTAAGTGATGGAATCTCAACCTCTAAAGGTAACACTGCTTCAGCACCATATGTGAGGGAAAAAGGAGTAGCCCCAGTTGGAGTATGAATACTCATTCTATAGGCCCACAAGGCCGGGTTTATCTGTAGGTGCCAATCTCTACCATTCTTATGAACTGTTCTATGTAAAATCTTGAGAATGGTTTTATTTGAAGCCTCTGCCTGACCATTTCCTTGTGGGAAGTAAATGGAGGACCAATGTTGCTTTATCTTAAATCTTTGGCAGAGTTGTGTAAGGTCCTTATTTTTGAACTGACCTCCATTATCAGTGATGATCTCAGATGGTACTCCATATTGACAGATGATATGGTTTAAAATGAATAAAGAGATTGTCTTGCTGGAGGCAATAGAAAGTGGAACATCGTCTACCCATTTTGTGAAGTAGTCAGTAGCAGTGATAATGAACTTGTGTCCACTTGATGAGTTGGGATGAATCTTCCCAACAAGGTCAAAGGCCCATCACTGAAATGGCCAGTGAGATATAGAAGGAATTAGCTCCCTACCTAGAGCATGTATCAGGTGTCCATGTTTCTGACATTTTTCACAAGACTTGGCAAAAGCTACCACATCTATCTGCATCGTAGGCCAATAGTACCCCACCCTAAGAAACCTTTGAGCCATGGAAAGACCATTAGAATGTCCCCCACATATGCCCTCATGGATGTCGACTAGCACTTGATCAGATTCCTCCTTTTCTAAGCACCTAAGAAGTGTTCCATCTAGACCCCTCCTATACAAATCACCAGAGATGAGGGAATGGTGAGAGGCATTATGGACAAGGTTTCTTCTTTCAGATCAGTTAAATGTGTTGGGGATGATGCCATCACGGAGATATGAGTAAATAGCACCATAGTGAGAGGATTCATGATTGACAAGGGTGCAAATGACATGGTTTTTGGGTGAGTCAAATATGGGATGACGTAGCTCTTCCACCAGGAATTCATATATGGACTCATGTTCTTCTAATTGGAGAAGTAAAGCAAGGGTATCCATAGCATCAGCTTCTTTGTTCTCAGCCCTAGGGATTTGTTGAAAAGTGACAAAAGTAAAATACCGTCTTAATGAATCAACCATTTTTTTGTAAGGTATCAACTTGTCATCTTTTGTTTGATATTTCTCATTGACTTGATTAATGATCAACTGAGAATCCCCATAGATATGTAGTTCTATGATATTCCACTCTATAGCCATTTTTAGTCCATTTGTTAAAGCCTCATACTTGGCTATGTTTTTTGTGCATGGGAAGAGTAACGTGTAAGATTTGGGAATAGTGTACCCATGTGGAGAGACAAACAACACACTAGCTCCAGAACCATTTTGCATGTAGGAACCATCAAAGAATAGTTTCGAGGATCTCTCAGTCATGTACATAAGATGTTCATCTGGGAAATTGACTTGAATGGGCATATTATCTTGAATTGGGAAATTAGCCAGTTGGTCTGCAATAGCCTGGCCTTTGATTGCCTTGTGCTCAATATACTCTATGTCAAATTCAGAAAGAATCATCATCCATTTAGCAAGTCTACCCGTGAGAGCAGCTTTACCGAGCAAGTATTTGAGAGGATCAATTTTTGCTATGAGGTGTATGGTGTGCGCAAGCATATAGTGTCTCAATTTTTGAGAAGCAAATACTACTGCAAGGCAAGCTTTTTAAATACTAGTATAATTGACCTCATAAGCAACAAGAGTGTGGCTAATATAATATATGGCCCTTTCTTTCCCTTGTGCATCTAATTGAGCCAACAATGCCCCCAGTGAAGATTCAGTAGCTGAGACATACAAAATGAGGGGTTTTCCTAGAATGGGAGGCATTAAAATGGGAGGACTTGCCAAGTATTCCTTAATTTGATCCATGCTCTTCTAGCAATCCTCATTCCAGACACATTGAACACCTTTATGCAAGTTTTTGTTAAAGGGTTGCGCTCTATCTGCCAATTGTGAAATAAACCTCCTTATGGATTGAAGGTGTCCTTGAAGATTCCTCATTTGACTGATATTTTTGGGAGGTGGCATGTCTATAATGGCTTGGACCTTTTCAGGGTCCACTTCTATCCCTTTGGCTGAAATGATGAATCCCAATAATTTTCTAGAAGTAACACCGAATGCACACTTTTTTGGGTTTAATCTTAGTTGAAATTGTTCCATGCGATCTAGAATTACTTCTAAATTAGCCAGATGTGTTCCTCTTTTCTTAGACTTAGCGAGGGTGTCATCCACATAATCTTCCATATTCTTATGCATCATGTCATGGAAGATGGTTGGCATAGCTCTTTGGTAAGTAGCTCCTGCATTTTTCAATCCAAAGGGCATGACATTCCAACAATAAGTACCCCAGGTGCATGTGAATGCATTCTTTTCCTGATCCTCAGGAGCAATCTTGATTTGATTATACCCAGAAAAACCATCCATTAAGGAATAGATCTCATAGCCCGCCGTCATGTCAACTATCATGTCTATATTAGGAAGTGGAAAATCATCCTTTGGGCATGCTCTGTTAAGATCTCTAAAATTTTTGCAGATTCAGATGGATTTATCATGTTTAGAAATAGGTACAATGTTGGAAATCTAGTCAGTATAGTCTATGGCTCTAATGAACCCTGCACCAAGGAGCTTTTCTAATTCAGCTTTCACTAAAAGAGCTATATGAGGGTGCATTTTTTTCAACTTTTGTTTGATAGGTTTCACACCTGGAGCTATGGACAAATGATGCATAATGAGATTAGTGTCCAACCCTAGCATGTCTGAATATGTCCATGCAAAATTAATTTTCTTCTTTTGGAGGAACTCAGTGTAGGCTTTCTTTTCTTGAGGTGATAAAGATTTAGCCAAGTGTACAATTTTTGGAGCCGCTTCTGTACCCAAATTAATAGCTTCTATAGGTTCAACCAATACTGATGATATATCTTGAAAATAGCTTGGGAGACTATCAAGTACCTCATCTGTAGGTGCCTCAGAGAGGTTTTCACCTTTGGATACATCTTTTTTTGTTACTTTTTTTGGTTCTGACACCGCCACATAGTGGTTTTCGCCATTAGAATTCTTATTTTTTTTATTTTTATTTTTAATCTTGTGACTAAGGTACTTGATGTCAGGTTTTGTCATATTGGTAGCTGATTCACTGGTGGAAGAGACTACAGGTTCAATGGCATTTAGATAGTAGGTGATCTCATAGTCATTGTGAAATGTCAAGAGTTGAGGCTCTTGATAACGTTAAGACCAATCAATAAGGTTGGGGTCAATAAGGGGTAGGTTAATGACTGGTTCAATATTAAGGATATAGGTGGTGTCATCTCTAGTGACTATAGAATTGGAGTCTGTCAAGTATCCCTCTAAGGTGTCTAAATCAGAATTTACCCTATCGAGCGAAGAATTGTCTACTAATGCGACACGTGGGTTCCAATCTTCTAATCTGACACATGACTCATCAGTGACGTCAGGTTGAGAACTATAGGCATGGACAACATCCATATCCAAGTCAACTATTGTGTCTGAGAGTGAATCCCATTCAAACTCATGAGAGTCTATTTCTAAATTATTATTGGGGCCTCGTGATGTAGAAGCCTCAAGATTTGGAAGAGTTTCCTCTCCTCTAGCAATTTGCTCAATCACAAAATTATTTGAATTATCACCATCTGTTGTAGCTGGGATGGAGACACTATCCATAGTCAATCTTACATTAATATAGTCACTATCTATCGCAGCTAGGATAGGAGGACTGTCAATTGTTAGATCTTTGGAATCTCCCCAAAGGAGATTTGTTGAAGGTACCCAATCATCTGTCATGTCTTGTTGATTTGTCAAATTTGGTACATATTATGTATCATCTTCACTATCCTGCCTATCAGGAAAGGGGACAATGCACTTGTTATTCTTCATAAAGCCTAGGCCAACTGGTTTCTTAGACTTACGTCCAAAAAGATCATGATTAAGTGGTTCAGCTCTAGCATATAACCTATGACTAAGAGGGCCATATCCTGGATAACCCATCTTCTTGACAAAAGTATATCCTCTCCCATAGGACTTAGGAGAGGGGGAGAAATTTTCATTGTGCTGGTACTTCTCCTCTTTGTATATCCAATCTTGAATAGCTACTTCCTCTTTTTCATCTTGTATTGGTATTGAGGATTCCACAAACTTGTCAAATAGTGTCATTACCGAAGAAGATAGTTTCATCTCCTGTGAAGGTTTTCCATAGGGCCTAGGGGAAACAGGCATCTTTGCAAAAGAGTCAAGTTGATACCCCCCCATGCCAAGGTCTATTGATTTAAACTTGTCTTTACAGTCTGCTAAAGTTGCTTGATAATCCTCTGCTTCTTGATTAAGAGGGACATGAACATTAGCTGAGATTGAATTAACTGATAAAGTGCTATCCCCTGGTATGCAAATTTCTACTCCATTGTAGGGGAACTTAACACATTGGTGGTAGGTAGATGGCACTACCTGCATGTCGTGAATCCATGGTCTACCCAATAAGATGTTGTATGCAAGGGGTCTAGTATCAACAATTTGGAACAAAATATCTTTTTCAACTAGGCCAATCCTGACAGGAAGGACAGCCAACCCCTTAGAACTTCATTCTGCCTCATCATAGGCCTTTATAGTGATCTTCTTTTTAGTGTCAATCACTTCTTCTAAATAGCCTAAAGTTTTTAACAAACATAAAGTACAAATATTTATCCCTGCACCCCCATCTATCAACATGCACCTGACACGGGTTTTATGAATCATTACTTCAATGTGAAGGGCAAGATTGTGTGGATGGCTTAGGGATTTGTCATCATCTTCCAAGAAAGAGAGGTAATGTGGGCTAGTAATGTGATTCACCATGCCTTGGAATTGGTCTATATTGATGTTGTTGGGGACATTTTCTATGCGCAAAGCATCCTCAAGGATCTATTTATGTCTAGGGGACAACTCTAGGAGCTCCAAGATTGAGATCTGAGCTGGAGTTTTTTGTAACTGATTTACAAGATTGTAGTTTGGTTTAGGAGTAGTGGAAGAATTGGTGACATTCTTGGATGCCACTTGCTTGGATTTATTGGATGGACCTGAACTAGGACCTCTAAGAACAATAGGGCCTTGACTCCTGGTAACAACATTAAGGGCTTGAGAAGATAACCTAGAATGAGGACCTCTCAGCACCACATCAGGTTCTTTGTCAAAGACAGGGGGAGAGTCATAACCATGTGGGTCCTTACTCCTCATCATATTAACACTTGGCTCCACAACTTCAAGCATGTTTACCACATTTTCTGCCACTGTGTAAGTGTAGTTGATTGTAGCCTTGCCATCTTTTGGTTTAGAGGTTTCCCCCTTGTCATACTTAGGCAATGACTCTTTAAATGCTTTGTGATCAGCATTGGTGTTCAGTCCATCCACCTTAAGCTTTCCATTCTCAATGAGATCTTGGATAATGTGCTTGAGTTTCCAACAATTCTCAATGGTATGCCCAACGCCATTATGAAACATGCAGAAAGCCTTCTCATCCCACCAATGTGGCTTAATGTCTGGGATGTAATGTTTTGCAAGATCTTGAGGATGTGCCAAGTTGTTAGCAATGAGAGTTTTGAGAACATCCTCATATGAGTCACCCAATTTGGTAAATTGCTGCTTCTCCTTTCTGGGCCTCTCCTGATATCTTGGTGTACTTTCTTGCTGAGGAGGTGCATTGAGCTTCATAGCTTGAACTGCACTGGACAAGTGAAGGACACCTTGATCTTTAGGTTGGGGAGAGTCTACAACTCCATCATTGACGAATTGTTTTTTCTTGTTCCAATTGTTGTTCTTCCCTTTATCCTTGTTGTTGTGTTGACCATTGTTGCCATTGTTGCTATGTTTGGTCAAAATGCCTTGTTCTTTTAGAACATCCTCAATGCGGCATGCAGTTTCAATCATGGTATCAAAGGAATTGAAGACTATCTTTTTGATCTCATATCTCATTTTAGGCACCAAGTTACTGACAAGTATGTCAATCTTTTCATCCTCATGGATCATCCTAGGATACCGAGAGCACTGTCTTCTCCACCTCTGCAAGAAGGTAACAAAGGGTTCCCCTTGATTTTGTTTCAAGTTGCATAGGTCCAACATAGTAACAGATCTTGATAGATTATATGCGAAGTGTTGAACGAATCTATGAACAAGTTCTCTAAAAGTTTTGACAGGGGGAGTGATATTGGTAAACCATTCCATTGCTTGTCCTTTAAGACTTCTAGGGAATAACCTCATCAAATAGGAGTCATCCTGATGGAATTCAAAGCTCATAGTATAGAACTGGCACACATGGTCATGTGGATCACCACTGCCATCATATTTATTGTATTGAGGGAATTCCACCCTTCGTGTAAAATCCTTCATACTCACAGTCTTGTCGAATGGATTAGGACAAATCGAGTCTAGTGATAATGAGCTCTTAGGTTGCATCATTTTCTCCATCATTTTCTTCATTTGGTGGATTTCTTCCTCTTGAGAGGGATTTTTCTTTTGTATTTTTCTGTCCACATCAAAATTATAAGGGACTCTGGCGCCCTTGTTGATTAGACTTTCCAAGAACTTATCTTTCTTTTGTTCCAAATACCTATCTACATACTGTTGGAAGATAGGCTCTTGTTGCATTCCCATAAAGTCTTGAGTATCAAGGTCAGAATGTGAGCTACCACCTCCATGTTGGGAACCATGATGTGCATGTTGGGAGTGTGGTCTTTAGTTTCTAGGAGGGGTTTTCCTCCTATAGTGAGCATACTGAGAGGCACTTCTTCCTCTAGGACTAGGAGATCTAGAAGGGGTTCTTGGCCACCTTCTGCTTCATGGTGTTCTGGAAGGGGTGGAGGGAGGAGAATTATTTCCACTGTTAGCACCCCTAGTGTTGAATTGAGTGTTTAATTGTTGGGCTAACAGCCTATCTTGCTCCTCTTGGAATGCTTTTCTCTCTATGTCTGACAAGGCTCATTGTTCCTCTTCGAGAAGCCTAAATTTTTCTTCTTTTGCAGCTCGTTCATTTTGTGCAACTTGTTTTTCCTTCTCAATTCTTTTTAGCCTCTCACTTCTATGCCTTGAGACTGTTCGAAGTGGAGAGTTGGGTCTTGAATGTTTGTACAAATCATTGGTATACATTGCATTGACATGAGCATCACCAGGTTCATTGTCTTGGTCTTTGTGTTGTGACCATTGGTCTGGGTGAGCTCATCTCTCATGCCTGTCAGCTCGTTGATGTGCATCTAGGTACCTAGTGCTGATGGGGGGGGAACTAGGTTGAGCATCATGAGAGGAATTACCAAACAAAATCTTGTCTCTGTGTCTTTCATAGATATCATCAAGGGTTTGATCCATAGCTTCCCTCTCCCACCGAGTCATGGTATAACTCATATCCATACCTGAGTGTGAAGGTGCTGAGGGGGTACTCAAATCACTAAAATGGCTCTTTGGGTCAAACCAAGTGTCAGACTTACTCCTAGGTGTCTGGTCAAATATTGGTTCCTTTTCCTTTCTCTTTTGACGAGTCTGAACTAGGGGTAGTTGGTTGAAGACTATCTGAGGTCGCTTTCCTTGGCTCACTTGATATCTTGTTGTTACTGACATGAAAGAGAGAGTTCAGGCAAATAGACAAATCTAGGAAACATCAATACTAGACTAGGATCGTAAAAGTTCTCTTGTCTGAGAGAAATAGTGAAATAGAACTGTTGCAAGTAGGTGCAAACCAATACTGCCATAGAGGTGCTCAATTCTTGGGTGAATACCCTAGCACATATGGATCAGGAGGATGACTTACACAAAGTACTGAATTTGAATGTATGAAAATGGGTGGATAATGAGATGACTAACACTCTCCAAGTGTGTTATCAAAGAGTCTAAAAATTTATTTATTTGACAGGAACAATTCCTAATTTGTCAATATCAAGAAAAATTTCTTATGGGATCAAAGATCACTAACTCAAAAGGTCAAGGACACAAGAACCCTAAATACAGAATAGGTCTCTAGAATTGGGACAAGTCACTGAATCGAAGAACTCAGTATTTTAGTTTGTTGTTCATTTTCAAAGATCAAGCAAGTATATCAACAGATTTGTATCAAGCACATAAGACAACAATCAGGGAGTTCAAGCAAGAAATTGTCTTCAAACAATGAGCAAGGGGCAAAGTAACCTTGCACATGAACAAGAATAGTGACTTAGTATGCTACTCCTTAAAGATGCTACTTGAGTATGTTCTTGAAAATGTTTTAGCAGGCACTCAGAACACAACAACATCCTAGCAAGCTGTCTAGAAGGATATACATGGCTTTTCTAAAGGGCATCCTCGATATACGCAAGGTACGTGAGGCCCAAATCTGTAGATGAGAAGAATAAAAAATCACATAGCCAGGGGGAGACGGTAACCCAAATCTCCTCCTTCACTTCTGAAAGGTATAAAGTTCTTTGAGGCTTAGCCAAGAGTGAAATCTAACTCATTCCCAAGAGAGGTGTCTTTGGATTCACCTCTCGATATTTATACTCCATCGGAACATGGGAGTTAAGGTCGTCCCTTGAGGTGATGAAATCCCCAAGCAGGCCTTCTAAAAATGAAAAAGTAAGTAATTCTCTATCAAAAAGTATTGGAAAGCACTAAAGGTGGAACACTTAACGCTTAGAGAAAATATGAGGTGAGTCTACAAGGTGGAACACTTAACACCTCACACAAGCTACAAATGAGTCCACAACCTAGAAAACAAGTGAGTTCCAGAAAGCACAGAAGGGTTGCCCAGTGGAACAATTAACGCTTATTTCCTATAAACCCCTCCCCTTTAATGTGGTGCTGAGCTTGCAACCACGGGGCGAAAATGAGGGGCTGGTGGATTAGTGAGTCCAATAACCCAAGATAGCAATCTAGATCAATCACAAGTAATCTAAGACTGCTAATCAATACTACTCATAAGTACAAGAGGGTTTGAATCATGGAATATTTAACTTTCCAAGTAAACATGAAGTGAGTCCACAGAGCGGTGCATTTAACTCTTCATGTAAACAAGGAACGAATCCATGCCCTAGAGTACTCAATGAGATGTTTTCATATTTGTAACCAAGAATTACTTACAGTTTAAAAGACAGGCATTCAGTTTAAATACAAACTTGCATGAAAGCAAATCTATGTTTGTTTATTTCCCATTAAGAGCATAAAAGAAATGTGTTCTAGGAAAGCGTGTAACACTCAAACCAAACATGAGAGTTTAATTTTAATGCCCAAACCAAATGTTATAGGGATTGTGAGAACGTACCTTAAGTCCAAAAGATCTGCAATCCCCAATTTAGCACCTGCAAATGCCCAGAAGAAAAAAAAAAAACTTAGTTCCCCTAAAAAACAAACAAAAAGAGTACTTAAGAAACTAATTTAATCTAAAAAGATTAATTAACAAAACTAAAATTAAAATTAAATTAATCTAATACTAAACTAAAACTAATCTAAATTAAAAAAATAAAAATAAAAATTTAAGCTAAATTAACAAAATTAGAAAATCTAATCTAAATTAAGAAAATTCAAAAATCTAATTTAAATTAACAAAATTAAAAAAAAGCTAATCTAAATTAAAAAAAATCTAAGCAAAGTTAAAAAAATCTAATCTAAATCTAATCTAGATTAACTAAATCTAATCTAAATTAATAAAGTTAAAAAAGGTAATCTAAATTATGTTTAACAAAATCTAATCTAAAAATAAATAAAATTTAAAAAAATCTAATCTAAATCTAATAAAATTAAAAAATCTAATAAAAAAAACAAAATTTAAAAAAATTTAATCTAAGTCTAATTAACCAAAAAAAAGATAAAACCCAAAACCTTGAAACAAATTCCAAACTCATAAAACTTGTTTGATAGGAGCATTTTTCATGTCTTATACATGGGGTTTATGAACTTTGCAATACGTAGGAATAGAGTTTAACCCAAAATAACAAATAAATAAGCAAACCTGTTCTACGTAGCAGAAACCACCATCTATCAAACATATATCAAACTTGTAAACAAGCAGCAATTTCGTCCATTATAATCAAACAATGTTGTAGATTTTCTTGATATTGTTGTATATTATAATCAAACAATGCAAACGGTTAATAAGAGAATGCTACGACAATGATAACTAAGGAGGCCCGGTACAAGCAATCCGTAACCAAAATCACCAAGCTGATTTGTTCAATAATTGCACGTGAACGTGTTAGCTTTAGAAGTCTGTGAAAACAGCAGATTATAAATCAATTTGAAAATTAAACTAAATCAATTTGAAAACAACAGGTCATTGAAATTCAAAACTTTTCCTTGATCTTTACAGAAAGTCTGCAAAAATGTGTGTATTTTTCATTTTCCTCTGTCTATCACGATGCACAACATAAGGAGCTGAGTTTTTATATTAATGAAAATAGTACGCTATTCATCAAAAGAATTGCCCATTATAAAGGTAAAAAAAAACTGATTCATCATATTTGCCGAAAAGACTAGTATACTTCAAGAATTGTCGTATTTCAAAATACATTAAACCGAAAAGAAGTCTACAGTGAGCAAAAATAGGAGCAATTTTCAATAAATAACAGAGGATCATCTTCTCTCTCTCCCCCTGTCTGCATACAGCAATTATGCATAGCAAATTTGCATATGATTTTTCAGATACGACAATTATAGACAGCAAATTTGCATATGATTAAAAGAGACAGCTATTCGTATTGCTATTATTCATTGACGGAACACCCACATTGATGATTGGAGAAGGTCTGCACAAATAACTTTGCAAAACCCAAATTGATGATTGGAGGACGTCTACTTTAAAACAGAGACTCATAAGTATTCAAGAACCAATTCCTATAAACAACAAACTTTTTCATTAAAATCGTCAGAAAAATGCAATAAAATAAAATGAGGCTGAAAATGCAATATTCGGCCCTACGGTGGGCACCAAAATGTGTACACCAAGATGTGGTACACTTCTGTGAATCCTTATATGCAAGGAGACTCAAGAATGAGCCCTCACAAACCGATTCATAGCTCTCCATCCGAGTGTGTGTAGAGATTTGATGTTGAGGCCCTCAGAATGACCTAGTTACTCATGCAAGTACACATTCAGAATGAGAGATTCGCAGATGAATAGCAAGAATGCTAATCTCTGTTGAATCTTGTTCTTGCAATGCAAAAAATAAAAACTAATCTAAATGATTGCAAAATGCAAGAAATAAACTAGTTTATTCAAATAAAATATATCTATATGCAAATCAAACTAAGATGCAATATTAAGCTATATGCTATTAAACTAAAATGCTTATAAAATCAAACTAATGTGCAATCTCAAAATGATAAAACTCAAGAAAATCTGTAGCATAAGTATGATATGAAAATTGGTGGATCTTCAACTGAGAGCGAGAGGGCTCCTTTTATAGGCACAAGTGGAATTAAAGGCAAATCTAGAAGCAATGTGGGATAAATGGAAAAGAGGAAACAAATTTCATTTTTAGAAGGTTTGTAGGAAATGAAATTTTTATTTCATTTCTTTTATTAATCAATTTGTTTCTTTTTCCATCACAAGAGATATTTGAGAAGATATTTTATTTATTTAATTTAAAAGAATAATATCTCTCCTAATTAAATAAAATAAAATTATATAATTTAAAGATAAATATTAATGAAATAAAATAAAACCATTTAATTAAAAATAAATTTTAATTAAATAACCTTATTTCATTTAAGGAATATTTATTTCAAATAAATAATATTATTTTATTTATTTAAAAGGGATTTATTTTTCTTAATTAATAAAATAAAATTAATGAAATATTCAAACCTTAGGAAGAATTGAGATATTTGAAATGGTTACGATTTGATCAAAGAATTTGATTTGAATATGGCAAAGCATTGATTCAGGAATTGATATTTGACAAATTGAATAAATGGGGCCCAAAGTCTAGGCGACCATTTTAGGGTGCAGACAGGTACAAGGTGATAAAGGAATCGAAACTTGTTTTTCAAATTCCTCTATATGTATCTCTATTCCTCTATGCGTTGTTCCATGTTATGTTGTAATTGTGCTATTGTACGTAAATGTTTCCTTGTGTAATCTACTCGGATCTGAGATATGGTAGCACTAAATTCTTTTTGGTCTGCATGTCATGGTTCAAAAAAGATTTTCCTTCGTATATCTTATGTGATCTTTCCTCCTTTGTAATCGTAGTTCTACTTTCTTTGGGGAATGATGTCAATTCATTTGCAATATATCATATATATATTATTTTATGATCATACTGACCCCATGGTAGGTAGATCCCTTCTGTGTTCTTTGTATGTTTCTATGATATTTCCCTTGATTTGTCTTCATCTGGGGGCATTTCGACATGGAAACGTAATCAGTGGAGTTGTTTATGTTTCCGTTTGTAGACTATGATTTTGAACCTGTTACCTGTCTTGAAAGGCTAAAACATTCAAACATTAGACTAATCTAACATGTTCATGAACTAAAAACAGCATAAGACATGAAAACAAAACCAAAGCCACCTCAAAATTGTTGCTAAAAACAAGTGCTATAGAGCAAATGTTTGATTTGCTTCAATTAGAGGGATGTGGGTGTGCTCTCAAATGCATGGAGAGGGATTTATGGTGATGCATAAATGATGACAAAAGCTTGAAATATGAACTGAGATTAATCCATTAAGCTATTCTAAGATGTGTTAGAAAACATGAAAAACATGAAGAAATCTAACAATTAAGATGTATGCTAAGATGATCTAGCTAAAAATGCTCATGATAACAATGCATAAATGATAAAAACTAAGCTAATTATTTGCTCTTGAAAGGAGGGGTATTTATAGGATTTGGGAAGGAAGAATGAGTGGCCAGGATTGAAATCCTTAAGAGAGGCCAAGATTCATTCAAAGGGGAGCACATGGATTGTGCTAGTCTACAGCCAATAAGGAGGTGACACATGTCACAAGGTGAGTGGATGAAGGGAAGGATAAAGATGAGTCAACAAAGGGGGCTCAAAGCTCATAACTCCCCTCATAAGTTCTTGTAAGAGCATTGAATGAGCCTTTAAGGGACTTTGATGACTTTGTGGATGCATTGAATGTTTTGTGGTTGAGATATTTGGAAGGGGAGACCTTGCTTTGGTTTAGGAAAGTCTTAAGCTTGGTTAGGATTGTGCAAATGTTTAGGGGTAGGATTAGGATTAGGATTAGGGGGATTTAGGATTAGGATGGGTGAAGAGGTTGGGTTGAGAAGTTTCTAGAAGAGTCTAGAGTTTTTTTTGGTTTTATGGAATAAATGTTTTATTCATTCCAAAGGCTTTAGTTTTGGGAATATTTATTAAAATATATTTAATAAATATGAAAATAAATATTTAATCTTAATTAAATATTTTGAGTTGGGATTAGGGTTAGAAAGGATGGGATTAGCCTTTTAATTGAAATTAAGGAGGGATTAGAAGATTCTAGAAGAGGTTAGTGGTCTTAAGGAAATTGGCCAAGTTTTGGTCAAAAAATAAATTAATTATTTATTTTGGGATTTTTGGTCAATTTATTAATTAAAATAATTAATAAATAAGGAGATAATGTTTAAATAAGATTTAAACATTTTTGGGAGGGATTCCTTAATTAATTTTTTTTTAATTAAGATAAAGGGATTTAATGACATAAAAATAAATTAATTAATTAAATAAATAATTAATTAATAAATGATGATGTCATCAGAGATTTTTCAAAAAATAAAAATACTTTATTTTCTAAAGGATTTTTAGTTGTCTACATTTTGCCCCTCTTTGATGTGATGCCACAAGTGGCATGGCTTCAAAGACAAGAAAATAAGATGCCCAAGGCTAGAATTTAGAGGAATAAGGGATTGTGCCCCCTCGAGAAAATAACACAAGGAATAAACGTTGTGGAATTTTCTCGAAAGGAAAAAGAGAAGGAACGACTGAGGAAGCAGGGGAGATAAATTACCAAGCTTCCAAGAGCAAAGATGGGTGAATGCAAGATGAGATGGAATGCAAAATGCAGGATGCAGCTATATGAGGATGCAAGATGCAGGGGATTTGGGGAAGCTCCATGCTTTAGATCTTTTAGGGAGCACAACCTAGTTTAATATAGCAATGCTAGAGACCTGCCAAGGATACTGGGATCACGAGGCCTTGTCACTAGTGTTGCATAGGACCGACACTAAAAAGACACGCAGGGTTGCCCCAGCATCACGCATGAACCCAAGAGGAAGCATGGTGGAAACGAAGCTAAAGAAACCACAAACACACAACTGACTCACAGGTAGAAGCAAAAGATCAAAAGACCTTGCCCCAGATTATCCTCATTCGTAGCGCACCATGATATAAAGGATCATGGTGACTTTGAGTAAAGAATAACGAGAAGCTGTAAAAGATTAACAAGACCCAAAGGACAAAATCCAAGGCCAAAATGATAACTCCAAAAGACAACCTTTTCCAAGGAGAGAGATTTGATTTGATTGATGGCGGGAAGATTGGTCTGAATGTGTGGAAGGATACATCGACACGGACCTGGTGTGCTTGGTGGAAGATTAAGTCAGACAGGGAGGATACAACTGAGGGGACCCATGATTAGGCTTAGGTCAGACAAAATAGAAGCATACATCTGTGCGGACCCGATGCTGATGGGGAGAATGCTGTGTTGCTGATTGGCAAATGATGAAGTTCAAAGATGGTAATGATGATCAAGGATAGTCGACAATTGATGTTGCTGAAGTGCGAGGTTGGATAGGACAAGATTTCTAATCAAATGTTGTTGCAGGACTAACAAGGATATGTACAACAAGATAATGACAAGGGATGCCGGACACAAAGGATGGGACCTAAAGACACATATGTACAAATGAGTTTAGGTGGAGACACAACTGACGCTATGGTACAAGACTCAAGATTAGGATGTACAAAGAACATAGGGATGAAGCTAAAGCTCCAAAGATATGCAGGATGATGCCCCAGTTGGGCTAGAAAGCCGAGACAGACTGACGGAAGATGTGTCCTGAAATGACATAGATTTGGGAAGGACATATCCCAATGATGATGATTGGATTGAGATCAAGGCTTGCTACAAGACTAAGGATTGATTGGATTGGTTGGCTTGATATTGGATGTTGGATAGCTAGAGGATGTGGATAGGATTGGAAGATGGCGGAAGATTGCTAGGAATAGTTGGATATGGATGAATGACATTGGATTGCAATGAGGGTAGCCTATAGCTAGATACTAATGAGAAGGGAAGATACCAGGTGATGGAAAGATGGAGGAAATGCTTAGCTTGAGGATGATGGAACTGCTAGGAGATTTGGATGGAGGAAGATTTGGATTTGGATGGAAGAATGCTTGAGGATTGGCTAGAGGAATGCTTGGGGATCTGGATAGAGGAATATTTGGATTAGGATTGAGGAATTGCGGAGAGATTTTGGATGGATGAAGATTGGATGGGGCGATGGAAGAGCTTGGGGAGATTGGATGAAAGATTTTCTTAAGGATTGGAAGATGGAATGCTGGAGGAACTGCTGAGGGATCTGGATAGAGCAATGCTTGGGATTTGGGGAGATGGAAAGATTTTGGATGAAAGATAGTCTCCAAGGAATATGTCACCAAGGAATAAGATGCCCCCTGCTTAGGATAGTTCATTCATTCAGAGGTAGTAGAATGGGGTATGATTCGACAAAAGATATGCTGATAAGAGGATGAGGAAGGTAGATGGAAGATAGGATGAATGGATTGGATAGAGGATATGTAGCTAAAAGGTGTGATGGATGCCAAGAAGGTGCCCAAAAGCATGTATACCTGGTAGTCTTTATTTTGTCATCAAGATCCAAAGGAGGATGAAGGAGGTGAGAGACAAATGGGATGGAGGAGATGTTTGGATAAGATGGAAGAAGGGAATGGTCCCCAACTGCAGAAAGGAATTGGGGGGAGCCTACGCATGATGCCTGTTTGCCAGGTTTTCACCATGGTACTTGTCCAAGGCGCTTGAATTGCCAAGTTTTCACCATAGGACGAATGTTTTTCTCTTTTCTTTTTTTTTTTGATACTTTTCTCTTGATTTTTTCCAATTTTTATGGATTTTTTGATTTTTCGCTGATTAGATGCTGACCTTCTGATATTTTTGATGTGTTGCTATCTTTCTTCACTGATCTTCTGATTTTTTGTTGACGTTTTCTAATTTTGCTGACCTGCTGATTTCTCTGATTTGTCACTGACTTTCTTGACTGATCTTTCTGATGTGCTTGGATGTTGGTACAACTTTATTGGGATGGAGGGATTATGTAAAGGCATGGATGAGATGGGGGAGATGGGAAATATGGTGGTATAAAGTGTTTGGATGAAAAGATGGAAAGTGATCGTGATAGGGGGATGTTGTCAGGATCAACATTGGCACATGTTGCGGGGGAGATGGATGAAGTGGATAGGACATGGAAGATAGAGGTGGATGTGATGGAGGATTTATGCTAGGAGATTTCGGATCTTTGGGAACCAAAATAGATTTAGGAGATGGAGGAGAAGACTGAGTAGCTGGGGGATTAGCAACTTTGGATGCCATTGTGGATGTTTTTTTTAGATGCATTACATCTTTTTGCTTTGGGATCCACATCATTTTTTCTTTAGCTTTGGTGGGCCTTTGTGGCCATTGGTATGCATCAGATTTTGCTTTTGCTTTGCTGGGCCTTTGCAGCCATTGGGATGCTTTGGATTGCTTGATTGGATTTTGCTTTGGTTGACCATGTCGTTTAGACTGGACATGGCAATCTTTGGATTTTTGTGGATATTTCCCTTTATGCATATTGGATATGGCATCCAAATTGCAAGGAGCATTGGAATATATATGAGGAGATGTGTGGGATGGAGGAAATATGGATGGAGAGATGAAAGGAGATTGGTAGATAGGATATGTGGGAATGTGCCTTTGTTGATCTTGACTAGGGATGCTTGGATTTTGGATGAAGGTCTGAGTAGGATAAGATGGGGGATGATATTTTGGGATGTAAGGGCCCAAAATGGATTTGGTATGTGGAGGATATGTGTTGGTAGATTTTGGGACATAGGGACCCAAAATGGATTTGGAGGATGGAGGAATGTGATAGGTTGTCCTGGGCTGTAATGATGGAGGAGGAGGAATAGCATTGTATGCCTTGGAAGATGTGATGGTGGGTTTGGAAGGATGCTTGAATTTAGCTTTAGCTGTACCAACATTTCAGGAGGAAGTGTCTTCTTCTGATGTGTGACCAATTCCACTTAACTTTGGATGTTTCTTGTCTTGGATAGGCTCCAGATTTCCTTGTTCATGGATGCCTAGGCCTTTGCCTTGATAATTCCATTTCTTGAGCATTTTATCCAAACAAGGATATTTCTGACTTGGGGAATATGATAAACATCCAGTTTCTAGTTCCTTGATGGAAGATATGAAACTAATTTCTTCTACTTCAAGTGGACTACCTTTGACAAATGTAAGTGATCCAAGAGGATAGAGTGATGGTTGTGGGATAGTTTGGATTGGAAGATCCTCAAGAGGAGAGGATATGATGGTGGGATTTTGACTGGGATTGGGGGATGGTAATGGATCTTTAGATGGAGAAATGGGGATGATAGGATCTTGGATTGGAGGAATTGAGGTTGTAGGATTTTGGATTGGGGGTGATGGAAGCAATAGAACATGTGATGGGGGAAGTGAAGGGATTGGATCTTGATTTTCTTCTGTGAGTATTTCAACATGCTTTTGGGAAAGATCTTGACATGATAGGATTTGTGTGGATAGAATGCTAGGGGATGCATGGATGGACTCTTTAGATGGGGTGGATGGAAGGATGGGAGATTTTGTAGCTATGATGTTTGGAAGAAGGAAGAACTCTCCAGATGGTATGGATGAATGGATGGAAGATTCTACAGCTGTGATGGCAGGAAGAAGGGTGAACTCATGGGGCTCACTGGATGTGCTTTGGATAATGCTAGGAGGAGGTGATGTTAGTGGGGATTGGATGAAAAATTTAGAGGGAAGGGATTCAATGATGCTAGGAGATGGAAGAGGATCAATGTATGGAAGATAGATGATAGATGGGAGCGATGGATGGGCCTCATCAATGATGGCTTCACATGAAGTTTTGAGATGGTTTGGATCTACAACTTTAGGAGTGGGATTTGTTATTGGCTTCCTTGTGAAACTCCTTGGAGACTTCCGGTTTGGAGGAGGTGAGGGATTAGAATGTGTAGAAGATGGGGAGCTTGGATGGTCCTCAAATGAAGGTGGGGTGGAAGATTTTGAACTTTCTTGAGGGGATGATGGTGTTGAAGAGGTAGAGGTGATGGATCAAGGTATGGGATATGAAGCAGTTTGAAGGATGTACTTTGCTTGTGGGAGGGGATTTTTGGAAATGTGGTTTGGAATAGAAGATGGTGGATTGAGATAGGATGGAGGATTGGGGAAAAGGATTGGAAGACTTGGTGTTTGGTTTTGAAAGGGTTTTGGAGGATAAGTGGATGGAGGTTTTAGATAAGGGAAGTAGCGTGAAGTGTTTCGAGGGAATGGTGGTGATTGGGATATGACTATAGCAGGAGATGGAGGTATGAAGGATGCATATGGAGGATGTGTAGGTTTAAGATAGGGATAAGGTGTGGATGGATAAGATAATGGATTTGTCTTGCCAAGGACATGAAAGGGAGTGCTAGTGGATAAGCGTGAAGGCATGATAGGATATTTTGGAGGAATGATTGGATGCTGGGGGATGTTTGGAGCAAACTTGCTAAGATTTTCAAAATATGCATCATGATCTACAAGGCTTTCATCATCTTTGGGATAGGATGGATTGAGGGGAGAAACATAATAACCAAACTCATCATAATAGTTTTGAGACATGCTGACTTGTGGATGAGTCGGATAGGAATGAAGGATGAAGATGGATTGGAAGACTAAGACTAAGATTGGGATGACTGATAGGATCATACTAGGATTGGATTTGGCTTAAGATTGGAAGAAGACTGACTCTAGAGGAAGACAGACAAGGGGATGGGGGATGACCAAGATGACTTTGCTAACCTAAGATAGGAGGAAAGGATGACAAGACTGGATTGAATATGACTGGAAGACCATGATTTGAGTTTCTGAAAGCCTTGGACATTTTTTGGATTTTGGGAGGATTTGGACTGACATGGCTATTTTGAGTTTCTTTGAACCAAGTTGTAGATCAGTTTGATGTTTTTCCAATGGCAAAGGATAGATTTCAACAAAGATTTTTAAAAAAGCAATCTCCACAAGGGACAAAGCAACCTTGTGAGATACAAACAAGATAACTAACTTTGATAAAGCTTTGAAAAGTGTAAGTTCCAACAAGTGTTGTCACAGAGCTTCTGACTATCAAGCACTTCAAGCAGATCTACCTAAGGAAGGTGAGTATCAAAATCGCTTGCCCACAGCTTGGTACCCCTAGAAGGGAATACAAATGGTGAGTAATCTTAAGGCGACCTAGTAAACCCCTTGGAATCGGTCCTTGCACAAGGATTTTGATACTTTCAGATGTAGATAGGGTAGCCTCTATTTTATCAAATTTTTAGTAGTTCTGTGGAGTCTCCATACCCGGTTATGCTGACCGCCTGTGACTCACTTAAGAGCCTAGCCAACAACACTGGGGGAGGAATATTTATCTTTCCCCAAACATTTGCATTTGGCACAAGATGCCCGTGGATTAGGAGATATAAGTGAGTACTTTTTGCCTTCACTTTATTTATATACCGGCCGGGGGGGATACCGGTTTGAGGTCATTCTCCGAGGAAGAAGTGCTTTTCTCCTTGGACAGGCCTCGCTAAAAGTAGAACAAGTGAACTTGTCTGAGTTCAAATGTTCTACGTTGCTTACTTTAACAAGGATTATAAAAAAAATGTAAAGCTCCTAGATGCACATCAAGCAAGTTGTTCTTTTTTTTCAAATTGATTAAGTGATTGATTAAGTGATGTTTGAAAAACAACCTTTGAAATTGAAGACACATTCAAGTGCTTAAGGTTTGATTTGTTCTTTCTCCAAAAGATAAACGATTTGAGCGATTGCAAGTTCTTTCCTTTGAGCATTCAAGATTGAGTGAGCGTGTTGATTTATAACTTTGAAAGTGCTTTGTTTTAACCTTAGATCATTCAAGATTGATTTTGTTTGAACTGAAATACAACAAGGAAGGAATAGGGATGCTTTTCTTTCCAATTTAGATCATTCAAGATTGTGTTTGATTTTCAAAATGAAAATGACACTTTAGGACCTAAGTTCATTCCTTTAGTTTCATTCAAGATTTTGTTTTGACTTTTTTTTTTTTTTAGACCCCAAGGCAAAGTTCCTAGATTTAGTTTGATGCATGAATTGGAAAAATATTCAAGACTTTGCCACAAAAAGATGTTAGAATTTCTAGGACTGATTTTCGGAACCCATTTTAGATTTTAAGATGCAAATTTGAGATTCTTTTTAAGTACCCAAAGCTTTCAAGTGTTCCTAATTTTTGCATGAATGCATCTAAAACCTTGATGTTGCAAGGATGCAAATGCTTTGATTAATTTTTCTTGTTTATTAGAACAAATTTTGAAAATTTTAGTCCTTAATGCATTCAACAATGATTTGGGGATTCATTTTAAGCACTAAACAAGGTGTGTATGATTTTGCTTCCTTAAACATTTTTTTTGTTTTCTTTTTTTTTAGAAAAATTTGCCATGATCCTGCAAGAAGAAGAAGAAGAAGAAGATAGAATAGAAGAAGAATATAGACAAGAAGAGGAATAAGAATTCGAAGTGCTTCATCCACCTATAAGCTTGAAAAATCAGAATGTTTGCAAAGAACCCGTGAAGTGGGTCCCATCGGGCGTGCCAGAATGTGGACTATGATTTTGAACCTGTTACCTATCTTGAAAGGCTGAAACATTCAAACATTAGACTAATCTAACATGTTCATGAACTAAAAACAGCATAAGACATGAAAACAAAACCAAAGCCACCTCAAAATTGTTGCTGAAAACAAGTGCTATAGAGAAAATGTTTGATTTGCTTCAATTAGAGGGATGTGGGTGTGCTCTCAAATGCATGGAGAGGGATTTATGGTGATGCATAAATGATGAGAAAAGCTTGAAATATGAACTGAGATTAATCCATTAAGCTATTCTAAGATGTGTTAGAAAACATGAAAAACATGAAGAAATCTAACAATTAAGATGTATGCTAAGAAGATCTAGCTAAAAATGCTCATGATAACAATGCATAAATGATAAAAACTAAGCTAATTATTTGCTCTTGAAAGGAGGGGTATTTATAGGATTTGGGAAGGAAGAATGAGTGGCCAGGATTGAAATCCTTAAGAGAGGCCAAGATTCATTCAAAGGGGAGCACATGGATTGTGCTAGTCTACAGCCAATTAGGAGGTGACACATGTCACAAGGTGAGTGGATGAAGGGAAGGATAAAGATGAGTCAACAAAGGGGGCTCAAAGCTCATAACTCCCCTCATAAGTGCTTGTAAGAGCATTGAATGAGCCTTTAAGGGACTTTGATGACTTTGTGGATGCATTGAATGTTTTGTGGTTGAGATATTTGGAAGGGGAGACTTTTCTTTGGTTTAGGAAAGTCTTAAGCTTGGTTAGGATTGTGCAAATGTTTAGGGGTAGGATTAGGATTAGGATTAGGGGGATTTAGGATTAGGATGGGTGAAGAGGTTGGGTTGAGAAGTTTCTAGAAGAGTCTAGAGTTTTTCTTGGTTTTATGGAATAAATGTTTTATTCATTCCAAAGGCTTTAGTTTTGGGAATATTTATTAAAATATATTTAATAAATATGAAAATAAATATTTAATCTTAATTAAATATTTTGAGTTGGGATTAGGGTTAGAAAGGATGGGATTAGCCTTTTAATTGAAATTAAGGAGGGATTAGAAGATTCTAGAAGAGGTTAGTGGTCTTAAGGAAATTGGCCAAGTTTTGGTCAAAAAATAAATTAATTATTTATTTTGGGATTTTTGGTCAATTTATTAATTAAAATAATTAATAAATAAGGAGATAATGTTTAAATAAGATTTAAACATTTTTGGGAGGGATTCCTTAATTAATTTTTTTTAAATTAAGATAAAGGGATTTAATGACATAAAAATAAATAAATTAATTAAATAAATAATTAATTAATAAATGATGATGTCATCAAAGATTTTTCAAAAAATAAAAATACTTTATTTTCTAAAGGATTTTTAGGTGTCTACACCGTTAAAGTCATTGCTCTTGTTAAAGTGTCAGCAATGACTTTAACGTGGGGGCATACACTCTGCTCTCCTATTATTGCACACAAGAACTTTTTGATATGCACATATTTTTCAAAATACTTTTCTCCCTTTTTGGATTAGTAACTAATCCTGAAAGCATGGATTTATATTTTAGGATCTCTTGATCCCTCTAGTTTCAAATATACATACATTTTGATCCCTTAAGGTCGGAGGTGTCCTTAAGACTAGATCTCTTTATTATTATTATTTTTTTATTCTTATGGAATAGAATATTCCTAAGGATGAATCCTTGATGGGTTGACTAGTGAGTAGCCACATTCACTAGGCGGTTCAATTCCATCTTTCCAGTTGCATCATTCTCTTGTGTGGTTCACAATGAGACATAAGTTCTCATTGGGCAAGGTAATCACACCTTCTTTCTCTCTCTAGAGATGTCTCTCTTATTGTGATCTAGGAGTCAACAAAGACTTGAGTCCTTGGGGGCTTAAGGTTTCCCTTTGTCCCTTGGAATAAGATAAGATTATCTTTTCATTCTGATCTCCTTTACCAAGAGTTTGCATTGAGTCCATACTCTTGCTAAAGTGGGGGCTTAATGTATCATCTTAAAATGGAAGCACTTCCATGATAAGAGAATTTAGCCCTCTAAGTAAGTGGTCTGGGATCATGTTAAGTGCCTTGATTGGGTCTTTACATGTATTTGGCTTTCTCCTCGCTTTCCACTTCTTTTCTGCTTCATTATAGGTGAAATTAGGGTTAGGATCTTGAGGATTCTCCTTAATTTCCCTCTTCCATGGCTTTATTTTCTAGGTAGGACTTAGAAATAGGTCCTCCTAGCCTTCATCATAGTATGCCTATCCTTGGCATTCTGTTGCTTTATGGTATCATTTCTAGGTCTCCGGGCATCCCCGAGACCTCCTGTCCTGATTCTGGCTGGATTTGGGCATTCAAGCAAGTCTTCAAGCATTCAAGTGTTCAAGCATTCATCCATCAAGGAGATCCATTGTTATCCATTGAAGGATTCAATCTCTTTGGAGCCCCCTTGAAGATCCATCCTTCCACATTCATCCAAGCCTTGTCATATACAAAGTTAGAATTGACCTTCAAATAAAGAATCTAGCCTTTGACCTTTTATGAGGGTCAAAGTTGACCTAATCTCATCTTGGAAAAATATTTTTGGGTTTTCTCCGTCTCGGCATTTCCAATCCGAAATAGTTTGCAAATTTTCCCTAAAGTACACACAGACATCAAAAATTGGCATTTTCTAGATTTTCCCTAATTTGAGGTTAGTACTTGCATTTCAATTATTTCAAATTCTAAACATTTCAATTCTACCATAGGGAAATATAGAGTTTCTCTCTCTCTTTCATATTCTCCATAGATTGATTCGATTGTGCATTAACCTTTTGGTTGATCAAATTGGATCTCTCCTTTGGGAATTTGGATTTAGGAGTGGATCTAATATTTCCCCTATACATTATACACACATATACATTTGAATAGGTGTGATTCCATTTTACTCCTATTCACTTGGTATCTTAAGGAATTATTCCTTGAATCCATGTTGTCATTCTACTAAGTGATCCACATCCATATTTTCCATCCTTCCTCACAATAATGCCATTATTTTAACTTATAATAATTTTTTGATGTATCTTGGTAGGAATCCTATAAATCTAACACATCCTTGTAGAATTCCTTTGGCACCTAGGTCAAGTCATCATGGATTTCAAATGTGTATTCAATGAAATCACCTATGTAATACCTTACAACCTTGTAGTATTCCACTTTATGTTTCAAGTTTTGAATTTCCTTCTTATTCCCTTCCATTTATGATGCGAGGGACTTATTTCTAAGACAATGAAAACACAATAAAAAACTCAAAAAAGTCTCTGTTAGAGTTTTAGGTGACTCTACAACACCCCCATGATCAAATGAAAGACCAAGATAACTTCCACAAGAGAATGAAAATACAATTACATTAAGATGTAAGAATCATATTACTAATAATGGACATGATTAAAATGCACATAATAGGACTCCTTACATAGGCAAAGCAATAAGAGACAATGATAAAGGGAAGATAAGTTATCACCCACACATGGTGGAATCACGTGTCCACAAAAAGTGGATCATCCTCCATTATGCAATGAAGTTGATGACCTACAACTGATTGAATATCTTGATGAACTGAAGAGACAATGATTAGAGATCACCGAGCTATTAAAGTGATATGTAAGATGATTAAATCAGTCAATATGTTGTCATTGATGTCAACTAGTTTTGACTATACTTATCATGATAGTTACAAACATCTGAACATCTGTAGAAAGAAGAAATGGTGAAGAAATGAGACATCTATATAAGGAAAAGATGGATATGACAGATAACGATAAGGTATACTTTGGGTAACTTATTGATGAGTCTATGGAATTATATTGTTGACTTGAGCATGTTGCATTATTCTATTATGAAGAAGAGATCAGAATTGAACAAGTTAAAGTGGTCGGTAATTGAAGATTTCTGTATACACCAAGTCAGTCTTGTTTATACTGAGTGATAGTAATATTCAAGTTAGTTATCACTGACACATTTAGTATTAACCGAGTATGGATGAAAACATTAAATGTTATAACAATCGACTGAAATTGATGAGCTAGAAATTGTTTATGATTCTGAGGCAAAAGATGAAATTTTTTATAAGATCCACGACTGACAAAATTCAAAGATGATCGAAGGGAAGGAAATGAAATGTGTTATTGACACATCTGCCAAGGAATCTTGAAGAGGCAATATGGACGATGATGATTAAGAGGCAAAATCTAATGGTTGATATGAGAATGCTTTACATGTCTATTTAAGAGACATGAAATTCATTGATGAACTATGTCGGATGAATAGAGACTACAAAATATTTCATGTGAAGACATTTTTTATGCATTCTTGATCAAACTGGTTACAGATAGAAATGAGGTGTAGGCATAACCGAGCATCAGAGATATATTTACCGAGTGAAGTAAGTTGGGGATATGATGAACTAAATTGAATATTGATTAGATGAGTTATTTTGAGCTTAGAATAGATCTGAATATTTGCAAATTGAGTTGTATTTGAATCAGATCACTACCATATCATTTTAACCATTGTTACAACAAAATCTCTTAACTGAGTGGAATTAATAGTCTTTTTGTATTTACATATGACATTCAAGGAATGTTAATTGTTATCTTATTGACCCCATAGTGAATGCTAGTGAAAAGTTAAATGTTAGTGATAAATCCTTTAACTAGGTCACACCTGACAGTGTGCATTGTAACCTTTAACAGGGTTGGCTCCTAACTAAGCTCACTACAGAAGAGTGAAATATTTTGGGTTAATGGTCCCATGTGTTTTTTCCCTTAGTAGGGTTTCCACATTAAATCTTTGTGTTATGTATTATTTTTTATGATTTTTTTTCTATCATACTTTACATATTGCATATTTGATTAATCGGTAAAGATAGTTTTGGAAACTACTGGTATTTGGTAAATGAACAGAAAGATAGATATTTTATCTTACCGAGTTGCTTGATTTTTTGAATAAGTTTGAAAAAGTGCATCTAAGAGTTTGGGATTGTAGGATAACTGATTTAACTAATTCACCCCCCCCCCCCCCCCCCCCCGCTCTCATTTATCTAACAATTGGTATCAGATCATATTGGTTGTTTGGAGGAAAGTTTCAAGGAATTGAGAAAAAGATCACAAGATGTATAAAAGGGAAGTGCCTAAGCTGAACAAAGATAACTTCTCGACATGGAAAAGTAGGATGAGGCTACACATATTTGGAATTGGATAATATGACCTTCATATCCTATACCATGGCTACTTACAACTGACTATTGGACCTTTAACAGTTGACCAGCTGAGAAACTATCATGAACACATTATAACTATGATAGAGATTGTTGTTGCTCTATCTGATGCAGATTTGAAGATATCAAAGCATTAACTACAATGAAATAAATGTGGGACAAGCTTGCACTAACATATGGTGGTGATGTAAATGTAACGAGGGCTAGAGCTGAAATCCTAAGAGGTAGATTTGATGATATAAAGATGAAAGAAGGGGAAAACATCACATAATACTCTAACTAAATTAAAGAGGTGGTCAATGCTATCCGAGGAGTAGGAGATATTATTTTTGAAGATACTGTGGTAAGTAAAATACTAAGAACCTTGCAGTTTGTTTATGCTATTAAAATCTTTTCTATTCATGAAATAAGATCTACACCTGGTAGTACTCTTACACTTGATAGACTAATTGGTAAGCTTACTACTTTTGAGCTGAATAACTATGACAATAGTATTGTATCGAGTGTTGAGTCTTCTTTTATGTCATCCCTAAAGATTGGTAAATCTATCAGTAAGCATAACATAAAAAATGAAAGTGGTAGTAATAGTGAAGATGAGCTTGATGAGCTTAAAGCACTTATGCCCATAAGACTTTAGAAAGGTAAAGGAAGGTATAAAGGAAAGTTACCTTTAGCATGTTTTAATTGAAAAGAGATTGGCCATATTGCTGCTAGATTTCCTAACAAGAAAGAAGAAGATAAAGACAATGATCATTCTGGTGATGGAAATTTTGGTAGAAGAAACAACCGAGATAATAGAGAAAACTGACACTATGACAAAAGAAACAACAGAGACTACAAAGACAAAGACAAGAAGGCATGTTACGGCCTTATTGGAGAAGATAATAATAACACCAAAACTGACACTTATGATGAAATTGAAGTGGTATTTATTGCAATGGAAAATGATTCAGAAGAAGAAGAAAGGTATGTAGAAACAACACTTATATCTAAAGTTAGCAAGAATGATACATGGATTATTGATAGTGGTTGTACATATCATATGACTGGTGATGAGGATAAATTTGAATACCTTGAACATTATAATGGAGGACTTGTTAAAATGGGAAATGATACACCTTTTCTAGTGAAAGGAAAAGGATCTATCTTGATGACTACTCTAGGATGATGGTAGTTATGTTTTTGAAAGAGAAATATGAAGCTTTCAAACAATTTAAGTGGTATAAGGCTAAAGTTGAAAAGGAAACTAGAAAATATTTAAAATGCTTAAGATCTGATAGAGAAGTTGAGTTTATTTATGATGAATTCACTAAATTTTGTAATGAGCATGGAATTAAAAGATAGGTTTCTGCACCGAGGACACCTCAACAAAATGGTATGTTAGGAATAACAATCCACAATACAAATGAGAGGGGGGGTGAATCATTTGTATAACAGAATATTAAAATTTAAAATTTAAGCTCCAAAATATCAAATCCAATGAACACAATGAATGCCAACACAATAACACAATATTTTAGTTTTCGGGAAACCTTGTTAAAGGTAAAAACTCTGGTGGGAATTAGCACCCACAAATGATGTAGTGAGAGAATAGTTATCCTTGTTAGAAGATTAGCCCTGTTAGGAGCTTATTGAAACATTACAGTACATAGTCCTTGTTAGAGGATAGACCCTATTAGGATTCAAGAACAAAAGGGAGGGCTGACTGCCCAAAAAGGATAAATCCATGTTTAGAACTCACTTGTTCACAATAGGTATATATTATATAAATACACAATCTTTTGAACTATATTCCAACAATTGTCTTTGTTTGATCAGTTCCAATGAAGTCCACCAGTAAACCTCTTCTCTACATACAATAGACACAAATCCGTAGCTTTTTCAACCTCTTTATATCACATGCATTACATTCCTATATTTTCCAAAGAAAAGATTCTACATATATACCTTATTACAATTTACCATGACCAGGTTGGTCCATGAGGCTTTCCTAATTACAAACAATTACATAAACCCTTGCTAAGATACACATAGTATCTAGGACAAGTCTATAATGATTACATTATACCAATTAAGGACTGACATCCTTAATATTTTCTCACCAAACAAAACACACACTTTATTTCATGAGTCAGCTTCATAATAAGCCATCACCAGAACACATGCCAGAGATGAAATCATCAATCATTCTGTACCTTATGATAACCAATGAACATCCTTTAGAACCCTATCTATCATCCTTCAAGTTCACATATCTTGAATCCAAATCCTCTGAAAGATATACCAAAAACCTAGAGACTAACTCTGTCAATTCTCACTGTCACAGTCCAGTGACTAGTCTTCATTAAAAAATCTATATCTCTTTGAATATGAAACATCTAATGATGCAATCTCAGATATAAGATCACAACATCCACCTGAACTCTCATCTAACTTCACAACATCTGAAACATCCATATAGTATCCGTACAATGTGATTACCATTCTAGTTCCTTCATAGAAACATATGTTGACATCAATGACAAAACACAAATGACAACAGTGTGAGTGCCCATTTAGTAACGTAGTGATTAAACATATTAAATGTCTTAATCACCTCCCATGCATTAGCAATATCCAATAATCTCCCCCTTTGGCATTGATGTCAACATATGGGAAAATCTTATCCCAAAGTTTGTATCAATCCAAAGTTTTGCAACCAAAAAATCTCCCCATACAGTAGGAATTTTCTCATAGCAACACTCCCCCTTTGACAACAATGGAAAAGGGTTCCATGAGGCATTGTTTTCCTTCATAGATAAAATTTCTTCCACGATCACTCCCCCTGAGGAGTAGATCCCTACATCCAATCCAGATAATGATAAGGCTCTGAATACCTCTGGATTGATGCATCTCTGCATCATTTAATTTTGACTTGGAGGGGCCTGAACCCCTAACATACCTCTAAGATATTCAAAGGTATCTTTCAGTAGTGGCTTTGTGAAGATGTCTACAATCTTCTCTCTTGTGCTAATGTATTCTAGTTTGATTTCCTTTTCTACCACCTTGTCTCTCAAGAAGTGATACTTGATAGAAATGTGTTTAGTTTTAGAGTGCATCAGCGAATTCTTTGACATATTTACTATACTAGTGTTATCACAATGAATAACCATAGGCTCATCAAAAGTTATTCCAATGTCTATCAACATTTGTTTCATCCAAACAATTTGAGTGCAGTTTATAGCAGCAGCAACATACTCTGATTCAGTAGTAGATTGTGCTATATAACCTTATTTCTTACTTAGCCAATAAACTAACTTTTTTCCAAGGAAAAATGCACTACCATTGGTACTTTTTCTATCATCAATATTTCCTTCCCAATCAACATCAGTATAAGCATGAAGTTCAAAGCTATCATTTTTGTCATACCATAAGCCATAATCTATGGTTCCTCTTAGATACCTCATTATCCTTTTTACAACAGCTAGATGTGTTTCTTTGGGTTCTGCCTGATATCTAGCCACAATTCCAACAACATTAGCAATATCTGGTCTAGTGTGAGTTAGATATTGTAGTCCTCCAACCATTGATCTATACAAAGTCTAAAAAACACACTTTGATTCATCATCAATTGTTAGCTTGTTGCCAGTCACCATAGGTTTTCCTATTGGTTTACAATCTTCCATTCCAAAAGTTTTAAGCAATTCCTTGAGATACTTGGTCTAAGAAATGAAAATTACATTCTCATTCTGAGTTATTTTCAATCCAAGAAAGAATTTCATTTCACCTATCATGGACATCTCAAACTTCCATTTCTTTAGCAAATTTCTTACATAGATCATCATTACCTCTAAAGATAATGCCATCCACAAATACTTCTATTATCAGGATTCGATCTTCACTAGTTCTTAAATACAAATTACTATTCACATTACCTTTTCTAAATCCAAGGCCAAGTAGATACTTATCTAGCCTTGCATACCAAGCTCTAGGAGCTTGCTTCAACCCATACAGAGCTTTCTTCAATTTTCACACCATGTCTTTATCTTTGCATAGAGGAATCCATTTGGTTTTTCTATATAGACTTCTTCTTCAAGATCTCCATTTAGAAATGCAGATTTAACATCCATCTGATACACTTTGAAGTTTTTATGTGCAGCATAAGATAGGAACAATCTTATTGCCTCTATTCTAGAAATAGGAAAAAATGTTTCTTCAAAGTCTATGCCTTCTTGTTGTGAGTATCCCTTACATACAAGTCTTGCTTTGTTCCTTAAAATAGTTCCTTCTTCATCCATTTTGTTTCTAAAGACCCATTTTGTTCCTATAAAAAATTTATTTTTCGGTCTAGGAACTAGATCCCAAGTGTTGTTCTTCTTTATCTGATCCAATTCTTCTTTCATAGCATTTATCCAAGATTCATCTTTCAATGCTTCATTTTTAGTTTTTGGCTTAACTTGATAAATCAAACAAATTTCTTCTCTAACTTTTGATCTAGTTAGCACTTTCTGACTAGTATTGCCAATAATTTGATTTTCAGGATGGTTATTTTTTACATACCTTGGTGTTTTAGGAGTTTCAGTAACCTTGCTTGTGCTAGCATCACAAGCCTCTTTTTCACTTTCTTCCTCAACAAGATCTTCTTCTTCTGCAACAGTAGTAGTTTCTTTTATCTCTGAAATCTAACTATTGTCATACATTCTTTCTTGTATCTAAAACTTCTCATGTATTCTTACATTGTTACTTTCAACCATCTTCCTCAATTTTAGATTGAAACATTTGTAAGCCTTTCTTTTAACAGAGGAACCATGGAAGATTCCTTCATCACTTCTAGCATCAAACTTCCCTATCTCATCATCCCTCTTGATATAACATTTACTACCAAATATTCTAAAATATTTTATAGTAGGAGTATGATCAAACCATAGCTCATAGGGAGTCTTACTTGTACCTTCTTTGATTTGAATTATGTTCAATGTGTACACTATTATTCCAACAACCTCTTTCCAATGTACATTAGCTACATTTCCTTCAATCAAAATTTTCCTAACAACATCAAGTATAGTTTTTTTTCTTCTCTCTACTATCTCATTCTGTTGTGGATTCCTAGGAGCAGATGTTTGTCTCTGTATCCCATGCTCTTCATAGTATGAATTGAATAAATTTGATGTAAACTCTCCACCTCTATTTGATCTTAAACACTTTATTTTCAATCCTGATTCATTCTCTACTTTTTCTTTAAACAATTTGAATTTATCAAATGCTTATGATTTCTCTTTTAAATAACCCACATCATCCTAGAAAAGTCATCAACAAAGAGTATAAAATACCTTTCACCATAGTATGAATTTGTTCTTGTAGGTCTACATAGATCTGTATGTACTAGATTCAACTTTCCTTTTGATGTATATGCTTTTCTTTTATGACTGCTTCTAGTCTGCTTTTCCATAACATATTCTCTACATACAATGTTAGATGGTTTCACAATCTTTGGTAGATCTCTTACTGCATTATCCATGCTTTCCTTTACAATGTTATCAAAATTAACATGACAAAATCTCCTATGCCATAACCAACTTTCATCTACCTTCACAAAAAAATAAGAGGCTCCAGATGTGTTTATTTCAAATACATTACCTCTAGATTTTGAACTGGTAGCAATCAGTTTCCCTTTCTTGCTTTTGATAAAACATTTACCATTAACAAAAATTAACTAAAAATCTTTATCCGTTAACTATCCAACACTCAACAAGTTATGTTTCAGTCCTTCAACAAGTAGTACATTGTCAGTATTAGTCTTTCCATCCAGAGTAATGGATCCTACTCCTATGATAGATTTAGGGAGATTGTCCCCAAACCTCAAAACACCTCCATCATAATTTACTAATTTAACAAACTTGTTCTTATCACCATTCATATGATGAGAACAACCACTGTCAACTATCCATTCATTTTTCTTTTCAACATGAGATACTAAATATTTTTCTTCATGTACTGGTTCATCTTTTATAGAAACAAATCCAATCTCTTCATAATCTAAATCATCATCATCAGAGATTCCTTCACTAGCATAATAACATTCTCTATCCCTTTTAATCTTTTCATAATCAAGTTTGTACTTAGAAACTCTTGTAGGACATCTAGATGAAAAATGACCTACCTTATTGCATGAAAAACATTTCAAGGGTAACTTTCCCTTACCTCTTTTTTCTCTTCTAGCAATTAGTGCAACAAGTTCATCCATCTTCCTTTCTTTTATCATTATTTTTTCCCATTCCTCAACATACTCACCAAGCTCTTCTTTTAGGTCTTCTTTGCTAGTGCTCAGAAGTGTAGACAAATTCTTGTGTGTGGATGCCTTAAATGCAGATTCAACTTTAGGTGCAACTTCTCCTAATTTTGTAGCTTCAAAATTAGTTAATTTTGCAATCAACATCTCTCTGCTAAAGTTCAGATTCAGAGGTATAGTTTCTTCAATAGACATAGCCTTGAACTTGTAGGCAGTATTTAGAGATCTAAGGATCTTTGCAATCATTTCTTCTTCATGATAAGTGCTTCCACAATTTTTGATTCCAACTACAACTTCTATAACCTTTTGAACATAGGCCCTAATGCTTTCATCTTCATTCATTTGCAGCTTCTCCATCTTTGTCTTCCAGTTTTATAACTTCACTTGTTTGGTATACTTGTCTCCTTCATATAGTGCCTCTAATCTATTCTAGAGTTCATGTGTTGAATCCAAATCTTTAACTTCAGTAAACTCACCCTCAGATAGGGCGTTGATCAATGCTTCTCTTGTGACCATGTTGTATGAGAATAACTTATTTTCATCATTAGTGGCTAACTCTAAATCATTCTCAGCCTTCAAAGATTCCTCTTTCTTTACGATCTTCCAATAATCTATGCCCAAACATAGAAAATGTGTTCGCATCTTGTTTTTCCAACTGTCAAAGTTTTCATGATCAAATTTAGGACTATCCTTCCTATAGAATGCCATCTCCAAGATCACCTCAAGCTGTTAAGCTTTCTCTCTAAGGAGCACAAGCTCTGATACCAATTGTTAGGAATAATAGTCCACAATAAAACTAAGAGGAAGGGTGAATCAGTTGTATAATAGAATATTAAACTTTAAACTTTAAGCTCCACAATATCAGATCCAATGAACACAATGAATGCCAACACAATAACACAATATTTTGGTTTCAGAGAAACCCTGTTAAAGGTAAAAAGCCTAGTGGGAATTAGCACCCACAAATGATGTAGTGAGAGAATAGTTATCCTTGTTAGAAGATATAGCCCTATTAGGAGCTTATTGAAACATTACAGTACATAGTCCTTGTTAGAGGAAAAACCCTTTTAGGAGTCAAGAAAAAAAGGGAGGGCTCACTACCCAAAGAAGGTTAAATCCACCTTCAGAACTCACTTGTTTGCAACAGGTGTATATTAAAGAAATACACAATCTTTTGAACTATTTTCCAGCAATTGTCTTTGCTTGATCAGCTCCAATGAAGTCCACCAGTAAACCTCTGCTCTACATATAGTAGACACAAGCTCGTAGCTTTTTCAACCTCTTTATATCACATGCATTACATTCCTATGTTTTCCAAAGAAAAGATTCTACAAATATACCTTATTACAATTAACCATGATTAGGTCGGCCCATGAGGCTTTCCTAATTATAAAAAATTACATAAACCCTTGCTAAGATACACATGGTATCTAGGAAAAGTCTATAATAATTATATTATACCAATTAAGGACTGACATCCTTAATATTTTCTTTCCAAATAAAACACACGCTTCATTTCCTGAGTCAGCTTCATAATAAGCCATCACTAGAACACATGCCACATATGACATCACCAATCATTCCATACCTTGCACTGACCAATGAAAATCCTTTAGTACCCTATCTATCATCCTTCAAGCTCGCATACCTTGAATCCAAATCCTTTGAAAGATATACCAAAAACCCAGAGACTAACTCTGTCAATTCTCACTGTCACAGTCCAATCTCTAGTCTTCATTAAAAAATATGCATCTCTTTCAATATGAATAAACTAATGATGTGATCTTAGATATAAGATCACAACATCCACCTAAACTCGCATCTAACTTCACAACATCTGAAACATCTGTACAGTGTCCGTACACTGTGATTACCAGTCTGGTTCCTTCATAGAAACATATGTTGACATCAGTGACAAAACACAAATGACAATAGTATGAGTGCCCATTTGGTAACGTAGTGATTAAACATATTAAATATCTTAATCACCTCCCATTCATTAGCAATATCCAACATGGTATTGCAGAAAGAAGGAATTGATCTATATTTGAATGTGCTAGAACATTGATGATTGAGAAGGATGTTGCACAAATGTATTGGAGAGAAGCTGTTAGCACTGCTGACTACACCTTGAATAGAGTTCAACTAAAGAAATATAAAAATAAGATACCTTATGAGTTATGGTTTGGCTACACATTGAATGTAAGTTATTTCAAAAATTTTGGAAGCAGATGTTACATTCTAAAAGATGATAGAAATTGTAAATTTGATTCTAAAGGTGATGAAGGAATATTTCTAGGACATTCTACTAAGAGAAAAGCATACAAATATTTGAACAAGGCTACTAACAACATGATTGAAAGTGCTAATGTGAAAGTGGATGAGTTTACTAAGAAGAACAATGAAGAAAGAAAGAAGGAACCAGAAGACTATGGTAGGTTTACATATATTGATCACCCATGATATCTACCCAAGCCATAAGATGATTCTACTGAGCGACAGGAAAATGCTACCAAGAATCAAAAAATGCAAACTAAGAACCAGGAAGAAGCTACTGAGGAAGATAATGAACCTAAACCAAATGATGAGAAAAGAAGAGAGAAAGTACTGGTGAGATTTTTTAGAAGACACCATCTATAGAACCAAATTATTGGAGACAAGCAAGCTGGCATTATGCTATGAAGTAAGTTAAGACAAAACACATGTTTAGTTTGAGAAATTTGAGCCTATGAATGTTAGAGATGCACTTGAGAATGAGGAATGGATTAAGGAAATGAATGAAAAAATTGAACAAATAGAGAAAAACAAAACATGGGCATTGGTACCAAGACCAAGTGATAAAAATTTAATTGGTACTAAGTGGATATTTAGAAACAAGTTGAATGAGAATGGTGAAGTAACTATAGTGTATGTACTTCTTGGTGTGCTCAAATAAGTGCTATTAGGACCTTGCTTGTCCTCTCCAAAGGATCCTATTCTCTTCTAGGATCTTACTAGTCTTAGGTGACCAACCTAAAACTCTACCATACTCTATTCTAAGATTCAATCTCCTTGTGCTTATCCTTGAAGGACATTCACCTTTTAGTTTTGTCTCAATGCTTTCAAACACCTAGAAGACTCTAAGTGCATTTCTCTCACAAATAGCCAATGTGGTTGTAGGGGCTCCAAATACCTTGAAAAAATTCAATTTGTTTCCTTTTGAATCCATTTTGGTGGATCTCAAAGCTCTTCTCAATCGGGTCCAAGAACTAGTCTTATAGAGGCCTAATTAGGCCTTGTTTCTTTGTAGCCCTTCATAGGGTCTTTTCCTAACTTCTTGTCAAATCCTACCAAATAACCTACAAAACAAACTTTACATTTGAGTGCCCTTTTGGAAGTTATAAAATATTTAGGAGGATTTAGGGTTCTATGGCCTCTGTACACAGGCTTCCTACAAAGTAGGGCTAATAGGGCTAATAGGCCTAATTTCTAGGACTTTACTAATTTCTTGCTTGAAACTCAACCAAATGGATTGATTAATCCTCAATCCTACCAACATGAATTGAAAAATTCATATGCTATCTGGAACCATACTTGTTATGTACAGTCTTCCTTTCCCCTGCATGCAAACACTCATTTTTCCAATGTCACACCTCTAACCGAGAACACTAGTCTCACCTAGGGCATGACTATAAAATTATAAGCTTGACTCTTCAGGACTCCTACTATACATTGTCTCCCCCAAAACATTCATCCAAATTTAGGAAGATCCTATGGTTAGATTTTAAAGGGGAGCCATAAAAGCATAAACAGGCCTGGACTAGACCAGTAGACTCTCTAAACTCTAATTAATTTATTGTTGAAGGCACTAAACTAGCTCTAAACTACTTGCATAAAGAAAGAAAAAGTCTTGTATATAACCTACCTACACAAATATAAATTTAAGTCAAAGATTTCAATTCAAATGAACACACTGTCACACAAGAATTCTCAAGTATCCTCTAAAATGAGAGTTACAGAGCTTCTATTCAAAATGAAAACTTACATCCAAAAACTTATACCTAGAGAAATGAACCACAAGGTATCATAAGATGCCTATCCGATGATTTTAGGCCTTTACATTGATTTCTTGCTCCTAGAATGAGGGGAATCCAAAGATGTCAAACTGCATGAAACATTTGCAAAAATTGCTCATGTTGTCATGACAATTTTTAGCATCTTTTACATTTATGATGCAAACTATTTTCTAGGACCTCTATCCCACTTAGTTCGATGAACTAACTTCTTTAAAGCCATTTTAGGAATCTCCCATACATTCTTCAAGATTAATATGTTAGGAATGAATGCTAAGTGTTTGGCAGCCATTCTGTAGCATTTGTTGTTGCATTCATGACTATGATTGTCATTGATGTCAACACAGTGACTTATCGAAGACTTGTAGAGAAGCAGACAAAGTTTGGATTAGCGCACATGGGTTATCGTAGTTGGAGATATGTGATGTTGAGGTTATAATATTTGATATGTCATATGTCTATGGTTAAGAGCGTAGATAGTAATTCATTTATTCGTGGAAGTTATGATCATTTTGGTGGAAGCAGTATTCAGGCAGTGTTCCTGAGTAGCAGTTTGTGGAAATCAGATGATATATCCTAATAGGGATGGAATATAGTTTTTTGTAGTTAAAGGGAAGTTGAAGACACATTGATAGTGACATGGATGACATCACAAACTTTGAGGTCACACGAGTGAAGATTTATTGTATTTGGAAGCTAACAGTTTTGTGTAATTTTGATGTAGCGTGTGGAAACTTTTATTTTGTAATTGTATGCCGACTCATTTGTAATTATTTGAGTGTGGTGTAAAGGAAGGAATGTATTTCCTTATTTTATGTAGTTGTAGTGATGATGTGTGATGCTGAATGCATGAAGTGAAGAATAGAGCTCAGTATGAAAGCGGATTTGTGAAGGAAGACATGCGAAGTACAAAGATCTGAAATTGAGATCTAATGTAACAGTGAGTGTAGTTTGGCATAGTTAGAGAAGATGTAACATATTATTCTATTGAGTAATGCAAAGATTATTTGGACAGTGTGTTCAGTGATCTTACCTTGAAGTTGTTTGGGCAGTGGGTCCTTCTATCTTCCACAACTCTTAATAGGGTTAGAATCTTTTAACAGGGATTCATATGTACTAAATGTATTTCATAAGACTCCTAACAAAGTCCATCCTCTCACAAGGAATATTCATATTAGTGCATCTTTTGTGGGCATCATTCCCACCACGGTTTACTCTTTGATCAAGAGGTTCCCTAGTCAATATATCTTGTGTTATTGTGTATGAATATATTTCTATGATTGGTAATTATATTGCTTATATGGTTTAATGCTATTGAAGATGATAAAAGTTATAATTATCTGATAATTGATTCACCCCCCCCTCTTAGTTATCTTGGTGGACTTTAATTTCTAACAATTGGTATTAGAGCAGCAGGTCCTTGAAAAAGAAGTTTAACATCTTAAGGAGATCCATGGCGAATTTCAAGAAAGAAATCCCTAAGTTTGATGGAGTAAATTTTGACAGCTGGAAAGAAAAGATGAAGACACACATATTGTGTTTAGGACTAGGTTATTGGTTGATTACAAAGAATGATAAGACTATCATTGAAGAAGACAATCTTGAAACATGTATTGCTGATGAAAGAGATCTATTCATGTTTAACATAATTGTAAGAGACGCACTTTTGACAACACTTCCAAAGAATGAGTATAGTCAGGTAAAATATTTGAAAAAATCTCATGAAATTTGGAATGCTTTACACTCTACTTTTGAAGGTGATGAACATGCAAAAAGAGTTAGGTTACATAATTGGATATGTGCATTTGAAGATATAAGAATGTTGGAAGTGTTAATATGATTTAGAACAATAGAGAGGAGGGGTGAATCAGTTGTTCTCAGGTCTCGATGTATAAAAATAATCTCATAAACTTATCCTTAATTCAAATCCAAAGCCAAAACAAAATCGATCATCACTAATTCAATAATAGAAACATCTAACAATGCAGTCCACTACCTAGCTATAACTTAACTTGTAAAACATAGCAATGTTCAGATCTAAACATTCACACAAGTATAAACACCAGGTTTTATAGTGGAAACCCAATTTGGGAAAAACCACTTTGTAACATGCTATTATTATTTTCACTCTTCTGAAGTGAGCTCGGTAAAAAGCCAACCCTATCAAAGGTTACAATACACACTGTCAAATGTGACCCAGTTAAAAGATTTCAATCACCCTGTTAAAAGTGAGCCTAGTCATAGGACTTACATACACTCCATTAGAATGAAACCTTGTTCAAAGGATTTAACATATGACTATTAGGTCAACCTATATTAAAAGGATTTTAACTATTACAATGGTTAGAAAGTAGCAGCAGTATTATCTGAAAAATATACAACTCACTTTGCAAATATCAGATCTGATTCCACACACTAATGTTGGTTTACTGACTTTGAAACTTTACCATTTCCATCTCTGATCTGCTCAAAAATTTTATTCAAGCAATCACCACCATTCTCCTTCAACCTTTTCTGCTTAGTCAGTCAATAAAACTTTCCTCTTCTAGCATTCTCTATTCACCATGTACATTCATATCATAATGTTTAGGTTCCCTTATATTTTCCTCAATTAAGTTAACTCATCTTTTGCTGCTCAATCTCATTTGTAGATCTTAAGCTTAGGTCAGATTCATTGAATCTACCCACTTTATGTTCTTCGGGTCCTTTTTTAGAATCATCTCAAATCTCTTAAAGATTTATAATAAAACATTTTACAATGCATTTAATGGTTCCAAGCAATCAATAAATAAAGTCAACACATTTTACATAATCCAAGAATTCAACAATGTCGGCTCCAAAATTAAATTCTCTTCAAATATAAAATTGCTGATGCTCAGTCAATACTGTGATTGTTCACTCGGTCTTCATGTAGATCACTCGGTCAATACTAAAATTGTCTCCTCAGCTTGCACTGTCTTCCTCGGCAATTTACTGGTGCTCGGTTGATACTATAATTTTTCTCAGCATATACTAACTCAGCCGACACTAACATTACTCGGCTTAAACATGATTTTTTTTAATTCTTTGCTTGGTTAAGCCTACCAATTTAGTCTTTAGTCTTACCAAGATAAACAATACATTATCTCATCATAGTGCAACATAGTCAAGTACACTTTGTAGTATCCAGATAACTCAACCTTTCCTTAGATGCTATTGTTACCAACCTTGCTTAGCCCCTTAGCAACACTCAAATAGATATAGTACTTTCCTAAGTAGCAACAGTCTTACCAATTAAGGGTTGACATCAATGACAATACAACAATTGTTTCAATTCAGTTTCCAATAAGAAGATGAATCTATTAGAAGTTATATTGGTAGAATGTCAAAGATCATTACAGGTATAAAATCTTATGGAGGAACAAACACAGAGAATGAAGTGATATGGAAAATTCTGAGGACATTGACTCCTGTATTTAAGTAGACAACATAGATGATTGAACAAGTGATACCTTGTACAACAAAATTTACAAGAGAGACTCTTCTTGGAAGATTGGAAGCAGCATAAATGAACCTGAGATTATCAAGAGACTTACCTAGAATGGAGACAACATTTAGTGCTCTTAGTGTTTGCCCTACTTTGTCAAGAAGCATCAGTGTGAGCAGAGATTATGCTGGCAACAACAGATCTAGAAATGAAGAAGACAAGAAGATTGAAGAAGGCATTGCTTTACTTGTGAAAAGAGAACTAGACGGTAAGAAAATATTTAAATGTTGGACTTGTCAAGAATATGGTCATTTTGCATCTAAATGTCCTAAGAGAGTTAAAAATTATAGAAGCAATTTCAAACCTAGAAGATCTAAGGAATGTTATTATGCTAATGATGAAGATCTTGAAGCTAGTATAGAAAGAACTTTAAGTGAAAGTGATACTGAAAATAATGATGATATAGTATTTGTAGCAATTAAAGAAGAAAATCCTAAAACTGATGTTAAGGAAGAAAAAGGCTTAGTTTCTCAAGTTGAAAAGAAAGCTGATTGGATTATAGATAGTGGTTGTTCACATCATATGACAGGAGACATGAAAAAGTTCATAAAGTTTAATGAATATGATGGAGGAGTTGTTAGAGTTGGAAACAATGCACCTTGTTTGATTAAAGGTATAGGATCTATTACTCTTGATGGAAAGACTAATACTGATGATGTTTATTTTGTTGATGGATTGAAACATAATCTTTTGAGTGTTGGACAGTTAGTTGATAAGGGATATCAATTTTGGTTTACTGAGAAAACTTGTGTGATAAAGGATAAAGATGGAAATCTGATTGGAACTGGATCTAGAACCAGAGGTAATGTATTTCAGTTGAATCCTACTGAGTTGACATGTTTGATTACAAAGATTGATGACAGTTGGTTATGGCATAGAAGGTTTTGTCATATAAACTTTGATAACATTGTGAAAGTAAGCACTACCCTTGCAATGAGAGATTTACCTAAGATTATGAAGCCTACTAACATGATTTGCAAAGAATGTGTCATGGCTAAACAGAAGAGAAGTTCTTTTCCTAGTAAGAAGTTTACATCTACAGAGAAGCTGGAGATTGTTCATACAGATTTGAGCGGTCCTACTAGGAATAGAGGATTCTATGGAGAAAGGTATTTTATGATTCTTGTTGATGATTTTACAAGAATGGTGTGGATTGCATTTCTTAAAGAAAAGTCTGAAGCATTTGATAAGTTTAAGATTGTTAAGAATAAAGTTGAGAATGAATCTGGAATGAAGATTAAATGTTTGAGATCTGATAGAGGTGGAGAATTTACTTCTAGAGAGTTTAACAACTTTTTTGAAGAAAATGGCATTAAAAGATAGTATTCAACCCCTAGAACACCTGAACAAAATGGCATTGCAGAAAGAAGGAACAGATCAGTGACTGAAGCAACAAGAGCTATGTTGTTTGAGAATGATTTGGTGAAGGTATTCTGGAGAGAAGCAGTGAACACAATAGTGTATACAATGAACAGAGTACAAATCAGAGTAGACACAAACAAGACACCTTATGAATTATGGTTTGGACATGCACCCTTAGTTAAGTATTTTAGAATTTTTGGAAGAAAATGTTATATAAAGAGAGATGATGATATTGGAAAGTTTGATCCTAGAAGTGATGAAGGTATATTTCTTGGATATTCTTTGAAAAGAAAAGCATATAGATGTTTCAATAAAAGAACTAAGACTATTGTTGAAAGCGCAAATGTTAAAGTTGATGAAAAGTTCAAAATTCAGGAAAGAATGCTTGATTATGAATCTGATGAAGAAGCGCATCCTAAACCTAACACTGGATCTACTAAATTGTTTTATGAAACTGATAGTGATTTTTTGAATGAAAGCCATAGTGAAGTTACTGAAGAATCTACACCTGAAGAGAGATATGAGACAGTGACACCTATCAAGAGTTTGTTAAGGAATCATCCTATTGAGCAACTTATTGGAAGCATCAAAAGAGGAGTTCTAACTCAGAACAAGGTATAAGAACAGTTATGTTTGATTTCTCAAATTGAACCTAAGACTACTAGTGAAGCTTGTGAAGATGAAAGCTGGACAAATTCTATGAAAGAACTAGTTCAAATTGAAAAGAACAAGACATGGGAATTGGTCCCTAGACCTAAAGACAAGAATGTTATTGGAGCTAAATGGGTATTCAGAAACAAGATGAATGAACAAGGAGAAGTAGTAAGAAACAAAGCAAGATTGGTATGTAAGGGTTACTCACAACAAGAAGGAATTGATTATGAAGAAACCTTTGCACTTGTTGCAAGAATCGAAGCAGTAAGAATGTTTTTGGCTTATGCAGCTTACAAGAAATTCAAAGTATATCAGATGGATGTGAAGTCAGCATTTTTGAATGGAGAATTGGAAGAAGAAGTCTACATTGAGCAACCTGAAGGTTTTCCTTTGACTCAAGAAGGACACATGGTATGTAAATTGAAGAAAGCTTTATATGGACTTAAACAAGCACCTAGAACTTGGTATGCAAGACTGGATAAGTATTTGTTAAAATTGGGATTTATAAAAGGAACAGCTGATAGCAATTTGTACACAAAAGAAATTGAAAATGGTTTGCTAGTTATAGTTATTTTTGTTGATGACATTATCTTTGGAGGAGAAGATGAAGCTAGTGATAAATTTGCTAATGAAATGAAGACTGAATTTGAAATGAGTATGATTGGTGAGATGAAATAATTTTTGGGATTACAAATAACACAAAACAATGATGGTATCTTTGTAAGTCAGACAAAGTACTTAAATGACTTGTTGAAAAGATTTGGAATGGAGGATTGTAAACCAGTTGGAACACCTATGGTGACTGGACATAATTTATCTAGCATAGATGAGACACCTGCAGTGGAACAGAAGAAATACCGATCTATGATTGGAGGATTACAGTATTTGACTCATACAAGACCTGCTATAGCACATTCAGTTGGAATGGTAGCAAGATTTCAAGCTGAACCTAAAGAATCACATTATGCAGTAGTAAAGAGGATACTGAGATATTTAAGAGGCACAATGGACTATGGATTATGGTATGAAAAATCTAATGATTTTTCCCTATGTGCATATACAGATGCTGATTGGGGAGGCAGTGTTGATGATAAGAAAAGCACCAGTGGTGGAGCATTTTTCCTTGGAGGAAGATTGGTTTCTTGGCTAAGCAAGAAGTAGAATTGTATCTCACAAAGCACAATAGAAGTAGAATATTTAGCAGCAGCAAACAATTGTAACCAGATAATTTGGATGAAGCAAATGTTGAAGGATATTGGTATAAAATTTGTTGAGCTTGTTGTTATACATTGTGATAAAACTAGTATAGTTAGTATGTCTAAGAATCCTATACTACATTCTAAGACAAAGTATATAGAGATTAAGTATCATGTTGTAAGAGAGAAAGTTGCTGAGAAAGAAGTCAGACTTGAGTACATAAGTACAAAGGAGTAGATAGCAGACATATTAACAAAGCCTTTGCCTAAGGATACATTTGAGTATCTAAGAGGTATGCTTGGGGTTATGACCCAGCCTACTTTTGAGAAGTGATGTAGTTGGTTGCATCTATCCAGTGGTATATGAGCCTTATCTTTCTTTTGGACTGGATGTTGGTACTTCCTCTATGGGGGAGTATGTGTATCTGAGCTGAGTCATGAGGACTCTAGTAAATGTATTTTCTGAATAGTGTCTTTTGACATTGAGTTGTTGTTGACATAGTGATGAAATTTATTTCATTGATGTCAATGGGGGAGAAGTATACATGAAAAACAATATAGAACATTTGTTGGAGAGAACTTAATAGGATAACAAAGCAAGATTTGATTGATGAAGAGGATTTGAAGAAGCAGTGTTGCAGTATTGGATTTTTGGAACATTGGATTTTTTTCATCTATGTTGCCATCAATGTCAATGGGGGAGATTATTAGGAATGAATGCTAAGTGTTTTGCAACCATTCTATAGCAGTTGTTGTTGCATTCATGACTATGATTGTCATTGATGTCAACATAGTGACTTACCGAAGACTTGCAGAGAAGCAGATAGAGTTTTGATTAGCGCACATGGGTTATTGCAGTTGGAGATATGCAATGTTGAGGTTATACTCTTTGATATGTCATATGTCTATGGTTAGGAGTGCAGACATTAATTTATTTATTCATGGAAGTTATGATCATTTTGGTGGAAGCAGTATTCAGGCAGTGTTCCTGAGTAGCGGTTTGTGGAAATCAGATGATATCTCCTAATCAGGATGGAATCTAGTTTTGTGTAGTTAAAGGGAAGTTGAAGACACATTGATAGTGATTTGGATGATAGCAAAAACTTTGAGGTCACATGAGTGAAGATTTATTGTATTTGGAAGCTGACAGTTTTGTGTAATTTTGATGTAGCGTGTGAAAACTTTTATTTTGTAATTGTATGCCGACTCATTTGTAATTATTTGAGTGTAGTATAAAGGAAGGAATGTATTTCCTTATTGTATGTAGTTGTAGTGATGATGTGTGATTCTGAATGCATGAAGTGAAGAATAGAGCTAAGTATGAAAATGAATTTATGAAGGAAGACATGCGAAGTACAGAGATCTGAAATTGAGATATGATGTAACAGTGAGTGCGGTTTGGCACATTTAGAGAAGAGGTAACATATTATTAAGTTGAGTAATGCAAAGATTATTTGAACAGTGTGTTCACTGATCTTATCCTGAAGCTATTTGGGCAGTGGGTCCTTCTATCTTCCACAACTCTTAACAGGGTTAGAATCTTTTAACAAGGATTCAAAATCTCCTAACAGGGATTCATATGTACTGAATGTATTTCATAAGACTCCTAATAGAGTCCATCCTCTCACAAGGAATATTCATATTAGCACATCTTTTGTGGGCATCATTCCCACCGGGGTTTACTCTTTGATCAAGAGGTTCCCTAGTCAACATATCTTGTGTTATTGTGTTGTTGTGTATGAATATCTTTCTATGGTTGGTAATTATATTGCTTATATAGTTTACTGTTGTTGAAGATGATAAAAGTTATAATTATCTAATAACTAATTCACCCCCCCCCCCCTCTTAGTTATCTTGGTGGACTTTACTTTCTAACATAAGACACATTTAGGATTCACTTCCCAACTTTTAGGATTATCCCTAAGGACTAATTATGAGAGCAACCTAACTAAGCTAGATTGGATAGTACTAATTACTAATCCATCTAGACACACACTTGCAAGACCAAGGTCCAAACTAAACACACTTCTGACTTGGCAAAGGTCAGATACAAGACAAAATTACTAAGGACTAGGAGGCTAGCCTAGGTGCTCCTGCACCAAACTAGAAACAAAGCATGACTTGTATGCAAGGGATATGCACAAGAAGAAGGTATTGACTATGGTGAAACTTTTGCACCAATAGAAAGACTTGAAGGAGTTAGGATATTACTTGCATATGATGCACATAAAGGATTCAAAGTATATTAAATGGATGTGAAATCAGTATTTTTGAAAGGAATTCTTGAGGAAGAGGTCTACATAGAACAACCTGAAGGTTTTTTTGATCCAAATAAGAAGAATATGGTATGTAGACTGCACAAAGCACTGTATGGACTAAAACAAGCACCGAGAGCATAGTATGAAAGGTTACATGCTTATCTTATTAGTATTGGCTTTGTGAGGACAAGTGAAAATAACAATTTGTACATGAAAGGAGAATCTGATGATAATATTTTGATTGCTGAATTTTTTTTTGATGATATAATATTTGGAGGACATGATATTATTTGTATATCTTTTGCTGATGAAATGAGAAAAGAGTTTGAAATGTCAATGTTTGGAGAGATTAAATTTTTTCTAGGTTTACAGATTATACAAAAAAATTATGGGATTTTCATAACTCAATCAAAATACATCAAGTGTTAAAGACTTTAGGCATGGAAGATTCAAAATTGGTAGGTACATCGATAGTGACAGGATGTAAGTTGACAAAAGATGATGAATCAACCGAGGTAAATAAGACACTGCATAGATCAATGATTGGAAAATGGATGTATGTGATACATAGTAGGCCTGATATAGAACATGCAGTTGGGATTGTAGCAAGATTTTCTGATAATCCTAAGGAATCACATATGGTTGTTGTTAAAAGGATTTTGAGATATTTGAAAAAAACTGAAGATTATGGTTTATGGTACACAAGGAAGGAAATTTTGAACTCTGAGGTTACACTATTGCAGATTGGGATGGAAACATTGATGACCGGAAGAGCACAACTGGTGGATCATTCTTTTTAGGTGAAAGACTTGTAACATGGATAAGTAAGAAACAAGCATGTATTTCTCAGTCTACTGTTGAAGTAGAGTATGTTGCTACTGCTGCTAATTGTTCAAATATTGCATGGATAAAACTATTGTTGGAAGGAATGAATGAGGTGATCACTAATCCATTGATTATATATTGTGACAACACAAGTGCTATAAACATTTCAAAGAATCCGGTCATGCATTAAAAAAAAAACACATATCTATTAAGTATCACTATTTGAGGGAACAAGTACAAGACAAGAAAGTGAAACTAGAATTTGTGAAGTCTAAAGAACAACTTGCTCATATATTTATCAAGCCCTTACTGAAGGACACTTTTGAGTATTTGAGGACTAGAGTAGGGGTCCATCCCCTATCTATCAGTCACTAAGGTGATCAGGAGGTTGCATCAACCTATACTTTATTAGAAAATCATTCATTTTGATGCATGTAGCTCACACTTTAGGATTCCTAAGGCTATGAAAGATTGTAGAAGCTAGAACAAAGACTTGTATATCAGTCATGAAGGTACTTGATCTGGACCAAACAATAGAGAACTACTTGGCTACTAAAGAGCTGTCTATTTTCTTTTGGCATTGTTGTCAAAGGGAGAGAAATTTATATGAAATATCTGTTGATGAGAACATGAGAAGGGAGAGAGATTTCTGTTGGTACTCTCAAAAATCTAGATAGTTTTGAGCCCATAATCAGAGATTTTTTTTTCAAAGGCAAAGTTCAGTGCTTCAAAGAATAGTTTAAAAGACCTAGGTTCAAGTGCATACAAAGATAGGCCTGATGAATTTCATGGGATAGTGCTTGGGACATATGTACCTCACCTTTCATTTGGCATAGGAAGTTGGTTGTAACTTCTAGAATTCTATTTAGATAAGTTTTGAGGGTACCCATTTGGAGGCTAATTTTCAAATCTGCACTTTGCATCCTGTCCGATTTTGACTGAAGGCCCACTTTGAAGGTTTGCATCTGACACCTAGTTAATGGTTATGATATGTGGGTTGTTGCATCATGTTGTAGGAATGAGAAGGAATTCCCATACCAATTTTCAGCCCCCATTTTCCCATTTGACATGTTTGCCAGAGCCATTCCGTTTGCAGATTGCTAAGTTTCTCCAGAAGTGCACAGTTTAGTTTTCTGAGTGGCTTACTTTGGGCCTTGCCATTTGCACCTAGTTCGTGGTCAAATATAATTGAATGATGTTCCATACTCTAGACCTGGGAGTGTACTTTCCTAAGAATTTTCAAGTCTCTGCCAATCCATTTAACCCATTTCCTCATACGTTTCTGGATGCAACTTCTATAGTTTCACTATGTTTCAGTTCACGATGTTCCAAGTGGCCGACTTTGAAGATTAATTATTGATAATCAGTTGATCATCTGGTGAAACTAATCAAAGCCATGTTTTTTACATATGAGAGAGATCATCTATCCAGAGTTTCAGACCGTGACGGTTTCGTTTGACGTGATTACAAGATCAGACAAAAGGTGTTCAATGATGATGAAAAGTGTGAATAGAATAACTTTGTAAAGTAACCATTTTAAAAAATTCATAGCTTTTTTCCAGATGCTCGTCTCTAGTTGAGGGTTGTTTTGTTGTGTTCCTTGTATATGAGGCTTCTACCAGATTCAGTGGTTTGCCCTCAACTCATCTTTTCATATTTTTAAATCTACTCTTTCCGAGGTAGTTATAGTGATTTCAGTTTGTTCTTGCCGGCAATTCTGAATGAGCGTTTTCAAGTTTTAAAATCTTTGGCCCTATTCATCTTTAGGCAAATCCCTTTTACAAGATGTTTAACTATAGTACAAATTTTGTACTTGCCAACTTTCATCTTCCAGCGATTAATTTTCATCGGTGTTTTAATGGCGCGACTGGAGGTGTTTTATTAAGAATTGGCGACTAGCAAAATAAGAAGAATCAAAGTTTTTGAGTTTTCGGTTGTCCAGATCGGATCCGGTTGCAAGTGCCAGTCGTTCTAGATCATTTTCAAGGCCGGTTGTTTGAGTTCAAAAAAATTTTAGGTCGGACCCACTTGGGCCCCGACCTGCCTCATTATTTTAAAGGCCAATGTCATCTTCATTATGTGCAATTAAAAAATAATCTTTTCAGTAGAGGAAGATCCAAGTCTCACTAAGGCCTTATGGAGCACAAGGAAGTTGGAATTGATTTCATATACTCAGTTTAGTGGGTAGAGACTAGGGTTCTTTTTGAATGGCAAATAGATAAATGTGCAAAACAATCTTCTTTGCCACAACATATGAAGTTCATTGGTTCTCCATTATTTAATCCTTGGGTAGCAATCTTTTTTTCTAAACTAGATTCCTTTCCACTATTCTTATGTGGGTTCTTAGAATGGTTTCATCAAGTTTTCTAATGTTGAGGAGTTTCCTTATGACCAAGAGGGGACAGTACATTCGTGTGCACACCAAGTTAGCTACTTTCAGCATTACAACTTGTTTGAAGCATTATTTTTTAATCATCAATAATAATCTTTAAAGTAATCTCTGAAAGTTGTCTTTTGTGCCTATGTATATTTTTCCTGTCATATTGTATCTAATATACTCAATGGCATGGGCATAGCATGTCTAATAGAGAGTGATGGCGAGCGTGAGGCCTGCGCTTCACGAGGAGGCATAAGTTTTTGTGGAGAGCTGCTACTATCTTCACACTAAGAATACATATGGATTGATAGAGGGAGTTGTTTATTGGCCTCCTTCATGACATCTTTCACACTAGGCACAATGGAGAGTGTGCACTATGTAAGTGCTTTTCACAGGTCCAAAGTAATAAGGATTGGGTGCTACTTATGAGGAGGAGGTGTAAGTTTTTGTTTGAGTGGCTTGATGCACTCACACACCAAATGAAAGCAACATACATATTTTAAATGATGCATAGCATTGGGGGGGCTGCTCATGCTCCCATTGGACCTACGCAGCAAGGGAAATGTAGATTGGGGGTTGTGTGAGATTTGAGAGAGGCCTCCCTCAAGCATGTGTCTTTCATTGGAGTGTTGTCATGAGAAATGTAAGGGTGTGGCTGGCTGCGTGAGGTTCCCAATAGTTCATGTGCCCCCACTTAGTGTGTAATCTACATATTGCAGAGTGAGTTACACATGTTGTGGAGGGGTGTGTTTGCCTCTTGAGCCTCCCACGCATTATCTTTGGGTATTTGTGTTCACCTCTAGCGATGAGGAAATGAAAGGGGTTGCACATGCTTGGTGTGGGGAAATGTACAGGGATTGTGCATTGAAATTATAATCCCACATGCATCAGTTTCCTATCTATACAAATGTTTAAAAGGAACAAGACGCAAGTAAGAGGTAAAGAAGTAAGAGGTGTGTGGAATGGAGAGGCTTTGTGTGGGCCCAGTCGGCTGGGCATGCACATTGAATATATTTTGATAGATAAAAATTATACTTCGCAAATGGTTAGTCCCACATTCACAGGGAAAGAGGAAAATAAGAAATTTAAAAGGCAATACACACAATATGAAGGTGTCCAAAGTGGACGCCTAGTTATAGAGCAGTCTACACGTACACATGGATCAAGGTAGATGATGTAGATGGTGACTTGGCAAGTAGGCCCCACACATGAGGTAAGGTATACTTTGACGAAGCATATAGGTACATGATCAGTTGCATCGAGATACATGCTCAAAGATTAATGGATGTCGTTATTCTGCAAAAACAAAAATGCTCGATAGTTACCTATGCGGGGTAGCGACATGGTGACACATGGCAACCCAGTGACGTGGTGATCAAGTACAGTTAGGTGCCCAAAGTAAACCAAAATGTGACATGTGGTAGGAGTGGTGACGAAGCAGTCAGATCAATAGTTGGCCAACCTCCTCGAGATGCATGCTGATTTGACGGTGGTCATTATTTCAGAAAGATGGAGAGATGCACGGGAGTTATCTCTAAGGGGAAGCAACATGCTGCCATGTGGAAACTAGCTAGGTGGCAAGGATGTCTGAGGTGGATGCCCAATCAGCGAGAGGAGCTAATCACAGAGTGACAAGTGGCATAGATAATTGTAGGAGTTTAATAGGGTGGTGAGGTGGCTAGTCAAACCAATTAGGTGGTGTCACATGGCACATAGGGCCCACCTCAAAATTCAAAGTCTATAGGAAAAGAATTAAAATAAATGATAAAGTTTCAACTATGCAGAATTTTGAAAATTTAAATAACTCTAGGGTGCTCACTAAAATGTTTCTTGGAGGCTTGATTTTTGTCCAAATATATGAGTATTATATGTTTTCAAAAATGCCAGAAGATGAGGAATATAATGGTGGCATTTGTTTTCAGATTTGACCAAGTTGGTAAGAGTAGTAATGTACTATGTATTTCGGGATCTAAATTTGGTAAAGATATTTCATTTCAGACAGGACTTATTTACAGATCCGGAAAAGGGGGAAGGATCAGATTTCTTGCAACTTGATTTTCCTTGCAGATATCTTGCTTTGGTTTCATGAATATATAAGATTTGATGATTATCCCCAAGTGCATTAACTATTGATTTGATCTTTTTCAGAAGAGGTTGTTCCTAGGAATGTCTTACAGAGTACAAACATATCAGATTTTATTCTCCTGTAGATCTTGGAATTGTTGGTTAGGTTTAGGGCTTTTAACCTAAATGATCTTTTTCTCATTGCATCCTTGTTCCTATAAAAGGATTTTTAAGATCATTTAGAAGGTGTTGGCTGGAAATTTTTTGACACGGGAAGCTGAAAAGCCAAGTGTGTATCCTCAGTCCAGATTGTAATATGTTTTGCTAGTTGTATCAATAGAGGAGAAACCCTTCCAAAATATTTTGCATATTGTCTTAAGTGGTGTATTCTAGAATAGTTTGTAATACATGAACTTGAGTCCTCATACTTAATATAGTTTTCAGTTTTCAGATATCTCCTTTTGTTGTTCTTTTTGAGTCTTGGGTTTTTTGATTCATTGCTCAGAGTTTATCTGTGTATATGTTTATTTCTCAACCTTGATCTAGGATCAAGTTAAAAGTCTTTGAATAAAGCATAGATTCATTTGGTTCAACATGAAGGATGTTTTATAAGCAGTGTATGAATCTGGTTTATTGTGTTTATGGCTTGGAATCTTTATTCTTGTATTTTGTATCTGTCTTAGATATATTGCCCAATGGACAACGCACTGATCAGAAATTAGTATCTCCTATAGTGATGCAAGTTTGGCATGGTTGTTTACATTCTACAAAGAAATCAAATTGAAATCCTTTCTATCCCTTAAATCTTATATTCATGTGGTTTTAGTCTCATCATAGCAATGGAGAGTCAATGAATGACTAGTTATCATTTAGTACTTTCTTGCTATTATTTGTTTTTTTGAATCTAGTTTAAAGTGGTAAAAGTGTTATATGTTATTGGATTCGGTGTACCCACCTTGGGTTTGCAGAGCCAGAAGTGAAGAGGGCGGTCTTGTCCCTATAGTTGGTCTAGTTACCTACATATTTCCCTATATTTGGAACTGACCATTCCCAAAATTAGTCTTAGGTATATTAGTGTCTCATAGAGTGTAAAATCCGTTCAGGAACCAACAATTTCAATGAAACATATATCCACTACAAGGAGAGAAAGAATCATAGAATTGAAGAAGATCAAATTTGCAGGGAGAGTATGCATGGAATGTTATTTGTAGTGATTAAACATATTAAATATCAAGCTAGTGAGAGATTCCCAAGTTACAACATTTACCTATATAGTTGTAGAACAAATTTTTGGTATGGTATGACATATTTCATATTGTTTGTGTTTCCATCAATGCCAAAGGGAGAGGTTGATGACCTACAGCTGATTGAATATCTTGATGAACTGAAGAGATAATGATTAGAGATCACCGAGCTATTAAAGTGATATGTAAGATGATTAAATTAGTCAATATGTTATCATTGATGTCAACTAGTTTTGACTATACTTATCATGATAGTTACAAATATCTGAACATCTATAGAAGGAAGAAATGGTGAAGAAATGAGACATCTACATAAGGAAAAGATGGATATGACATATAAGGATAAGGTATACTTTGGGTAACTTATTGATGAGTCTATGACATTATATTATTGACTTGAGCATGTTGCATTATTCTATTATGAAGAAGAGATCATAATTGAACAAGTTAATGTGGTTGGTAATTGAAGATTTCTATATACATCGAGTCAGTCTTGTGTATACTGAGTGACAGTAATAACCAAGTTAGTTATCACAGACGCATTTAGTATTAATCGAGTATGGATGAAAAAATTAAATGTTATAACAGCCGACTGAAATTGATGAGCTAGAAATTATTTATGATTCTAACGTAAAAGATGAAGTTTGTTATAAGATCCACAGCTGACAAAATTTAGAGATAATCGAAGGGAAGGAAATGAAATGTGTTATTGACACATCTGTCGAGGAAGCTTGAAGTGTAAAAATGGATGATGATTATTAAGAGGAAAAATCTAATGGCTAATATGAAAATGGTTTACATGTCTATTTAAGAGACATGCAATTCATTGATGAACTATGCTGGATGAATAGAGATTGTAGAATATTTTGCGTGAAGACATTTTTCATGCATTCCTGATCAAACTGGTTATAGATAGAACTAAGGTGCAAGCATAACCAAGCATCAAAGATATATACACCAAGTGAAGTAAGTTGGGGATATGATGAAGTGAATTGAATATTGATCAAATGAGTTATTTTGAGCTTAGCATAGATTTGAATATTTGCAAATTGAGTTGTATTTGAATCAAATTGCCACTGTATTAGTTTAACCATTATTATGACAAAATCTCTTAACCGAGTCGACTTAACAGTCTTTTTATATTTCCATATGACATTCAAGGAATGTTAATTGTTATCTTGTTGACCACATAGTGAATGTTGGTCAAACGTTAATTGTTAGTGATAAATCTTTTAACTAGGTCACACCTAACAATGTGCATTGTAACCTTTAACAAGGTTGGCTCCTAACCAAGCTCACTTTAGAAGAGTGAAATATTTTGGGTTACCGGTCCCAGGTGTTTTTTTCCCTTAGTGGGGTTTCCACATTAAATCTTTGTGTTATGTATTATTTTTTATGATTGTTTTTCTATCATACTTTACATATTACATATTTGATTAATTAGTAAAGACAATTTTGGAAACTACTGGTATTCAGTAAATGAATAGAAAGATAGATATTTTATCTTACCGAGTTGCTTAATTTTTTTAATAAGTTTGAAAAAGTACATCTAAGAGTTTGGGACTATAGGATAACTAATTTAAATGATTCACCCAACCCCCTCTCAGTTATCTAACAAAAGTATGTGCCATATGATGAGGATGATGATGTGATATGTGCACTAAAGGTGGATCTCACACATAAAGTAGAATGTGATAACAAATATCACCACCTAAAGTGGAATTCTCCTATACCATGTGCTTAATATAGGTGCAAAACCCTAGGTGTCTCATATGAAAACTACTATGATATGCATTATCATAAGTAAACTTAATTAAATTTTAGTTAAGAATATTTAATTACACAAACACCCCTCTTAAGTGAAAATTAGGGGAATGCACTTAAGCTCACAATGCTAGATGACAATGCATGATGGGTCCCAACTAGTAGGCCATCTTAGGTACCCATGTACAATATACATGTGCAAAATAAATTAAATCTCTCATTAGGTAGAGAAAGAGGGAAAACCTCATGGTAAAAACCCTATCCCAAAAAGAAAGATGAAAAAAAATAAGATGCATGGATGGATGGAGTAATCAAGACCCCCTTATTATGACATACATAATGTATAGACAATAAATAATACTCCCAAAGGAAGGAAACAAGGAGACATGATATCCCCCCCATAATAAATAATATATTCCAATGGAAAACATAGTACAATGCCTAAAAACAACATTTCTCCCCTTAAGAAGAAGATAGACCAAGTATAAATGCAAGAAGGCTTCCCATTGTGGATGGGAAGAAGGAATGAGACTCCAAATAAAGTATGATATCTATGAAGTGTAATCATGTGTCACCATGTCCTTGGTTAATGAATATGCCACTAACCAATTAGGAACATACCCAATAGAAGAAGGTGACAAACCAAGAACCAATGGTAACTGATCCATGTAAGAATTTGGACCAAACTTAAAAGAAAAAGATGTCTCCTCAAAATAGGAAGTAGGAAGAGAGAAAAAGTGTCCCCCCCTTAGTGTAGATTGTACACCAATGGTATATGCTCCTAAGATCAATGTAGAAACTGCACCAACAAAAATAAATAATGTTCCTCCCCTTAGGAAGACATAATACCATAGGTGTATCAATGAGTCCTTCCAAATCTCTAGGAAAGATCCTCAAAATGTATGATGTCTCAAGAAACTGAACAGGAATATCTAACACATGAGTATGATCAACCATGCAATGTGACATCTCAAGTAACATTTGAGACTCATGAATATTAATCTCCAAAGACTCAAATGTGCTATCTAAAGTGAAAGAGACCTCCTCAAAATGTTGTATCAAAGGATCCACAATCATGCCAAACTTGAAAGAATGATCAAGTGAAGAATGAAAATGAGCGTTAGAGTGTTCCCACACAAAAACTAAAGAAGGGTCATCCTAAACAAAGAGAATATGAATTTTATCAAATATGTCTCCCAAATACTCAATGTAAGAATCCACAAACAAGCCTGCAATGTCTCTCAAGAAGTTATACGAAAGAAGTACAACTAGAAGACAAGGGATATAATGTTTTATTAAATCATAAGAAACCATGGTTGTAGGAACAATGGCAAAGATATCAACTAGAGAAGTATCTTCAAGGTATAAAACATAAGTCCAATAGGATATAATTTGTACGACATCATCACTAAAGGGAATATGATCTGTAACATCAAGTGGAATGAGGAAATTTGCAGCTAGATCTTTTAGGAATGAAAGAACTTAAGGATCTCAAAAATTATCCCAAATATTTGTCCAAATTGTGTGCAGGTACTCAATACCTTTGATCTTGTAGTAAATTCCATGAGCTCCAAAGAAGATAAATTTATTGATACTGGTACCAATAAAAAATACAATATAGTCATTCTTATTTTCCCAAATGCCATGATTCCAAAAAATATTTGGTTCAGGGAAGAGTCCATAAAGATGAGGAAAGAGATTAAGCCATCTACAATGTGTGATGATTCCTTGTTCCCAATAACTCATAATTTCCCCAATTCAAAGTTATGACAATAAGATGTGGCGCTACCTCCATGATTACACAATGATATACTCTGTATGTTACAAATTAAGATAAAAATTGATTACATCCCACAATCAAGCTATGGTAGACTTAGATCACTATGCAAAAGACCAATCTAAGGCCTATGCATCATAATTAAAAAACTAAGCCAAATTCTAAAAGTATAATTTCTGATCAGAGTCATTGAAAGCTAATATTAAATCTAGAAAATATAGAAACAATTATGCACCTAAATAAAAAAAATCACTTCAAAAGGATTCCATATGAACCCAAACGAGGCCTTGGAAGTTGCAAAAATTGGGATTTGCATTTTTTAGGAAAAATCAAGAATAGAGATCAGAAATCAGCTACACCACTGTGTAGATTATGAAATTCTACCCCAAAACAAAATAAAAAAATTGCTCAAAAAAAAGTGTTGAAATTGTTGTAACCTATGTTGTTGGCATTCATTGTTTTTTCATTGATGCAAACATATGTTTCATTAAGGGACTCCATAAGCTATAGATGGACTATATAGATGGGTTACAGAGAATTGTACAATCAATATAAAATGACTTAGCTCCTAGAAGATGATATTTGTGTAACATAAAATGTTTACTATTTGTGGTCATGTTTTCATATGTTTATATGCTTATTTGCTCAAGTTATGGATGAATTGGCTAAAACTAGTTATAGGGCCAATGACTGGGAAATTCACAGAGTTGGTCTCAGTAGTTGTAGTATAACTTTAGTGTAGAAATGAATTAAACCTTGCAAGCTTGGGGAACTTCATAAGACATGTGGGAGAGTACCTCAGTGAATACTTATTTGGAAGCCAACCCAGGAATGGTAGAATGTTCTTGAATAATTAAGCATGCATTAGTGTTGTGGATGACTATTTCATGATTTATAATTATTGTAATAATGTTAAGGATATTCTGTATCCTTGCATGATTCTATGAAATGGTTTATGGGAGAGGTCCTATAATTGGCTAACATGGGAATTATGAATGTAACTTTTATATAAGGAAGTCCTTCCATCTAATTGAAGATTTTGGAAGATATGCGAGCTTGTGAGCTGCAAGGACTTCTTATGTAGAGTAGAGGTTGTGCATTGAGGCACAAGGAAGGGTCTATCTTGGAAACAGTTAGTTCTAGAAGTCAATTCAAATAATATTATTGTAAATCATTCAGATCTTTGGAGAGTGAGTCTTGAAGGTGGATTTAACCTTCCTTTGGTCAAGTGATTAGGTTGTGATCCATTTGTAAAAACCTTTAACAAGGTTGTGACTCCTAACAAGGTCTGTGTTCTAACAAGGACTATATTATTATACTTAATCAACTCCTAACATGGCTATAACTCTTTTCCAAGTTATTATACTTATAACATTGATTTGTGGGTATCATCCCCACCAGGTTTTTTTTTATTATCTTAATAGGGTTTTCTTCAAAAACAAATATTGGTGTTATTGTGTGCTCATGTGTTATAGTTTTTTTGCATTATGCACAAGGTTTCTAATTGGAATTAATTTTAATAAGTTTTCATAAACTAATTCACGCCCCCCCCCTTCCCCCTCACTTGATTGGGACATTGTTAGTCTAACAATTGGTATCAGAGCTATTGGTCCTCAAAGAGAAATCTTGACCGCTTAAGGAAAAAGATCCAAGTTTTCTTACTTCAAGAAAGAAAGTCCAAAGTTTGATGCAAAGAATTTTGATGCATGTAAAAAAAAAATGAAGACTCATTAGTTTTGTTTGGGATTGGATTATTGGTTGGTGACTAAGAAATATGTATTTCCCAAGGCTGAAGTTTAGTTGGAAGATCCTGCTACAACTGATGATAAAAAGATGTTTTAGTACAACATGGTAGCCAGAGAAGCACTAATAAGTGCATTATCTAAAGGTGAATTCTATGAGATCAGAGATCTAGACAAAGCACATGATATATTGAAAATATTGATAGCTTTATATGAAGGAGACACATACACTAAAGGAACCAAACTTCAAAATTGGAGAGAGAGGATGGAGACACTTCAGAAGAAATAGTAAGGATGTTTGTTCAAAGGGTTACAAAATGTGTGATCAAGATAAAGAACAATGGAGGAACTTACACAAAGGATTAATTAATTTCAAAGATTTTGAGATCTTTGACACTAGCATACAAAACTAAAGTGCATGCCATAGATGAGATCATTCCACTAACTAAGAATTCCACAAGAGAAATGTTAGTGTCCAAGCTAACAACATTTGAGACTGCAAAACTTGAGGCTTTACCAAAAGTTGAGACAACATTCAAGGTGATAATGTATAAAGATAGAAAAGTAGGAACAAGTCTTGTAGGCTCCAACAAAGCAAGTAAACACAATGAATAATTGGGAGAATATACTGAGAAATAGGAGCACATTGAAGAGCTAGAAAAAAATGTGTATGAAAAGATCCTAGCCATGATCACAAGAAGAGAAAGGAAAGGTCAAGGTAAGTTTGAAGGAAAATTACGTTTAAGGTTCTTTAATTACAATAAGGTTGGTCATTTTTATTCTAGATGTCCAACTAGAATTCCTAAAAATAAAGCTAAGTATGGTAAATCTATGAAAGACAAGGATTACTACTATGTTAGTGATGGTGCATCTGATTATGATGGAGATATAAATGATATAATTGGTTTTATGGAAATCAAAGAGGAAGAACCTAACCACAAAGAAAAAGCATTGGTATCTCATGTTGAGAAAAAAGTTGATTGGATCATAGACAGTGGGTGCTCATAACATGACTGGTGATAAAGACAAATTTGTTGAGTTAAGAAAGTATGATGGTGGTGTTGTCAGGATTTGTGACAATACTCCTAGGACAATCATTGGAAGGGGATCTATTACTTTGGATGGTAAAACTAACACTAATGATATTTTGTTCATTGATGGATTGAGACATAATCTATTGAGTGTTGGTCAATTGGTAGACAAGGGTTATCATATACAATTCAAGAATGGACATTGTACAATGATAAGTTCTAGAGGAGATCTAATTGCATCTGGTACAAAGACAAAAGGTAATGTCTTTCACTTGAACTCTCTTAAAGTTATTTTGTTTCCAAATTTGATGATAGTTGGTTATGGAATAGAAGTTTTTGTCATATAAACTTTAATAATATTGTAAGGGAAAGCATCACTAATGCTTTTAGATATCTACCTAAGATTGTGAAGCCAACTAACACAACATGCAGAGAGTGCATAATGGGAAAGAAGACAAGAAGTAGCTTTCCTAGAAAATATTTTTTTGCTAGAAACAAGTTAGATATGATTCATATAGATCTATGTGGACCTACTCAAACAAGTTCATACTTTGGTGATAGGTTTTTCATTATATTTACTGATGATTATTCTAAAATGGTGTGGGTAGGGTTTCTTAGAGAGAAATAAGAAGTTTTTAAAATATTCAAGTTTTTTAAGGCAAAAGTGGAGACAAAGACATGGTTTAAGACCAAATGTATGAGATTAGACAGAGGTATTGAATTCATATCAGGTGAATTTAATACCTTTTTCAAAGAACATGGCATATTGAAATAGGCATTTGCACCTAGAACACCACAACATAATGGTGTGGCTGAGAGAAGAAACAAATTAGTTATTAATGTTGTGAGGACTGGTGCATGAGCACCCCCTCCACTCTTCATAATACCTATGGTGTTCAAAGGAGTCACCCAAGGGAATTCATGTCTAAGGGTCTTTTAAGAATTTTCAAATATTGATTTAATAAGCCAACTTGTAAGGCCTAGTCACCCTTGGTCTGGTTATAAACCATGGGTCTTTGAATATGGTCCATAGGAACTTCTAGATATTTAGAGGATCTTTCAAGGTTACTTTAATGGTTTAATAAAGTTTGGAATATTTAGGATCCAAGGCTTAGACCTGATAGGCTTAGTAGGAGCAAGAATGCAACATTTTGCCAAAAGTTGCAAGATGCAAGAAATGTCACTTGACAACTTTTTTGAAAAGTTACTACCGACTTGTAAAACAACCTCACAATGGTCACAACCTTTGAAAAATGGCTAGATTCATTGTGGGAAGGTCTTCAAATAGCCCTTTCAGGTGGGTGGAAGACAATTTTTATGTAATTTTTGCATTCAATCAATAAAATACCTTATTTTCTCTATGTTTTGGATTATAAACAACACCAGTACCGATTGGTATGGTAGTGTGAAGATGAAGATTGATCAATCTTGTACTTGACATGAATTAGGACTCCAATGCATTTGGATTGAGTTACTTTTGAGGTTGGAGTCGAGAGATAGAAGAATTTCTTTATTTTCAGGAAACCCTCCTGAATCAGGGTTTTAACAAACAATGCCCTAACTTGCTTTTCCTCTGTGGGATCCACATGAAAACTAGGGAAATGAAACTTGGGCCAATGTATTTTAGATCCTCAAGAGTGTAGGAGAAAGGGGATTATTTTGTGAAGTCTTCTTGCAAGCTCTAGGCCAAGCATCTCTATGTGCTTGGTCTAGAATATGGAGGAGTGAAGTGATAGTAGCACTTCGGGGATGGATAAATGAAATATGATGACAGATTGTTGTCTCTTTGGGATTCATAAAATCATTTGAATTAGTGGTTTTCCTTTGGAAAATCAACTGGTGAATATTTCCTTAAGTAGCTAAGCCAATTAGCCCTATTAGGACTAGTGGAAAAGGAATTGTTAGATATTGTTCTTATTGGTTGAGACCTTGTGATCTAGAGGTTTGATACAACTTAATAAAGAGTATCCAAATCTACAAATTGTTTTGTAGATTCTTGTAAAAATATGGAACTAAGTCCCTAGATCCTTGCTCAGAGGGCTACAAGCCCAGAAGGCCTAAAACTGAGAACTTGTTGTCCCAAAACCTATAAGGTGTGGATATTATTCCCATAAGAGACATATAGTGAGCATGGAACCTTTCCATCCCCTTCCCAACCCAAAGGTTCCCATTCCAAGATTGAACCAGTAAAGGGAACTTCATAGTAGGGATTACTGAGTGTCAGGAAACTACTTGGTGAATCAATTGAGCCCACTCAGTTAACAAAGGAACTGAGTATCAAATGAGCGCATTCAGTCAAGGAATTAACCTAGTGTCAGACAAGCCTGGGGAAGAAAAAACTAGTAAAAAGCATAGCATCCTCCAATGAGGATAGTAGATTTGTGTTTGTTGTAGGATCTTCTAATGGTGTAGAGCACTCTCCTAAGCCCACTTTAGGTTTAGAGAAACATTGAAGGTCTCACCACTTACCGAGTTGCCTAAATAGGGGAGAGATTTGTGTCAAGTGGTATTAGACCATCCAATATCCTTAGGGTAAAGATATAACAACACCATGGAAGGAGAATATGAAGGAGGATTGTCATCAAGGATGACCAATGCATAGATAGTAAGATACCTAAGAGAGACAAGGAAAAAGTATGATGAACAAAGAGACACCAAGATGTAGCAGATGAGGCAAGAAATGGATAGGCTTAGGGAAGAGCTTCAAAAGAGAAGTAGTGGAAACTCTAATGCTATCAAAGAAGGGAATGATGAAGAACCCCTTGAGCAAGAGGAAGAAGAATGTCCTATAGACTAGAGGCTACTTATGAAGACTCTAAAGTCTATGGAGATTATAACCATGGACGCCAAGCTTGAGTTGCCTACATACAATGGGAAGATGGACCCAGATGTTGCAATGGATTGGGTGGATGCCCTAAATAGTTTTTTTTATTGTGAAGACATCCCTGAGAATCAGAGGGTGTAGATTTCTAAGTCAAAGCTCAAAGGCTCTACACTCACATGGTGGAACTTTACTCAAGATGATAGGGTGAATAATGGAAAGAATCCAGTCACCACTTGGAAGAAGATGGTGACCTTGCTTAGGGAAACTTATGTACCTAAAGATTATGAAGTCCAACTTCATAAAAGAAGAATGAGTCTAAGATAGAAGGAGATGGATTTCTCTAGTTACACTAAAGAATTTTAGAGATTGGTAATGAAATCCAAGCTTGATGAATCAAAATGTGTGAAGCTTGCTCAGTATATGAAAGGCCTAAGAGTCTCAATTCAAGATAAACTTAGTTTGAGAAGCCCTACCAACATAAACCAATGCTATCAATTAGCATTGAAAGTTGAAGAAAATTTTAGGAGGAATGAACAGAGTGGTAGAGGAAAAGATAAGAATGAAAGAGGTAGAGGAAACTTTGGAGGAAGAGGATAGAACAATAGACCACAAGGAAAATCCAATAAGGAGAACACCCAAGGAGAAAGTAGTTCAAGAGGTGGATATAGAGGAAGAAGAGGAAATGGTAGAGGTAGAAATAGAGGAAGAAACAATGGGCATATTAGGTGCTATAACTGCAATCAAATAGGGTACTACACCAATAGGTTCCAAATAGAGACAAGTAGAATAACCAAGGTGAAAGAAGAGCCAACCTAGTGTAAAAAGATGGTGTTGATAGTGTGCAAGACTATATTGGAGAAGATGGATTAAGCCTCATGATGAAGAGGAATCTGATCCAAGAACCCATTCTGATGGACCCTCCTATAAGAAAGAGTCTTTTAAGGACCAATTGCAAAATCCATGGAAAGGTATGCAAGTTATTAACTGATTCTGGTTCTACTAAAAATCTTGTATCTAGAGAAATGGTAGATAAATTAAAACTAGAAAATATACCCCACCCAAACTCATCCCATGTATCTCGGTTGACAAAAGGGAAACAGACCCTCATAAATGAACAAGATTGGGAAGATTTCTCCATTAAAGACTATAAGGATAGAGTCCTTTGTGATGTTGTAGATATGGATGTCTATCACCTTTTGTTAGGATTTCCTTGGACGTATGATCTGTAGGCTAAACATGATGGAGTCACAAACAAATACTAAATTATTCAAAATGGTCACAAATACAACCTGCTCCCTCTCCCCGATCCTCAACAAGAAAAACCAAAAGAATAGTTAGTCATACTTGCAGGAGAACAAGAGATGATCAACATTATTCAATATTTAGAGGTAGGATATGCCTTAGTCCTTAAACCAAAGGAGAAGATAGTGCACAAATAAGTACAGATGGAAGTAGACAATCTACTGTAGAAGTACAAAGGAATAGCTATAGGAGACACACCAGATGAACTCCCACCATTGAGGGACATCTTTCATCAAATAGATTTCATTATAGGTGCTTCCCTACCCAACAAGGCTTCTTATAAACTCACTCCTGATCAAAATGTAGAAGTCACTAGACAAATCAGTGAATTGATGACAAAAGGACTCATACAAAAGTCTCATCCCTTGTGCAGTCTCAAGTGTTTTGTCCCTTAAAAAGGATGGAAAATGGACACTATGCATTGACTCTAGGGCAATAAACAAAATAAAAATCAGATATAGATCCCCATACCCAGGCTTGAGGATATACTAGACCAACTTGGAGGAGCATGTTATTTCTCTAAAATTGACCTTAAATATGGTTACCATCAGATAAGAATAAGGTTGGGAGATGAGTGAAAGAATGCATTTAAAACCACTGGCAGATTATATGAATGGCTTGTGATGCCATTTGGCCTTAGCAATGCTCCTAGAACCTTCATGAGATTAATGAACAAAGTGCTTCATGATTTTATAAACAAGTTTGTGGTGGTCTATTTAGATGACATCCTAATCTTTAGTGAAACTATAGGAGACCACATGAGACACTTGGAACAAGTTCTCCAAAGACTACAGGAGAAGAAATTGTCTATCAACTTAGAAAAATGTACATTCATGTAGCAAGAGTTGATATTCTTGGGTTTTTTAAATCTCAAAGGGCACTTTAAAAATAGATCCTAAAAAGGTAGAGGCTATCATTAATTGGCCCATACCAAAGACTCCAGGAGAAGTTAGGAGCTTTCATGGATTGGCTACCTTTTATAGAAAGTTTATCAAAAAATTTAGTCACATTTGTGTACCTTTACTTGATACCATCAAGGGTGGTAGAAAAACAAAATTCCAGTGCACAACACAAGAAGATGAATCTTTTAAGTATTTGAAGGAGAGAGTAGATCAATATCCCATTTTGGCACTACCTACCTTTGACAAATTATTCACAGTGGAGACTAATGCTAGCAATCTGGCCATAGGCACAATCCTCGGTCAGGATGGAAAACCAGTGGCTTTCTTCTCTAAAAAATTGAATGAAGAAAAGAAGAAATATAGTACATATGACTTGGAACTTTATGCTATGGTTCAAGCCCTCAAGAAATTGAGGCACTACTTTCTTCATGAGGAATTGATTGTCATTACAGATAATCATGCTTTAAGTTTTCTGAATAGTTAGGATAAATTAAGCTACAGGCACATGAAATGGGTTGAACAACTCCAATCATTCACATTTTATATAAAGCATAAGAAAGGAACTTCAAAAAAAGTAGCAGATTCTCTTAGCCAAAAAGTAATTTTGGTAGAAGAAGTGTAGTTACAAGCATAGGAATTGATGCCCTCAAGCACCTATACAAGGATGATTCAAACTTTGGTGATATCTACAAGGTTTTCTCTACTCTATCAGATGCATATAATACTACTTATTTAAAATATTTATTATAGAATGGCCTTTTGTTCAAAGGAGGTCAACTTTGTATTCCTAAATGCTCCATGAGAGAAAATCTAATTAGAGAGAAACATTTTGGCACACTAGGAGGTCATTTTGGCATAGATAAGACACTTGAACTAGTAAGGAGAAACTATCATTGGCCCCGGTTACCCACTGATGTCAAAAATTTTGTTGAGAAATGCACTATTTGTCAAAGGACTAAAGGAGCCAGGACCAATCAAGGTCTCTATCAACCACTCCCTATTCCAACAAAGCCATGGGACAATGTGAGTATGGATTTTGTCTTAGGACTTTTGACAACTAAACATGGATTTGATAGTATCTTTGTTATAGCTGACAAATTTAGAAAAATAGCACACTTTGTTCCTTGTAAAGTTTCTAATGATGCTTCGCATATTGCTAACTTGTTCTTTAAAGAAGTGGTTAGAATTCATGGATTGCCAATATCCATTATCTCAGACAAAGATGTCAAATTCCAAGGGCACTTTTGGAGAACCATTTGGAAAAAGTTGGGGACAGTCCTGTCATTCAGGTTTGCATACCATCTGTAGACATATGGGAAAAATGAAGTTGTAAACATATCATTAGGAAACCTTTTAAGGTGTCTAACAAAACAATATGGGCAGACTTAGGATTCTATCCTTCCTCGAGTAGAATTTTCTTTCAATGATTCAGTGAACAGGTCAATGGGGAAGACACCATTCCAAGTGAATTATGGACTTCACTCTAGAGGAATTATGGAATTGAGAGATTTATCGACTAACTTTAAAGTCAGTGCACAAGGTGAAGAATTGTTTGCATGGATCAAACACATTCATGATCAAGTCTGAGATACAATGAGTCAGAATACTACAAAGTACAAACAACAGGTAGATAAGAAGAAAAGACATGTTACTTTCAAAGAAGGAGATCAAGTATGGGCATACCTGAATAAGGAAAGGCTACCCAGGGGACACACCAAACTATAGATGCAAAAGATTGATCCCGGTCAAATACTTCATAAATTTGGGGATAATGCTTATGAAATTTCTTTACCCCCTACTTTTTATATTTCTCCTATCTTTAACATTTGTGATCTCACTCCTTTTAATGGTGATGCAAGGTCTAATAACATTTTGTAGGATACTACACAAACATAGGCAAAATGGATAAAGGACTTACCACTAAGACAACCATTGTAGTTGGAAAAGATTCTGGACTCTAAAGTTGTCAAGTAAACTAGGAAGAAGACCTACAAAGACTACTTGGTTAAATGGAAGGAGTTACTTGACATTGATGCTACATGGATGAGTGAAGAGTGTATCAACAAGCATGGAACCTTGATTCAAAAATTGCTCTCAAGTGGGACTTGAGTTTTTAAAACAAGGGAGTATGGTGTAGGAGAACCCCCTCCACTCTTCACAACACCTATGGTTTTCAAAGGAGTCACCCAAGGGAATTCATTTCTAAGGGTCTTTTAAGAATTTTCAAATATTGATTTAATAAGCCAACTTGTAAGGCCTAGTCACCCTTGGTGTGGTTATAAACCATGGGTCTTTGACTATGGTCCATAGGCACTTCTAGGTATTTAGAGGATCTTATGTATCTTCCAAGGTTATTTAATGGTTTAATAAAGTTTGGAATATTTAGGATCCAAGGCTTAGACCTTATAGACTCACTAGGAGCAAGAATGAAACATTTTTCCAAAGGTTGCAAGATACAAGAAATGTTGCTCGACAACTTTTTCAAAAATTTTCTACCGACTTGTAAAACAACCTCCCAATGGTCACAACCTTTGAAAAATGGTTGGATCTATTGGGGGAAGGTCTTCAAATAGCCCTTTCAGGTGTGTGGAAGACAAGTTTTATGTAATTTTTGCATTCAATCAATAAAATCCCTTGTTTTCTCTATGTTTTGGACTGTAAACAGTGTGTGTACAAATTGGTATGGAAGTTCAAAGAGGAAGATTGATCCATTCGACACTTGACATGAATTAGGACTCCAATGCATTTTGATTTAGTTACTTTGGAGGTTGGAGTTGAGAGAAAGAATAATTTATTTACCGGGTTTTCAGGAAACCCTCTTGAATCAAGGTTTTAAAAACAATGCCCTAACTTGCTTTTCCTCCATGGGATTCCCATGTGAATTGGGGAAATGCAAGTTGGGCCAATGTCTTTTAGATCCTCAAGAGTACAAGAGAAAGGGGATTTTTTTGTGAAGTCTTCTTGTAGGCTCTAGGCCAAGCACCTCTATGTGCTTGGTCCAGAATATGGAAGAGTGAAGTGACAGTAGCACTTTAGGGGTGGATAAAAGAAATCTGATGATAGATTGTTGTCTCTTTGGGATTCCTAAAATTATTTCAATCGGTGGTTTTCCTTTGGACAATCGATTGGTGAACATTTCCTTAAGTAACTGAGCCAATTAGCCCTATTAGGACTAGTGGATCATGAATTGTTAGATATTGTCCTTATTATTTTAGACCTTATGATTTGGAGGTTTGATACAACTCAATAAAGGGTATCCAAATCTAAATTTTTTTTGTAGATTCTTGTAAAAATTGGGAACTGAGTCCCTAGAACCTTGCTCAGAGGGCTACAAGCCTAAAAGGCCTAAAAATAAGAACTTGATGTCCCAAAACTTGTAAGGTGTGGAAATTATTCCCATAAGAGACATATAGTAAGAATGGAACCTTTCCATCCCCTTCCCAATACAAAGGTTCCCATTCCAAGTTTGAACTAGTAAGGGTGCTTCACAGTGGGGATTATCGAGCATCAATAAACTACTCAGTGACTCAACTGAGCCCACTCGGCTAACAAAGGAACCAAGTATCAACCAAGCCCATTCGGTCAAGGAATCAACCGAGTGTCAAACAAGCTCGGGGAAGTAAAAACTAGCAAAAGGCATAGCATCCTCTAGTGAGGATAGTAGATTTGTGTTTGTTGTAGGATCTTCAAAAGGTGTAGAGCACTCTCCTAAGCCCACTTTGGGTTCAGAGAAACACCGAAGGTCTCACCACTTACTGAATTGCCTAAATAGAGGAGAGCTTTGCATCAAGGACTATGTTAATTGAGGGAATAGTTGAATGCATGCATTGGAGAGAGGTAGTTAACACTGTAGTATATATAATGGATACAGTTTAGGTTAGAGATGGTATTGGTAAGACACCTTATGAGCTATGGTTTGGTCATACCCTTACTATTAAGTATTTCATATTTTTTGGTAGCAACTGTTACATTACAAGGGATGATAGCATAGGGAAATTTTATGAAAGGAGTGATGAGGGCATATTCCTTGGGTATTATACAAAGATTAAGGCTATAGGACCCCTCCATTTCCCTCATCTTGGTAAGAACGCTTTGGTAAGCACTATTGTTATTTCTTGAAAAACTTTCCGTAGATTTTATGTGAAGTTATTAGATATCTTGACTGTAGTTCATCAAATTAATTAGAATAGATTTCATCTTCAAACAAATTCATGGAATATGTTAATTTAAGATATATTGTTTTGAAGTAATATTATTTTTGGTAAATTATCATGGTGTTAGAACATGAAGATGAATATATGTGCTTACATGATAGGATGACTCAATAGAGAGAGAATGTATAACAGATTTCATTATGTGGGAATTGCATAGCGGAATAGTAGAATTTATGATGTTAGGGTCAATGTTTAACATAGTCCAAGGCCGTCTTGATTTAGGTTGGATTAGTGTATACTAGGATCAAACATATTAGTTGAGTGCCTTGTGATGAATTGAGATAATGATATTGTAATAGGATACACTCTTGCATGTTGGTATGGAAGTCTTAAGTGTGTTGATATCAAATTTTATTGGATTATGTTTTACCTACTTATGGTTAGGTTTTAAACGAAATGATATAGGGAACTGAAATCCTAAATCATATATTGATATATGTGATTGATTGAATTAATGAATTATGCTTTGCATTATGGTTAGAGAATATATATGAGTATAGTTTATGTGGATTTGAGTCATGTAACTAGATAGGAGAGGTGTTCAATTTGCTAGATACATGTTGATTTCTCTATTTCATAAATGGAAAATGTAGATTTAAACATGTGAAGGTTATTATGAGATGTCGTAATATGTTGATCTATTTTCTCTAAATATAGAGATTGATTTATATGATGTTTTAATTGGATTATATGCATAACCTATCTTGGACTACTGATACTTTTACAAGTGTGGAGGTGGATAACCATGGACACTGCGGGGAACCATTGCTAAGGAATTATTGTGAGAACCCCTGTGGAACCAAGGTCAACCCTAAGAAGGGAATGACCTCGAATGTAAAAGTGTTTTATTTGTAAATTATGTTCTGTAAATAATGTGAGATGTTATTTGTTATTTCCTTGTTGGCATGCCAAGTGTTGTGTTGTGATGTACTCCTTATGTGGTGTCACTTCACACTAGTGATGTGACATGGAATGTCAATGTGGGGTGGGTTGAGTTAGTGTAACCTTGAGTGACCTATAAGTATCCCTAGGTGTGTTTTCTTGGATAGGGAGCCTTGATGGTAGTCTCATCACTCATTTTCGTGAGTCTTCTTGGAGTGGGCTTTTGGAGAGTTAAAATTGACCCTAGGGAGTGCTTTAGGCTGGTTTTGACTTGCCCCAAGGGTATACTATGGGGTTGGGGGTATTTCTAGGCCACATTGAGTGTTTTAAACTCAATTTTCATCCTTCAAAAATGATTGGGAAGAGTGTGACGAATTTTGGGGAAAGACAAAGTAACTTTTTCTCTTCTCAAAAAGTCTTGGGAAGGTCAGCCAATAGGGTAGGCCTCTTCTCCTAGGAATTTTGGGGGATTGTGTTGGAGTCCATTTTAGAGGAGAGTATGGGGAACATTTGGGCTGTTCACCCACTCTCTATCTTTAGAGACAAAGCTGGAGACTAAGGAAGAGGGATGGCTAGAGAGAGAGAGGAGAGGAGCTACATTTTGTGCAGGCTTGGAGGAGAGGTTGGTGCTACAACCATTTCTGGTTTTTTTTATGTATGTTGTTGTATGTGCTCATGGACTACAAGTTTTCCTTTCTCCATGAAGTGATCAATGTTATTGTGAAGGTGGTTGTAGTGTTGTGAGAAATCTATTTGTAATTTTGGTGTTGATTCTTTCTTGTTTTCTTCTTGAGTTTGAAGGGTTGTAAAAAGGGTGTCCCTCACCCTCCTTATGGATTCATGAGTGATCAAATGTGATAAGCTAAAATGGGAGTAAGATGTGATTATGTAGTCCTAAGTGGTGAAATATGTGTTTTTGTGAATGTATGTGCCCTATGTCTTATGTATTTTTATCCTACCTTAGCATAGATCCCCAAGCTTGGGGGTTGGCTAGGGCATACTGAGGGCCTCATGATGCCATATGGTAGGGTGGAGAGAACCCATGGTTATGCTATTTTTTGATTATGCAGGTTTTGGGTGTGATGGGATCTTTGAGGCAAAAGTTTAAGTTGAGGAAATCTCATGTTTTGCAGCCCCTTGGAGCAATGTGTTTTGTATTGAAGGAAAGGCATGCTTCCTAGTTTTTGTATCATAGGAAATATTACAATAATGTATATTTGATGTGGAAATTCTATTGAGGTATTTCATTTGATTTCATTTGTAACCTGTTGTATGAGTAATGTATTTAGAGAAAATCTAGCTTTACTTGTGTTGAAGCTTCAAAATGGAAAAAGTAACCCTGAGTACTATTGTTGTTAAATATTGCATGATGAAGGAAGCTTAGTAAGATTTAATTTAAACTAATTATTTAACATTTTAGTAAACTGAAATTTTTTAAAAAAAGTTGTTGCAGTTTGGCCCTTGCCCAAGAAATTTTGGGCATGACAAAGGCTTATAGATACTATAATCTGAGAACTAGAAAGATGATTGAAAGTGAAAATGTTAGGATTGATGAAACGTTTCAAGTACAAGAAAGAGCTTGTGAATTTAATTCTCATGGTCTAGAGTGGGAAGGACTAAATCAAAATAATCTGAGCCAAAATCAAGGTCAGAATGAAGAACAAGGACAAGAAACAAATCAGGACCATTCACAATTTTTTTTTATGATAGATATTAATCTAAATAAGTAGATATAGGTGTCTAGGACACCTAAATATGTGAAAAGGAATCATCCATAAAACCATATCATTGGAGAAAATAGTAAAGTCACTACAACAAGGTCAGAAACTAGGGATACATAATCTATTTGATTTCACAGGTTCAACCAAAGACTACTGATGAAGCATGTAGAGATGAAGCATGGATCAAAGAAATGGAAGAAGAAATGGATCACTTACAAAAGAAAAAAACTTGGGAATTGGTTCCTAGACCTAAAGAAAAGAATTTTATTTTCACAAAATGGTTGTTCAAGAATAAGATGAATGAAGATCGTATTGTGACCAGAAACGAAGCCAAATTGGTATGCATGGGATATTCACAACAAGAAAGAATTGACTTTGAAGAAAATTTTGCACCTGTTGCGAGGTTGAATGAAGTTAGGTTACTATTTGATGCATTGGAAAGTGGAACTACAAACTCTAGGGTCTTCAAAGGCCTTTCAAATGCAAAAGTTGAACAAATGACTCAAGGATCCCCAAGTGCACCCAATGGCTCCAAATGGGTGAAATGAATAGGAAGACCTACCCCCTACCTCTAGCACCTTAGATCATCTTCATACATCCTTCCAAACTTTTTTAAATAGTTTACAAACCCCCTAGATAGTATCAAACACGTCAATCCACTCCTAAGCCCAAATAGGCCTAGTAGCCCTCAAACTAGGTAATCAACCAGTTAACTCCAAAAATTCCCTAAGCACTCTATAATATAATATAATATTAAAACACCCTTTTGGACATTCTTCAACATATCAAAAAATAAGCATCAATTGTTTTGGACCGTCACCCCAAAAAAATTGCTCCATATTTCTTGCTAGGCCTAATTGACCTATTTTATAAAGAAATTACAAGAAATAATTGCTCCCAAACTTTTCCATTTTCAAAAAAGTTATTAAATGGCTCTAATTAAATAAATATGGAACCAAATTGACCCTATGGTCTTTCTAGACATGAAAGCCCCAAATTGCTCATTAAAACCCTCTAAAACTAGGGCCTACTCAATGTTAACCCTCTAAGAACTATCTGAATCCCAAAAAAATTGATTCACCATTAGTTTTACATATCCTAATGTATTTAAACATAAAATTATTCCCTCCTTTGGACAAAAATCTTATTGCTATACCTTAGCCTCCAATATGGTGTTCCTTCAACAAAATTAATTGGTGATCACCCACTTTCCCTTACTCCTCTACACAATACCTTGTTAGATAATTATAATACATTTTATTCTAATTTCATTCCATGAGAATCAATAATTTTCATTCTTGGAATGACACCTAATCCATTGAAGATAATCAAAATGTCACTAAAAGATGCACTCCCCTCTGACTGTCAGCAAATACAGTGATTGATCAAACAAAATGAAAACTTAGGACATCTGAAAGCCTTCCAAAACTTCTTATTTTGGTTATTCAAAAATTTAGAGATACATTATAAAAAGGAACATATCAAACCACCATGAAAGTACTGTAGAATTAGTTATTTTATTGCTTCCAAAGACACAGTCCTTACATTCTCTTTCTTCTCCATACTTTCCTCAATCCTCATGCCTTGACTAGGCTATGTAGCATGGATTATAAATATACCAACCAATCCAAAATGGTTTCCCTTCATTACAAATGCATTTATCCCATTTAACAAAGTTTCCCTCCTAATTGGCACTAGTCATTAGGATTTAAATATTTGAATTGTAAATTTTTGTTTTATTATTGTATTTGTATTCTAACTTCTTAATTCTTGTATCTTTCTTCACCTAGGACCTAATAACTGATAAAATCCACTTAAATCCCCTTAGGAACTATTGGCCCCCCTTACAAGAAATTTTGATCCTTAGGTCCTTATCAAGACCTTTCGGACCCTTGATCATTACATTGGTCTGATCATTACAAATGGCCATGATTGGCCTCAAAACATCCCAATTTACTTTAATTTATTTCCTGAAGTCTCCCTTCATGTCTTGGACCCTCTTATGTTAATGCATTCTCCTAGGTGCCCCTGCACCATACTCCCCTTGTAGAAAAGAAATTTTTCCCCAAAATTTTAAGGGTCTTGTCTTCACACCTCCTATCTTCCTTGAAGGAGTTCTGCAACTTTTTCTTCCCTAGGACTACTACAAGTAGTGGTTGTCGTTGCACCAAAAGATCGACCTATTAATGCTCGATACAACCACTAGACTTATAGAAGATACATGAGGTGATTAAGCCATGTCATGAATCTCGAGGGGAGTGCTGACCATTTTTCCAACAATCTCCCCCTAAGTGTTACCCAAAGGGATTCAAACCCATGACCAAGCTCTAATACCACTTGTTACAAGTAGTGGTTGTCGTTGCACCAAAAGATCAACCTGTTAATGCCCGATACAACCACTAGACTTATAAAAGACATAAGAGGTGGTTAAGACATGTCACAAATCTTGAGGGGAGTGCTGATCATTTTGCCAATAGGGACAACTCTCTATCTCCTCTTTTTGAACTTGCAACCACATTATTAGCAAAAACAAACATAGGATTAATGCTTTCATTTGACTTTTTCTTGAGACAGTCATCTTTAGATTGTGTATGTTACTTCTTATTATGTATTTTAGGATCCAAATGACCCCTGTCACTACCTTCATGGAAAAAAAATTCTCACCCTTCATTGGTGAATCAATAGGAAACCAAAGTGTGCTCACTACTACTCCTTTCTCCCCAATATTCTACCACCTTGTCATCTTATGTTCACTATCATTGCACTTTGTTTTCAGCACCAAAAAGGATTTTTTTATCCTCTAATCTTCTTCCATAGACATTTCCTTCTCATGGTCCTATAAATCAATATACTTCTTCTTTCCAAAGAAAATGATTCTTGATTCATTAGCATTACAATTTGGAAACGGTGTGAAGGTGAAAACTTTACCATCCTTGTGAACCATGTAAGTGTTTTCATAACCATCATGAATGGTCCTCCTCAAGGATTGACATGGCCTTCCTAAAAGGATGTGACAACATGTCATGGGAATTATGTCACACAATATTACCAGTTCTCTATACCCTCCGATTGGAAAATTCACATAAGCTTGCTTGCTAACCAAGATAATTTGTTCATCACTTATCCAAGAAGCTTTATAAGGCCTAGGATGTTTTAAATTTCTCAAATGCAACTTATCAACCATCTCATATGAAACTAAGTTTTCAAATGATCCAGAATCAATTATCATTTTGCAAACTTTACCTTGACTTAAACAAGTGGTTTTAAAGATGGATACCTGTGGTACCTTCTAAAATGGTTCTCTTCTCATCACGAGGCCTTCCCCACTTTCAAGATATGCATAGTTTATCCATCTTTCTCCCTCTTGTTTTACATCTTCTTCATTATCACCTTTGCATTGTGTTAATGTCACTCTCCTACTAGACTTCCTTGAATCTTTCTCAGGACACTTGTAGAAAGGATTCCCTACCTCTCCATAAGTGTAACACTTACCATTAAAGGTGTTGTTTCCTCTACCTGCACCAAATATGCCACCACCTCTTTGTCCATTTCTTTACTCATTCATAGGCTCCTTTCCCTTATCACTATTGTTTTGTTCTTGTCCTTCATTGGATCTACCACATCTACCCATGTTTGTCTGGCCTCTTCCACCTCCTTTCTTTCTTTCTTCCTTTTTAACTTGTCCTCAGCCCTGATGGCTAACTTATAATATTCTTCCACCATACTAGGTGTAGCAAGACTAAGTTCATTTTTTATGTTTAACCTTATCCCTCCCATGTACCTTGCTACCTTTTCTTCCTCTTCTTCATCATGAGAAACTATGATATCTAACTTGTGATACTCCTTGGTGTACCTTTGGACATCCATGTCCTTTTTCCTCAAACTTTGCATCTTTTTGTACAACTGAACCTTTTAGTCCTTAGGAATGAACTTCTCCTTCATCTTATCCATCATCCATGGCCATGAAGTTATTCTAGGCACTCCCTTCTTCCACCTATCTTCTTGTAGGAAATCCCACCATAGCAATGCATGCCCCTTTAAACTAGACTTTGCAATCTTCACCTTGTGACCATCTACCACATCTTTAGAATCAAAGAAGTTCTCCACTACACTAAACCAGCCAATCAACTCTTCCTCATTCATTTTACCATCATACATAGGAATATTAGGCTTACCCTTTTAATCATTCCCTTTAATGGCTTTAGCCAACTTAACCATTCTTGCATCATCTAGGTCTAACTCTTCCCTTGGTGCCCTCTCTTCTTCTTCTTATTCAACCCCTTCTTCATGGTCTTCTTGTTTAGTGTATTCTTTCTTCTTATTCTTCATCTCTCTTCTTATATTTTACATCTCAACCTTCATCTTCTTGTTCTCCTCTTCTTTCAACATTGGAATCTTGGCAAGCTCAATGTTAGTCATCCTTGGAGGCATTTCTTGAGCCTCTTCTCCAAATGGATCCAAATATTTTTTAGACATAAACCCTTGTCCTTACCCCAAAGGTATCTTTCTTTCTCTTCTCAGTGGTGCCTTTCACCAAGTGTATTTTTTGTGTTCTTTTCTACTAGGTGGTGTCCTTCAATGAGTGGGTTTGGTGTGTTATGTTATACTCGGTGGTGTTCTCCACTAAGTGGGTTTGTTGTGTTTTGTGTTGCTCCTTGGCCTAGATCCTTGCAAGGATTCCTTACCCAAGGGTTCCTTTCCCTTTCTATGATACCACTTTGATGCAGAGGCAATTGGAACTACAAACTCTAAGGTCTTCAAAGGCCATTTAAATGCAAAAATTGAACAAAGGACTCAAGGATCCCCAAGTGCACCCAATGGCTCCAAATGGGTGAAATGAATAGGAAGAAATACCCCCTACCTCTAGAACCTTAGATCATCTTCATACATCCTTCCACATTTTTTCCAATATCTTACAACCCCCCTAGATAGGATCAAACACTTCAATCCACTCCTAAGCCCAAATACACCTAGTAGTCCTCAAACCGGGTAACTGACCAGTTAACTCCAAAAGTTTCTAAATAACTCCAAAATATAATGGTAGATTAAAATACCCTTTCATAAATTATTCAACATATAAAAAACTAAGCACCATTTGTTTTGGACCATCAACCCCCAAAATAGCTACTCCATATTTCTTCCTAGGCCTAATTGACATATTTTACAAAGAAACTACAAGAAATACTTGCTCCCAAACTTTTCCACTTTAAAAAAAATTATTAAATGTCTTTAATTGAAGGAATATGGAACCAACTTGACCCTATGGTCTTTCTAGACATGAAATCCCCAAATTGATCATTCAAACTCTCTAAAACTAGGGCCTACTCAATGTTAACCCTATGAGAACTATCTAACCCCAAAAAAAGGTTATTCACCATTATTTTGACATATCCTAATTCATTTAAACATAAAATGATGCCCTCCTTTGGAAAAAATTCTCACTTCTACACCTTAGCCTCCAATTTGGTGTTCCTTCAACATGATTAATCGGTGATCACCCACTTTCTCTTACTCCTTTGCACAATACCTTGTTAGATAATTATAATAAATGTTATTCTAATGTCATTCCATGAGAATTGGTAATTTTCACTCATGGAATGACACCTAATCTATTGAAAACAATCAAACTGTCACTAAAAGATGCACTCCCTTGTGATTGTTAGAAAATATAGTGATTGATCCAAAAAATGAAAACTTAGGACATATGAAAGACATCCAAAACTTCTTATTTTCATTATTCAAAATATTATAAATTCATTGGAAAAAGGAACAAATCAAACCACCATGAAAGTATTGCAAAATTAGTTATTTTATTGCTTCGAAAGACACAATCCATACATTCTATGTCAAGTCTTTGTACTGTCATCAATCCTCATGCCTTGACCAAGATATGTAGGATGGATTATAACTATACCAACCAATCCAAAATATTTTTCCTTCATTACAAATGCATTTAGCCCATTTAACAAAGTTTCCCTCCTAATTGGCACTAGTAGTTAGGATTTAAATATTTGAATTGTAAATTCTTGTTTTATTTCTCTATTTATATTCTAACTTCTTAATTCATGTATATTTCTTCACCTAGGACCTAATTAACCTATAAATTCCACTTAGATCCCCTTAGGAACTATTTTCCCCCTTACAATAATTTTTTTTCCTAAGGTCCTTATCAGGACCTTTAGGACCCTTGATCATTACATTGGTTTGATTATTACAAATGGCCATGATTGGAATCAAAACATCCCAATTTACTTTTATTGATGTCCTAAATTATTCCTTCATGTCTTGGACCCTTTTGTACTCATGTATCCTCCAAGGTTCCCCTGCACCACTCTTAGTCTATGTTGCATATAAGGATTTCAAGTTCTATCAGATGGATGTGAAGTCAACATTTCTTAATGGTGACTTAGAAGAAGAGGTTTACATTGAGAAACTTGATGGTTTTCCTTTATGAAGTAATGAAGGCATGGTTTGAAGATTTAAGAAGGAATTATATGGTCTGAAACAAGAACCTAGATCTTGGTATGCTAGATTGGACATCTATTTATTACATCTCGATTTCAAAAGAGGTAATGAAGATATAAATTTATGATTGATATGTAATGATGAAGGAATTTTGATAGTAGAAGTATTTTTTGATGACATTATCTTTGGAGGTAATGATGCTTTGAGTAAAAATTTTGTAGAAGAGATGAAGAGTGAATTTGAGATATCTATGATGGGGGAGATAAAGTTATTCCTAGGAATGCAAATAAATTAGAGCAAGAATGATATTTTCATATCTCAGACCAAGTATCTTATGGAGATACTAAAGAAATTTGGCATGAATGATAGTAAACTAGTTGGAACTCCCATGGTAACAGGAAATAAGTTATCTACTTCATATGAGACAAAATGTGTACCTCAGATTGAATACAGATCTATGATAGGTCTTCAATATCTAACACATAGTAGACCTGATATTGCAAGTGCAGTTGGAATTATTGCTAGGTTCCAGGGAAATCCAAATGAAACACATGTTGTTGTAGTTAAGAGGATATTCAAATACCTAAAGGGCACAATTGATTTTGGCCTATGGTATGACAAGTCAAAAGACTTTTCATTAGAAGCATACAGTGATGCAAATTGGGTAGGTAGTGTATATGTGATGCAAGAGCATCCTGGGTGTAAGAGAAATCTTGCATCACCCAAAAAATATTTGATGAAGGGTGCTCCCCTTAATACCACAAACACATAATAGAAACAGGGAAACAACAACAATATGCAAGAACAGAAAATTGGCTTCTTATTATCTCCACAAATGTGAAATTACAAACTTTTAGAATTAAAATATGCAAAGCCACATGGGCATTCCCTTACAATATTCTATAGGACAAAGCCTCGAATCAATACCCAGAACTACCTAGACAACACTACGGGCCTTCTTTATATAGGCATTTTCCACCGCCCAAGAAGGTTCCACAAATTTAGCCCTTAGGGCCAAACAAACTTAGAATTATTTTATTTTTCAATTTATTACATCAAAGTCGGCTCAAAATAAATTTTGAAACCTGAACAAAAATTTTGAAGGAAAATTATTTTCCGCCATTTCAAGTGACCCGACTTCTGGAGACCATAAGTCATCACCAGTTGACCTGATGGACTATTATAACCTCATTTTGGAAAGGCCACAAAGCACTCTACAGGCTTGACTAGTATAAGAACTTGTCACCCAAATTTTTGACCTCATCTAGAGCCTCTAAATCCTTCAAAACTGAGTTCAAAGTTTTTGTACCCTGCTGCCAATATTGAAAATCTTCAATATCTTCAAAACTAGACCTGATCTAGCCATGAAACTTTACTGGTAGGCTGATATGACTGAGATGAACCTCCAAATGTAAAATCAGAACATTCTGAGATTTAAGACCAACTTACTAAAAACAACAAGTTTCCATAAATAGCAGCTCTGCACAAGATAGCCCTTATTGAATACAAAAATATAAATATTTTTGGGTGATGCAAGATTTCTCTTACACCCAGGATGCTCCTACATCAGACACCTAAGGTAATTTGAGAAGTGACCCTATCATGACTCAAGTATGCAGAGGAAAACCAAGATGGTTAACCTCCTCCTTTGTTAGCCATGATGAATCTTCAATAGGTCATCCTTTCCATTTGACCAAATACTCTTCATATGTCCTGTTCCTTGTGCTTCTACCAACATGACTATCTAGTATGTCTTCAATCTCCTTGATATCTGAACTGGTTGCTGGAATACTCCATTGTGCTGCTGTAACCTCATCTGCAACACCGCCTTCATGATACTCTATCAGATCTGAAACATTAAATACTGGTGAAATATTTAGCTCAGTAGGCAACTTGACCTCATATGCATTTCCTAAATCATACTTCTTCAGTATCCTGCATGGCCCAAACTTCTTCATTTTCAACTTGTTATATGTACCAACTGGAAATCTTTCCTTCCACAAATGAACCATGACTTCATCTCCAACCCAAAATTCCTTATGCCTCCTTTTCTCATCTACCTTAGCCTTATACTACGCATTCATCTTGGTAATATGCTTCCTCACCTCCTCATGGATGTTCTTCAAGTGTTCTGCAAAACCCTCAGCTGCAGCACTACTTATTTCTCCTTTATCTATCTTTCTCAACTCATATGCATTTCTTGGACTACTCCCATATACAATCTAGAATTATGATTTACCAGTGCTCCTATTGATAGAATTATTGTATGCAAATTCTACCTATGGTAAAATCAAATCCCATCCTATTGGCTTATCCCCAACCAAACATCTCAGCAAATTTCCCAAACTCCTATTCACCACCTCTGTCTGTCCATCAGCCTGTGGATGATGTGATGAACTGAATTTCAAATCTGTCTTCAACTTCTTCCACAATGTACGCTAGAAATATCCAATGAACTTAGTGTCCCTATCTGAAACTATACTCTTTGGCAAACCATGTATTCTAACTACTTCTCTAAAAAATAATTCTGCTACATGAACAACTTCATTAGTCTTCTTGTAGGGAACAAAATGTGCCATCTTTGAAAATCTGTCAACTACTACAAAAAATTGAATCATGTCCCTGCTATGTCCTCAGTAAACCAAGAACAAAGTCCATACTGATATCCTCCCAAGGCTTCTCTGGTATAGGCAATGGCTAATACAACCCTGTATTCTACTTCACTCCTTTAGCCATCTGACATACTCTACAACTCTGTACAAACTTCTTGACATCTTGTTGCAACTATGGCCAATAATAATTCTCACTAACCAAAGCAAGGGTTTTATCATGACCAAAATGTCCATCCAATCCTCCGCTATGCTTCTCCTTGATGATATTCTCCCTCGTAGAACTTCATGGAATGCACAACTAACTCCCTCTGAATAGCATATCATCCTGAATGATAAAATCCAGCCACTTCATCCTGTCTAGAGTAACAGGTTCTTTACAAGCTTTCCAAGCTTCACCAAAATTAGGATCCTCTGGATACAAATTTTTGAGCTCCTTGAACCCAACCACCTCAATCTACATCTCTATCAGCAATAGTTTCCTTCTGCTAAGCACATTTGCAACCCTATTAGACTTTCCACTTTTGTGTTTCAAAACAAATGTATAACTCTACAAAAACTCAACCCATTTCAAATTCCGCTGAGTCAACTTTCCTTGACTATTCAAATATTGCAAAGCTTGATGATCAATATACAAAACAAACTCCTTAGGAAGTAGATACTTTCTCCACTTCTTCAATGCCTGAACTATAGCATAAAATTCCTGATCATAAATAGAGTATTTCCTCTTGGCATCATTTAACTTCTAACTGAAATAAGCAATAGCTTTACCTTCTTATCTCATAATGGCTCCTATTACAGTACCACTAGCATCACAATCTACTTGAAACACCTTATTAAAATTTGGAAGTGCTAAAATAGGTTGTTCTATAACTTTCTATTTGAATAGTTTAAAACTCTTATCTACCCCATTAGTCCACTTGAACTCTTTTCTATCCCCTCTCATTGTTTCAGTCAAGGGTCCACAAATACTGCTAAAATTTTTGATAAAATTTTTGTAAAAGTTATCCAAACCATGAAAAGATCTTACCTCAGTAGCACTCCTTGGAGTAGGCCATTCAAGGATAGCCTATACTTTCTGTGGGTCCATTTTTAGACCTTCTGTTGAAACTACAAATCCCAAATACACTAACTCTTTCTTCACAAAATTGAACTTCTTCAAATTAATCAACAATTTCTCATCTCTCAGCTTCTCAAACACCATACGAATATGCATCATATGTTCCTCCAATGTCTTGCTAAAGATCAAAATGTCATGTAGGTACACAATGACAAACTTACCCAGAAACTCTTTCAGAACGTCATTCATGAGCTGCATGAAAGTGCTCGGTGCATTGGTTAGCCCAAAAGGAATGACTAACCACTCATATAGTCCTTCCTTTGTCTTGAAGGCAGTCTTCCATTCATCTCCTTCTTTGATCTGAATCTGGTGATATCCACTCTTCAGATCTATCTTTGAGAAATACACAGCTCCACTCAAACAATCCATAATATCATCCATTCATGGCAATGGAAACCTATACTTGATTTTGATCTTGTTTATTGCTCTAGAATTTGTACACATCCTCCATTCTCCATTCTTCTTTGGTGCTAATACCGCTGGTATAGAATAGGGCCTCAGACTCTCTCGAATCAACCCCTTCTGCAATAACTCATGTACTTGCCTATTCAACTCTTCACTTTCTGCTGGTGTCATTCTATGTGCTGCCTTGTTTGGAAAATTGGCTCCTAGAATCAAATCCATCTGATGAATGATCTTCCTTACCAATGGTAATCCATTAGGTACATTATTAGATACAATATCTTGAAACTCATTCAACAAATATGCAACCTCTACAGGCACATCCTCTACTTCTTCTTTACCAACTTTTGGAATTAAAAAAAAACACACATGCTCATGCCTCATACCATTTAGGAATTTTCTTCTATTAACAAATGTTATTCTTGCATTACCATATACCTTTTCTTCGGTCTCCTTCAATGGCTTTAGCTTATGTCGCACTCCATCCTTTGTCAAGGAATAGGTATTCGCATGACCATGGTGTACAACACATCTGTCAAACTACCACGGTCTACCCAAAAACATATGACATGCATCCATAGATATGATATCACATAGTACCTCATCTTGGTACCCACTGATTTGAACTTTACTAGGCACTGTTCATTGACCATGACCTTATGGTCATCCTGCACCTAGGCAATCCAATATGGATGTGGGTGTTTTTGTCTCTTGAGCTTCAAATTTGTCACCATCTCTTTTGACACCAAATTTTCAGTGCTTCCACTATCAATAATCACATCACAACATTTACCCTCACACTTGCATCTAGTGTGAAATAGGCTCCTCCTTTGTTTAGGTTCATTCTCACCACTCAGCAGGACTCTTCTATTAATCAGTGTTTCTCCTCTTTCAGCATCTTCTGAATTTGATGATCTGGCATCATCATCTACATGTGCAACTCTAGCCTAGCCTTCATTCCTCCTATCTATCCTTTCTTGGTGTTGAGGACATTCAAATGCCCTATGACCTTCTTCTCCATAGTGAGCCTCTTCTTCCTGAACCTTTTCCTCTTCCTCTTCCTCTCTGATCTTTATTATTTTGATCTTGGAAATGATTGGAATTGTTTCTTCTCTAATTTTGACTGATACTAGCCTCATCCTTCTTTTTCGAATCTTCATTTCAGCCCCCATATGACTGTCCACCAGATCATCCACCATGACCTCTTCCATTTTGTCTACTCTCGAACTTCTTGTTCATCTTTTCCTCCACTTTTAGGGCAAACTGATATGCCTCTTCAATACTATTCATTCGAACTAGATTCAGCTCCTCCTGAATGCTTGGCCTCAACCCATTAAGGTAACGAGAAAATTTCTCCTTATCAAATTTCACATGGCCTATTCTAATGAGGATTCTATAGAACTCCTCTGTATACTCCTAAACAGATCATCCCACTTGCTTCAAACTTTGCATTTTTTTCAGTAGGTCAAGCTCATAATCAACAAGGATGAACTGTCACTTCAATTTATCCACCATCTGATCCCATCTTGTGATTTTATCTTTCCCTCTTCTATTTCTCTCCAATTGAATCTCTTGCCACCAGATCTTCGCATGACCTTTCAGTCTGGCCTTCGTGAATTTCACCCTATCAGGATCCTCAATATCTTCATACTCAAAATATTCTTCACATTCATTGATCCAGTCGATCAATTCTTCTGGGTTAAGATTTCTAGAAAATGTCAGAACCTTGATCTTAGGTCTTTTTCCAATCTTGGAAATGGCCCAAAAAATCCTTTCTTCTTCTTGATTCAAAATTTTTCCTTCTTCTTCTTCTTGATCATCATTTCCTTCTTTGGCTTCATCCTCACTTTCATCTCTGACATTAAGATTCATTCCTCTACAAATCTCTTCTTGCAATGCTCGCACTTGTCTCTGGAGTGCTCTAACCTCAGGTGTTACAACACCAACTCTTCCACCACATTCCCTTCATGGAGGCATTTTTGTGATGCATGCTAAAACCCTAACCACAGTCCTGGTGCAAACTGCCTCACAGTCAGCGATCTGTTTACACAGAAACCCTAACCCATGATCCTGGTGCAAAATGCCTCACAATCGGTGATCTATTTACACACTCAGGAACTCCTACTCTAATACCACTTGATGAAGGGTGCTCCCCTTAATACCACAAACACATAATAGAAACAGAGAAACAACAATAATATGCAAGAACAAAAATTTGGCTTCTTATTATCTCCACAAATGTGGAATTACAAACTTTCAGAATTACAATATGCAAAGCCACATGGGCATTCCCTTACAATATTCTGTAGGACAAAGCCTCAAATCAATACCCAGATCTCTACCTAGAACTGCCTAGACAACACTACAAGCCTTCTTTATATAGGCATTTTCCACTGCCTGAGAAGGTTCCAGAAATTTAGCCCTTAGGGCCGACCAAACTTAGAATTATTTTATTTTTCAATTTATTACATCAAAGTCAGCTCAAAATAACTTTTGAAACCCAAACAGAAATTTTGAAGGAAATTTATTTTCTGCCATTTCAGGTGACCTGACTTCTGGAGACCATAAGTCATCACCAGTTGACCCGATGGACTATTATAACCCCATTTTGGAAAGGCCACAAAGTGCTTTATAGGCTTGACTAGTGTAAGCGCTTGTCACCCAAATTTTCAACCTCATCCGGAGCCTCTAAAGCCTTCAAAACTGAGTTCAAAGTTTCTGTACCCTGCTGCCAATACCGAAAATCTTCAATATCTTCAAAACTAGACCTGATCTAGCCATGAAACTTTACTGGCAGATTGATATGACTAAGATGAACCTCCACATGTAAAATCAGAACATTCTGAGATTTAAGACCAACTTACTAAAGACAAAAAGTTTCCATAAATAGGATCTCTGCACAAGATAGCCCTTATTGAATACAAAAACATAAATATTTTTGGGTGATGCAAGATTTCTCTTACACCTAGGATGCTCCTACATCAATATGACATGAAGAGCATAAGTGGAGGAGCCATTTTCCTTGGGAAGAGGTTAGTTTCTTGGTTAAGCAAAAAGAAGGATTGTATAGCTCAGTCAATAGATGAGTCATAATATGTTACTGCTGCAATTAATTACAGATAGATTGTTTGGATGAATAGATGTTTAAGGACATTGGTGTGAACCTTGGCAAAAATTTATCAGACATTTTGATAACACAAGTATAATGAATATGTCAAAAAAATTTGGTGATTCACTAATAAACAAAATATATTTCAATTAAGTATCATTTTCTGAGGGATAAGGTGAAAGAGAAAGATGTGAAGCTTGAATATGTAAGCACAAAGGAGTAGATTGTAGACATCTTCACAGAACCATTGAACAAAGATATCTTTGAATATCTTAGAGGTAAGCTTGGGGTTAGAGACCCACCTAGAGGGAATTAAGGAGATGCATTATTGCATGAGTCCATAAGCAATCAAATCTATATCATTTGTGGACTTGATGGAGAGGTTTTACTCCTCAAGGGGAGTAATGGTTTAGGCATAGATGATCAAATCAAGGTTATCTTGTACCTGGTAGTTGAAGGTCTTAAATATTTGAAAAAGATACACCTAGAAAAGTAGGCATAAAAGGATGTTTGTAATGACACCCTTTTCTATTGATGTCAAAGGGGGAGAGATATTTGTGAAAACCCCTTACTATTTTAGGGGGAGATTTGAAGAAGGTTGTTGAGAAAGGCTACTTTTTGGATTGATGGTTTTTCACATATGTTTCCATCAATGCCAAAGGGAGATATTGTTGGAATTTTTGTAGCCTATGTTATTGGCATTCATTATTTTTTCATTAATGCCAACATATGTTTCAGTAATGGGATCTAGAAGCTCTAGACAAACTAGATAGACAAGTTGCAGAGAATTGTACGGTCAATATACAATGACTTAGCTCTTGTGAAATGAGATTTTTGTAGCATAACATGTTTACTATTTGTGGTCATGTTCACATATGTTTATATTCTTATTTTCTCAAGTTATGGATTAATTCGCTAAAAATGGTTATAGGGCTAGCGACTGGGAAACTCACAAAGTTGGCCTTAGTATTTGTAGTATAACTTCAGTGTAGAAATGAATTAAACCTTGCAAGATTGGGGAACATTAGAAGACACATGGGAGAGTCTATTATGTGATTGTAGGGTACTAGTATGATTGGTGATATCATATGTGGCATGTACCTCAGTGAAGATTTATTCAAAAGTTGACCCATGAGTGGTAGCATGTTTTTGAATAACTAAGCATGAATTAGTGTTTTGGCTAACTATTTCATCATTTATAATAGTTTTAATATTGTTAAGGATTTTGTATGTATCCTTGCATGGGTCTATGTAATATTTTATGGGAGAGGTCCTATAATTGGCCGACCCAAGAATTATGAATGTAACTTGTATATAAGGAATTTCTTCCATATGATTGAAGAGTGTGGAAGATATGTGAGCTTGCGAGATGTACGGACTACTGATGTAGAGAAGAGGTTGTGCATTGAGGCACAAGGAAGGGACTTTCTTAGCAGTGGTTAGTTATGGATGTCAGTTCAAATAATATTATTGTAAATCTTTTAAATCTTTGGATAGTGAGTAATCAAGGTGGATTTAACCTTCCTTTGGTCAAGTGACTAGGTTGTGAGCTATTTGTAAAAACCTTTAACAAGGTTGTGACTCCTAACAGGGTCTTTCCTCTAACAAGGACCGCACTATTATACTTAATCAAATCCTAATAGGGATGGAACTCTTTTTTGTGTTGTTATACTTATAGTACTAATTTGTGGGTACCATCCCCACTGAGGTTTCTCCCTTAATAGGGTTTTCCTCAAAAAAAATTGGTGTTATTGTGTGCTCACATGTTATAGTTGTTTCTCATTATACATAAGGTTTCTATTTGGAATTAAGTTTAATCAGTTTGCATCAACTGATTCACCCCCCCTCCCCTTGCTCAGTTGATTGGGATATTGTTATTCTAACAAAAAGGGGTCTAGATGACTAAGATGTTAGAAATAGGGAATACTAAGAGGGGGGGGGTTGAATCAGTATTCTAAAAACTTTAACTTTTTCCCAATTATGGATATAATAGATTATCTTAACACATGCATAACATAAGAAGCTAAACAACATGCATAGCAATAAAACTAAAGAACTCATAACACATTATTTGTTCTCGAGGAAACCCTGGCCAAGGGAAAACTTCAGTGGGGATGGTACCCACAAAGATCCACTAATCAAAAGTATCTTGTTAAGAATGTTGACCCTATTAGGAGTCTATTACATGCATATAGTGTCTCAGTCCTGATTAAGGGACTATAGGCCTTGTTAGAAGCCTCAACCCTGTTAGGAGTTGGTAGTACAAAATGTGATTACCAGATGAGCCCACTACCCAAACAAGTAATATACAATATTTATTGATTACAAAAATAGGTCAAGGTACATAACCTTATACTTCTTGCATCAATATCTCTTCACTGCTCTTCACTTTTTCTATTATATTCACATATACGTTACTTCACATTACACTTTTACATTTACATGCTTACATATCTTTATACAAGTTATTAAGATTAATAACTTTCCAGTCTACTATCATAATACAAATATCTTTATCCAAGGGTTAACATCTAGGATGTCATCCCTTTATATTTTTAAGTCATTATTTTGATAAACAAAATAATCCCTTAACTCTTTATCAATTCTGTCTTCATATTTTGTCTTGTCGGCTTAACACTGTCTTTAGTAAAACTGTCATAACTTCTTCCGTACATGTCGTACTAACTTGTGCTATGAGGTGAGTCTTCAATAGTCACCATAGATTCTATGTTCAAGTGTGCAAGCACTGAACTTACTCCAATCAGCATCGCAAACCAAAACTATCATCAGGTTCACTGGTAAAAACACATTGTCTCATACTTAGACAATTTGCATTGCACTCTGACATACTAGCTCTTTGACCTGTGTGATCTTCATGTAGATCATATGTTTCCATAATGACAACATCTATGTAACCAACTCAGGCAAATTGCCAACAATCTCCCCCTTTGTCATTGGTGGCAACATATGAGAAAATTACCTAAGTCTTACAACTTCAAAATCTCAAAATTGTGGCCATAATACAAAAAATATATATACTATCCTTATGACTTTATGAATCCTTTCTATATACTATACTCCCCCTAAGAGTATGTATCCTTAACAATTTTATGCTATATACCTCTCCTCCTTTGATAACAATGACAAAAAAAAGGTAAGGAGGGTAACAAAACTATGTTCACAAAAAGTTATACCTTACTTCAATATCGCAAGGCTGGTAGGCTTGCAACACAATTTGAAAAATTGATCTTCATAGCCTCTAACTCTTTCTCCCATGATTTCTTAATTGAATCTACCACATTAAGTAGTGCGCACAATCCATAAGATGCAATCTCACATGCTTGGAGATTCTCATAACTAAACTTCTGAAAAGATATCTTAGCTGAAAGACATTCTTCCAGTTGCCCTTCAATAGTGCTCAAGTTTATAGAAATGTGTTCTCTCAAAAGAGTGAATCTCTTCAGCTTCCTATCCTTGTTATCTTGCAAAATTCTTATTTCATCATAAATCTTTCAAATTTTCTGCTCAATATCAAATATCTTCACATTGGGGCTCAAAAGAAGGTTTAATTCATTCTAAATTTCTACTTCCTTCACCTTCATCTTCTTATCTTCCTCTGCTACCAAGTTCTTTGATTTTGTACACTAAATGTACAAGGATTTTCCTCTTTCCAAATTCTTTCTCAAGTCCTTTATACAGATATCAAGGTTATTGATATCATTCCTGATATTCTGACTAAGGTCCAAAAGTGTTTTGGCCTCATAAGCTGCTTGAGCTTTCATCTTTGCTATATCAGATAGATTTGTAAACTCATTATCAAAAGTGTTCATTACTTCCTTTTCTCTTTCCAGAGGGTCATCTTTTGCAATTTTTGTAGTAATAATGCCTTGTAATTTCTCAGTAAGCTCCTTCAAGAATCCTTCAAGACTCTTTACTTTCTTGTTCTTTCCAATGATCTTGTTCAAAGATGTGATCAATTCCATCTGATCATCATCATCTACTTCCTTTCCCAAATTCTCAATCATAGAACCAATCTAAGTTTTCTTGCCAGTCTCAAGTGTAAGACTGATTTCTTCTTGAGTAGGAATAGGTACTTTTTTTTTTGCTACTTTAGGTTCTACAATTGTGGTTTTTGTCTTCTCTACTCCTTTGATACTATCCTGCTCTTTAAAGGCTAAATTCTCAACAATGTTTTCAAGATTCTTGAATAATTTTTCATCACTATCCAAGGTGATCTTAGTTCCTTCTACATTCATGACTTCATCCTCAATATTTATGGCTGGTGGAGAGGGAATGTCCTCTTGTTCTTCTTCTTCTACTCCTTGATCTTTAGATTCTGCTACAGCTAATGATTCTCCAACATTCTCTTACATTACCTTATGATTTCTTACTCTATTTCTATGTTAACTTCTTCATATCTACCTCCTATAATCTGAGTGTTTCTCTTCTTGGTTCTCAAATGGGTGTTTAAAGCCTTCATAATTTTATTGAAGCGTACTTCATCTCTCACAACATAGAGTTTTCTTACTAGCTTTTCTCTAATAGCTATGTCTTCTTATGATAGCTATGTCTAGTTTATTGTAAAAGTCATCACAGGTATCTTAGCCTGAATTGTATCAAATTTCTTATCAGATAAAATCATATGTTTTACCACTGCATTTTCTAGATTTAATCTCTTTGCATAATCATAGAGATCATAGTATTTTTTCATCTTTGTAAAGTCTCCATCTTGAATGATATGTTCATTAACCTTCTCAACTCTAGGTTTCCAATTTTTCTTCTTAACAAAAGTGCTTTCATCATCTTTGATTTATGCGATTTTCCTTTGAATTGGTGGTACCAATGTCTTTTGCCTCTTACCAGTAGCAATCTCTTTTACTCTTTTGCTAGGTGTGGAGGAGGTTGATCTAGTGGATATTCTTTCTTCTTGATCCTTCTCTGTTTCTTCCACTTTTACCTTAACTAGTGTTTCTCCTTGCTGTGCTACAATTGATGATATATGTGGAACAGACAAAACTTCTTTTTGTCCAATATCTCTAACTATTGTTGTTGTTTGCTTGGATACTAGGAATTCATGTTCAATCATCCCTATATCTTTTAGAATTTTCTTGATAGTACTCTCAACTCTTTTCTTTGAATGTTTCTCTTCAAGGATGGTCTTTGCGGAGTTGAAGTTCTCCTCAAAGGTTCCAAACCTGTTACAGTGAGTATCCAACTTGCACTTAAGTAATCTGCTCACATATTCTTCTATCTCAATCTCAGATATCTCATAGCCAAGAGGGTCTATGAACTCTGTTCTAGGTTCTACTGCTTCAATGTAAGTAAATTCAGTATCAACCATGAAACATATCTCATTTTTATACTTCTCCATAAGAGACTATGGGATCCTTGATCTACTAGACATCAAATTCTGAAAAGAGTTAATTACCAATACTGTAGTTTCATTTACTTTATCAATAACATGCCTCCCATACACTTGGTTAATCCTTTCCATTGTAGATTGGCCATCATTCCAGTCATTTCTAATGGTGAATGGAAATCTTCTCAATAGATGAAAAAACATATAAGTGATTAAAGATGAAAATCTAAACTGTGAATACTTAGTCTTCTTTATCTTTTCCAAATTCTCAAACAACTGTATCCTCAAAATCTCACACATATCAACTTGTACTTTATCCACACACACCAAATAAGCTACATGTATCATTCCAGTTTCCATGTCATCCTCTCTTGAGTTAGCACAAAACTTAGTTGTTAGGATCTTACAGAAGTATCTAACATCACATTCAATTATTTTCCCTCTTCTTTCCAAAAAGTTGATTTTGTTAACCTGCAAAACTTAAAACTTCTTGCGATCTCACAAAACATAATATTTTTCTTTGCGCTCTTAACCATAGCATTAGAACATCATATAATACCTTGCATTAATTTTTCAAGACTCAATTCATCATATATCAAATTCTACACTAATCTAAGTTCCTATTCTACTATAATTTTCATGAATTAAGTACTTTGAGATGGGTCAGGTAAAGATTCATTCTAACCATTTAATACTTCACCTTTCTAACTACCTTCAATGTTGAATATTTCTCCTTGATCTGTGCTTTTAACAAAATTCACTTCATCTAAATTACTACAACATCCTTTCTGATTGTTGCTTGCATCTTCATTTCTTCTTACATAACTTCTAGGGTTAGGATTGGTATGAAAAACTCTATTGTTAATTCTGCAAAACCTTGTTGTGTGTCCAATCTTGTTACATATCTGACAAACTATTCCATTGTTTCCATATCTTGGTCCAAGCTGATTGATCTATGATCTGCAATTTCTAGCAATGTGTCCAACCTTGTTGCATCTATAACATACTACTCCATTTCTTCTGTTCATATCTTCAATAGGTTCCTTATCTACATGGTTAGTATTTCTAAACATTATACTACTATTGTTATTCTCAACAAATTTAGGTTTTCTACATTCAATAACTCTATGTCCAAAACCATGACAATTATAACAATAACCATTAAGAGGTTTAAATTCCTTACCTATGCAATCTCTCTTCATATGACCAACAGTATTACAAGAAAAACATCTACCTTTGAATTCTCTTTGCATACCTTTAGGTGATTCCTCTTGCTTAGGTGATTCTTCTTCCTTAGGTGTATCTTCATATTTGTTAATCTCATTAGACTTCTTCTCATCTATGCTTTCAGATATTTTTAGATCTGGTTCCTTTCTTTCTTCATTTGCTTTAAAAGTGTTGAATCCAAGACTGTCTTATCATAGAATGGTTTTTGATAAGATATTTGTTCATCAATCTTTTCACTAGTTGAATATAGTCTTTCAAGTTGTTGCTTAGATTGAGTATGTTCTCCTTTCACAATTGTATTGTATTTCTCAAGTTCAGCATACTACAAATTGACTTTCTCAAATTCAGATGTTACTTTACCAAGTTTAGATTTTAGCCCTTCATTTTCAAGCTTAAGATTTTCATTCTCTGATTTCAAATTTGCTTCATTCTTGCCACTTCGATCTTTCATACTTAGCTTCAGATTTTCTATCTTCAGTTCATGTTTAAGGATCATGTTTAAGGATCTCATTTTCTTTTCTAAGTTGTCATCACAATCTTCAATGTGAATTTTGGATTCCTTTTTAGATTTCAGATCTTCCAACTTGTTTTTTAGTTTCTCAATGAGGTTCTTTGCATCATCATATTTTCCTTTTAGAGTATCTCTTTCTTCAATAAGCATATCAATCTATTCAAGAGCTTCTTCAAGATTCTTTTGTAGCTGATCCATATCCATAGAGATCTTACTCAAGCTGTTAGGCTTTCCTTGAATGATTCTTTTTTGAGTAACTAAGCTCTGATACCAATTGTTAGAAATAGGGAATACTGAGAGGGGGGGTGAATCAGTATTCTACAAACTTTAACTTTTTCCCAATTATGGATATAACAGATTATCTTAACACATGCATAACATAAGAAGCTAAACAACATGCATAGCAATAAAACTAAAGAACTCATAACACATTATTTGTTCTCGAGGAAACCCTGGCTAAGGGAAAACCCCGGTGGGGATGGTACCCACAAAGATCCACTAATCAAAAGTATCATGTTAAGGATGTTGACCCTGTTAGGAGTCTATTACATGCATATAGTGTCTCAATCCTAATTAAGGGACTATAGGCCATGTTAGAAGCCTCAACCCTATTAGGAGTTGGTAGTACAAAATGTGATTACCAGATGAGCCCACTACCCAAACAAGTAATATACAATATTTACTGATTACAAAAATAGGTCAAGGTACATAACCTTATACTACATGCATCAATATCTCTTCGTTGTTCTTCACTTTCACTATTATATTCACATATACATTACTTCGCATTACACTTTTACATTTACATCCTTACATATCTTTATACAAGTTATTAAGATTAATAACTTTCCAATCGGCTATCATATTACAAATATCTTTATCCAAGGGTTAAAATCTAGGATGTCATTCCTTTATATTTTAAGTCATTATTTTGATAAACAAAATAATCCCTTAACTCTTTATCAATTTTGTCTTCATATTCTGTCATGTCGGCTTAACACTGTCTTTAGTAAAACTGCCATAACTTCTTCTATACATGTCGTACTAAATTACACTCTAAGGTGAGTCTTCAATAGTCACCATAGAGTCTATGTTCAAGTGCACAATCATTGAACTTACTCCAATCAACATTACAAACCAAAACTGTCATCAGGTTCACTGGTAAAAACACACTATCTCATACTTAGACAATTTGCATTGCACTCTGACATACTAGCTCTCTAACCTGTGTGATCTTCATGTAGATCATATGTTTCCATAATGACAACATCTATGTAACCAACTCAGCTAAATTGCCAACATGAGATATCACTGTTTGAAAATCACCTCTAAAATTATTTTTTCCAAATCACTAAAACCACACTTCCAAAATTCAAATGGCTCTAGATTTGGCCTCGAGTCCCCGATTTGGAAGAAACAAAATTCTATTTAGGGGTTTTTTGACCTCCTCAATGTGATTCCAACCTATAATTTGTATGAACAAACTTTAATTTTGACCTACAATAGAAAGCCACAAAATACAAAACCTAGATTTTCTCCAAATGGACTATGGAATGGTGATGCCCAAATAGACTTATTATCAACCATAATTGAATCATGCCAATATTTCTATTCTTGAGAAGAGGTCTTCACACTTTGAGAGCTCTGATAACATGTTAGAGTTTTAGGTGACTCTACAACATCCCCAAGATCAAATGAAAGACTAAGATACCTTCCATGAGAAAATGGAAAGACAATTGCATTAATATGTAAGAATCATATTATTGATAATGGACATGATTAAAATGTACATAATAGGTATTATTACATAGGCAAGGAAATAAGAGACAATAATAGAAGATGAGTTATCACCTACACAAGGTGGAATCATATGTCTACCAAGAGTGGATCATCCTCCATTATGAAATGAAGTATGTTCCATATCATGAGGATGATAATTTGATATGTCCACTAAAGGTGGATCTCACATATAAAGTTGAATGTGATAAACACTAACACCACCTAAAGTGGAATTCTCCTACATCATGTGCTTAATATAGGTGCAAAATCCTATGTGTCTCAAATGAAAACTACTATGCAATGCGTTATCTTAAGTAAAATTAAGTAAAGTGTAATTACGAGTATTTAATTACACCAACAGTCTCAAAGGTGACTCCTTAAATGGACTTCTCTCATTGTTCCCATTAGACATCCTAATAAAGGATCCTATAGCCAACCTTGTGTCCAACATGAAATGGTTCTCCTCAAAATCTTACAATTGTTTTAAGGAATTCCTTACATCCCTGTGAAACCAATCAAAGACTCTACAAGGCCACTTGACAAGTTTTATTCATACTTCCTTCATACATAGAAACTAAGCCTACTAGCCGTAACTAACAGGATTTTGGGATTTAATTCTTCAACTCCTATCCTTCATACATAGAAACTAAGCCTACTAGACCTTGAAAATTCCTTGACCAATTACACAAATAGATAGCATTCAAAAACAAAACAAATATTCCTTATTTTTTAGGTGCCTAAACCCCTCAAATTTGTCTCAGACTCTAAACTTGCATTCATAGTCACACAAACAAACCTGTCACATATAAAATGTGACGCATAGGGATTCTCTTTTCCCTCTCCCAAATCCACCTCTTGCTCTGGAACCAGAGGCATCTTCAAATGGATCCTAATCACTCATTCCACTAGGATTTATATTTTTCCTATGGTGGAATGGAGTCTTACAAGCATTTTAACATTCAAACCCTAGTTGGTGAGGGTTTCAGACCCACCTTGAGAAAAATGGAAATAACTCCTTTAAACTTAAATGAAAAATGTTCAAACTAATTACATATAAAACAATATTCTCCCCTCTTTTTTTCAATGTGAGTTGAAGGGAGTGAGATTACAGTATAGGTTCATGCAATTCTATGAAACACAAGAAAAATAGTTATAAAGTAGGGAAACAGAGAAAAAATTGTATTCAAAATTTTCAAATCTTAAGAACAACATGTGCCTTGACCAAAAGAAGCCTTACAAACATCATCTATCCTAGAATGAGTGATCACTGGGATTTGAAAATTATACTTTTACACTAGAAAATTGCAAAAGTTGTCAATGCATTTTTTGCAACTTTTTACAACTTTTTATCCTACTTAACAAATTAACTCAAAACTTGATGGCTATCCATAATAAATGTGGAAATTGACAATATGAGTTCAATTACATCATTTTCACTCATTTTGAACACACTTTGAGTGGTTTGACCATGTTTGACCCAATCATGACCTTATAGGTCTACATGAGTTAAATGACATCAATTACCTTACAAAATTATTTGAACTGATTCTAAATGGTCTTTAGGACCTTATGAGAACTTTATGAAACATTAAAACAATGTTAATTACAAAAATCCTTCATGAGGCATCCAAATGGTTAAGTTCTCTAGCACCAATTTCTCATTTCATTTTAAGGATGTTTGATTTATTTGCTTGTGTTCTGGTGACCCTAGTTGTAACCCTAGCCACTAGATCACATCATATAAATCTATTACCATTGCTTCCATGACTTCATTGAATATAAGAAGTGTAGTATGACATGCAACTTCTTGATCAAAAACATGTTAGGTACATGCTTGGGATAAGTATGGGGTACCTTTGTGGTGACATAGATCTTCCTATATGCTAATAGCTCATATAGGGAGAAATCTTTTAGATTATCCAAGATTCTTATCATGTCTTTAGACAGCTTGGGGGACCTTTTCTCAAATAATATCTCATGAAAGTGAGAAAAGAATCAATCACAAATGTGGTCATATTTGGATGCGTATTTGTGCCCCCATTAGTCCTAGTAATAAACAAGCACAAAATGACATCAGATTCTCCATGTTCAATTCATCCACAAAGAATTTATTAGCTGCACAAAAAATATAACACAAGTAAGAGGTGGTATAGAATTTTGAATTTGTGCCCATTGGGCTAGACTGAAATCTCATCATTTCACTACACAAAGTGAGTAACAAAAAAACTACCAATTTTAAAATTGGCCCTTGTTTGAGAAACATATGTAGCAATGAGACTTAGGATTCTTGAAAATTAGATTCATTCTTCTCCCCATACAACCTGCTAAATAGGGCCACTATATTTTTTACTAAATCCATGAGGTTGATGAAAGGGTACCATTTAGTGTTCGTATAAGTTAATGTTTATATGGATTATTTGAAAAACTAAGCTCCATTGGATATTGGTCTTATGCCTTTTTGGTTGTGGGCTGTAGTGATCTAGTAGTGGTGGTGGAATATATATATCTCACAATAATTATATCATATAAATTTCCTATGATTGAGGATTTAAGATGACCAAGGAGCGATAAAACAAGAAGGGGACAATACTATATTTCTATTTTCTAAAAGGTTAGAAAAGGTGTCAATAGGTAGTGCATTGGGGATTATTCTAGCAGGACAAGAAAAAACCAATTGACAAGGCTTGGACAAACTTCTTTACTTTGAGCTCTGTAGGACTCAGGAGGGTATTCCTTATTCTATGTATGTATATATGAGATTCATTGTAATGGCCACCTACAAGCCTTCAAATATGGGCAATTCTCATATTTTATGTAGATGATGCTTTTGTTTCATCATTTGAACAAGTAATCCCATTTTCTTTAACAAACATTGAGAACACATAAATTATATATCTCCTTCTCACATTCATAGAGGATTGTTATACATATACTTTTAAATGCATCCTCCACATTTTTCTAAGGACCGTGAAGATACATGAACACAAATAAATTAAATAGAAAAGAAAAGGACGGAAAGGAACAACATATTTGATTAATTTGATTTTAAATTTGAAAACCCTCCAAGGCTCTCAACAGTTGAGTGCCCAATCTCAAGCTATAGATTGGAAGTAAATCCATGATAGAGATCCTATGAATAAATGAAACTTAACCAGTGGGTTTTGAATATGCTAATGCTTAAATTAACAAGCCCACTCTTGTTATTATAAAAATATAATTCAAAAATCTATTTCATACACTGAAAATCATTGTTATTCTACACCAAGAAATTTAAGTCTCTCCTTGAGAGAGACCCATGAACAAATAACACACCCATAAGAAAATTGTAGAGACAAAGTCAACCATCTTTAATGTATTTAATTCATATGATTTAAGTATACAAAGTTGGAGACAACTTTATGACATTAGTATTTATAATTGTGAAAACTAGTAACACTACTCATAAGATAACACTATCTCAGAATTACATTCACCTTCAGCAACCTGAAACTAAACACTATCCTAGTTACAAAATAAAGAGAATTTTTAGAACCCAAGCCCTCTTTTTATGGTTGGAATTCCTTTTATATTTAAGGAATGCAACAAGCTCTAGACCACCAACATAGATTGGATTCTACCACCATTAATCTATTACAAATGATAATATCCTAACAAAGTTTTTTACTATAATCACCTAAAATTGGTCTAGTAGAACTTGAACCCCCATTTTCTATCAAATTGCCTCAATTTAAATCCTAAATCTCAAAGGCATATTTACTAGACATAATTGTGCAGTGTAACCTTAAAATCCTCTTTGCATAATTAAATCAAAAATAAAAAATCTTATATCAAGCTTGTTGGCACTTCATTTTTCAAGCATGAGTTTCATACTTTTTACAAAATGAGGTATTCGCCAATTGTTTAAATTTGAAAAAATTTGTTGCAGAATTATCCTAAATGTCTTACAAAATTACCAGAGCCTTCATTGAAATCTAGGAAGCCCTAGTTCAAAACCATGCTTGAAAAAACCCTAAATGTTTTTACCTTTTGAAGAAAACCCTAGGTCGCTTGCCTATATATCTATTCGAGCATTACTTTTTACAAGCCACTTAAGTTCCAAAAATGCATGTGTTAAATTAAACCCATCTAGTGGGGCCTTTTTCCTAAGTTTTTATTTACCTAAGCTAGTGCCCCTTAAATTTTTCCCTAAGTCCCGAGTGGTTTATTTCCCTAAGGTTTCGGCATTATATAGGGTTTCTAATCTCTCATTAATCAGATGGTTGTCGCTTCTTCGCAAGGAATCTTTTCATCCTTCATGATCATATGACAGTCATTGATGTTGTTGACAAGTCAACACAGTTGTCGGGTGGGACCTTTTGCTTCCTATTAAATCATGACCATCCAATACTGAATATCTAACAGCGTGTGAATAACTAGGCATAGCCATTAAGGGTTCTGAAGGACTAACAACTTGTAGATGATCGGATGGTTGTCACTTCTTCACAAGGAATATTTTCATCCTTTGTGATCATGTGATAGTTGTTGAATTTACTTACCATGTAGCACTTCAAATAGGTGGGTCCACTGCTAGGTGTGCACAAGTGTTCATTCTTTATTGGTTGCAGTAAATGGTGATGTGGATCTTGTTAGGTGGGGCCTGGTTCTTCTAACTTTTTCTCTGATGTTGATCATATTTTGATCTTACGATTGTCACTTCTTCGCAAAGCTTTTTTGATGCCATATTCATTCTTTGTGATCTTGCAACCGACTACCACCTATCCAATGGGCCCGGTTACCTTTAAGAACTAACATCACATACGATCAGATGGTTGTTGCTTCTTCACAAGGAATCTTTTCATCCTTTGTGATCTTGTGACAATCGTTGATGTTATATCAAAGCCACAGTGTCTTACTTTATGTCCAATAAGAAATAGAAAAACATCAACTTTTGGATGAAAGATCTAACAATGGAAATATATCTAGGTTGTCAAGTGGGTCCTACATGCTGCAAGAACAATCTACCGTTGATATGTTTTGATCGAATAGCTATCGTATGATAGCAAGGATGAGATAAAAGATTTTTTATTCATCACAATCTTGTGACAGCTGTTAGATTTTTCTTTATTGAAAATCAACGGTCAAATTTTAAAGCTAAAACAAAATTGGTGCGAAAACATATTTGCTTGTTGAAAGATGACAGTTTAAATTCTCAAAGAAGTTATAGTCAGATCGTGTGGAGTAAATTGCTGAGAGATTTTGTTTCTAATGCCAATATATCATAGATTCACACATTCTCATAAACATAAAGCTATAGAGTTTGTAGATGCCTAGGTGAGGAAAATTATAGAGCTGGTTATTGTTTCCTGAGGTGTTTTCTGAGGTTGGTTAATATCTTCTAAATTTTTGTCCTTGCTAGTATCTTTATAAATCTTCTATATTTTCTTGCATAATGTAAAGAGATATAAACACTAAAATGGTACCAAGAAAAGAATTGACTGGTAAAGTCAAGTATAGTGAAAGGGGTTTACATGAGGACCTCTTAGAGCTGTTGGATCACTCAACGACTAATACAGTGAAGGCCAAAGGTTTAATACCAAAAGACCCTAGGGTAAAGATAGCAGACGGCTTATATGACAAGGGGAATTATATGAGAGATGCCAAAATTGGCACAATTGGCATAGAAGCCACCACTGGTATCACTGGTCTAGGGTTATTCAGAGTAGGGTTCAATCAAAGAAATGCCCTCCCTCCCACTAGTAATATATGGTAGTTTGACCTAGGAAAACTCATTTTGCCCATTGTTTTCATGGATGCAGATGTTATGATTCAAGTTGCAAAACATTATGACCTAATTACTAGGGTAATTAGGGATGCAAAGGGGAACCTATTGATCATTATTTCAGCTGAACAAATCAAGAAAGTTTTTAGGTTAAGTGAACCTTCTAATGACCTGGAGAAAATAGACTTTGAAGAACTAAGACAAGTTTATAATGCTTAGAGGGATTATCTCAAGAGTGGTCCTCTGAAGGAATTCTACAACAATATTGGGGGAATGATCACCATGGGACCAAGTACACAGGAGCCTTTCAAGGTGGAATATTTTAACCTAAGAGCAAAGGGTGTGTATTGGTCACTATGCCAAATCTTTGGAGAAGATGTTCAAGAAAGAATGTTATTGCACCTAATGTATATGATGATCCAAATCTTGCACCCTTTCCTGGAAGTTACATTTGATTTTTCTCCTTTCATAGCTGATTTAATTCATGGAGGATTAGTAGGGATCCAGAAGAGAAAAGTGGACAAACCCTTTTGATGGTATTCTTTCATAATGTATATGTTTCTGTACAAGGGTGCTAGTTACTTTGAGAAATAAATGGACTTGATGAAACAAAAAGAAGGTGAAGATATGCAAATATAGTTATGGAACCTCAGCATGACATGGGATAGGAGTGAGAATAGTTTTGTCAATTTTGACAGATGTTTTTCATCAAGGCTCAGGGCTTTGTTTTTTGTTGAGAATCCAAGAATCCCAAAGGTCTTGGCTAAACTTATTAGGCCAAAGAAATTTGCTAAGGGCCTCAAGATTGTGCAAAATTGGGGTGAGTTCATCTTCTATCTAGTGTCCAATGTAATTAGATTATATGGTTTTAGAGGAACCCCTTTTATACTACCATATCAAGTACCCCTCAAAATTGGTGTTGCAAAATTTATAAGACAACTGGGGGAAATAAAAGAAAATACTCTCACAGGGAAGGCCAGAGGAACTCTTTTCCAAAATGTCACAATAGCCCACCAGTTTGTGATCACCAAAGGTGGATGGACTCATACGGATAAAATATTGTTACCATATCACATGGCCACCTCAATTGCTAGGACAGCAAACCCTGAGGGTTTTTACAATGAGATGTTTAAGAAGAAGGTCTGATGCTCCTTTATAGATCACATTTTTAATTTCCCTGAAGATATCATCAGGAATATCCCTAACATACAAGAGAAGGAGATCAGGAAGGAGAAGTGGCTGGTATACAAGAAGACACTAGACTTTGTCCAACATTTTGACAAAGGATATGATCCCCTAAAAGATGGCACCCCTTTTGGGAAGAAAATAGAAACTCTTATGAGTCTGAGGGTATTATCTAGACCCTAAATGAGAAAAAGGATAAGGTCATGCAAGATGAGCCAGAGAAGGCTAGGTTAGTGTTAAGAAAACCAACATTTTCCAAAGTATTACCCCTGGGAAAATACATGGTCCAAAAGAAGACTGGATACAATGTGGTTGTACCAAGACTAGATAGGAGAGGAAGAACAAAAGGAACAAAGGATATCCCTTCCACTTCAAAGGAGGTAGAAAAGCATGACAAGGTTGTGGAGATTCTAGACTCACTACAGGATCAACAAGTTGAGGTTGTTCCTGATTCCCCACCTCCATCAAAGAAACAAAAACTAGAAGAGAGGCCTGTATAGGTTGAAGAGGAATACTCTCCCTCCTAATCACCTCTAAACATTATGGATTATCAAGAGGTTGTAGAGAAAGTACAAGAATTAGGGAGTTTAGGTCAAATCTTTATGACCTATGAGGAGATAAATGAAGGGGTACTAGAGCCACCAAAGGAACCTGAATTAGACTTAATAGTGGGAGAAATGGTAGGCAAAGAGCTAGATCCCATAATCAAGCAGGCATGTGATGAATTCTTAGTAGATGATGCCTTTGTAAAAGCTAGGGCTTTCATGCAATATTTGTGGAAATTGCACATAAATCAATTCCAGGAAACATGTGAGAAGAGGCAAGAGGAAAATCCACAAAAGGATATAAAGGTCATAGAAAGTGAGGTTAGAAAAGAAATGATTGAGAGATTTGAAAGGATCACTCCAAAACAGGGGAGAGAATTGGTAAGAAATTCAGGAGTACTTATTCTCCCAGAATGGCACATTGCTAATGTAGTGGTCCTAGGTGTTGTTAGGAAATAGACAACACCAATTCATAAGACCAAGGAGGAGGTAGAACAAGCTATCAAAGGAGTCACTTTCAGTGATGATCATTAAACCTTGGTCATGTGGTCCTTGAGGAAAAATGAGAATAACAAAGGAAAATAGATTACCAAGGGTAATCACAAGTAGCCTCATAGTAAAAAGGGTCATTGAGACCTCATTGATTGAGGCATCAGGCAAGGTAATGGCAACAGCCCAGCTTACAGCAAAAGTGGCAGAAAAGGAAACCAGGGAGAAAGAAGAGCTCACTTTAAGATTAGAAACAATGTTAAAAGCCTATGGGGAACTGAAACATGGGGTGTATGAGAAGGATAAAATAATTACAGATTTGAAGAAAAGGTTAGGTGAACAGGGCCCAATCCAAATAGAGCATTTGCAAATTACTTCTTCCCCTGCTATACGTTCTTCTTCAAGCCCTATAATTGAATACCCCCTTTCCCCTCTACCCCCTCTTATGGATGATGAAGACATAACACAGAAAGAGAAGTTGAAGTATGACAAAATAATAAGGGATACAATTTTGCAATTTGTTGCAAATGTGAAGCCAAAAGAAACTTATAAGATTGCTAAACAATTGGATGACATCTTGATTTCTTTTAAGGAAGAAAAGGCCAATGTAAACCCAATTTTGGATAGGTGGGTTTCTAGAAAGAATAAATTAAAGTCATTCTTTTCTTTGATTAAAAATCAGCATATTGTGGATGTACAACTAACAAATATGTATAAGTTTGTTAAAGACTTACTTGAGTTTGAAATCAAGAGGGAAAATTTGAAGAGAAAGGTAGAGATCCTAAGGGGAAGATATTTCCAAGACAATTTTCAAATGTTTCCCAGTCTTATTAAAGTAGATGGAACCATAAAGGACAAGGAGCAATGGTTAGAAAAAATTGATGATGAAATATCAGTTAGAATAAACACCATTTTAAATATAGAGAGAAGTACTCCTTTTGTACAAATAATTGAAATATTACAAGATGTCAGAATACATTTTACTAATATAAGGAGTGAGGTACACCAAGTAGTTATTGATTGGGAAAAATTGCTACCTAAAAGAGATGAAGTACTGGCTTTCCATTGGCCAAGTGAAGATATTTACACATCTTGGGAAGCAGCATATTCTTTAGAAATTACCAAAGAAGAAGAGACATCCACTGAGGCAACAACATATGGCACTTCTTCAACTCCTTAAAGAAAAACAAACAGTGCAAAGGATCTCAAGCAATTGAAGCAAGCACAGATGCTACACTTGGTAGAAGTTGAACTGACCTTGGGAATTGTTGCAAAATTTTGGTGCTCATGTCTATGAGAAACTTTGTAAAATTGTAACAAGAAGGTGTTATATTTACCTTCTTTGTCTTATATGGTTGACACATTTTTGTCTTTTCTAGAAAGATCCGAAGCTTGTATGCAATCCTTAAATTCTATAAAAGGATTACCAGGATCAGTTTGTAGGGACCAGAACTTGAGCATTCTTACTGACAAGTTTCTGAGTCTAGTATACAGTAGACTTTATTAGGCCAAGTTTTTTTAATAAGAGCAAGTATTACTAATTCAGTTAAATATCCAGATAGTTTGCCTCTTAAAGCATTTTGTGTATACATGACGATGATATAGTATATTGAATAAAGTCCAAAATTTATATCTCTCCTTTGTGTACTTTTCTTTGAGTTATGAGTTGACAGGTTCATTGCATGGATTATTTCTGTGTATGTGTTGATATTCTTTATCTTTGATCTAAGATCAAATTAAATAAGCTCTAGATATAGCACTAATTCTTTGAAGTTTTTCATAAGGATATGAATAAGTAGTGTGAATTCAGGATTCCTTTGATTAGAATCATCGCAGGGTGATAGTATTTTCTAATGATAAAGATCATCAAAGTTCAATATATTTGTCTATGTATATCATTTTGTAGTGAAGATATCACCCAATGGATAAGGCACTGGCTAGCAGTGGAGCTAGTTTATAGAAATCATTGCTTGATAAGGTTTTACTGTACTCCTAAAAATTGATATAAATCTGTCGAGATCTTTGAATTTTTGTGACCTACATGTTTTGTCCCATATAATGGTAATTGAGAATCAATAAATGAATGGTTATCATTTAGTATTTTCTTACCATCTATCTGTTATTTTAAATCTAATCTATAATTATTGAAATAAGGTTCATTGTACTAGATTAGGAGTACCCTCGATTTTGTAGAGCCAGTAGTGCAGAGGGCAGTCTTGTCCCTATAGTTGGTCTAGTCATCTTAGAACTCAACATTTGGACCTAACCCATCCTTAAATACTCTAGATGTATTGGTTTATTTTGAAAGCATAAAGTCTAGTTTGAGGAACCAACAAAGCTTATACTATGGTCTAATTTCTAGATCTTTCTTATTTATTTAATTTCTATAATATTTCTTTTAATATAAGGTTCCTACACTTTTATTAAAAGATCACATTCACACATGTGCACCCACTTAGTCTTGATTAATTATAAATTAAAAGGGATTTTTTTTTGCAAATTCTATTTTGTCTTATCATACCTAACATCCATTTTTGTCTCTTAATCCTCACCACTCATTTCTACCTAGCCATTCATGTCCATTGATTTTTCCTCTTGAGAATCTTGTGCCCTAAAGTCAAAATAGGGATTATTCTCCACCCTTGGATTTTGCCTCTTAATCTCCACCCTTCATTCTTGTGGCAATTCCTTTAAAAGGAAGCTCTTCCCTTGCTCATGGGTTCCTAATATTGCACTCTTGTCATCTTGTATTCTTCCATTCTAGTTTTCTTGCATTTTTAGACTAATCTTGATAATTTAAATTCCTATCTCTTAGTTGTTCTCATTTCATAATTTGGCTTCATTCCTAGCTTAATCTTGCATTGTTAATCTTGTTTCTTTCTTGTATTGCTTCATAGATTTAGCTCTTCCATCCTCATTCTATCATACTAATTACTTGCATACATTCTTAGCTTGCATTCTTAGCTTCATTCTTAGATTTCAATCTTCCTTTTTGGATTAGGCAAGTCACTAATCCTCTATGCCAATTTTATGAGCATCATGAGAAGGATTAAACTCGCTTCAACTAGGAAGCTATGAGCTACTTCTTGAGATTTTCCTCTTCCATGGATTCTCTCAAGTGTAATGGTTCATAGAAGTGTGTCACACTTTTGAGAACACATCTTTGGCACCCACCATGGGGCTTATATTCATTTTTACCTCCATTTATTGCACTTGCGGTTCTTTTTTGTCCCAGGTTTGTCACATTTATTTTTGTAAGTTAAAAAGTTGTTCGATATTTCTTACTATATACAAGTGACATTCCATTATACTTCCAGCCAAAATTCTACATTTGCTAAAATATTGTTCTATATCTGTGAGAAATATCACTTGCTTCATAGAGAAATGTTGTTCTATCTTTATGCAGTATATCATACCAGCATGAAATGTCATTCTACTTCTTTATGGTCTATCCTATGATTTTTTGATAGATTGATTAACTTTCACCCAAAATTAATTTCTGTCACAATCTAAGTTTTGGCTGAGATTACCTAATTTTTCTTGCATTTTCTAATTTTTTGGTCTTCTAAAAGTGACTAAAAACTGGTCTTGCAGGGTTATTGCTTCAATTTTCATACCTTTTATGCCCTGACTTGTGGCTTTGTATGGTTTTCTTATCAAAAGAGCTCAGAATCTTCATGCCTACTAATGCTTTGTGATGTAGGATGCTTGTCAAAGATGCTATCTTGAAACTACTAATGCTTTTGTATTGTAGGTTGCCTTGGAGATAAAAATTAACTTTGTGTTTTCTTACATTTGATTTAAAGGCACCTAGCCTAACTAGAAGGTTTCTTGTCTTATGATTGGTTGAGTAGTAGGAGAGTATGCTCTTTTCCTTTTGGAAAATCATAAATCTTGACCTGCTTAGTTTATCACTTGCAATTTGTCTTGGGTAAATGAACTTGTGCTTGACGTGTTTGGGAGACACTATGGAGTAGGAGAGTATTCTCTTTTTCTCATGGAAAATCAGAAATCTAGACCTCCACTAGTTATCCATTTGCTTTCTTGCATTTACCTATAGAGGGCCTGCCAAGACAGAAATCTTTTGGGAACGACCCAAGTGGGGAACAAGAAAAACCAGCTAACTCCACCCCACTATAATCAAAATCTTCTTTCAATCTAAAGAGAGAGAAGAATTTTCTACTTTCTATTCCTAATGCTTCTTCATGTGTAGGGCCTAGTTGCCTAAATATTGCTAAGCAAGACTACACTTGATTGGGCACTTGTAGGGCCTTCTTGGTCTAAATCTTGTTTACAAGACTACAAGAGGAATACATTCCCTTTGTATAGGGCCAAGAGGTCTAAATATTTCTTGTGATAATATGCATCTTGGGTGCTTGTAGGCCTGAAAGGTCTTAATTTCCCTTGTGAAACTACAAGGAGTGGTCATGAACAAGGACCTTAACTAAACACCTTAGGAATTAGAATCTATCCTTTTGGCTATGTGGATTCATTTGTCCAAGGTTTGATCCAAGTGTACTAACCCAAATCACCCCAAGATACTCACCATATGTACTCCCTTGGATGCAAATCCATGACAAAGCCAACATCACTTTGTGAGGTGAAGGGGTATCAAGTTGTGGGCAAAGGTTGAAACACTTCCTGCTTGACCTTAGGGAGGTTTTCTTGATATGTCTTCTTGTGCTAAGACTTGTGGAAACATTTTTTGAACATACACATGGTATGCTTGACACCTTAGTAGACCTCACATATGCTTGTATCCACAAGGTTTCTTTGTCCCTTGTTGGATTGTTTGAAGACTATTTCTTGTTAACATTACATGCTTTCAAAACCAACCTTGTTTAGGAAACGCTTCAATCTTATCAATCACCTTTGCAACTCCTTGAAATCAAAATTTTGGACGAAGCTCAAACATTTCAATATTGCTTCTCCATTGCTATCCTTAACTTATCTTGTTATTCAGTACATTCTAGCATGATAGGAATTGCCTTTAGCTAGAAAAGATTAATTTTTTCTCTTGACTACATACTTGGTTAGTAGAATGCTCACTTTTCCACCATCTCTTTGATCAACTATCTTGGATAATCTATCCAATCTCTTGCTTGTTCACAAGTGTCATACATAGGGATCTACCCATAGCTTGGACACCTTATGGAAAGTTATCTTTGTTCTATCTCTCTTACACTTTTATACTCTAGACAAGTAAACACTCTTACTTACCTAGCTTGAACATCAAGTCATCATAAGTCATCCTACTTGGCTTTTGAAAATCTTCTTTCATGCCAGTCACAACTAGATCTTAGATCTATGAAGGGAAACAACTCAAAGCTATCTTTGATAACTAAACTAAAGAAGGTCCTATACCTAAGGGTTTCAAACCCTTTCCTAACATCTGTATCAAATCTACTATATCCTCTCCTAGGTTGGCACATAGTGTTTCTTACACTCCAACCATGGATGAATGAAGCAATAGGATCAAGTATTTCCTAAAACAACTAGGTGGTAAACACTTAGGACAAGAAAATCAAGAACGTCCCAACTCTAGACATGGCTCTCAACATAGCTCTCAACACACTAGACATGTATCACATGGCTTACAAGGTGATGATTCAAATAATAAAATAATTGAGGAAGATATCTTGCAGTTTTAGCAAGATGAATGCTTACAAAGACTGATGATGTTGACTCTAAGTCAAAAAAAGACCAATACTTCTTTCACTTGGCCTCTCAAGGAGCTAAAATACCCCCCAACTTTGATGTTGATGATTTGATTAAGAAAGAGGAACCATTTGAAATGGATATCATGAGGAAATAGATGTAACAGATGATGAAACATATGGTATGCTTAGAAAAGGAGAAGAAACAACCAAGCACTTCTTTTTCACTTGAGGCTATATGCTCTTTCCCTTTTGATAAAGACCTATGCATGCCTCCTTTTCCTTGAAAGGTTGAATTTCCTAAATATGAGAAGTATGATGGTAGCATAGATCCTCATTATCACATTAGGGAATTTTGCACACTTAGCATGGAGTTCTTGCATGAACCCACCTATCTTATGAGACTCTTTCCTAGGAGTCTTAGTGGTCAACCTATGGAGTGGTTCACTAAACTATCTCCTCCTCTCAAATCATTTGACTAGCTGGTGCAAAAATTTATTTAGCAATATTCCTATAACATTAAACATGCTATCACCATGCTTGATCTTTGCAACATAAAATAATGTCAAGGTGAATCCTTTATGGTCTTTCTTCAGTGATGGCAGAAGCTATAATCACACTACCCTTGATAGTTTCTTGAGATTGAGAAGATTGACATATTCATCAATTCTCTAGTTCCTTAAATGAATTATGCATTATAGATGCAAAGTCATGCTTCATTCAATAATCTGGTTGAATCATCTATTCACATACAAGATGTTCTTCTCCATAAGGGTGACACCACTCTTCAATAAAAATTGAGTAAATCCTCTTCCAAAAACCAATAGAACAAGGATAAAATAAAATTCTGGAGCAAGACCAAATATGTCATCAATGACAGAATCATGGCCATAACTTCTACCAATACTAAAGAGCCAGCTTTCAATCGATCTACTATTGTGAAAGCTAAAATTGACAAGCCTTGGGTCTCTAAGCCTAAGAGAAACTTCACTCCTCTTGGAGAATCACTTGATAATGCTTTGAAGAATCTCTTGGCTAAAAAGATCATTACTTCTCCTGACAACTCAAGACAATAAAATCCTGAGATAAAGCCTAAATGGTAAAACGACAACCACTATTGTCATTATCATCACAAAAAAGGCCACAAGACTAAAAAATGCATGAAACTTAAGAATCTTATCCAGGATCTAATTGATAATGAGACTATTATGGTTGATTCCTCACAAGAGAATAATAATCACAAGGATTTCAAAGAGCCTTTTCCTAAATTTGAAAAAGGGGAATCTTCCAAGGAAAAGGATACCAAGGTTGCCTACACCTATGCTAACAAAGACAATGTGATGAACATGCTTGAATCTTCTAATCATACTAAAGGAAAAGTTGAAGCTGAATCATCTAACATGGCAACTAGCTCTCAAGAAAAGGTCACTCCATCGGAAGAAGGTTCATCTTCTTCCTCTGCTCCTAAGAAGATATCAACCTCAACAACTCAACTGGCTACCTTGTCGACTACACAAGATCTTAATCTAGTTAACCAACTTCAGCACACTTCAACTCAGATCTCGATACTTAAGCTACTTGTAGTCTCCCCTTCTCATAGAGAGATTATTGATTAAGCCCTTCTTGTGGAAAATGTACCTAAGGACCTAGACGTTGTTAAGTTCCAGTCCATGTTCGATCACCTCACTTTACCACCCTATCTAATTTTTTCTAAAAAATATGAAACATCAGTTAGTCATCCTCACAATCAGCCCCTCCATATCAAATTCTCCATCCAACAGTATAGAGTCAAGCAAATTTTGATAGATGGAGGTGCAATTTTGAACATTTGTACTTTTAACCTAGTTAAAGCCCTTGGTTTCTCAAAGCATTTTGTTGATCCTAGATATAAAATAATGATCAAAGCATACGATGAAGAGGAATGCTCTTGTAAAGGCTTGGTAGTCTTGCCTATTTGAGTAGGTCCTGTTCAATGGGACATCATTTGTCAAGTCCTAGATATTCCTTTGGCATATAACATACTCTTGGGTCATCCTTGTATCCATCCAATTTAGGAAGTTACTTCAACATACCATCGCTATATTAAGTTCCCTCGTGATGGAATTGAGATCACTATTCCTATAGATTCAACATGTGCCTTTAAAAATCCTAAGCAACCAGATCAAATGGTTCCTCACAAAAAAGAAGGATCACCTCCTAGAAAAATATAAATGAAAGGAAAAGTACCTCTATTAGATCATGGAAAAAGAATACTTGTTGAACCTACTGGTACATGAACCTATTGAGTGGACACGTTTCCCATCTCTTCAAAGGATTATGTAAAATCATCTCCATCAATCACAACACCTATTATCCATGAAGGAATTGGAATGGTTAAAGATAAGATCCCCCTAGAGATGGAAAGGGATGAAATTGCTACCTTAATTTACAAGAACAAAGAATTTAAACAAAAGGACAAACATACTGAAATATCACCTGAAAAGTATGGTATGGGATATCACCTTATGAAAAAGATGGGACATGATGGGAAAATCCTCTTTGAAAAGGAAAAGGTCTTCTTGAACCTTTACATGCTGAATTCATAAATCCCAAGGACAAAACTAGTGTTGGCTATCATGGGCATAAGCTTAATAAACCTAGAAACAACACTAATGCATATGAGGACTCAAATGGTGAAGAAGAAGAATAAATTATATCTATGACATATGAAAGGCTTTTGCATATCCATAATTCTAATTGAGACTATCAGGGAGAACCTTACATACCTTCTCAAGTGCCTCAAGAACATGACCCTGGTCCTAACTAGGAGGATCTCATCCAAACTACTTAGCAAACTCCTACTACTAATGCTATTTCTCTTGTTTCTAAGAACATCATTATCTCTAATATTAATTGGGGGAAACCTTTTATTGTCCCTCATATCTCAGATATGCCTATTATAGACTATACTCCTACTACTATAGATGGTCCTACTACTACTCCTACTACTGAACAAGATATTGCTGCTGAAAATACATCTCCTGCGATAGATGAAAGTGATGAAGAGAATCTCCATCCAACAATGTCTCTAGTTGATTACATTAGATATTATTGCAACAATGAAACAAACTCACATGAGTATGAATAAGACTCTTTATTATATGCTATAATGAAAATACAAGTTGATGTTATACACAGATATTCTCCTACTACAAATATTGAAAGAAGAGAAAGCTCTAATACTCATGAATAAGCAGATGATGATTATCATTTCCACCCTTCTATGGAAATCATCCCTATGGCTCCTAGGTCATCTAATCAAAGAAATGCTCTAGCTACTCAAGAAAATCATGGCTATATAAGACCTCATCCTATCATAGCTTCTAGGAACTTAGGGAGATCTAGAATTGAGCTAGTTCCTATTCATGCACTTTTGCCACAAGAAGTGGAACCTAGTTCTCTAAATTGGCCATCTTGGTTAGACTCACATAATACTCTTCTGACTCTTCTAGGACAACTCATAATTGACAATGTTTTGTGGAGGATAACTTTCTTGATCTATCAAATTCATTCATGAACAATGATGATGATACCAATATCTTTGCACTTGAACCTATTGAACCCTTATCCCTCCTTCCTTAGCTAAGTGGCTGGCCCACTTTCCATCCACCTCACCATCTAAACTTTTCATATCATCCTCATTTATCCATAATACTCGAGCCTTCTGGAAGTAACTTGGATACACAATGCCAAAATCAAAATCCACTTATATCTAAAGGTCACCATGTCCTATCTAATTGACATGAGAATACAAAGGAAAAAGAAATATTCAAAAGACCACAAAGGTCCTCCAAGAAAAGAATAAAATCAAAGAACATATGGATTCCTAAATCCATCATAAAAGAATTACAATTAAAAGTATCTCAAAGAAAAGAAAAATCAAAATCTGTGTGGATTCTCAAGTTAAAAGACTTGGATATAAATGCAAAATCAAAGTTTTCATTCAAGATTCCATCTCCTTCTTATGACTCACTTCACTTCATCATTATCTCTCATACTTCATACTCTTCACTCCATCATACCCTTCTCAAAAGTGCATATCGGTATTTACTCATTGCTAATGACATGTCTAAGAGAAATATAGATCGTACTCTCCTTAAGCATTTAGAATGTAAGGAATCTGAAAAAGTGTTAAGAAATTCCATGAGGATAGTTTTGGAGTTGTCTTGAATGGTGTTTCCTTGGTTTTGAAACTCTTAATGACTGAACACTACTGGCAAGATCTATCTATCACAACTACTGCATCTAGTTATGAAGCTTCTCACATGATAGTGTTCTCAAAGAGCCTCTCGACACTCTTCATCTACATCAGCCTTGCAACTAAGCTTTCTACTCTTGTACAACAATCTATGATCTTGAAAAATTTTCTAAAAAGCATATCAAGTCCTGAAAAAATCCTAAAAACTATAAAATGTCTTGAAAAAATGATCATCTTAGTGAAAAATTGGTCATAGGTGCTTTGACGTATTTTAAAAAAATAAAATATAAAAAAATACAAAAAAAAGCAAAAAATGAAAAAGAACAAAAAAAAACAAAAAATAGAAAAAATTGTGCCTTGGTGAGAACCTAGAAATAGGTGCCTTGGTAGAAAAACTAGAATAACCTCCAAGTGGTGAAAACCTAGCAAACATATGTCACTTGTTATCAATTCTCCATCTATCAATGTGTTACTGAGCTCTCGTCTCCCTTCATCCATCTCACTTTTTGTTTCCTTGTGTCATCTTCAGTTGGAACTTGTCATTGTCTTATCCTTGATTCTTATCTGCCATATGGGGGAAATCACACACTTATCTAAGTTGTCAGTACTTCACCTCTTGGTCAACCTTTTGCACTTAACTTGAGTCATTTTATCAGTCCTTCCCGATGAACACTTTATCACTGACACTACTCGATGTTTCTCAACACCCCTATCCTTCGGTGTTTCTTAACACTACCAATCTAGACATCATTGTGTTTCTTAACATACATAAGATCTCACACTATCTTTCACTACACATTTTCACTTTAACACTAGCACAAAGGTGTTTTCCTAACATCCAACACCAACTTACATCCTAGAAAATGAAAAATGACTAAGATATGTTGAACTATTTTCTTGTGTGTTGTTTGTTATCATTGATTTTCTCTTGATATGTCTTCTAAGTTTTCTTGATGATGTCTACTTGACTAGAGATTCACGACTGGGGGCATAACAATGTTTTCTTTGTTTTTTTCTTGTTGTGTGATTTCAATAACCCTAAGCTGTCTAATAAACTAGGTGTCTATAGTAAGAGCTTCCATCCAGATTGGAATGCCACACATACCTCAACCCTCTTTATTCAGACACTTAGGTGAGGTTGGAATTATGTCCTTGTCTTTTTCTTGTGTGTATCATGCAAGACCATACTCATGGTTATCTTGGTGCTTATGCTTTGATACTGGTATACTCTTGCAACGTTAACTTGGAAACCATGTTAAGGTAATCTCGATGCATATGTCTCGATGCTTACATGTGTTTCCTACATCTCATTGGATACATTTGTATTCATATCTTCATGGTCACTCTGGCACCAATGAAGGTTGTACTAGCCTTTGATGTCCCAAATGCTCAAATGATGAAAACTTATGGCTACAGGATTGGTGACCTAACTGCTCCAAAATTATTAGGTTGCATTCTCATTCTTAGGCTGCATTTCATTCTAGGGCTGCATTTTAGCTTTGCATTTTTGGTTCTCTTGAGTTGTGCTTTATTTTTATATCTTCCTTTCTCTCCGCTGAGGTATTCAACTGCAAACCTTTACTTTTGATCCTCTTTTCAGGATCAAAATCAAAATTCCATATATTCTAATGCAGCTAATTGTTGATGCTATCAATCCTTGCTTACTTCCACTTTCTTTTCTGGACTTTTGAGGCTAATCCTTGCCCCTTGTACCTCATTTCCATTTCGATCCCGAGGGGGCATGACAACATAGAAAATATTTTCATCGATCAAATCTCCTAATCTGCAAATCAAGTAATCAAACTAGATCTTAAATCGATCAAGTCAACTAGGACTAAACATCATCGCTTGGGGCATCTCAGCTTCATCACTTCATATCAAGTTGAGATTCTCCACATCTCCTTTCTGATGTTCTCATCACTTCATATTAGTTCACTTGGATAGACATATTTTTTTATCTCTTGGGGCATATCACATTCATCGGGACCCATATCAATCTAGTATTGTCTCTTAGATTATTAGCTATCTCAATCCCCTTGGATAGATATTCAATCTCATTGCTTCATATCAGACTAGATACTCTTTCCTTCCTTATCAGTTTTCGTTCAATCAAGTTCAAAGTTTGATCTCTATTAGCTACCTTGACATCATCTATTCTTTGACTTAATGTGTTCCCAAATCACTCACACATTAGTCAAAGAGGGGCAAGTGTAATCACCTACAATTGGTCTAGTAGAACTTGAACCCCCCTTTTCGATCAAATTACCTCAAATTAAATCCTAAATCTCAAAGGCATATTTACTAGACATAATTGTGCTAAGTAACCTTAAAATCCCCTTTGCATAATTAAATAAAAAATCTAAAATCTTATATCAAGATTATACTATGGTCTAATTTCTAGAGCTTGCATTTTTTTTTAATTTCTATAACATTCCTTTTAATATAAAATTCCTACACTTTTATTAAAAGAACACATTCACATGTGTGCACCCACTTAATCTTGATTAATTAGCAATTAAAATAGATTTGTACTTGCAAATTCTATTTTGTCTTATCTTACCTAACATCTATTTTTTCCTCTTAATCCTCACCACTCATTTCTACCTAACCATTCATGTCCATTTATTTTTCCTCTTGAGAATCTTGTACCCTAAAGTCAAAATAGGGATTATTCTCCACCCCTGGATTTTGCCTCTTAATCTCCGCCCTTCATTCTTAAGGCAATTCCTTTAAAAGGAAGCTCTTCCCTTTCTCAAGGGTCCCTAATCTTTCACTCTTGTAATCTTGCATTCTTCCATTCTAGTTTTCTTGCATTTTTAGACTAATCTTGATGATTTGAATTCCTATCTCTTAGTTGTTCTCATTTCATAATTTGACTTCATTCCTAGCTTAATCTTACATTGTTAATCTAGTTTCTTTCTTGCATTGCTTCATATATTTAGCTCTTGCATCCTCATTCTAGCATACTAATTGCTTTCATACATTATTAGCTTAATCTCTCATTCTTAGCTTCATTCTTAGATTTGAATCTTTCATTTTGGAGTAATCAAGTCACTAATCCTCTATGCCAATTTGATGAACATCATGAGAAGGATTAAACTCACTTAAACTAGGAAGCTATGATCCACTTCTTGAGATTTTCCTCTTCCATGGGTTCTCTCAAGTGTAATGGTTCATAGAAGTGTGTCACACTTTTGATCACACACTTACCACCAGTCTTGTCCTAAATTAAAATCATTTAGCCAGTATATAAGGAAACTATGGTGACAAAGGTAGCACTTTCAATGAACCAACTAGGCATGTGAGTCATGGAAATATCGACCATGGGTCACTATTAAGGTTGAAAATACCAAAATGCAAGATTCCCACTAGACTTCCCATTAGGAGAAAACTATGAGACTTCTTCCCATGGAGATATAGGTGGCTTCAATGCCTTAGCTTCTTCCTCTATAGCCTTTGACCCTACCCTTGCAACCTCTTCCCTATTAGTATCACCCTAATTCAAGATAATCATAGTGGTAGCATTAGGGATTGGAATAATTTACAAACTATAGAAAAATTTTGCAGCTACACTAAAGCATTCTAATATCCTTCATCTTTTTTATTATTTTATCTATTTTAGCTGCTTCTCTATCTGCCTCTTTCATTAAGGAACCAAAAAAAGTTTTTTTTTGGTGAAAAAAAGGAATTAATTTAGATTGACTCGATTTAATAATTAGAAGTGAGTGAGAAACTTCCTTTTGAAAAAGATGGATATATTATTCTTGAGGAATTTTTTATTTCTCAAGAAGATAAAGGTAATATACCTTTCACCTTTAGGAGAGTGCCCATGAGCCATGCCCCTATCACACTATGGGGAATTTGGTTGCAGAGAAACAAAAGAAGACAAATTTGGATACTAGGCAGGGGAAGAAGGTCAATTTGTAATAAGGAAAGGGGAAAATGCAATATTCTCACCATCTCCCCTCTTAGAAGAGACATAGGAGAATGGATCCTAGGGTGAACTAGGCTTATAAAATCCCACATCACTAGGTCCTCCAGCCATTCCCCAATCCTTATCCCTTCCCCAAGGGAGAATAAAGTGTTAGCCTTAAGCAACTAGACACCTAATAAACCCTTTTAAACTCCATCAATTTGGAAATAAGCATAAACAATGGGGTCATTAGTTTAATAAATACCTCTGACCACCCTTGGCATTTAAGGAATCCCTATAACCACAAAGTGTAGCATCAACCCATGATCCTTATATACTTCTTGAAATAAGGTCTTCCCTAGTCTCAACCTCATGCAATAGATAATGCCACTCATGAAAATTCTCACTATCAACATCACAAATAAAGAGAAATCCATCTAAACAAAAGGGAATGGCTACAAAGAATGCATGTAATCTCATCTACAAATAGCTATAAATAAAAATCCGTTGAGCTTCAAATCGACTACCATAACTTTCTAATTTAAGAAATCTTTGTATTGAAGTTCACAGTTGTAAAATATTTTCAAGCTCACATTCTTCATTATCACAACATCTTGTAAAAGGAATGGTGGCAAGGTGTAATGATTCTCTAATCCACACTACATTTCAAAAGTAAATGCAATGTCTTTCAGATTTCACTTCTAATATGAAACCCATATATAGTAACTCCGCAATCCCTAAAATGTAGTAAAAAAGTCTTGAATTGCATAGCATGACAAACTTGGCTCACATGGAAGCACACATGGAAACTACTCATTGGATCGACCTATATTCAAATTATCCAAATTTTACACACTCCCTCCATCATTACTCAAGACACATGTCACCACCTTACACAAACACAAGTTTAAAGAACACTCTTCAAAAATTGTTGTGAAGCTATGACTAACTCATCATGAGTTACCTTTTCTTTTTCACATCCTTGTGACTCATCCACCTTAACTATAGTTTAAGCCTCCAAAAATGAAACATGTGATCATACCATTGTTTTAACCCATCAAATGCATGCCACACACAACCTTCTTGCTTCCCCATGGTCCAAAACTAGGTCCCACAAAATACACTATGAGGCCACGTCAAGGCATCGCCATAACATTTCATTCTTCCTCGCAAGCCTCACAAACATCAACCCGAAGACCAACACACAGCCTCACAACTACTAGTCATTAACCTTAATAATAGTAGTGTGGGCATAACTAGGATATCAACAAACCACCAACACATTTTTCCAGAATAACATACCACTTGAGGGGTCATGCCAATCATCTTAAACAAAACTTAAAGCACATGCAAAATATGAGGGTTAAGTTGCATGGAAGGGGAAAACACAAGGCATCAAGCTAGGACACAAAAATATATGGTTGTAAGACAAAAGCATGAAATAATGACCATAATACTTTGTCATTAAATAAGACCCTAACCACGAATATATGAGGGTAAATAAAATATGATAGGTTGGCCAATGGACACAATGCGGGAACATATATAAACAGCTAATAATTTAAAAATTTTAAAAGTTCTCTAAACTGAAATGACTTAAAGAGAAGAAAAATTATGCAATATTGATATAATCCTTATCTTTTGGACATGCTTCACATAATATATATACACCCAACATCAATAAAACAAAAAATTGCCTTTGAAGCCCTCTTTCCAAGAGGCATTCAATGATATTCATAAAAATTGACTCTTTCAAAAGCAATCTTCTTCATAAAAATTGAAAGAACAAAGAATGCAAGTCCTTTAATGCCCACTATGCAGGGAACCATGAACAATATTTTATAAAATTCTAAAAAATTATGAAGTTATAAATATTTCTAGATTACAGTCAAATTAGAGAAAGAAGGTTGCAAACCCTCAGATCTAGGCCTTTTATGTCCATATGTGTTGCAATCCCCAGCTTCTTCGAAGTGGAATCTACTTCTTCAATCTTCATTTATTTCAACTGTAACAAATCTCAACACCCTAAAACCCTATTGTGCCAAATTCAACAATGGAAGTGTTTTTGAGCATTTACAAATTTTAAATATTTCTTTTTCTTTTATTTTCCCTGTGCTGTTTTAAATAGCATGGATTTTTTTCCCTCTGATTCTATTTTTTAGCAATTTGACTGATACAAGGCTTGAAAAAATGATTTTTTAAAATTTAAGTAAATGTGTGAGTTTCACCCAAAAAAACACTCTTAAGTGGATTTAGTGCTAAGTGGAATGGTAATTGGTATGTTTTTTTTTGTTTTCTACTCTTGAGAGACAAGTCAACATAAGACATGGCATGTGATAACAATGAAAATGACCTGCATTTTTGTGGTTCAATGTGAAATTTGTTCTATGACTATTCTTGTAGCCATCAAAACTCTATTCTGTGACTATTCCTATAGGCAAGGTAGACTATAGTAACTTCATGTTTGTTTGCTAAGAACTATGTTTTTATTATCTATTTTAGTCTATTTTAGTTGTTGGTTCATGTAATATGATTATGGTTTTGTTTCATATGTTATAATTGTACACTAGGGAAAGTGCCTTCATAGAATTAAGGTTAATCAATAATTGAGAATAGTAACTAAATACAACCACAAAGTAATAGAGAAACTATTTACCAAAATAATGACTAATTGAGAATCCTATGGCTCTATAACTAAGATTGTTAATGAATAGCTCTCAGCAAGCTTCCATTAATGATAGTCCTAGAATGAGAATGATAAAGATAAAAATGCTATTGCTAACAATTAGATCAAAAGAAATGCTAAAATGCTTCTCAAATGCCTTTCTAAGCTCAAATTGCAAGAGGTTCAATGCAATTCTCAGATGTGTGGATGATCATTATGAAGGATTTAGGCCTTCCTTTTATAGATTTTCCAATGGTAGTGGTGTAGTTGTATTTGATCATGGTTAAACTTTGGTTGAGTCCTTGGTTCCACCCTTTGAAGACAAAGCAAAGTTTGTGTCCTCAAAGTTTGGGACAAGTAGACAAGATCAATGGTCAAGATTCCTTTTCACTTTGAGTGAATGAGATTGAATTTGGCTTGATCCATGTGAATGCCTTTCCTTTATTCTCATTGGTTGATTAATTTTCCAAGACTATACAATTAATTGAATTAATTGTATTTTGATTTGATTTCACTTCATTAAAGTGCTCTCAATTTTGATTGATCTTGAATTAAGACTTGATTTTAATTTTGATTGGCTAATTGTGCATTGTGATTCAATTGATTCAATTATGTCCTTGATTTGCCTTGATTTGACTTGATTTTCTTTGATTTTATGTTTGTCCATTTTAGGTGATTACAAATGCCCCTCTTTGAGTTGACGTGCGAAGCATGTTGATTCAAAGAATACTCTGATCTTGCTTAATAATAGGTCCTGATTCATTGGTGGTCGATTTTTGATGTGGTTTGGTGTCTTTTGATGGTTGATCTTGATTTTTGATATGAGATTGATGTAAATATGATCGATATGAAACTCTCTTGATATGGTTCTCTGATGATCATTCTGATATGATGTTTGTTATGATGATGAATCTTGATATGATGTTTGTTATGATGATGAATTTGATATGATACCTGCTGTGATGATTGATTTTGATGCGATGCCCCATCCGTTTGATGATGAAAAATTTTCCAATAAAATCTTTCACTTTGATTTGATGATCGGTCTCTTGATTTTTGATGATGTTACTATTGATTTAGATCTGATTATCCAATGGTATGCCCCCTCAGAAATGTAATAAAATTCATACTTGATTTGACCATTGATTGATTTAGGATTGATGTTGTTCATTTGATTTTGATAAAGTTCAAGTTTTTGATGAATTTTATTTGTATTTTCGATATTGATGTTGAATTCATTTAATTTTAAATGCCCCGGTGTTAATTATTAAGATGATCACATCATTTTATTAGGTCAATTGGGGTAACAATGTACTTGCATAGGTCAAATTTACCTCCTTTTAGGTCAAAAAAATATATAAAGGGGTCAAAATCCCTTTTTACTATTTATTTACCATTGACTTTTGACTTTGACTATCTTTTGCCTTTTCCACTTTTCACGATGTCTATCCCTATTCGCAAGCTTCAGTTCAAGAAATGTCAGTGATATCATCGGCTGCCTAGCTTAGGACCTTCGATGAGTAATTGTACCTTTCCATTTTTTCCATTTTCAGCATTTTTTTCAAATTTTTCTAGATAAACAACCCTTTTTTTCATTTTTTCCACTAAATGGGTGCTTTTGCCATTTTGAAGGGCACTTTTGCCTCTAAATGTGCGCTTCTGCACTTTTTCGCTACACTTCCACAAATCGCTTTAGTGCTTTTTCTCACCCAATTTAAGCCCTTCCATGCTTTTACAATTTCTTTGCACGCTTTTGCCTAGGTTTAGCACTTTTGCAACTTTAACCTGTGCTTTTGCTTAATTTTCATGCTTTTACATCTTTTAAGAGCACTTTTGATGTGCATTTAGGTGCTTTTGAATTTTTCACGGCTTTTGCAATATAGATGTGCACTTTTACTCCTTTAGGCGGTGCTTTTGATGTTTCCTGCTTTTGCTTAATAAATCAGTGCTTTTCCTCTGCCAAATTTTAGATTTTTAGATTTTTGACCAAGTTGCAATTTTGTCGACATCGTTAATCGATTGTCAAGTTTATGTTCCCTATTTTTGAGATTTTGTAACAAGTTGTAAGGTGTCAGTTAGGGTTCAGTTATAGTTAGGATATATGTCATCCGTCTAGATTCAGATGATGGGTGAAGATAAAATTTATGTTCTATCTGTGTAGAAACATGAAATTTGATTATGGTTTTGATAAGTGTTGATGAATTTTTGATCGACTAAGAATAATCCCAATAATTTATGATTTCCTTTTTGATGTGTTTAATCTTTCTTTTTGTAGTTGTGTATCATCTTTAAATAGAAGCCCTTCCATGATAAGAGCATTTAGTCCTCCGAGTAAGTGGTTTGGGGTCATGTTAAGTGCCTTGATCAGGTCTTTGCATGTATTTGGCTTTCTCCCCACTTTCCACTTCTTCCGAGCACTTGATTTCTTCATTCTAGGTTAAATTAGGGTTAGGATCTCAAGGATTCTCCTTAATTTCCCTCTTCCATGGCTTTGTTTTCTAGGTAGGATTCAAAAATAGATCCTCCTAATCTTCATCACAGTCATCATAGGATTTTATGCCTATCCCTGAAATTTTGTCCTGATCTAATTTCATTTCTAGGTTTATGGGTATCCCCGGGACCTCCTAACCTGGCTCTAACTGAATCTGGGCCCAGGGTCAAATTTGAGGTTGATCCTGACTAGATCAGGATCAAGCTCAAACCTGACTAGGTCAGGTCCAACCTTGATTTTTCCCCCATCATTCAAATTTCCAGAATCCAGAATATCCGGGCATCGGGCTTTCGGGATATTTATTTTCCCGCCTCCGGGTTAACCATTTCGAGTTTTGGGATGGTAAATCATTTAATTGAATTTAATCTAGGTATATTTTCTAAAGGTTAGGACCTAATTGGGATTTAATTCTCCAAGGTGGCCCCTCTAGAGGAGTGTGCCCTAGTTCACTATAAAAGGAGGCCTTCCTCTCTCATTTTCATCATCAAGTTTTGTGAGAAAATATCACATCTCAAGTTTTCATGCTCAAGCACTCTCAAGCAAGGTGATCAAGAAAGCATCCATTCAAGCATTCAAGTCCACTTCTCCAACCAAGTTCTCTATTGAAGATCAATGATTCAAGTATTCAAGCCATTAAAGGGATTTGGTTCAAGCATTCAAGATTCATCATTCAAACCCTAGATCTAGCCATCATGATGGTGTGATCTTCCTTCAAGGTCCTTTGTTCATCTTCAAAATCCATTTCATTCTCTTATCAAGGTGGATTCTAAGCATAAAATTATGGAGGTTTGATTTACATTTATTGTTTTGTTCAAGCTTTCATATCAATATACTTGTTTACAAAATACAATTACATATCTATTGAATTGCATAGCTTAATTGTTAGATCATTTTCTACTACTTGCTACCATTCCTATTTCAATTTCAATATTAAGGTTGATTCCAAACTAGGGTTTGACCAAGGAAAACCTCTCAAACAAACAATAAAAACCCCCTTTTTATTGCAGGTATAGGTGTGGAATTTTGGATCTAAGAGCAAATTTGGATACCCTTTTCAAAAAACTTCTGACATTTGCGAACAGAATTCGAATTGGACTTCAAATAAAGAATGTAGTATTTGACCTTTTATGAGGGTCAAAACTGACCTAAGCTCATCTTGGAGAAAGATTTCTGGGTTTTCTCTGTCTCGGCATTTCCAGTCCAAATTAGGTTTCAGAATTGCCTGAAAGTACACACAAACATCAGAATTTAACATTTTCTAGATCTTCCCTAATTGGAGGTTAGTATTTTTATTTCCATTATTTTATACTCCAAGCATAAATTCCACTCATAGGGAAATATTGGATTTACTCTCTCTCTCTCTCTCTTCCATATTCTCCATAAATTGATTCGATTGTGTATTAACCTCTTGGTTGATCAAATTGGATCTCTTCCTTGGGAATTTAGGTTTGAGGATAGATCTCATATCTTCCCCCTTCCCTTTTACATTTGAATAGAGGTGAATCCATTTTACCCCTATTCATTTTGGTGAACCCGACATACTTACCCCTTTCTTTTGTGGATTTAGATGCTCTATTGTGTTAGATCTCCCCTTCTATTATCTTGTGTGTTCACCTTCACTATTAATTTTGGTAAACTCGACATACTTACCCCTTTCTTTTGTGGATTTAGATGCTCTATTGTGTTAGATCTCCCTTTCTATTATCTTGTGTGTTCACCTTCACTATTCATTTTGGTGAACCCGACATACTTACTCTCCTTTTCTTTTGTGGAATTTGATGCCCTATTGTGTTAGATTTTAGATCCTTTCTTGCATTTAGATTAGATCTAGTTTATGTTGTTGCATTTTACATTCAAAAATCCAAAAAAAATTATATATTCAATAAAATCCAAAAATATTTCTTGTATTTCATTTTCTATGGTGATTATTAAGATGCTTTGGTGTGTAGTTATGTTCTTCATTACTCTTCTTTTAGCATCTCTTTATCATACCTATATTGTTTATGAAAGTATCATTCACTTCATTATGTTGATGACCCTTCACTTTTCTCTTGTTTATGCTTTTGTAAAGTTGACTGACACTAGTCTGCCTACATTTAAAACTTTTGTTAGAAATTTATGTGGTAGCCTTATTCATCTTTTGGATTATGTGAAGAATTGGGTACATGATACACCATCTCTTAATCTTCCTAATCCTAATCCTAATCCTATCAATCCTAATCCTATCAATTTTAATCTTAATCCTAATCTTCCTATTCTGATACCTAATTCTCCATCTGTTAATCCTCGCTCTTCCCATACTTATGATGGGATTCAAGCTATAGTTCAGGATGTGGATGTGCAAGATTTCTTTGATTTACCTTTTCCTCCGATTCATGATGATATTAAAGGAAAGGGTAAAGAAACTTCTTCAAACCTATTATCCCACCTTATGCAACATTTACTCATGAGCATGATAAACAATCACCTCCTCTAGAAGCTTTACATAATATGTATACTACTGGATATAATATGGTGACTAAACAAGGTTATAAAGGTTTAGGGCTAGGTGTTAATGAGCATGGTATTAGATTTCTAATTCATCTACCCCCTAAACTGAATATGTATGGTGTTGGGTGTTCAAAATCTCAAGTTAAGGTAGGTGATGCTAAACATCGTCCTCCTCTTCCCACACCTAAACTAGATAACCCTAATACTTGACAAGAAATTGCTAAGAAGGTATATGCTGAGCTAATGAATTCCAAGAAAGAAATCTTTAGACCTGTGCTGATAGATGCTTTATACAAATATAAATGTCCTTTTCATTATAGTAACAAACACTTACTTGTTGATTGTAAACATTTCAAGTCATATGTTAGAGAAAGAGCTGCTTTAGGAATTATATCTCACTCTCATGCAGTTTTACAATTCCCTCATAATTTTGATATAGGTGATTCACCTCCTTTAGATATAATGTAGATGTTCTTTCCCTCTTGTCTCATGACCTAGGGCCAAGAGGTGTATCTTCATCGATTCTCCTAGGATCCATTAGGTCTTTTATTGGGGCTTAATTCGTATTCTTTCTCTCCTCTTTTTCTATGGTGTTGCATTATGTTTTTAATCATCCATAGAATATTTCAAGATATCTTTTCTAAGACATTTGTTTGGTGAAGGTATCCCTTGTCTCTGGGGGGCAAGGTACCTCTTTCTTTCTCTTTGTCTAGGGGATTGCTTTCCTTAGTTTAGTGGTATTTGTTTATATTGCAATATTATTTCAACATATTGTTAGATGTTTTGACTATGGATAACCTTCTTATATGAGAAGTTGTTGTCCTAAGTCATCACTTCTTCTCTATTTTTCAAATTATGTTCTTTATAAATGCTCACCCTTGCTTTGGTGTTAGAGTCATTTCCCTCATTTCAAATATTCCTCTTCCTCTTGTTTTCAGGGGGGTTGATGATTGAATCTTTGTTCCTTCCTTTTGAAAGATGATATTTTATTTTAAAGCACTCCTCTTTGGTGGAGGTCTTGTTGATAAGATCTCTTTCATTTGAGGATCATTTTCCATGAGTGACATATTCTTTTCATAATTATCTATATTCTTGGATGTAGGGGTCAATATCCCTCGCTAAGGATATAGTATACATTGTTGTAAATAGGATATCTCCTTGCATTGTGAAGTAGGTATCCTCTTCCATCTTTGTTCCTATGCTTGGGGGGCAAGGATGACATCTCCTTCTTTTCTATCTTTCCCAGATGCACCTCCTTCCTTGGGTAAGAAGTATTTATCTATTATGTGATATCCAATAATACATAAAAAAAAATTAGTTTGCATTTAGGATCTTTGTCCTTGATCACAACCTATTTCATTGATTGACATTGGGTTTCCATGGTTGATATATCTCTCACCTTAGCAACTGAATAGTGTGCTATCCCTCATAAGGGTTACTTTCTTTTCACTTCTTGCATGATATCTCTTTACGTTCATCCCTTCCATGGACTCATAGGAGATGTGACCTTCTTGGCTTCGAGTGGGTATTGTTTGTGGATATTGTCTTGATGCTGAAGAAGGTTTTATCCTTGTTCTTTTCTTTCCTTAACATGTCAAAATAGTATGTTTTTTCCATATTAAGGAGGGGGGCATATATAGGGCCTCCCTTGTAATATAGATTTTTATTTTTAATTGCTAAATCTTGGAAGCTAACACACATAAGTTGCTAAATCCTGAAAAGACACGCATTTAAATATGCTAAATCTTTCGATGGTAATGCACATAAGTTACTAAATCCTGAGGAAACATGCATTTTTCAAAATTTTCAATATGCTAAATCCTTTGAAGGTAACGCACATAAGTTGCTAAATCATGAAGGGACACGCATTTCCAATTTCAAATATGGTAAATCTTGGAAGGTAACGCACATAAGTTGCTAAATCCTGAAAAGACACTCATTTATATGCTAAATCTTCCGAAGGTAATGCACATAAGTTGCTAAATCTTGAGGAGACACACATTTCATATTCATAGTGATACAAGAAGGTGGATCTATGGGTATTCTAGAAGCCGTAAGAAGACGCATTACAATTGCAAGCATAGTTTATGGGTGAACCTGTTGGGCTGTCCCTCTAGGGTGATTCACGGAAAGGTGGGCATCTTACTAGGTGAGGTAATCACTTTCTCTTTTCTCTCTTTTTCTTTTCATGCTAATAAGATGGGATCATGAAGCTATGTTATTTATAGTGTTGTTCTTGTCTTTCTTATGTAAACATTTATTCTTTTATGATCGCTTTCCAAATATGATATTAGTATGAGAGATATTTCTTAGCGAGGTTTCTTATGCTAATTGATTTGGGTTGTTTAGTACTAACCCTTGTTCTTTCGACACCCTCATGCATATATGTTGAGTTAGAATCCTTATTCTAGGGGCTTGTGTCCTTAACTAAGTGTTATTTTATCTCATTGTGAATCCACTAGGATCTTCTCTTTCTTCTGCTTTACCAAGAGTTTGCATCGAGTCCATACTCTTGCTAAAGTGGGGGCTTAATGTATCATCTTAAAATGGAAGCACTTCCATGACAAGAGAATTTATCCCTCCAAGTAAGTGGTTTGGGGTCATGTTAAGAACCTTGATCAGGTCTTTGCATGTTTTTGGCTTTCTTCCCACTTTCCACTTCGTTCGGGCACTTGATTTCTTCATTCTAGGTGAAATTAGGGTTAGGATCTCGAGGATTCTCCTTAATTTCCCTCTTCCATGGCTCTTTTTTCTAGGTAGGATTTAGAAATAGGTCCTCCTGGTCTTCATCACAGTCATCATAGCATTCTATGTCTATCCCTGACATTCTGTCCTGATCTGATTTCATTTCTAGGTTTCTGGGTATCCCCGAGACCTCCTGACCTGGCTCTGACTAAATTTGGGCCCAGGGTCAAATTCGAGGTTGATCCTGACTAGGTCAGGATCGAGCTCAAACCTAAATAGGTTAGGTTAAAGGTTGAACTTGACTAGGTTAGTTCCATACTTGATTTTGCCCACCTCATTCAAATTTCCAGAATCCATAATTTTCAGGCATCGGGCTTTCGGGATATTTATTTTCCCACCTCTGAGTTAACCATTTCACATTTCAGCATGGTAAATCCTTCAATTGCATTTAATCTAGGTATATTTTCTAAAGGTTAGGACCTAATTGGGATTTAATTCTCCAAGGTGGCCCCTCTAGAGGAGTGTGCCATAGTTCACTATAAAAGGAGGCCTTCCTCTCTCATTTTCATCATCAAGTTTTGTGAGAAAATATCACATCTCAAGTTTTCATGCTCAAGCACTCTCAAGAAAGGTGATCAAGCAAGCATCAATTCAAGAATTAAAGTCCTTTTCTCCATCCAAGTTCTCCATTGAAGATCAAGGATTCAAGCATTCAAGATTCATCATTCAAACCCTAGATCTAGCCATCATGATGGTGTGATCTTCCTTCAAGGTCCTTTGTTCATCTTCACGATCCATTTCATTCTCTTATCAAGGTGGATTCTAAGCATACAATTATGGAGGTTTGATTTATATTTATTGTTTTGTTCAAGCTTTCATATCAATATACTTGTTTACATTCAAAATAAAATTACATATCTATTGAATTGCATAGCTTAATTGTTAGATCCTTTTCTACTACTTGCTACCATTCCTATTTCAATTTCAATATTAAGGTTGATTCCAAACTAGGGTTTGACCAAGGAAAACCCCTCAAACAAACAACAAAAATCCCCTTTTTCTTCCAAGTATAGGTGCAGAATTTCAGATCTGAGAGCGAATTTGGATACCCTTTTCGACAAACTTCTAAGATCTATGAATAGAATTTGAATCAGACTTCAAATAAAGAATGTATTATTTGACCTTTTATGAGGGTCAAACCCAACCTGATCTCATCTTGGAGAAAGATTTCTAGGTTTTCTCTATCTCAGCATTTCCAGTCCAATATAGGTTTTAGAATTGCCTAAAAGTACACACAGACATCAGAATTCAACAATTTCCAGATCTGCCCTAATTGGAGGTTAATATTTGTATTTCCATTATTTCATACTCCAAGCATAAATTCCACTCAAAGGGAAATATTGGATTTACTCTCTCTCTCTCTCTTCCATATTCTCCATAAATTGATTCGATTGTGTATTAACCTTTTTGGTTGATCAAATTGGATCTTTTCCTTGGGAATTTGGGTTTGAGGATCGATCTCATATCTTCCCACTTCCCTTTTACATCTAAATAGAGGTGAATCCATTTTAGCCTTATTCATTTTGGTGAACCCGACATACTTACCCCTTTCTTTTGTGGATTTACATGCTCTATAGTGTTAGATCTCCCTTTCTATTATCTTGTGTGTTCACCTTCACTATTCATTTTGGTGAACCCAACATACTTACTCTCCTTTTCTTTTGTGGAATTTGATGCCCTATTGTGTTAGATTTTAGATCCTTTCTTACATTTAGATTAGATCTAGTTTATGCTCTTTCATTTTACATTCAAAAATCCAAAAAAATTTATATATTCAATAAAATCCAAAAATATTTATTGTATTTCATTTTCTATGGTTATTATTAAGATGCTTTGGTGTGTAGTTATGTTCTTCATTACTCTTCTTTTAGCATCTCTTTATCATACCTATATTGTTTATGAAAGTATCATTCACTTCATTATGTTGATGACCCTTCACTTTGCTCTTGTTTGTGCTTTTGTAAAGTTGACTAACACTAGTCTGCCTACATTTAAAACTTTTGTTAGAAATTTATGTGGTAGCCTTATTCATCTTTTGGATTATGTGAAGAATTGGGTAGATGATACACCATCTCCTAATCTTCCTAATCCTAATCCTAATCCTATCAATCCTAATCCTATAAATTCTAATCTTAATCCTAATCTTCCTATTCTGATACCTAATTCTCCATCTATTAATCCTCGCTCTTCCCATACTTATGATGGGATTCAAGCTATAGTTCAGGATGCGGATGTGCAAGATTTCTTTGATTTAGCTTCTCCTCGGATTCATGATGATATTAAAGGAAAGGGTAAAGAAACTTCTTCAAAACCTATTATCCCACCTTATGCAACATTTACTCATGAGCATGATAAACAATCACCTCCTCTAGAAGCTTTACATAATATGTATACTACTGGATATAATATGGTGACTAAACAAGGTTATAAAGGTTTAGGGCTAGGTGTTAATGAGCATGGTATTATATTTCCAGTTCATCTACCCCCTAAACTGAATATGTATGGTGTTGGGTGTTCAAAATCTCAAGTTAAGGTAGGTGATGCTAAACATCATCCTCCTCTTCCCACACCTAACCTAGATAACCCTAATACTCGACAAGAAATTACTAAGAAGGTATATGTTGAGCTAATGAATTCCAAGAAAGAAATCTTTAGACCTATGCTGATAGATGCTCTATACAAATATAAATGTCCTTTTCATTATAGTAACAAACACTTACTTGCTGATTGTAAACATTTCAAGTCTTATGTTAGAGAAAGAGCTGCTTTAGGAATTATATCTCACTTTTGTGCAGTTTTACAATTCCTTCATAATTCTAATATAGGGGATTCCCCTCCTTTAGATATAATGTAGATGTTCTTTCCCTCTTGTCTCATGACTGGGGGGCAAGAGGTGTATCTTCATCCATTCCCCTAGGATCCATTAGGTCTTTTATTGGGGCTTAATTCATATTCTTTCTCTCCTATTTTTCTATGGTTTTACATTATGTTTTTAATCATCCATAGATAATTTCAAGATATCTTTTCTAAGACATTTGTTTGGCGAAGGTATCCCTTGTCTCTGGGGGGCAAGGTACCTCTTTCTTTCTCTTTGTCTAGGGAATTGTTTGCCTTAGTTTAGTGGTATTTGTTTATATTGCAATATTATTTCAACATATTGTTAGATGTTTTGACTATGGATAACCTTCTTATATGAGAAGTTTTTGTCCTAAGTCGTCACTTCTTCTCTATTTTTCAAATTATGTTCTTTATAAACTATGTTCTTTATAAACTCTCACCCTTTCTTTGGTGTTAGAGTCATTTCCCTCATTTCAAAGATTCCTCTTCCTCTTGTTTGCAGGGGGGTTGATGATTGAATCTTTGTTCCTACCTTTTGAAAGATGATATTTTATTTTAAAGCACTCCTCTTTCATGGGGCTTTTGTTGATAAGATCTCTTTCATTTGAGGATCCTTTTCAATGAGTGACATATTCTTTTCATAATTATCTATATTCTTGGATGTAGGGGTCAATATCCCTTGCTAAGGATACAGTATACATTGTTGTAAATAGGATATCTCCTTGCATTGTGAAGTAGGTATCCTCTTCTATCTTTGTTCCTATGCTTGGGGGGCAAGGATGACATCTCCTTCTTTTTTGTCTTTCCCGGATGCACCTCTTTCCTTGGGTAAGTAGTATTTATCTATTATGTGATATCCAATCATACATAAAAAAAAAAATTGGTTTGCATTGAGGATCTTTATCCTTGATCACAGCCTATTTCATTGATTGACATTGGGTTTCCATGGTTGATATATCTCTCACCTTGGTGACTGAATAGTGTGCTATCCCTCATAAGGGTTACTTTCTTTTCACTTCTTGCATGATATCTCTTTACATTCAGCCCTTCCATGGCCTCATAGGAGTTGTGACCTTCTTGGCTTGGACTGGGTATTGTTTGTGGATATTGTCTTGATACTAAAGAAGGCTTTATCCTTGTTCTTTTCTTTCCTTAACATGTTAAAAAAGTATGTTTTTTCCATATTAAGGAGGGGGGCATATATAGGGCCTCCCTTGTACTATAGTTTTTTGCTTTTACATGCTAAATCTTGGAAGGTAACACACATAAGTTGCTAAATCCTAAAAAGACATGCATTTATATGCTAAATCTTCCAATGGTAACGCACATAAGTTGCTAAATCCTGAGGAGATATGCATTTTTCAAATTTTTCAATATGCTAAATCCTCTGAAGGTAACACACATAAGTTTCTAAATCCTAAAGGGACACACATTTCCAATTTCAAATATGCTAAATCTTGGAAGGTAACACACATAAGTTGCTAAATCCTAAAAAGACACACATTTATATGCTAAATCTTCTGAAGGTAATGCACATAAGTTGTTGAATCCTAAGGAGACACACATTTCATATTCATAGTTATACAAGAAGGTGGATCTATGGGTATTCCAAAAGCCATCAGAAGACACATTACAATTGCAAGCATAGTTTATGGGTGAACCTATTGTGCTCTCCGTTCAGGGTGATTCACGGTAAGGTGGGCATCTTACTAGGTGAGGTAATCACTTTCTCTTTTCTCTCTTTTTGCTTTCATGTTAATAGGATGGGATCATGAAGCTATGTTATTTATAGTATTTTTCTTGTCTTTCTTATGTAAACATTTATGCTTTTATGATAGCTTTCCAGATATGATATTAGTATGGGAGATATTTCTTAGTGAGGTTTCTTAAGCTAATTGATTTGGGTTGTTTAGTACTAACCCTTATTCTTTTGACACCCTCATACATATATGTTGAGTTAGAATCCTTAGTCTAGGGGCTTGTGTCCTTACCTAAGTGTTATTTTATCTCATTATGAATCCACTAGGGTCTTCTCTTTTTTCTCCTTTACCAAGAGTTTGCATCGAGTCCATACTCTTGCTAAAGTGGGGGCTTAATGTATCATCTTAAAATAGAAGCACTTTCATGATAAGAGCATTTAGCCCTCTGAGTAAGTGGTTTGGGGTCATGTTAAGTGCCTTGATCAGGTCTTTGCATGTATTTGGCTTTCTCCCTACTTTCCACTTCTTTCAGGCACTTGATTTCTTCATTATAGGTGAAATTAGGGTTAGGTTCTCAAGGATTCTCCTTAATTTTCCTCTTCCATGGCTCTGTTTTCTAGGTAAGATTCAAAAATAGGTCCTCCTAGTCTTCATCATAGTCATCATAGGATTTTATGTCTATCCCTAACATTCTATCCTGATCTGATTTCATTTCTAGGTTTCTGGATATCCCCGGGACCTCCTAACTTGGCTCTGACTGAATCTGGACCCAGGGTCAAATTTGAGGTTGATCCTAAATAGGCCAGGATCAAGCTTGAACTTGACTAGGTTAGGTCCAACCTTGATTTTTCCCCCCTCATTCAAATTTCCAGAATCCAAAATTTTTAAGCATTGGGCTTTCGGGATATTTATTTTCCCGCCTCTAGGTTAACCATTTCGGGTTTCAAGATGGTAAATCCTTTAATTGCATTTAATATAGGTATATTTTCTAAAGGTTAGGACCTAATTGGGATTTAATTCTCCAAGGTGGCCCCTCTAGAGGAGTGTGCCCTAGTTCACTATAAAAGGAGGCCTTCTTCTCTCATTTTCATCATCAAGTTTTGTGAGAACATATCACATCTCAAGTTTTCATGCTCAAGCACTCTCAAGCAAGGTGATCATGCAAGCATCCATTCAGGCATTCAAGTCCTCTTCTCCATCCAAGTTCTCCATTGAAGATCAAGGATTCAAGCATTCAATCCATTAAAGGGATTTGGTTTATATATTCAAGATTCATCATTCAAACCCTAGATCTAGCCATCATGATGGTGTGATCTTCCTTCAAGGTCCTTTGTTCATCTTCAAGATCCATTTCATTCTCTTATCAAGGTGGATTCTAAGCATAAAATTATGGAGGTTTTATTTACATTTATTATTTTGTTCAAGCTTTCATATCAATATGCTTGTTTACATTCAAAATACAATTACATATCTATTGAATTGCATAGCTTCATTGTTAGATCCTTTTCTACTACTTGCTACCATTCCTATTTCAATTTTAATATTAAGGTTGATTCCAAACTAGGGTTTGACCAAGGAAAACCACTCAAACACACAACAAAAACCCCCTTTTTCTTGCAGGTACAGGTGTGGAATTTTAGATCTGAGAGTGAATTTGGATACCTTTTCGAAAAACTTTCAAGATTTGCGAACAGAATTCGAATCAGACTTCAAATAAAGAATGTAGTATTTGACCTTTTATGAGGGTCAAACCAAACCTGATCTCATCTTGGAGAAAGACTTGTAGGTTTTCTCTATCTCGGTATTTCCAAGCCAGAATAGGTTTCAAAATTGCCCAAAAGTACACTCAGACATTAGAATTTAACATTTTCCAGATCTTCCCTAATTTGAGGTTAGTATTTGTATCTCCATTATTTCATACTCCAAGCATAAATTCCACTCATAGGGAAATATTGGATTGAGTCTCTCTCTCTTCCATATTCTCCATAAATTGATTCAAATGTGTATTAACCTCTTGGTTGATCAGATTGGACCTCTTCCTTGGGAATTTGGGTTTGAGGATAGATCGCATATCTTCCCCCTTCCCTTTTACATCTGAATAGAGGTGAATCCATTTTACCCCTATTCAAGTTGGAGCTTGGTTCTTTACATATTCACAAATATTATTCATTGTCTTGGGACATGATTCCTGCTCTGAGTGCTGCCGACCATCGACACATTGCCTGGTGTGGTCTGTCGTTCCTTCTCTATCTTCCTTGATTCCATGTGAATCGGGGCCTTATTACTGCTATGGTTGAGCATTGGCACTCAGACCATAAAAAATTCCATCTTCCTATGGGTGAGATGACCATAACCCCTGAGGATGTGTATCATCTTCTCCAGTTGCCTACCTGAGGAGAGCTTGCATACTATGATACTGTGTATGATGGTTTAGCCTGTCACCGAGTATTTGGTGATGCTTCCATTGGTGATCAGCATATTCAATGGGCCTAGTTCATTTCATTCCCTATGTTATCTATTGTTCTTGGTACTCTTATTGGTGGCTTCCTACTTACAGACTAGCATAGACATGGATTTTCTATTGGTTGGCGTCTGATTTTAGAGGATTTGATGGAAAATCCTCATCGTTTCGATTGGGGTTCCTTTTTATTAGCACAGTTATATCATGAGTTGCACACTTTCGTGTATAGATGTTCCACTAATTTGACTATTGGAGCCATTTTATTACAGCTGTGGACTTGGGAGCACCTCCTGGTGACACATCCTATGACTACTCAAGATCGTCCAGCTGGTTGGCCATTTGCATGGATGCACAGTGGTATTATTAGGCAGACCCATATGGGTAATCTTGATTACTGGTGACATCGGATAGATGACATGGATACTATCATTTGGAGGCCCTATCTTGGATGTGAGACTTGGCCAGAGGATGATAGTGAGCTTCCATATATTTTTTGTCCTAATTGGATGATTGGTCAGTCCACTTTTGTGATTGAGAGATTATTTTTCTATCGTGTGTTCCGTCAGTATGGGTGCATTCAGGATATGCCTCAAGGTGTAGCGATGTATGCTCATGTTAAGGCCAAGAGATCATTATGGGGCCCTTGTATTGATTATGGCATAGTTGTTCAAGAGATTTAGGATCTAGGGTATCATCCCTGGAACCCTAGGTCACAGGTGATGGATGTTGGCATTATAGATGAGTATGGTGCATGGCTACATAGGTATCCTTTTCCTAGATTTACTGATCCTACTGAGAGAATTCCTAGCATTGAGGAGTTATTTGATGGAGATGATGGAGCTAATAATGATGGGGGTGATGATGATGATGATGGAGATGATGATGGAGGTGGTGGTCATGGTAGGATCAGAGGTCGACATGGATGATGGGATCATCATAGAGCTAGAGCAGGTTGTATACAAATACCAGTGTTAGCTATTGCTCCTATTCCTCCTAGAGCTGGTGATCAGGGTGGAGGTGGACGGGTTGATAGAATTTTACATCAGGTGGATAGGTTTTCTATACAAAGGCCTCATGTTAGATGACAGAGAGCTGTTGATATAGAGATTGCATAGGTGTTTCTTGATCAAGCACAGGGTCCTCCTGCTCAGCAGGTCATTCCTCCTTTGGTTCCTCCTATTATTCCTTCTATTGTTCCTACCGTTCAGGCACATGGTACTACTTCAATGCCTTCATCTTCATCATATCCTTCTTCTTCTCAGTTTGTTCCCCTATTGGGTGATCCATCTTCATCTGCTCCCTCTTCTTATACTCCACTTCCATAGTCTTTTGCAGCTCGGGGTTTTTCCCCCACCTCAACATCAGATGTTGCTTCCTTGTAGACTCAGATATCTTCTATTCAGTAGCAAGTTTCATAGATGAGTTCTATGATGCAGTCATTTATGGAAGCTATGAGTCAGCATGGGTTACAAGCTAGTTCGAGCCATCCACCAAATAGTGCACCTGGTCCTCAAAATGTCGATGATGGTGATGATTCTCCTGCTTGAGTGGTCTTATATATTCATGAGCTTTCCTTTCCTCATTATTATCGAGACATTGGATTTATGTTGTATCATTTTTTATCGGTTGATGTTTATTTGTTTATTGATACTTTAATATGTGATTGGACACTGATCTCTAGATATTGCTTTCTTGATGATAATGTTATAGACTTTGATTTCCTGCTCATTTATAATGATGGTACCATGGACTCTAATACTTTGATTGATTTGACTATATATGACATCATCATGTGTTGGATTTCTTTCCAGATGTTTTGTATGATATGCAGCTATATGATTCTATATGATTTTGTTTTATTTTTTCAGAATGGAATTTTCTCATGTATGCATATGTTCCAATGATGGTGAAATGGTTATCTTATATATAACATAGAATAGATAAATGCTATGTATATTGTTTATTTACTTTATGTTATTGATGGATATTAGATGGATAATGAATCTATTGCTTTTGATATGTAGATGTAATGCAATGATAGTTTTTCAATGATATATGTATGAATGGTATTATTATGAATGAGATGTTTGTAATGAATGATTTTAATGAATGTAATGATTTTTCCTTAATGCAATATTATGGATGCAGTTTGATGTTGCTAATGACCTTTCTCATGCGTGAACTTCAATGATAATGATGAACCTAATAATGTATGACCCTAATAATTCAAATGTTGGAAACATCTAAATTAATGCAAGACTTAAATGATAATGATTTAATTAATGCAAGTAACCTAATGCAATGCACTTTGTTTTTTATTTCCAACACACTCGATCCTATATAATTGGTTTTTGATGATCTTTTGATTGTTTGATTTGCATACACCCCCTTTTTTATTTAACTTCCCCTCTTGCAAATTAAGCTAAGTAAGGAAAAACAATATATACAATGCACTTAATCTAAAATGAATGTAGCTAACTGTCATTATTCAAAATTTTGGAGCTTATAATCATCATTGAGCGCTTTTGGAATCCCATTTTAGTACAACCATCACTAGTTTAACTATGATGATATGAATACTTTTTACCTCTTTCTTTGCTTTCCCCTCGGTCTCTTCAGTATCACTATCACTGATTGAAGCCAATCATGAGAGTGTGAATATTGATTTTGTCAAATTCTATGTTGCAAGTGGATTTTGGTATTATGATATTGAAGATCATAATAGCCAAGGTATCTATTTGCGTAAACAAGCAGAAATCTCAGTTTTATCGTATATACAAGTCCTCGATGATTCTTTGTGTTAGAATAACTGAGAGGGGGGTTGAATAAGTTATCCAATGTCCCAAAACAAAATGTATAATTCAAAACTACTTCAGCAATTTTTGCTCATCGGTAAACAATAAAACTTTAAGTCTGTGCTTTTACCGATTACCAGTCTAATATCATAACAATTTACTGATCAAATCTAACATGTAACATGTAAAGAATGATAACAAACAAATATCACAATCAACACATAACACAAGAGAATTAACATGGAAACCCTGTAAAGGGAAAAACCACCTAGGACCGGCAACCCAAAATTGTTCACTCTTCTGAAGTGAGGTCGGTTAAGACCCAACCCTGTTAAAGGTTTACAAACACACTATCAGGTGTGACCTTGTTAGAGGATTTTAGACTAGAATTTATCATCCAACCAGCATTCACTATGGGGTTGACAGGATAACAATGTTCATTCTATGAATGATACATCATAAGACTTTCAGAGTCCACTCGGTTAAGAGAGTTTGACTATATACAATGGTTAAATATGTAACAGTAAATGACCTGCCTTAATACAACTTCAATTGTAGATTACAGATCAATATTTAGTACATACAAATCCTTCTGATCAATATTTCACTTCAGATTCAATACTGTATCAACTTACTATCCATCGGTAATTGCTCTTTGTAGCTCGGCAATTGTTCTGCAACTCAGTTCTTACTAACCAGTATGATCAGAATGCATGAAAACCTTGTTCACGTGATATTCCTATAGTTTCTACTTCTTCTGACATCTTTCATAAAGAAATTTTGTTCTCTTATATAGACAAGTAAATCATTTTCTTCTCCACCATCAAATTTTGCCGCTTAACCTCATTCACAGATTTTGCTACTTCAAATTTTCTCAGTACTTGTGTCAATAACACGTTTGATTTTCATCCTTTAGATCTTTCCTGAATTTTGTCAATCGTCGATCTGTGTAACAAACACTATCTGTTACCTCAATTTTATACTCTTGCCAGCTCATCAATCTTATTGGCTAAACTAATCATTTAATTCATTTTGTTCTGCTCAGTTAACAAAGAAATGCATTGGTGAACACTGCTCAGTTAATACTATGATCAGTATACACTAACTCCGTCGGTGTATACTGGAAATGCTTCATTTACCGACAACACTGCTTTGTGTCTTTCAGCTCTATACTCCATCATAGATGATGCAACATAATAAAGTCAATATCATCAAGTCATAGACTCATCAACAAGTTACTCAATGTGTTCCTTATCCTCATCTATCATGTACATCTTTCTCCATGTAGATTTCTCTATTCTTCATCTCTTTTACCTTTCTTCAGATGTCTCGATATAGTAACTTACAAGATAAGTCTTGTCAAACTAGTTGACATCAATGACAACATAATACTGATTTAATCATATTACATATCTAATCAGCAACTCCTTAGTGATCTTGTAATCATAGATTCTTCAATCAAATTCCAAATCAGTTGTAGTTCAACACTTTGATGATCACATCCTTAGACAAATAATACATGATTTGAAACTTTGATTTAAAGACAGTCATTTAGAAATCAAGAAAAAATATCATTCTTTCCTCATAGCTTGTCTAGTCTAAAACTTTCATTGACTTGCTAGAAAGACATGATTTCATCAATTGAGTCAACACTTAGAAAAAATTTCCATGTTTTTCAAATCCATAGTTCAAGTGTAGTTCCATCCATTTCAAATTTTTAATCTTGATAAAGATAAGGTCATTTCAGTTCTTGGATCAATTTTTCATTTTAGGCTCAAGTTGGATTGGGATGTAGATTTGATTAAGTGTTCCTCTTTCGAGTGTGATGAATTGATTCTCTGATTGAATAAATCTTGCTTTGATGAATCCTTTCTCCTTTGGAGTAGATTGCCCCCAATTTGATATTGATTTCATTTGTGGGACTTAGGACAATTTTTCAATTAGGTGACCAAAATCTTTGAGGTATTTTCAAATGCAACTGTGGGGTTTTATTATGCAATATATACAAATGCTAGCGAATGTAACAATTACAAGGTGACCTTCTAGGTATGCAACTGACTTGGACTTTTAATGGCACCTGTTTACCAGGTTTTCACTGATTGAATGGATCTAGCTCTTTTTTCTATTTTTAAAGCTTTTCTCTTTTTTTGCTACCATGGTGCCTATTTGCTAGGTTTTCACCAAGGCACTTTTTCTTCTTTTTTTTTTATATTTTTCTCTTTTTAAATTTTTTTCTTTTTTCAAGATCATATATGAATGTTTTTGCTTTCTTCATGCTCAATTTTTCATTGTTTTTGATCTTTTCTTCTTTTCAAATGTTTTGGTCTTTTTCAGGATCTCTTTTCACTATGTACAATAAATATGATGCTCCTCATCTGATACTCTTTATAATCTTTCATCTTCCTTATGTATAGAACCTCTTGAGATGTATGCTATTTATTGGTTCTTTTAGCTCCTCTCCATCACAATCTACTAGCTTGTATGTACCGGTCCCAAAATCTTCAGTAATGAGAAATGGTCCTAACTAGTTTGCTTCCCACTTTCCCTTCTTCTCTCATTTTGCTTGGTTCTTGGGATTTTCTCTCAACACTAGGTAACCTATTTGAAATTTACTTGGCTTGATGTGTTTATTGTAAGATCTTGACATCCTATTTTGGTAAACCTTCAAGTGATCAAATGCTTGCTTTTGTTTTTCATCTAAAATTTCTAGTTCTTGTAGCCTTGCAACCCTATAGTCTTCTTCATTAATCAACCCATGCATAGATATTCTCAAAGATGGAAGTTCTACCTCTAAAGGTAATACTACTTTTGTGCCAAAAACTAAGGAGAAAGGTGTAGCTCCTATTGGCATTCTGATACTAGTTCTATAAGCCCACAAGATTGGGTTTATCTTGATGTGCCAATCCCTTCCTAAGTTATCCACTGTTCTCTTCAAAGTTTTTAAGATATTTTTGTTTGTTGCTTCTGCTTGTCCATTACCTTGAGGGTAATAGATTGAAGAGGAATGATGAATCATGTGAAACTTAGTACATAATTCTGTTAAGTCTTTGTTCTTGAAATGCCTTGCATTATCTGTTATGATGGCATGAGGTATGCCATATCTACAAATTATGTGAGTAAGGATAAACAAAGAAATTTGTTTTCCTGTTGCAGTTGATAGAGGTACAGCTTCCACCCACTTAGTAAAATATTCAGTTGTTGAGATGATAAATTTATGACCATTCGAAGATGGTGGATAAATCATTCCTATTAGGTCTATCCCCCACTGATAAAATGGCCATGGTGTTGTCATAGGATGAATTTCTTGTCCAGGTGCATGTATCAAATTCCCATGGAATTGACATTTCTTACAAGTTTTTGCAAAGTCACATGAATCTTTTTCCATGGTAGGCCAAAAATATCCTATCCTTAGAAGTTTCTTGGCTAGGGATAATCCGTTTGAGTGTGATCCACAAATTCCTTCATGGATTTATCATAAGGTTAAATTTGATTCTTCCTCTTCTAAACACCTAAGGAGCATTCTGTCAAGACTTTTTCGATATAATGTTTCAAAAACTATAGTATATTTGGTGGCTTGTCGAATGAAGCTTTTCTTTTGGTTTCTGGTTTGGTTTAAGGGAAGGATTTGATCCTTTAAGTATAAATTGGGCTATACTAGGGTGATTCATTTGTAGTTATCAAGAAAATGGTGTGAGGGTGGGTTGGGTCATACGTGGGTTGAATTACTTCTACCAAGAACTCGTATCTAGCATTTTGATCAGGTATCTACAAGAGTGAAGCTAAGGTTTCCATGGCGTCTGTTGCTTTGTTCTTTTCTCTCAGCACTTGCTCAAATGTAATGAGTATGAAATACTTCTTGAGATTTTCGACCATGGTTTTTAAGGGTACCAATTTTTCATCCTTTGTTTGATATTCTTCATTAACTTGACTTATGACCAATTGTGAATCTCCATAAACTTTTAATTCTGTCACTTTCCACTCTAATGCCAGCTTCATTCCAATAACCAATGCTTCATACTCTACTATATTTTTGGTGCATGGAAATATAAATTTGTAGGATTTTGGGATAGTAGATCCCTGAGGAGTGATGAGAAGTATGCCCGCTCCTGATCCATGATGGGTGTAGGAACCATCAAAATAAATTTGCCATGTTTTTGCCTCAACATTCACAATCTTTGAATCTGAGAATTCAATTTGTATAGGATGATCATCATGAAGTGGTGCTTCTGCTAATTGGTCCACAATGACTTTTCCTTTCATTGATTTTCTATCAACATATTCTATGTCGAATTCACTTAGTATCATCACCCACTTTGCTAGTCTTCCATTCAATGTTGTTTTGCTTAGTAGATACTTCAAAGGGTCGATCTTAGCAATGAGCCTTATCTTGTGGGCTAGCATATAATGGCATAATTTTTGTGAGGCAAAAACTATAGCCAAGCATGCCCTTTCCATAAATGTATAGTTTAACTTATATTTGACTAAGGTTCTACTAATGTAGTAAATTGCCTTCTCTTTTCCTGTTTCATCCTCTTGTGCTAAAAGTGCCCCCAATGAATTCTCCATTGCTGAAATGTATAAGATCAAGGGCTTACCTTTGATAGGTGGCATCAAGATTGGTGGGTTCATAATATATTTCTTCAATAGATTAAAGGCTTCTTCACACTTGTCATCCCACTTAAAGATTGTATCCTTATGCAAGAGTTGGGTGAAATTATGGCATTTTTCTACTAATTGGGAGATAAATCTCCTAATGGATTGGATCCTTCCTTGTAAAGATCCCATCTAAATAATGTTATTGGGTGCTTCCATTTCCATTATAGCCTTTACTTTAGTGGGATCCACCTCTATCCCTTTTGCAGATACAATATAACCTAAGAGTTTGCCGGATTGAACTCCGAATGCACATTTCTTTGGGTTAAGTCTTACTTTGAATTCCTCTAGCCTTTCAAAAAAAATTTATAAGATTGGTCGGTGTTCTTTCCTTGAATGTGATTTGACTAGTATGTCATCCACATAATCCTCCATGAATTTATGCATCATATCATGAAATATTGTGGTCATTGCTCTTTGATAGGTCGCTCTTGCATTCTTTAACCCAAATGGCATAACATTCCAGCAAAATGTACCCCATGCACATGTAAAAGTGGTCTTATCTTGGTCTTTTGGTGCTATCTTTATCTGATTATAACCACTAAATCCATCCATGAGTGAGAACATAGAGTGCCCTGCTATTAAATCTACAATGGCATCAATACTCGAAAGTGGAAAATCATCTTTAGGACATGCCAAGTTTAAGTCTCTAAAGTCCGTGTAGATTCTGATGGATTTGTCTGCTTTTGATACTAGCACTATATTTGAGATCCATTGTGCATAATCAATGGCCCTTATAAATCCCACCTTCAATAGTTTTTCTAATTCCACTTTGACAAGTAGGACTATATGAGGATGCATTTTCCTTAGTTTTTGCTTAATGGGTTTTGCTCCTTCCTTGATATTGAGATGATGCATTATCAAATTTGGGTCTAAACCCAACATATCATCATAAGACCATGCAAAGTTAACTTTTCTTTCCTTAAAGAACTTAATGAATTTTGTCCTTTCTTCACTAGATAGGGATGTTGCTAAGTGGATGAACTTCGGCTCTATCTCTGATCCAATGTTTATCTTTTTTGTTGGCTCAATTAAGATTGGAAATCTTTCTTCATAGTGTTCTGGTAGAACATCCAAACTGCCTTCCATAGGTGCCTTATTTGGGTTTTCACCTTTGGAAACATCCTTTATTTCTTTGTTTTTTTCTTGATCTAATGTTGCCACAAAGTGGTTTTCAACACTTGATTCTTTTCCTTTTCTCTTTTTTTTTTTTTTCATTTTTTCTTGGATTAGAAGTCTGGATGCTCCCTTTGATCATTTCTTCCTGATATTCTCTAATAGAAGAAGGTTCAACTGTGTTGAGGTATTGGGACACCATGTTGTCATTCAAGAAAATTGGCAAGATAGTTGGTTCAATGGCATTCTATTCAATTAGGTCTGGATGAATGAGAGTTAATGGGTCAACACTTGGGTTTGTCTCGATTGGGTTTAAGGTGTAGATCTCATTATTGGAGGGTGCATACATTGTATCTTGAAAAATCTTGGACATGGGCTTCCTCTAAATGTTCTAAAGAAAAAGGATCAAAGTCCCCCTTACTAGAGTCCTCTCAGGTTTATGTGGGATAGAACTCATGTGGATTAAACCTAGCATTTGATTCTTCCATAGTAGGTCTCCATGAAGGAATGTATGGTTCACCTACCCACTGATTAATTTCTATCTCTATACTTGGTACATCATTTAGAATCACTTGGATAGAACTAGATGCTTGATTTGAAGTTGATTTTGTCATTGGTCTTTTAGTTTTGGTAGAAGCATAGGTATGAATAACATAAATACCCTTGTCTTGGCATGATTCATCTAATAGGGTCTCCCATTCCCATTCATTAGAATCCTCATCACTATGAGACTCTAATTGTAATATTTGGCTATAAAGTTCGGGATGATTTTTTTGAGTGTATCCTTCCTCAAGATACCCTATTCTTTCTTTCTCCTTAGAATCTCTCCATGTACTTTCTAAGGGTTCAATGATCCCTTCATTCTTTGTACCTAGAGGTCCTTGACCTTTGTATCCCATATTTTGCATGATTGCAAACCCTTTCCCATATTGATGTGTGGGAATGGTTATATTTTGGATATGTTTGACATGGGCACTTGATTCTTCATCCTTGTACAACCAGTTCAAAATTTCATTGTCCTCTTCATCCATGGTGGATGATGTACTTTCCCTCACAAATTTATCATTATATCTATGAGGCAGATTTGAGGGTTTCCCAAAGGACTTGGGTGATAAAGGTAGATCCATCATAGATAAGGAGTATTCACCTACTCCCTTTTCCTTAATCTTACATTTCTTATCAAAAAATTTCATCATTTGGTCCATCTTTTGATAATGGGCCTCTTTGGTGAATACTTGAGTAGCTTGTATATGATCTTCTTTTATTTCTTCAATAATGTTATCCTTGTTAACCCTCTCTTTTCCTTTAGTCGAGGTAGTTGGGTTAATGAGTTTTGGTGTGTCTTCAATAATAACTTCTTCTTCCATCTTTGCCTTTCCCTTCAACCAAGAAGTGTTCTTAGAATTTTGACCTTGTTCTACTTTCTTAGGTATGGACCCTTCAGCATTGTGTGGAACCAATGAGTCATTGATAGGCTTGACACTATTACAATATTGGAATGGATTTAGATCTCCACTTACCATTATCTCTTGACCTAGATATGGGAATTTTAAGCATTGATGATAAGTTGAAGGAACGGCTTGCATTTCATGGATCCATGGCCTTCCTAACAAAATATTGTAAGTCAAATTTAAGTCTAACACTTGGCATATGGTCTCTTTTTTCATGGGACCAACTCTTATGGGTAAGACTATAACTCCTCTTGATGCTCTTTCTTCATCATCGTAAGCTTTTATGGTTATTTTCTTCTTTGGTTCAATAGCCTCCTTAGAAAATCCTAGGGCTTTTACCAAGCTAAGGGTACAAATATTTAGGCCAGCACCTCCATCTATAAGGACTCTTTTCACCCTATGCTTGTGCATCAACACTTCTATATGCAGGGGAAAATTTTGGGGATGATTAAGAGACATGTCATCTTGTTCAAAAAATGATAGGCAATGAGGTGTGATTAGGTGCCCTACCATATTTTGGAATTTGTCTACCTCCAAATTTAGAGGTACATTTGTTTCCAACAAGGCTTTTTCTAAGATATCCTTATGAATTGGTGATAGTTTGAGCAGCTCAAGAATAGAAATTTGAGCGGGAGTTCTTTGCAATTGATCTACCAAGTTGTATTGCTTTGATGATGATGTTGAAGCTTGGTTTGATATCACCACTTTTGGAGCATTGGTAGGTAGGATAATTTTTTATGCTTGCCCCCTAGTGACAACATTGATGATACTTCCCTTGACTTATCTTTCACTATGATAACATTTATGGTTTGATCCTCTCATAGGGTGTTTATCATTTTATCATATGTGTGAGAAAATTTCACTTTCTCATTACCCTTCTTTTGATTTTGATTAGATGACTCACCCTTTTCATGATTCAAAAAGGGATTCTTGTAGGCCATGTGAACCTCATTGTTTTGAGGCCCTTCAATTTTGATGGTGTTATTATCAATTAGATCTTGCACTAAGTGCTTCAATCTCATGCATTCATTGGTTGGATGACCTCTTTTTTGATGGTATTCACAATGATGGGATGCATTCCACCAATGAGGTTTGACTTTAGCTTCATAACTTGATATGTCGAGTAATGTGATAACTTGATTGGCCAACAAGGTTCTTAGTACATTCTCCAAAGGCTCACCTAAGTAGGTGAATTTCATTTTGTTATAATTGGAGTTTGATTTTGACTTATCCCAAGTCTTATTGTTGGAAGTGTTGGGATTGTTGTTGGAAATATTGGAATTAAATGGAGCTTTACTTGATTGATTAACATTATTTGAAGAATTAGCTCTATATGGTAGTATAAAAGGAGTAGACTTTAAGTTGTGTGCTTCCACAACTCCATTATTTACAAGGTTTTTATTGTTATTCTTTATCCAAGATTTAGATTTATCATTATTATTGTTGGACCCTTGATTATTGAAATACTTAGGCACATAATTATTGTTGTTGTTTTTGTTGTTGTTGGATTTGTTATCCTTAAATAATTTAACTTCACCTCTTTTGACCAAGACATCTTCAATCTTTATCCCATTTTTGATGAGTTTCTCAAATGTTGGGGGACATTGAAGTTGTAATCTATAATTCATTTCCAAGGTCAAATTGTTGGTGCAGATTTCCATCTTCTCTTTCTCTGGGATACTTCGTGGATACCTTGCAAAAATGGTCCTCCACCTTTGTAAGAATCCTAAAAAGGACTCTCCATCTTTTTGTTTGGTATCACATAACTTGAGCATAGTAATTTCATGCTCAATGTTATAAGAGTAATGGGTTATGAACTTGGAGGCTAACTCCTCAAAGGACTTTATTCCGGGGGTTAGTTTTGAAAACCACTCCATTGTGCATCCTCCTAAGCTTCTAGGAAAGAGTCTTATTAGATAAGTATCATTGTGCATGAACTCTATGCATAGGGAGCAAAACTCCCTTAAATGGTCATGTGGGTTTGTTTTACCCATGTACTTATCATATTTAGGAAAGATGGTATTGAAAGGAAAAAATACCATTGCTAAACTTTTGTCGAAAGGAAAAGGACACAAAGCTTCTGTGGAAAAGGCCTTAGGTTCGGCTGCCTTCTTCATGGTATCAATTTGCTCTTGAAAGGCCTTTATTTTCCTAGTCATAACATTCATAGGATCATCTTGGTGTTGGTCTTTCTTGAGTTGGTCAATATCAAAGTCATAGGACAGCTATACCCCCTTTTGTGCTAGGTTTAGGAAGAAATTCTCCCTATCTTTGTCTATTGATTTCTCCATAACCTCTAGGAAATCATTATCTTGGGCAGCTTTCTCAACCCTTTCTTCAAGTGTCTCCTTAGGATTATAGTTGGCATTGTTGATATTGTGATTATGACAGGCTGAATTTCTATCACCCATTTCTTCAAGTCTTGGTTCAAACAGGTTTGTGAAAATTTCTTCTTGATTAGGATCTTTGAAAACACTTTGGTACTCAAATTCTTGCCTTGGGTTTGCAAAAATAGTGCTATCTCCTGATAATGATACCCTATGTGTTTGGGACCGCATGGAAACCGGCATCCAACAAGGGTTTAATTTGGGATGATCCTTGATTCAAAAATTGTTGATTTTATACTGAAGAGATTTAAAAATTGTAAGATGAGTTTTCAATAGATATCTCTCACTTGTTTATGTATTGCAAACACAACAATCACACATTCACTTGTCTCTTTTTACCCACTTAAACACAAAATGTTTGATTTGAAGAACGTTATCATGGGTTTTTCACAAGAATGCACTTCAAGCACCTACCTAGCACAAGATTTGGTTCATAAACATGGCTCTAGAAGGTGATCTTCCTATTTTATCATGGATTTAGTATTGATTCCAATCAAATAGACTTTAATCTCTCATCCCCTAAGTATGTTAAGGGGCTTCCCACACGCATCGAGGTATGATTTTGTGCAATCCATGAGGACTACTAGAGGAAGGTTGAAAAATTAAAATCTATTTGTCACACACCCCATTAAGGATGCATGCATTTCATTTTAGAGTGGGTTGGATTCCCGTGGAAAAAAGTGAGCGTATCCCACTTTGGGCTATCCCTCACATTGGCCTCATTAAGGAAAACTTGGGAGGCGAGCCCACTATTGCTCTAGCATGTATATGGAAAACAAGAAATGAACTTAGGCCGACAAGTTTGGGAGTTTGATTCACTCAAAGCGTGAAGAGCATATCCCTATTGTCTTTCTTTGTTCCACACACTTAAACACACGCTTGTTCTTTCCCAATCTCTTGACAAGGAGATTCTTAAAATTGAAGTGTGTAATTCATTTCCTATTTTATCTTAAGCTATGTCAAAAGAATGCCACAATTTGATCAAGTGCAAGCTTGAAAAGAAGAATACCTTTCCTTGTAGCTAGCCTAAGCTAGGGGCATTTTGAAAGGTTTGTGTCATTGTTTTTCAACTCACCTTGGCAATAATTTCCTCCAAATGTGCTTGTCCTCGAACAAGTTAGTCAACACCAACAATCACAATGAGGAAAAAAAATCAAAGCAAAATGAATGAAGCAACTAAAAATGTATTGAACTTTTAAGCACCTTAATTGCAAAGTTTTAAAGAAAACTTGAACTTAAGGACTAAAAATCCAATTTAAAGATACGAATTTTGATTTGTATGCTTCAATAACAACAAGATATTTCTGATATACCTGGTTGTCTTCTTCTTGCATTGTTTCAAGAACTGCTTTGATATGAGCTATGTTCTCCTTCTTGATCTTTTTGGCTAAAGCTTTTCCCTCCTGATTGAATTTTGTCTCTGGCTTTCTCACCTTTTTATGCCCTATCATCTTGTAGAATAAAAGTCATTTTGCCACAGTCAGATTAATTAATTCATAAAATTTTGCAAAAGCGCACCAGAATTAATTGAAAGTGCTATTTTATTGCTCAAAAGTGCAGCTAATTTGATTGAAAGCGCTATTTGATTATGTCAGTAAAGTGAAAAAGTGCACAAATAACTCTTAAAAGCACCACTGGAATAAGCAAAGGTGGTAAAATTTATGCAAAAGTGCTAAGAAAACAAGTGAAAGCACCTAGTAGTCAGGAGCAAAGTACTCTTTCATAATGTGAAAGTGCTAAAAGATAAGAAGATTGAAGATAGGAATTGCAAAGGTGCTGCAGATCGACGCAAAGGCGCACAACTTTGCCGCAGAAGCACTGGAACAGTGATTAAAAGCATTGTTTCCTCTCGCAAAAGTGCTGCTTAAACTGGTAAAAGTGCTACTTCCTGAAAAAGTCGAGGGTTAAACATGTGCGAATTTGGAAATAATGAAAAATTTCCATACGATTAATAAAGTAGAGCATTCTGCCCCACGGTGGGCACCATTTTGTACACTAGGGAAAGTGCCTTCATAGAATTAAGGTTAATCAATAATTGAGAATAGTAACTAAATACAACCACAAAGCAATAGAGAAACTATTTACCAAAATAATGACTAATTGAGCATCTTATGACTCTCTAACTAAGATTGTTAATGAATAGCTCTCAGCAAGCTTCCATTAATGATAGTCCTAGAATGAGAATGATAAAGATAACAATGCTATTGCTAACAATTAGATCAAAAGAAATGCTAAAATGCTTCTCAAATGCCTTTCTAAGCTCAAGTTGCAAGAGGTTCAATGCAATTCTCAGATGTGTGGATGATCATTATGAAGGATTTAGGCCTTCCTTTTATAGATTTTCCAATGGTAGGGGGTGTAGTTGTATTTGATCATGGTTAAACCTTGGTTGAGTCCTTGGTTCCACCCTTTGAAGACAAAGAAAAGTTTGTGTCCTCAAAGCTTGGGACAAGTAGACAAGATCAATGGTCAAGATTCCTTTTCACTTTGAGTGAATGAGATTGAATTTGGCTTGATCCATGTGAATGCCTTTCCTTTATTCTCATTGGTTGATTAATTTTCCTCTCTTTGTGGTTGTTGAGAGTAATTGAGATTTATTAATTGATTTAAATGAATTTGTTTAGCCATGTACCCCTTGAATGGGTTGAATTTGATTTAATCCAAGACTATACAATTAATAGAATTAATTGTATTTTGATTTGATTTCACTTGATTAAAGTGCTCTCAATTTTGATTGATCTTGAATTAAGACTTGATTTTAATTTTGATTGGCTAATTGTGCATTGTGATTCAATTGATTCAATTATGTCCTTGATTTTCCTTGATTTGATCTTTGTCCATTTTTAGGTGATTAAAAAATATTAGATATATAAATGAAAAATATTTTATTGCATTAAACAAATAATAACTTTTTATTAAAACATTTTTTTTGGGTAGAACTCAAGTCTTCTAGAAGATGAAGATGATCCTCAAGATATAGATCTAGAATATGTTGTTTCTAGTCCAGATCACACGGTAGAGGATGATGATGGTTCTGGATACAAAAGACACCAAAGCTGATGACGATGGTGATAACAATAATGATCGTGTTGATGATGAATACAATGGTGATGATGATGATGATGATGATGACGATGATGACGATGATGATGACAATGACGACAACAATGACGACGATGATGATGATGATGACGACGACGACGATGACGACGATGACGACGACGACGACGACGATGATGATGATGATGATGATGATGATGAGGCAATTTCTATTAGTAGCCAGTGACATTCATGATCATATAGACTACATTATGGAATATCATTGATGTATTTTTATGATGCCTCTTTTCATGGTTACTATCATATGTATTTTCACTGCCTACAATACCATATTATGAAGTTGATATATTTTGACGTGTACCATTTTCACTTAGATCATTTGGGAATGTATCATCTTGACTTGTATCATATTTAGTTATATAATTTATCATTTCTACCTGTATCATTTTGACTTGTGTTGATTATTGGGAATATATCATTTTGACATGTTTTTGATATATTGACTTATTGTACTTTCACTTGTTTTAGTTATAAATGATGATCTTATCAATATTTACTTTTAAATTTATATATATTGAAAGTGGTTGATGATTTTTAGATCAATATTTATTACGTATGATTATTTTAATTTGTTGCTAAGGATGGATGTTGTCAAACTCAATTAAATTATAAATATTTTGATGTGCACCTTCTTGGTGTTGATATGGGTTTCATGATTGGAATAAGAAATATTAAATTAATAAGAATTAGAAATAAAATAAGAAGCATTTTTAGAAGTAAAACTTGAAGCAACAATGGAAGCCAATCCAAAAACAATCTTGGAAGTAAAACTTGGCATTATCTGGGAAGCAAAAATAGAAGCAATTTAGGTAGTAAACAAAGGAGTAATAATGAAAGCAATTTTAGAAGCAACAAAATATGTCAAAATGGAAGCAAACCTGGAAGAAAAATGAGAAGCAAAAAAAGAAGAAAAGATGGAAGCAAAAAGGAAAAAATGGCATAACAAAATGGAAGAAAAAAAGGGAGCAAAACTAGAAGCAAAATTGGGAGAAAACTTGGAACCAACATTAGAAGAAAAATTGGAAGCAATATTGGAAGTAACAAGTGGCATCATAATAGGTGTCAAATTGGAAGCAAAATTGGAAGAAAAACCATAAGCAAATAGTGGTGATAATGGAAGAAACACTACAAGAAAAAAAGTAAGCACACATTGAAGAAAAACATGAAGCAATAGAGGGAATTATAATGAAAGAAAACCTAGAAGAAACACAAGAAACAAAATGTGAAGAAAAATTGGAAGCCAAATCAGAAGCAACAAACAATGTCATAATGGAAGCAAAACTAGAAGCAAAATGGCAAGCAAAGCTAGAAGAAAAATTAAAAGTAACAAATAGTGTTATAATGGAAGAAAACCATGAAGAAAAATGGGAAGAAAAATGGGAAGCCAAAATAGAAGTGAAACCAGAAGAAATAAATGACATTATAATAGAAGCAGAACTGGAAGCAAAATAGGAAGCCAATTTCAAAGAAAAACTAGAAGAAAAAAAGGTCATTATAATAGAAGAAAATTGGAATCAAAATAGGAAGCCAATTTCAAAGAAAAGTCAGAAGAAAAAAAGGTCAATATAATAGAAGCAAAATGGGAAGCTAAACCATATGCAAAATCAAAAGCAACAAAAGACATTATAATAGAAGAACAACTAGAAGAAACGTAAGAAGAAAAACTAGAAGCATAACAAGAAGAAAAATAGGAAGCACAGTTGGAAACAAAAATAGAAGCAACAAGAGAAGAAAAATCTGATGCCAAATATAGAATTATTTTTGGTGCAATACCCATTGCCAAGCGGGTACAATTTTTCAATTCTTTTCCCAATGCCACAAATAGCACATGCAAGGTTGTGGCGCAAGAGTCAGTGGAAAACCTGACCTAGAATGTGGAGTTAAATACAAAACTAAATATGATGTTGAGTGATTAATGCAATTGGTTGTTGACTTTTCTATTGGCACAGAGTCTCATTTCACAACCCAAATTGCACTAAAATCTAGTTCTATTTTAGGCAATATTTTCCTATTTTTCTATAGTGATACAAGGATCTCAAGACTTTTGACACCTCTATCATAACCTTCACCAACCCTCTTAATCCTAACACCAAGCCTTTTAGACAAAATAAATGACCTATCAACCCTATCATAGAACCCCTGATTTTTTGGGAAGTGCAAAAACTACTATTTGCAAGTATTCTCTTCCCCATCAAACACACCACTTGGGTGGCCAATTCAGTCCTCATCTATAAGAAAAGTGGTGACATATGGCTTTGCATGAATTTTCAAAACCTTAGCAGGGCTTCTAGAAAAGACAACCACCCTCTACCCTCTCTAGATGAGGTTTTGAAAATTGTTAATGTGTCCCCACCAATGACCTTTCTAGATGGATACTCTGGTTATAACTAGATAATAGTGAGATATGAAGACCAAATGAAGACAACTTTCACTACCAAGTGGGGTATATTAACATACCAAAAAATACCCGTTGGCCTCATTAACATCATGGTGACTTTCCAAAGAGCGATGGATACAACCTTCAAAGAACTATGAATAAATGAATTATCATCTACATGGATGATCTTATGATATTCTCTAGAGAGACACAAGACCACCACATCCACTTGACTAGAGTCTTTGAGAGGTGGCAGAAAATTGGCATCCCCCTTAACCCCAAGAAGTACATATTTGGGGTAACTAAGGGAAATATCCTAATCCACAACATCTTAGAGAAGGGAATATCGATTGACCTCGATAGAGTCGATGCCTTGCTCAAATTGTAGATGTCAGGGAGAAAGAAGGAAATAAAATCTTTATTTGAGAAGATTAAATTTTCTAGGAGTTTTATCATAGTGTTTGCAAAGATTGTGAAACATATGAACAAGGTGATGAAAAAAGACACCAAGATCGAATGGAGCTAGGATGTCAAGGATTTCTTTTCCCAAATCAATAAGTCCTTAGTGGAGGCACTATTATTCACCATCCTAGACTATACCCTTCCCTTCCATATCTAATCCTTCACTTCCTTTCACTTTGATGATACAGTCTTGACCCAACAAAAGGATGGAAGTGAGAAACCAATAGCCTTCATAAACTCTCCATTCAAAAATGCTAAGGTGAGATACTTTGTAGTAGAAAAGAAAGCCTTCACACCAGTGAGGCAAGTCAATAAGTTAAGGTATTACATCCTACAAAGAAAGGTATACGATGTTGTTCCAAACCAAGTAGTCAAGTCCTTGTTATAAAAAATCTAGACTGGTAAAAGAAGGGGGAAATAGATGGCCATCCTCCAATAATTTGACTTAGAGATTCAACCCATGAAAGTAGCTTGGGGTCAAGAATTATCCTAGACAATAGTAGAATTTGGTCCCAATATTGATTCCCAACAATACACTATTGAATGTTTCACCTAAGACCCATGGTATGTAGACTTTTTGTACCTCCTATTGAATATTTGATATCCAAAATGATTCAATATAGCTAAGCATGAGGAACTCATACTCAAAAGTGTCAATTTCTTGTTGAAGAATAGATCCCTATCTCAAAATAAGTATGCAAGAATCTATCTCTAGTGCCTAGATCACAATGAAGCACAAAATATGATAGAGGAATTCCATGAGAATTTTAGAGCCGAGAATAGTTCAGTTGATGCCACTATACACCATATAATTTAGGTTGGTTACTACTGGCTAGAGATATTCAAGGAAACCCATGAATATGTCAGTCATTTCTGCACATACCATAGTGTTGCTCCTAGATAACAAAACCCACTAATACCCCTTCAACCAGTGTATGAGGTAAGACCATTCACCTAGTGGGCATTAGATTTTATCAGTATTAGTAACCAAAGACCATTCACCAAAGGTGGATCATCTTCCATTGTGCAATGAAATATGTGCAAACATGTGAAATAATGTGGAGGATGATAAAGTGATAAGTGCACTAAAGGTGGATACAACACATAAAATAGAATGTGATAACTACTATCACTACATAAAGTGGAATTTCTCCTACTCCTTGTGAAACTAAAGGTCCATCTTCCTAAGTGTCACATATGAAAACTACTATGTTATGCATTATCCTATGTAAGCTTAAGTAAAGTGTAATCAGGTGAATAATTTATTACACCCCCCCCCCCCCCCCCCCCCCTTAAGTGCAACTTAGGGGAATGTAGACTCAAGCTAACAATGCAAAATGGGTCCCGACTAGTAGGCCATGATAGGTATCCATGTATAATATACAAATAAATCTCACACAAATGATAAAAGGGAGAAAATCTAGTGGTAAAAAACTCCCCCTCAAAAGAGAGATGAATAAATATAAGATCTCTCAAAGAAGAATAAGAAGGATAAAACCCCATGTGAGGAAAAATTCCCCCATAATAATTAAAAGAGGCTAAAATTGTAGCAATATAAGCATCATCAAGAGAAACAATAAGTGTAATCTTAAGAGAACAAGATGAATGGAAGGTTCAAGAACTTGATCACATGTAAGTTTACCCAAGTTCAAGTAGCCAAAGTTCTCCTCAAGATTTGAATCTATAAAAGTGTGATCATCATCTAAAGAATCATAATCATTAATAGGTACAAAGTCTGGAAAGGAAAAAAATCAAGATGCATGATCCACCACCCACGTATCAATGATAGCTCCACTCTCCAAGTCTCTAATAATAACTAAATCAAGAGTGTATTCCACAGTCTTCCTTGTTGCATGATTAGTGATTTGTTATATAGAAATAAGATTATTGGTTAAATGGGGAATACATAACAAATTATTGAAGGTTCCCTCCCCAATATCAATGGATCCTTTCCTAATCATATTCATATATGTAAGGTTTCCCATCAAATCTGGTGGTATTTCACAAGGCTCAAATGAAGAGAACATAGACTGCAAAGATGCCATATGATGAGAAACCCATGAATCTAGAAGCCAACTCCCTAAATCATGACATGCAGTAGCACAAGATTTTTTCCTTTTTTCTTACTTGTTTGAAAAGTGTGACTCTTTGCCTTCTCAAATTATGTTTTTTTGTGAAGAAGAAGATGAAGTAGACATTCTTGAAGGCACACTAATTATATTCTTCTTAAGAAGATTCTTTGATGCATCAATATCCTTCTTATAGATATTATTTTCTTAATGTCCATTCTTCTTTCAATATGCACAATTAGGAAACTCCTTCTTGGATGATTTCCCCTTAGGAGAGGATATAGAATCTTTGTGGTGAGGAGAATAATATTGTGCTCTATCTTTTTGTGGCTTTGGCTTGGATGATTTCTAGTTCTTTCATTTTCCATTGATTCATTTGATTCTCTTGAGTAGACACCAAATCATGTAACTTAGATGAATAGAGAACCACCATGGCGACCAATTTATCTTGTCAAGTATCAACATTTTGGTGAGTGTATCAAAAGATGGTGTAGTGTATGAACTACTAGTCAAATGTTGGGTTTGGAAACTAGAGATAAAGGTTGCATATTCTGATGGAAGTTTGTCCAAAACAATTAAAACCAATTGTGCATCCTTTGTTTCATTGCCACAATCTTTTAGTTGTGCTTTAATCTTATTTTATTTGGTTGCATAGTCTTGGATAGTGGTAAAGTTATTGGGATCTAAGCCTATGAGATCATTGTCCAACTTGTAGTCCTTGACCTCATCAACCTTGTCATACAACTTACCAAGTGTTTGTCAAGCCTCCTTAATTATTTTACACTTATCAATATGAAGGATGATATCATCAACTTAGATCCAAGAACCTTAACATATATATACATGCATACATATATAATTTTAAGTGCATAGTTATAAAATATTTTATCATCTATTAAATTTATTTCACTAAAATTATTTTGTTCATCATTTAAATAAATCAAAATATTCATGCACACAGATATTTTGTGGAGTTATTAACAATTTCTATGCAACACTCCATTTTTATTATTTTTGTATGACCCAACCTTAATTTTTTTAACAAATGCATACTATGATATTGATAATTTTAAACTCCTTGAATATATAATAATAATCTATTTCATCAATATAAAATATTTACTCTATGTAAAAAATAGAGATAACAAAAGTAATAAGTAAAAACATCATTAAAATTATTTTGTAATTGAATAAATAATCATGCATTTTAACAAATATTAGATTTATAAATCAAATAATACATATTGTTATTGAAATAGGTATGTAGATAAGATAAGGTAGTGGCTAAACATCCAACTAAAATGTAATAATATATAAGGAGAGTCTAGAAAAAAACTAAGTGTCCCCCTTGGTAAGGCATGTGTTTTAGTTTGTTGTTTAGACGTTGCCATAAGATAATAGATATAGAAATAATTGATGTACGATAATTACATAAATAAAAGCATAACTTTAAATGGAGTATGCGTAGGATATAAAAGAAAAACTAAAAAAATGGAAGAGAAGCAAGACTCATATATTAATCATATTCTTTTGACCCTTATTTAATTGAGGCTACAAATTGATTTGTCTAAAAGGTATTATGGTTTTTCTATTTAAACTTCTTAGGACTCCGAGTATGGAACCTATTTTTGCATCAATAATTTTTCATTTTGCAAAGACCCTTGAAAGGTAAAGTAGATTGTTTTTTTGTGGCAAAATTGATTACAATGAAAGCATTTAATAGGAACAATCTATGTATTGTAACCAAATTTATATCAAAGATTACAAATTCAAAGCATATAGTATTGAAAAGTATGTTAACTATGGTCAAGATAATCTTTCCTCTAATTTATCCAAACAAACTTGCATGACTTCAAGTGATTGAAGCATAAAATTTCTTGCTAAGTTTGCATGGTGGCAAGGAGTGAAGACTCAATATAGCTTACTCTTTCCAACAAAAGGATTAAAGTCCTTACTTTTTAGTATTAAATCTAAAGAGTGAAAAAAGAACAAAACCCTTTATATTCACCATTCAATCTTATATGAAGTGATAAGTATTTAGGAAAATATTTTTTGTTCATGTATTAAATTGGATATTCAATGCATTCAATGGATGGACAAGCATCCCTATCTTGCATTGGATTATACATAGCCCTCAAAAGATCTAAATGATGTAATAGTATATAAGGAGAGTATGGAAAAAAACTAAGTGTCCCCCTTGGTAAGACATGTGTTTTAGTTTGTTGTTTAGACATTGTCATAAGATAATAGATACAAAAATAATTGATATACAATAATTACAAAAATAAAAGCATAAATTTAAATGGAGTATGTGTAGGATATAAAATAAAAACTAAACAAAATGGAAGAGAAGAAAAACTCATATGTTAATTATATTATTTTGACCCTTATTTAATTGAAGCTGCAAATTGATTTGTCTAAAAGGTATTATGATTTTTCTATTTAAACTTCTTAGGACTCCGAGATTGGAACCTATTTTTGCATCAATAATTTCTCATTTTGTGAAGACCCTTGAAAGGTAAAGTAGATTGTTCACTTGTGGAAAAATTGATTACAATGAAATCAGTTAACATGAATGATCTATATATTGTAACCATATCTCTGTCGAATATTACAACTTCAAAGCATATAGTGTTGAAAAGTAGGTTAACTATGGTCAAGATCATCTTCCTCTAATTTATCCAAACAAACTTGCATGACTTCAAGTGATTGAAGCATAAAATTTCTTTCTAAATTTGCATGGTGGCAAGGAGTGAAGACTCAATATAGCTTGCTCTTTTCAACAAAAGGATTAAAGTCATTACCTTTTAGATTAAATCTAAAGAGTGTAAAAAGAATAGAACCCTTTATATTCATCATTCAATCTAATATGAAGCGATAAGTATTTAGGAAAAAAAAAATTTGTGTGCTAAACTGGACATTCAATACATTCTTGGGTTGACTAGTTCCTTTCGTTATTTTGTGGATGGAGGATCCTCCCTATCTCGCATTGGATTATAGATAGCCCTCAAAAGATCTAAATGACATTTTTTTAGTCAAAGGGAAGATAGTTCATGGTGTAGGAGCCCCAACATCATAAAGGCATCTTCTACATGTCTTAGACAATTAGGACTTCCTAGGTTGCAATAATGGTCCAATTATAAGACTTAGTGCCAAGATTTGGTCTCTATGAACCACTTGGTCAACTATGGTCAGTGATCCTAAAATCTTCACATTTGTGTTATTTTAGTGTTTTAGGTGTTTCTTAGGAGTTTTGGTCCATTTGTGACCTCTAGACATGTGAGCAAACAAAAGTTGTTCACTTAGAGCAAGAAATGCAAAAAATGCAACATTTGCATAAAAAGTTGCATAGCAACTTGTGGTCGACTTGACAAATTTTTAAAAGTTGGTTGTAAAACCTCCTCCCAACATATCCATGATTGAAATGAAGTTTTAACCATTGGAGGGAATCCTCAAATAGCCCTTATAGGTGGGTGGAGGAGATATGATGTAAATTGTTTTAACACAATCAATAAAAATTGATCATTTTTCCTTCAAATAGTGCATTGTATGGTTTTTTACGGAATCAAAAAGGTGGGAGATTGATTAATTATTTAAGCTAGGTGAATTACCTCTCATTTTCACCCGGTCTGATCTTTTGATTTATTGTATAGTGGAAGTTATAGTGTTTTTAGTGGAAACTGCCTGAGATCCCTAGCTACCTAGGGTTTCCTTGAACAAATGTCTTTTTCTCTTCATTCCACTGCTATAAAAATATGAAGGTTGGTGAAATGAGGGGAATGTATATGTGTTTTGAGAATCCTAAACCATTTTTTAGGTTGGTGGTCGAAACTCAGAGTTTCAATTAATCTTGGGTTAACATCTCTATGTGGCAACCAGTGGATAGAATGAACATTTGAAGATGGAGGCATGATGGGGTTGAGTAAAGAATTAAATTTGAGGATTTGGAGCATATAAAACATAGATATCATCCCTAAGCTAGTGGCTAGCCTCTACACTCCATTTTTTGGGTACTTCCTTTGTTAAATTATCCTAATTGGGGCAATTAGGCCTATCGAGTCAATGAGCATTTAGGCATTGAATGGTGGAGTTACAAGCCTTGAGTCAGGATGGATTTGTATCTTGATAAAGGGTGTTTGAAAATGTTCTTTTTTTCCTTGATCCTTTGGAGATTTAGAAAGTTGTGGTCCAAAAACTGTTTGCATAGGGCTACAAGGGATTTAGGTGCCTAAAGAAGGAAGTACTATAACCATAAGTATAGAGGGATTACCAATGGTGGATTTGTGTCATGTTGGTCCTAAATAAGGACTTGGAAAGGTGATCTAATCCCATTCCACAAATTCTTATTGTCTCTTATATTTTACCAAAATATGGTGTACCCGAGTAGGGTCAATGGGATGATTGTCCAAATCAACCCAAATAGAAACTTGAACCAATTATTTTGGATGTAGTATTGAAGTAAGGAAGTTGATTTATAAGGTGTGGAGCCTATGGTAATTTTACTTCTTAGAGAGTTAAGGAATTCAGTCCTTTCGGACAAAGATTGAACCATAAGCTCTGCATCAAGTGATATCAGAGCTTAGGAGGAATTCTTAGGGTAAAGACAAAGATGTCATAGGGAGATGGAGAAATAAATTTGAGAATGACTGACATAGAGTTAGCCAAACTAGTCAGGAAAAATATGGCTGATAATAGGACAATGAGGGCTGACAATCAAGCCTTAAAAGAAGAGTTGGAAAGACTCAAGGGCAGGATAGACAAGAGGACTGATGGACACTCTGGAAATGATGAAGAGGGATATGAAGAAGAAGCCCCTAAGAAAGAAGAAGAAGAGGTTCCTACAAACCAAAGGCCCCTCTTGAATGCTCTTAAATCCATGGAAAGGAGGACCATAGATGGAAAGATAGACTTGCCTATTTTTTGTGGGAGAATTCCTAATTTAGCAATGGACTAGATAGAGTCCTTGACAAGTTTCTTCAAATGTGAAGATATACCAGAATGACAGAGAGTCAAGATTACAAAATCCAAGTTGAAGGGAGGAACTCTAACTTGGTGGAACTTCATCTAGATTGAAAGGGTGAAGAATGGTAAGATTATGATATCAACATGGAACAAGATGATAACATTGGTTAGGGAAACCTATGTCCTTGAAGACTATGGGGTGCAACTCCATAGGAAGAAGCAAAATCTCAGACAGAAAGATATGGATGTAAGAACATACACCAAGGAGTTTCAAAAATTGTGTATGAAGGCTAGCACAAAAGAGATAGAAGAAGAAAAGTTGGCAAGGTACATCAATGGATTGAATTTCCCAACCCAAGAAGACCTAGGTCTGCACACACCAGAGATAGTATACAAATACTACCAATTAGCATTAAAAGTAGAAGACAAGTTAAGAAGAAGATGGGAAAAAAATAATAGAGGAAAGGGTAATAAAAATAACAACAAAAAAAACTTTAGGGGTAGAGGACACTCTTTTGGAAGAGGATAGTCCCCAAGACCTTTTGGAAAGCAAGGATAAGTAGACAAGGAATAAGGAGAGTCAAGCTCTAGAGGCAGTTATAGAGGAAGGAGACCCTTTTGAAGTGGGAGATTTGGTGGAAGAAGCAATGACCCTTTGAAATGTTTCAATTATAACCAGTTGGAACACCATGGCACTAGATGTCATGAGAAGATGGCGTCAAACCACCAAGGAGAGAGAAGAGTACAATTAGCCCAAGAAGACAATCAAAGAAATGCATCAAAGGAGCTTAAACCAGAAGAAGGCCTATGCCTAATGATGAGGTAGACCCTACTACAAATGCCCCAAGGCAGAGAACCACCACAAAGAAAGTCACTATTCAGGACCAATTGCAAAAGCCATGAAAGGGTATGTAAACTGATCGTTGACTCCAGTTCTATTGAAAAACTAATGTCTAATGAGATGGTTCAAAATTTAAAATTGTAAAAACTTCCACATCCCTGTCCTTATAATGTTTCTTGGTTAACTAAGGGTCAACAAAGAGTAATAAAATAATAGGCTTGGGTAGAATTTTCTATAAGTAACTACAAGGATAGAGTTCTATGTGACATAGTGGAAATGGATGTTTGCCACCTACTCCTAGGTAGATCATGGAAATATGATGTAGATGCCACTCATAATGGTAGGAAAAATACCTATACCCTTGTCCAAAATGGTGTCTCTTTCACAATGAAGCCTCTGATGCAATACCCTCTCCTATGGTGATACTTGGACTTCCTGATTTGGACATTCTATTATTATGGTTAGAACTATACATTTGCATTTATGTTTTGTGGATGATGATATGTTTATCAGATGACTGATATGCTCATTTATGGTTGTCATATATATGTTCATGAAATTAGAAAAACCATCTATCATTATATGTTTTATGGAGCTAACCCAAGGATTTGAATCTAATCGTTATCATGATGTTTTATGTTTCATGGATATGTGTTTGATGTGTTTTCATGACTCAGGATGAAGTCGTAGTTACTCACTTAGTTGAGGTCCACACGATGTATCGATCCTGGTCATCTATTTGCATATATCTGATTTGTATGTATATCCATATGTATATATGTATCTCTTCTTGGTGATGCAAGATTACAGGTACCGGGTATTGTCTCCACCTGGCTTCACAAGTTTGAGTGATCCCTCAAAATCCTTGATCATTCTTTTTCTTATGGAGATATCACCAGGTTCCATGGGAAGGAACTCTACCCCTAACCCTTTTATCCTTAGGTGGGGGGAATTCCTGAGTCAATTTCTGGTGTGGATGATGCATTCTGGTTTGTTGGATTATTGCTTTCATGTCAGAAAAGTTTATGTTTTAATCAGGATGAGGTGTGAATAAGGAAGCTCTTATTTTATGTTAGTAAATATATACATAAGTAGATACATACATATATATGTAGATCATGATTATATTTTGTGGATATAAATTAGTAGTGGATTTAAATTATAATGTATTTGGTTTAAATAATAATAGTCATAATGTTTAATTATTTGTAATATTAATAATATTGTGACTTGCTTAGTATTTGGCTTAAATAATAATGGTCATAATATTTAATTATTGTAATGTTAATAATAATGTGACTTGCTTATGGTATATGTACACATAAGCATATGGGTGCACACATATGCCTATGAATACATATATAAATATATTATTATATAATAAATTAAATAAATTGTGTGAAGAAAATTATTATTATTAGATAATAATAAATCTATGTTACTTTCATTTAATAAAGATGTGTTTGGTAAATTCTTTCTACCATGGTTATGTAACTTAGTACATTATTTCTAAAAATAATATTATCTATTTTGCCACCCTTAAGTTTAGGAGACATAGATTTATAATTTTACTAAATAATATTTATTTATCCCTTTACGGGAATGGTTCTGCAAACTATATTATTAACGAATAACTGGTGGATAGTTGCATCGGTTGGAATACCTATGCAACTACTCCCCAATCTATTTACAGGAGAGATTTTCCTATGTGTGGAGGGTTGGCATAGGAAATTTTAATTTGAGGAGAGGCTTTATCCTTGATAAAATATTGCTATAGTTTAGAGAAGAGAGAATTGATTTTTCTCTAAGAGGGTGTGAATGAGATTGCTTCTGGAAGAGGTTGGAGCTTTCCTATAGGAGGAATTTGAAGGAGTGCTTGGAGTAGGTTGGAAATCTTGGATCTTCTGCTCTCCAACAGTTTCTCTTCGCCGGACTCTAGGTAGGATCTATCCAGGAGATAATCCTTCTTGAGTGTTGGTTACTTGATTGTATTTCCATTTTGTTCTTGTTTCTTATTGTGAGCCTACAATTATTCTATTATAACATGGTTGTACTCTTATGTGAAATAGTCTCAGGGGAAAGGATAGTTATGATATATTATTGCATAAACTATTGTTCTTCCTCTTGTGGGCGTGTGTTGCCATGTATTTCTGAGATGCTATCTTGAATAGCTACTGGCTGAATTAATGTAGGATCCAATGTAGATTTGTGATTATGTTTCTATGTCTTGTCTTTTGTGTGGTAGGAGATAGTTTTAAATAATGGATGCTTAAATATGCATTGGTTCTTCACATGTTTGTATAATCTGGATAGTGCTTCCAGAATTTAGAAGTATTATTCCAACCTTACTGGTCCATATTTGTTGTAGTACCACCTTTCTTTGTCGAGATGCAGGGCATCGTTTTGTTGTGTAGTTTTCTATTATTTGGTAGTTCCTGTCATTTTGTAAATAATTGCATGAATTTGTGAATGAAATGCACAGTCCTTATTAGCAGAATGAAATGTGTAGGTTGATTTGATCCCAATTGTTTTGTTTTCATGTTCGGATTAGGGTTTTATGTCATTATTAATTATTCCTGAGTTCAAGTTAGTATTATTAAGGTTTTTTTATATAAGTATACCATGTATTTAATTATCTGTCATAAAACAAAATGCGCTGGTTTTTCTTTCATTAAACAATATGTGCGGGTTTTATGCCATAAAACAATATGTGTGGGTTAGGGTTAGGCAGGAATATTTATACATAGTATAACATTTAGATTATTTAATATTTATACAAGCACAACATAGTATAACATTTAGATTATTTATACAAGTATAACACTTAAGTATAAGAAGTTCTTATACTTTAAGTTATACTTGTATAAAGAAATTAGGTACCTATCAGGATGTTTGAGATAGGTTTCAACTTCATAGGAAATAAGATGCAACTTATAGATTTTAGAATTTTCTAAAAAATCAGACTTAGTTAAATTTCAGGCACGGGAGGTTTTATGGAGCATTGTGTTTTGGCATATAAAATTTTGTGTAAACTTTATATAGGTTCATTACTTGTTAAGTGGAGGTTATATGGTGAATTTAGATGCTTTAATAGGGTTAGGATGTGTGTAGGAAGTAGAATTAGGGTTTAGGATTGTCTAGAAGGACCAAGACCATTCTAGGCCTCCCTAAACGCTTCTAATTTTCCTAAACATCCCTAAACTCTCCTATTCTTTTCTGTTCTTTGATGTAAGTTCTCAAAAGTGTTTATGATATGTTTTATTTCATGTATGATGCATTCGTGATGTGTGGGTTAAGGGTAGAAAACCTAAGAACACTAAGTGAGTGGCTCTCAGTGCAGGGTCGGGGCCCTAAGTGGCTAGTGCCAAGATAACCGACTAAAGAGTTATTCAACAAGTGATAATTTAATTAAAACTTATGGGAATGGTTTCAAACACTAAAAATATTAATGTATGACTCACCCATGCCATTAGTGCTAGTAAAGTCTATGGATGGGAGTGGGAGAAGGTGCCTATGTGTAGGTACGATCGAATGGCGCTTATCTGTATGAAAGACATTTGGTTCCGCATGTGCCTACTTGGGGGCCAGGGCCCGGAGTGGCTAGTACTAGGACAACCCAAGGGGTGAGGGCTATGTAATGACACTCACTTAGGTTGTTGCTTAGATTTTATACCAAACCTTAGAACCTTTGGGAAAATATTTATACTTTGATCTTCTTTTCATTTGCTATTTGGGAAAGGTTACCCAACCCTAGGTATGGCCTAGCTATCCCTTCTTTGTGGACCTTGGTGTTTATCTCCTAGCACGGGGAGTGGGCCTTTTGGTATCCACGTAGTTGGGTGGTAAATCTTTTTATCGAGGTATCTTTTGCAGATGCAGTGCCTTAAGGATTCATGCTTGCTTATGTTCCAATTTTGAAGAAGAAGATTTTGTACTTATCTTTCTTGATATTCAATTAAATGTAAAATTATTGTTACCTCCCAAAGGGAGATAAATGTAATGTAATCATTAATGTATTTCAAATTTATGTATTTGGAATGGGTAGACTTAGGAAAAAGGAAAAGGGAAAGCATGAACTTTATGTATATGATGTATGTTGAAAAAGAAAAGGATTTTGTAACATTCCAAGTAAAGTAGTATGTTTCTCATTATTGGTTAAGTGAAAAGCTATTGAAAAACAAATGTAATATTTGCAATGTATCAAATGTTTAGACAATTCTATTATTAATGCTTTAAGTGTTATATTGTTCATAAAGGATACTTAGGAATATAGATGGATTTAAATGGCAAATTGAAATGAAAGTACTTTGTATTTCTTTATAAAGAATCTACAAATGTTGTGATGTAGTTTGCTTAAGAAGTAAATCAAGTTGTTAGTACACTAAATGGACTTAAATGAATTGTGCATTAAGTAAGAAGGGAACCTTGGAGGAATCTAAGTCCAACTATGTTTTGTTTGTGTAATTCTTTTAAAAATTTAAAATTTGTCATAAATCATTACTTAGGTTTTCTTTTACAAAGAGAATCTTTATTCTCTTCCCCAGTTCCCTTGCGGGGCATGAAATTTACCTGATACAAAACAAGAAAAAGAGCCAGTAGTCATAGTTGTGGGAGAAAAATAAATGATTGAAATGGTAAAGAGGCAGATAAGGGAGGTTATGTACTAATCCAAAAACCAAAGGATGTAACAATAGAAGACAAAGAGAAATTAGTACCAAAGGAAGTTCAAAAACTTCTTGAAACTTATCATGATGTGATTTCCAACAACTTATCCTCATCCCTCCCACCCATAAGGGATATAAGTCACCAAATTGACTTTTTATCTAGTGCTTCTTCCCTAACAAGGCACCCTACAAGATGACTCCCACTTAGAATGTAGAAATCTCCAACCAAGTGAAGGAGCTTCTACAAAAAGGTCTGATCCAAAAGACCTTAAGCCCTTGTGTAGTCTGTTACCTATGATTTTAACAAAATCTCAGGTACCCCTCTCAACAATTAGGAAAGGTTATTAATTATTTTTCACTTTAAAAATATATATATATTTAATTCTTTTTAGAGTTAAATATTTATATTGTGATAACTAATTAGATATTAAGTTATGCCAAGTTCGTTGAGTGAACTATTTTGTGAATTAATTCTTTCATGAATTAATTATTGTAAAAAGACTTTTAAAGGGAGATATAAATGTGGGTGAAAATAAATTACATAGTTCTATCTCCTAGGTGAATTAATTCTTTTATGAATTAGTTATTGTAATGTGCAAAAATTAATTATTGTTTTGCACACATATGTAAAAATCTCACGGGAGTTATAAGGGGAAAAAGGGAAATGTAAATGGGTGAAGTAAGAGGAAGTTACAGGTAGTTGTGAACTACTTGGATGTAAATCCTTTAAAAAGGGAACAATTTATTGTAACAGGGTTCTTCTTCTTCTTTTTGAGAAGGGGGTGTATTTCAAGAAAGGGGAGAATATTTCATTGTAACAGAGAAGTAAAGGAGGAAAATAATATTTTATTTTTGCAAGCTTGCTTATGGTATAGGAAAAAAATGATCATTTGGTCATTTTGTTTATATATTTTAAATGAGGGGAAATACATTCTTTTAAATCTATTGGTTTGAATTTATATTTCTCTGGTTGGAAGTAATTTGTTGGTCATTCTAATCATATTTGAGATATTGTCTTGTTCCTATTTATCAAGGGTTTCTGTGTGCTATGAAATCCATCGGTTTTGTGCATCCAAATGTGCAAAAATAAATATTAAAATCTCCATTTTATTTCTCTTTAAATGGGAAGATTGATTGTATGGTTTGTGTGCCATATATTTGATTTTCTTTCAAGTTATTTAAATCGATAATCAATTTTTTCCCATGTTTATGGGTGGATGTTAGTGTACCTTTTGTGCCTTCTAGTTAAAGGCATAACCTATGTTTTATTCTCTATAAATCAGAAGAAGGGAACTATACCTTCATATCAAAATTCAGAGAGCACTTGACATAATAATTACAAGTGACTCAACTATTGGTTGCAGATTTTGTCTTTCAATTTGGGCATTTAGGAGTTATTTGTGAAGGTATTTTAAAGAAGACAAATCTATTTACTAAAAGATCTTTGGCAACTCTATTGGGGAAAGGAATTGAAGATCTAGTGCTTTCTTTTCTCAGAAAATTAGAGGTACCTCCCCTAGGATGGAGGTTGGCAGCTCTATTGAAGATGCATTCCAGAAAGCCTTTGAGAGATATCCAGAATTATTAAAAGATCGGATTCATGCACAAGAGATGAGGATAAAATGGATATCTCTCTCTTTGTGTCATCATTTAGAGAGAATCTAGTCGTTGAAGTGACAAGAGATTCACCAAAAGAAGTAGGATTTCTAAAATTCTTCTATGGTGCTATCCCCATCCAGAAGAGATCTCATATGCAAGAACTAAAAAATGAAGAGCAAGCATGTAAGAAAGAGGAAATTGGTAGAATGAAATTTGTGCAAGAAAATAATCTTGAAGGGAAATTAGATGACTATCAAGAGGAAGAAAAAGATCTATGTATTTTTCAGTCTGCTAAAGTTCTCTTTTCCACACCACCTTTGGATGAATTAGTGCCAAAATCTACATTAAAGGAGCCTCGTGAGAAATCACCCAATCAAGGTATTGAAAAAATTATGACTATCTCTGTGAAAGATAAAATTTGTATAAACAATGTTGAGGAAAATTTTGAATCTGTATTTATTTTTCCTCCCATACATATCTCTTCCATAGATGAGATAAACATTATACTAGTCTTGTTTCTTACCTTTTTACAATATCTTCCTCCATTTTACCAAAAGTTAATGTGAAAAGGCTCATACTATGTTCAGCCTATAAATGGCCATAATCTTTCCTCCTCTTATTGTAAATAATTCACCCCACTTTCTAATTTTCGCTTGCCTTTCGTTTTACCCTGTTTAGTGTATTTTTCTTAAATAAGGTTGCAACTATTTAGTTTTCCCCTTTTCTCTTGAATCAAACCACAAGAAAAAAAAACCTTTCTCTATGTGAAGTAAGCTATCCTACTTTCCCCATCTTTGTGTTTCATGAGTTCAAAGAAATAAATGAATTCCTCAAAAAAGAGATAAGGGCCTCATTCATGATTCAAGTTGTGGAGATTTTATTCAAGTCATGATGCATCCATGGCCTTGGTGGTGAAAGAAATATTTTAAATATGTAATTAGCTTATCGATGGTGAAGGTAAGTTTATGACTGTCATAGAAAATACAGTCTCGGTGCAGATGGCGTAACTTTCATTTGTACTATTGTATTTTTCTAATTTTTGGATATGTTATTGCTTGCCATATTTTCAAGGATCTCACTCAAGCGATTGATCAAATATTTCCTATTTCAAAAGCTAAAGGTGACTGTGTATGGGTCTATGTGAGAAGTTGTATACGTAGATTCAAAATGAGAGCTTAAACAAGATGGGATCAAAGTGTTTTGATCCATGGTTATTCACATCGTTGTCACTTTATTTTGATTATGGGACTTAGATTGTAAAATGTGAGAAGGTGATTCTATGGCCCAATGGATGAAGCACTAGAGTATTTCAAAGATTCGGGAATTCTCTTCCTTCTTTACAGAATGCAGCCCTAGAAAGAGCTAATGTTACCTATGATTTTAACAAAATCTCAGGTACCCCTCTCAACAATTAGGAAAGGTTATAAATTGTTTTTCACTTTAAAAAATATATATTTAATTCTTTTTAGAGTTAAATATTTATATTGTGAAAAATAATTAGATATTAAGTTATGCCAAGTTCATTGAGTGAATTATCTTGTGAATTAATTCTTTCTTGAATTAATTATTGTAAAAAGACTTGTAAAGGGAGATATAAATGTGGGTGAAAATAAATTACATAGTTTTGTCTCCTAAGTGAATTAATTCTTTTATGAATTAATTATTGTAATGTGCAAGAATTAATTATTATTTTGCACACATATGTAAAGTTCTCATGGGAGTTATAAGGGGAAAAAGGGAAATGTAAATGGCTGAGGTAAGAGGAAGTTACAGGTAGTTGTGAACTACTTGGATGGAAATCCTTTAAAAAGGGAAAAAAAATTATTGTAATAGGGTTCTTCTTCTTCTTTTTGAGAAGGGGGTGTATTTTCAAGAAAGGGGAGAATGTTTCATTGTAACAGAGAAGTGAAGGAGAAAAATAATATTTTATTTTTGCAAGCTTGCTTATGGTACATGAACAAAATGATCATTTGGTCATTTTGTTTATATATTTTAAATGAGGGGAAATACATTTTTTAAATCTATTGGTTTGAATTTATATTTCTCTAGTTGGAAGTAATTTGTCAGTCATTCTAATCATATTTGAGATATTGTCTTGTTCCTATTCATCAAGGGTTTGTGTGTGCTATGAAATCCATCGGTTTTGTACATCCAAATGTGCAAAAAAATATATTAAAATCTCCATATTATTTCTCTGTAAATGGGAAGATTGATTGTATGGTCTGTGTGCCATATATTTGATTTTCTTTTAAGTTATTTAAATCAATAATCACATTATTCCCATGTTTGTAGGTGAATGTTAGTGTACCTTTTGTGCCTTCTAGTTAAAGGCATAACCTATGTTTTATTCTCTGTAAATCAAAAGAAGGGAGTTGTACCTTCATATCAAAATTCAAAGAGCACTTGACATAATAATTGCAAGTGACTCAATTGTTGGTTGTAGATTTTGTCTTTCAATTTGGACATTTAGGAGATATTTGTGAAGGTATTTTAAAGAAGACAAATTTGTTTACTAACACAGTCCCATCAGTCCTAGCCCCAAAGAAGGATGACACATGGAGGGTTTGTACTAACAACAAGGAAATTAATAAAATAACCATCAAATACAAATTTCCAATACCAAGGATTGAGGACCTTCTAGACCAATTGGGCAGTGCTTGTTATTTCTCAAAAAATTGATTTAAAATTTGGTTATCATTAAATAAGGATAAAACCAGGTGATGAATGGAAGATAGAATTCAAGACCATAGAGGGTCTTTATGAATGGCTTGTCATGCCATTTGGGCTAAGTAATACACCCTCCACCTTTATGAGGTTAATGAATGAAATTTTTATGACTATAATGGCAAATTCCTTGTTGTTTATCTTAATGACATTTTAATTTTCAGTGGCAGTTTAGAGGAACATCTCAAGCATTTGGAAATGGTGATCAAAATGTTGCATGAACACAAACTTCTCATAAATTTAGACAAGTGTGTCTTTTTGCAAAAGGAACTCACTTTTTGGGGATTTGTAATCTCCCAAGGGACACTCAAGATGGATCCCTCAAAAGTGGATGCCATTGTCAACTGGCCACCCCCTAAGAATCAAGATGATTTAAGAAGCTTTCATGGTTTAGCTACCTTTTACAGAAAATTCATTAAGAATTTCAATCATGTATGCGCACCTATGCTTGACACAATTAAAGGTGGAAAGAAAGTAAAATTTGTTTGGACTAAAGAGGCTAATAATGCATTTGAATACTTGAAATAAAGAGTAGAAAAGTATCCTATACTTACACTCCCTAATTTTCACAAGGTATTCACAGTTAAGACTGATGCAAGTTACTTGGCTATAGGGGATGTCTTAAGCCAGGATGAAAACCAGTGGCATTCTTTTCAAAAAAACTCAATAATGCCAAGAAGAGATACTCCACTTATGACTTAGAATTATATGCTATGGTGCAGACCATTAAAAAATGGAGGCATTATCTTTTTCCCAAAGAATTTGTTGTTTTCACATACAATCATGCACTAAGTTATTTAAACACCCAAGACAAGTTAAGTGTCAAACACATTAAGTGGATGGAACAAATCGAAGCTTACTCATTTTCAATCAAACATAAGAAGGGTGTAGCCAATAAAGTGGTTGATGCATTAAGTAGGAGAATTGTTTTAGTGCAAGAGGTACACATCAAAATCATTGGGATAAATGCTCTAAAAGATCTCTACATTGATGATCTAGATTCTGGTGAGGCCTATGAGGTATGTACCAAACTTGTGGACAAATACCACACTAATTTTTCTGACTTTTTGATACAAGATGGTCTACTCTTCAAGGGAAACCAACTATGCATTCCTAGGTGTTCTATGAGGGACAATATCATCCAAGAAAAGCATTGTGGAGGAATGAGTGGTCACGTTGGTCTGGATAAGACATTAGAGGTAGTCAGAAGACATTATCATTAGCCCAAGATGCAAAATGATATCACAAAGTTTGTTCAAACTTGTGTCATTTGCCAACAAGCCAAGGGTGTTTCAACCAACCAAGGACTTTACTAACCATTACCAATACCCTCCAAACCATGGGAAGAAATTTCAATGGATTTTGTCATGGGGTTACCAAGGACTAAATAGGGATTTGACAACATTTTTGAAGTGGTTGATTGCTTTAGTAAAATGGAAAACTTTATTCCATGTAAGAGAACTTATGATGCATCACATATTGCCCAATTATTTTTTCAAGGAATTGTCAAAATTCATGGTTTACCTTAGTCTATTGTCTTAGATAGGGATGAAAAATTCCATGGTCATTTTTGGAGAACATTGCATAAGAAGTTGGGCATAAACTTGTAATTTAGTTCTGCCTACCATTCACAACCAGATGGTCAGACAGAGGTAGTTAATAGATCACTGGGCAATCTTCTTAGATGCCTCACAAAACAATATGCACAAAATTGGGATCTCCTTCTACCACAAGAAAAATATTCTTTCAATGACTCTATAAATAGATCAACAGGTAGATCTCCTTTTTAGACAGTTTATGGTCTACACCCAAGGGGACCAATGGAGCTCAGAACTCTCCCAAATGATTTCCTTACCAGTGCTCAAGGTGAATAACTAGAAGAGATGATAAAATAGATACAAGACCAAGTAAAAGATAACTTGGAGCAGACAATCTAGAAGTATAAAGCACAAGAAGATAAAAAGAGAAGATAAGTACACTTTCAAATAGGTGACAAAGTGTGGTCTTATTTGAGAAAGGAAAGACTCCCTAAAGTTCATCATATGATGCAGTACAGATAAGGAGGATCCAATTAAGGATAGTCCAAACATGCAGCCAAATACCACAATGCAGAATAACTCAACAAGATAATGTTTTAAACTAAATTTTCATTAACATGCCCGGTTGTAAGACCTTCCGGGTTAGGGCCAAATACAATCAAAGTATTTTTGCATCCGTCCAACTAGTCCAGCTCTAAAACAATCAGCAACTGATGGAAACACTAAGGCAAATCTAAACTTCAGCTCGCAAGCCTCCAAGCATGCAAACCACTAGCTCTGCTATTACAATTATCAGATAAACAATCTAATCTTCAAGATCTTGTAGGATCTAGATCTATCGTTCTATCTGCTCACTGACTTCCCCCTAAACATCTACCCAAACACTCCTTAAATACATTTCCTCAGCCACAAGTCGGCTGGAAGAAATAATTAACTCCTAAGCCAAGTCGGCTTCTACTACAAAAAAAAATTAAAATGCAACAAAATTTGGCTCTCAAATAGCCTTACAAACAATTAATTCTCCATGTCGGCCTCTAGATCTACATATAAGAATACAACAAAAGATACCAACAATAAATGCACCAAGTTGGCCAACCAAATCTCTAAGAACTCCAATCGGTAAACCAGAACTATCAAGCACCAGAGAAACAACCAAGCACCAGTGAAACAACCGAGCACACCAAGCATCACCAAGAAACATAGGCATCATCGAGTAAGCACATTGACCGAGCACCATAGGCATTGCCGAGTACAAGTTCCACCAAGCACAAGAGGTTTCACCAAGTTCCTTCAACAACCAAGCTTCCTTCAATAACCGAGACCATCGGTTAAAGCTGAAACTGACTAACACAAAACCAAATCAACACACCACCATGCAGATTTGCCAAGTACCCTAGAATGCCCCTACATCAAACACCCCAGGTTCGAAAAGGTGTTCTCATAGGCTGGAAGAACATCTTCTGGGATTCAACACATAAACCCCGAACTGGTTCTTCACATACAAGCCCTTCAACTCTTCACCTTTCATATTCTTCCACTTCTTCTTCCTTTGTCTTTTCAAATCTTTCCTTGATAACGCACAGACTTGTTCTCCATACTAATCAATCCTTTCAGAATTCTTCAACTCATCTCGGCTACCAAAGCTCGGGTTTCTCCTACCGAGTGTTTTATCCAGCAAAGGCATCAAGGAAAGCTTCATGTTATTCTTCTCAATAGTAAACACATTCTTGACACAATCATACATAGCTCTGCAATCATACTGCCAAGGTCTACCGAGCAATATATGACAACTATTCATCTCCACAACATCACACAACACTTGATCCTTATATTGGCCAATCTGAAAATCAACAAGACACTCTTCCCTTACTTCCAAAGCATGAACATCTTGCAACCAGCCAATCCTATAAGGATAAGGATGTCTTATTCTCTTCAAACCAAGTTTCTAAACCATATCATCAGCAATAAGGTTATCAGTACTACCACTATCAACAATTACATCACAAATTTTACCTCCAGACTTGCACTGAGTTCTAAACAAGTTACTCCTCTAAAAAGGTTCCTCCTTTGCACTGAGCAACGTTCTCCGAACTAGCAAGTTCTCAGATTCAAGTTCATTCTAAATGTTCTCATTTACCACAGCAGTCCTTCGGTCACCAAATTTCTTCTATGTACACTCAAAATATCGATGTCCTTCTTCACCACAATTATAACAAGCACCCTTAAAGATAACTCTACATGTCTTCTTCTTTTGCTCCATAGGTTTTGGTTCATCTTCGATAGTCAGTTTATCCTTCATCGAGTGATCAAGCTTCTCCTTCCCTCAGGGATTACCATGTTGTCTCCTTTTCAACTTATCTTCTGCCTTCAAAGTATACTGATAATAATCTTCAACCGAATCAATCTTCAGCATACCAAGCTCATCCTGAATATTGAATCTCAAACCATTCACATACCGAGCTACTTTTTCTTTACCAAGTTCTCTATGTCTAGACCGAATAGTCAACTTATAGAACTCCTCGGTATAGTCCTCCACAGTCAAATATTTTTGCTTTAGATTCTGCAACTTCTTAAACAAGTCAAGCTCATAGTCGGTAGGTATGAACTTAGCTTTCAATTTAGTCACCATCAACCTCCACCGATTGATCTTCATTTCACCTTCATCTTCTTTATCTCTTTGTAATTCTTTCCACCAAAGAGCAGCATGTCCTTTCAACTTAGTCTGTGTCAATATTACTCTAAGAGGATCTTCAATTTATTCAAGCTCAAAGAAGTCTTCTAATTCACCAATCCAATCAATCAAATCCTCGGGTCTCAAAGTACCAGAGAAAGTAGAAACTTCCATTCAATAACTAGTACTTAACTGAGCTCCAGATCTATGTAACTAGCCAGTTTTGTCTTCACTAGATCTATCTCTCTGATCATCTCCACTAGATCCAGTAGCTTCAAAGTCTTCAACAACTTCCTCATAACCATCTTCAGTACCAAGATTCCTCAGCATGCCAACATTAGATCTCATGACCTCAGTGATCATGTCATTCTTCATCAATTCCATCTCAGATCTGAAATCAACTTTAACTTTCTCTGCAATCTTCAATTCCACAACATCACAGAGATTTACAATCGCTCTAGGGTCTAATCTTCTTGGAGGCATCCTTCAAGATCTTCGAAAACCCAAAGCAATAAATCACCAACCAAGGTCCTGGTGCAAACAACCTAAACTCAGAGATCGGTTTACACACTCAAGATCTTCAAGCTTTGAGACCACCTGATGCAGTACAAGTAAGGAGGATCCAATTAAGGATAGTCCAAACATGCAGCCAAACACCACAATGCAGAATAACATAACAAGACAATGTTTTCAACTGAATTTTCATTAACATGCACATCTATAAGGCCTTCCAGGTTAGGGCCAAATACAATCAAAGTATTTTTGTAGTCATCCAGCTAGTCCAGCTCTGAAACAATCAGCAATTGATAGAAACACTAAGGTAGATCTAAACTTGAGCTCACAAGCCTCCAAGCAATCTCCTTGTTTCCAAGCATGCAAACCACTAGCTCTACTATTGCAATTATCAGATAATAATCTAATCTTCAAGATCTCATAGGATTCAGATCTATCCTTCTATCTTCTCACTAACTTTCCCCTAAACATCTACCCAAACACTCCTTAAATACATTTCCTCAACCACAAGTTGGCTGGAAGAAATAATTAACTCCTAAGCCAAGTCAGCTTCTACTACAAACAAATATTAAATGCAACAACAGTCAGCTCTCAAATAGCCTTACAAATAATAAATTCTCCATGTCGGCCTCTAGATCTACATAGGAGAATACAACAAAAGCTACCAACAATTAATGCACCAAGTCGGCCAACCAAATCTCCAAGAACTCCAATCGGTAAACCAGAACTATCGAGCCCGTGAGAAAAAACTGAGCACTAATGAAACAACCGAGCACGCCAAGCATCACTAAGAAACATAGGCATCGCCGAGTAAGTACATTGACTGAGCACCACAGGCATCATCGAGTACAAGTTCCACCGAGCGCAAGAGGTTTCACCGAGTTCCTTCAGCAACCGAGCTTCCTTCAATAACTGAGACCATCGGTTAAAGCTGAAACCGAATAACATAGAACCAAATCAACAAACCACCATGCCAATTTGTTGATTACCCTAGAATGCCTATGCATCATCATACCAAGATTCAAATGAAAAATATTGGACCCTGTAGAATCCTTCATAAATTTGGGCAGAATGCCTATGAAATTACATTCCCACCCACACTCTATTTTTCCAATTTTTAATGTTGCTGACTTAACAATTTTCAAAGATAATGTAGGTATTGCAGGTAAATAAATAGATGGAGATGACACACAAGGAGACTGGCTTCATGATATACCTCCTAGCCAACCTCTTTCCTTATACAAGATTCTTCAATCCAAGGTCCTCAAAAAGACCAAAAAGAACACCTACTTGCAGTACTTAGTCAAATGGAAAGGACTTCCAAACATTGATGCCACATGGATGACTGAACAAGACATTATCAAACATGGCTTCACTGTGGACCAACTCACCTCAAGTCAGAACTTGATTTCTCTTTCACCAAGGGAGTATGGTGCAGGAGCCCTAGCATCATAAAGGCATCTTCTACATGTCTTAGACAATTAGGACTTCCTAGGTTGCAATAATGATCCAATTGTAAGACCTAGTGCCAAGATTTGGTCTCTATGCACCACTTGGTCAACTATGGTCAAGGATCCTCAAATCTTCACATTTGTGTTGTTTTAGTGTTTTAGGTGTTTCTTAAGAGTTTTGGTCCATTTTTTACCTCTAAACATGTGCACAAACAAAAGTTGTTCACTTAGAGAAAGAAATGCAAAAAATGCAACATTTGCATAAAAAGTTGCATAGAAAATTTTGGTCGACTTGACAACTTTTTAAAAGTTGGTTGTAAAACCTCCTCCCAACGGATCTATGATTGAAATGAACTTGTAACCATTGGAGGGACTTCTCAAATATCCCTTACAAGTGGGTGGAGGAGATATGATGTAATTTTTTTGAAAACAATCAATAAAAACTGACTGTTTTTCCTGCAAATAATGCATTTTTTGGTTTTGTACAGTCTTGTACGAACTCAACAAGGTGGGAGATTGATGAATTATTGAAGCTAGGTGAATTACCTTTCATTTTCACCTGGTCTAAGCCTTTGATTCATTATATTAACCTCCTCCGAATAGATCCATGATTGAAATGAAGTTGTAACCATTGGAGGGACTTCTCAAATATCCCTTATAGGTGGGTGGAGGAGATATGATGTAATTTTTTTGAAAACAATCAATAAAAGATGACTATTTTTCCTGCAAACAATGCATTGTTTGGTTTTGTATGGTCCTGTACGAACTCAACAAGGTGGGATATTGATAAATTATTGAAGCTAGCTGAATTATTGAAGCTAGGTGAATTACCTTTCATTTTCACCTAGTCTAAGCCTTTGATTCATTATATAGTGGAAGTTATAGTGTTTTTAGTGGAAACTGCCTAAGAACCTTAGCTACCTAGGGTTTCCTTGAACAAATGTCTTTTTCACTTCATTCCACTTCTGGAAAAATTTAAAGGTTGGTGAAATGAGGGGAATGTTTATGTGTTTTGAGAATCCTAAATCATTTTGTAGGTTGGTGGTTGAAACTCAGAGTTTCAATTAATCTTGGGTTGACATCTCTATGTGGCAACTAGTGAACATAATGAACATTTGAAGACAGAGGCATGCTAGGGTTGAGTCAAGCATTCAATTTGAGGATTTGGAGCATATCAAATATGGAGACCATCCCCAAGTCATTGGATAGTCTCTGCAATCCATTTTGTGGGTACTTCCTTTGTTAAATTGTCCTAATTGGGGTAATTAGGCCTATCGAGTTAGTGAGCATTTAGGCATTGAATGGTGGAGTTAAAATCCCTGAGTCAGAGTGTAGTTGTATCTTGATAAAGGGTGTCTGAAACTATTATTTGTTTCCTTGATCCTTTGGGGAGTCAGAAATTTGTGGTCCAAAAATCATCTACATAGGGTTACAAGGGATTTAGGTGCTTAAAGAAGGAAGTATTGTAACCAGAAGTCTAGAGGGATTACCAATGGTGGATTTGTGTCATGTTGGTCCTAAATAAGGACTTGGAAAGCTGATCTAACCCCATTCCACAAATTCTTATTACCTCTTGTGTTTTACCAAAAGATGGTGTACCTGAGTAGGGTTAATGGGATGATCATCCAAATCAACCCAAATATAAACTTGAACTAGTTATTTTGGATGTAGTATTGAAGTAAGGAAGTTGATTTCTAAGGTGTGGAGCCTATGGTAATTGTCCTTCTTAGAGAGTTAAGGAATTCAGTCCTTTCGGACAAAGATTGAACCATAAGCTTTGTATTAGTTCATAAGAAGAAAGTTTCCTCCAAGATCGAAAAAACTCAAGGTAAAATTATTCTCATGTTTCACAACTAGAAGGGTTAAATCCAACATCAACCTTTGTGAATTTGGTAGAAGGTCCCATTGTTTATGGTGTTTGGACTAAAATCTATAATAGTTGTTTTAAAAGTGTAAATTAGTATAGACCTTGAATTTACATCTTATCTATCAATAAGAAACATTTGAACTTAATTTTGACTGAGTTTTCACCAAATTCCCATGAAATAATTTATCACTAATTAAAAGATACTATCCTCTAAATACATTTTATTTATTTATTTATTATATTGGTTGAATACTTATTTTCATGTCTTTCATCTAAAATATTTGTTATTCCCAAAATGGGTAGGAAGAGCCTTTCACACATTCATGAGAGTGGTTTAGATTGAGGCATGCAATAATATCCTATAATACCTTGATAAAGTTTTACCTTACTTCTCCAATATTTATTACAATTGTTATAAAATCATATAGTAGTCAACACTTTCCCACCCTTGAGCTTCCTCTATGTCTTCCTTCAATAAGAAAGTCAATGCCACTTTGGGAAGCATATTTTCATAGCTCGCAATAAGACTAAAACTTTGCTCCACGTCAAACATTTCCTAGCATCTCAAATACAACTTTGTGTCTATTAGGGGGTCCTCCATGTTATCCCTAATATCCAATAAAGATTTGAAATCCATTTCCTTCACAAGCACTCGCATTCATAGCAACCAACCCCCCATTATAGGGTTTGTAATGTTCATGGATATATATTCGATTAAATTCCTTAAAATTGTAGTTGCATTCACCACCATAGTGTTATATTTGATACCTTAAATTTTGCATTTATAATCATGTCATTCATTTTCCTTGATCTCCCATAGCCCCATTGGCATTCCTCCACTAATCACCCCAATAGTTCAAATGAGACAAACTAACAAATAACACTTTCCAAATGCGATCATAATACAATCTCATCTTAACACCTCATTACTAAATTGTAAACTCTTATTGATTAACATTTCACAAGTGAATTCCTTACATGCTCAATTAATGTCATGTATATTATGTATTTGAATAAATAAAATATTCTCTAATTATTAACAAAGACAAATAATTATGCACACTAACATCTTCTACAACATGTCGCTCCCGATCATTGCCTCCTCCCACCTAGTGAATTCAAATTCTGCACATTCTGACGGCTCTGCTAGGGTTTCTCTGCATCATGCAACATCTTCATCTGCAAATGACTTCATTGATGTTGTTATTGGTGTGGCAACCATGGTATCTCATGCCCCTTCTCCTGCAGTTCCTTCTATGCTCAGGGGTTCTTCCTCTACTCCCATGGGTGCTCACTCTCCAGTATTCGGGCACGTTGCTACTGTTGGCCTCGTTGGTGCTAGTCCTTCTATAACATCCCATGTTTCACCTGTGGTCATTCCCCTATCATGGATGTTGTTGGCGAGAGGGTGTTCGACGCTACTAGTAGTGTATCAACGGATTCACCTACCTTAGGTGATGGGGCTAGTCCTAAGGGGGTTCTAGTGGCCTCTAATGCTTTGGGGGAAGGGGTGTGTGCTGATCGTTGATCCTCCTCTATTGTGATGTCTTCTTTGGTGTCTGCTGGTCTTGGTGGCTCTTTTGCAGAACGTGTGGTTGCTGACATGGGTAAGTCTTCATAAATTTCTAAGTCTTTCCTAGTATGTCGGTCTATTTCTATTTAGTTGGAAGTTGAGATGGTTGTTGAGATTGATCAGGTTGCCCCTGACCTCTCATCTCTTTCTATTATATGTCGGTTTAAGGGTTTCTGGCCTAGGCTCCACAATTGGATCTCTAAGTATTAGAAGCCCCTCATTTTGAACTTGGTTGAGATTTTTCCTTTGGCTAAAGGTTTCTTTATTGCCAAGTTTTATAATGTGAAAGACAAAAAGATTATTCTTTGTGAGCATTTTTCTACTTGGGAGAATCGATTTCCTTTGATGATGAAGCCTTGGCATGAGGATTTCAACCCTACGTTTGAATCCTTTTGTAAAATGTCTATTTGGGTTAGACTCCCTTACCTCCCACTTCATCTTTGGGTGGATCCTCTCCTAGAGGAAGTGGGTCAGGCCCTGGGAGATTTTCTTATGGTTGATGTAGATTCTTCTAATATCCTTCATTCTACATATTCTCGTATTATGGTTGATATTGATGCTTCTAAGGGGTTGTCGGCAGAGATCAAGCTCTCAACTCCGAATGGTTCCTGGGTTCAACCTCTAGACTATAAAGGGATTCCCTTCAGATGTAGAAGATGCTTCAAGACTAGGCATGTTGAGGCTAAATGTGATTCTCAGAAAGTTAAGTTGAAGAAGCCCTCCTCTTGGTGGAATGGTGCCTCTTCTCAACATTACATGGTTAAGAGTTCTTCTCAATCAGATGGACATAATCCTTCTTTGAAGCTGGATTCAGGCTCTGCTAGTTTTTCTCCCTTGGTTCATGCTTCTAATCTCTCGTCTAGTGATATTGTGAGCGTTGTTGTCCCTTTTGTTGTTGCTTCAAATTGTAGTCCAATTTATCAGTCTGAATCTGTTGTCCCTCCTACTGGTTCTGCTGATTCAGTTGGATATATCCTTGCTATTGGTACTGACAGGGTCACTCTTGGAGCACATGTTGGTGTTGTCCCTACGTGGATCCCTCCTTCTATAGTTGTCTCTGACCCAGGTTCTTCACAACTAGCTAGTTCTGTTGGCTCTTCTCTTAATGCTGGTTCTGTTGGCTCTCTTCTTTGCACTGGCCTCTCTTAGAACATTTCAGTGTTAGATTCGTTTACTTGGTAGGAGGAGGCCGCTAAGGTTGAAGATGGTTGGATTATTGTCCAAGGTAAACATTCCAGGAAGTCTCCTCCTTCTTTCAACATGAGCCTTTGATCCCATAAGAAAGGATCCAAAGGGTAATTTTTTGGTTTTTGGGTGTCAGCTGGTCTTTTGGCAATATTTTGTGTGGTGGACTTTATTGAAAATCTTTTTATAATCTAGATATAAAGGGTTTTGGGGCCCCTTCAAAACCTGCTTTTACATTTAATCAAAAACAAAGATAAATAAATGTTTAATATAGATAAGACACTTGTAAACAAAATAAAAAATTATTATTTTTTATTTATCAAAGGAAAATGATCAATTCATAAAATAATTAAATACGTCTATCTAAAAAATGTTAAATATGAAGCTCAAAATACTTATCTAATTTAAATAACAATTTCAATATAAACTTACAAATATGACAAAATAGATAGCCCTCTCTTAATCCAAAAAATTCTGAAGTTCTACCTAAGACTTATGTTCTTGTATTAATAGCTTAAACAGCCAGAATTTTTTTTTAAAATGATTCCTTAATTTGAATGTTTTTAAGATGCCTATCATAATTGATTATTCTAAAGTTAATCAAATCACTTTATACAATACCCAATTACACAACTATATGGGCTCGTTTGGTTGCTAGAATTGAACTAGAATCGAGACATGCAAATATCGAAATTTCCAAATTTGCAGTTTGTTTCCAAAAAACAAAAATGGAATTGGATTTTCCAAATTCTAATTTTTGCCCAAAATGAGCATATGAATCTTCCATGTCAAAAGGTGGAATTGGAAAACCAATTCTAATTCCACTTTTTTATAAATCGAAATTTATAAAGTTTCCGGATTCGTTTGCCCCGTTTGCCCACTTTTTCCATCTGAAAGTATGCTACATTTCACATTCTCTATTTTGGCCACCGTTAGAACAAAGGAGAGGTAGGGTTTGCATAATTCGCTCGGTATTTCATTTCTCCCTCAGGTTTGCTTTTTTTTTTCAAATTTGTGAACATTTTTAACAAAAATCTCAATGTTTCTATATATTTATCTCCATACTTACCCGTGTTAGGGTTTTTAGATGTCATTTTTTATTAAAAAAAGTCTTATACTAATTCCAATCCCAGAAACCAAATGCAAAAAATGCATCTTCCCACTTATCTTCGAGGTGAACCAAACGGTTCCACCCATATTCCAAAAACCATTTTCCAGATATAAAACTTCCAAATTGTCAAATACTAGAATTTGACAATTTCAGCATTATTTAATTCCAACAACCAAAAGAACCCTATGTGATCAAGGTTTAAATTAAATAAACAAAAGAGAAAACTATAGTTAACATTTGACGTGATAAAACAAAGCAGTGGACAACCTTGGAGTTATCCTCACGTTTGGATAATGCTAATGAAATCAACAGGATAACTACCCCAGGTGGTAAATACCAGGCGCCACATACGGCTGGAACATAGTTTTGTGCGGAATGTGACAGAATAAGATCAAAGGAAAAAAACAATCACAACAATCAAAACCCAAAAGATGAGATAAGCTTTAATCAATCATTTCATTTGTGGAAATCCACTTATATTCAACCACAATAATCAAAACCCAAAAGATGAGATAAGCTTTAATCAATCATTTCATCTGTGGAAATCCAATTATATTCAATCCTCTTGATGTGACGCTTTAGGAAACTCGCGGCAATGATTTTTTGAACACGAGGAATACTGCCCAATTTAGAAATATTCCAATATTAAAGAATTTCCATATGGGAAGTCTACCGGATTTCTCATTCTGTCTGAAGACTGGGTGGTAATCAGAATCGGAGACAATGGCTGCAAAGCTTTATATTGTGTAAGTATATCAAACTAATTTTTTTGGGGGTCATTGGTTTCTGGTTTGTTTGGTCTGTTATGTGAATTGGGTTTCCTTTGCAAGCAGGTACTATTCCTTGTATGGCCATGTAGAAATAATGGCAGAAGAGATTTACAGAGGTGCCAATTCATTGGAAGGTGTGGAGGCTACCCTTTGGCAGGTCAGTTGGAAGAAAATTGTGTATATTTGTGTCTGAATATGAATTTTCATTAGTTATGATTTACCTCCCCTGGGCAACTCAGAATTTTGAAATTTTCTGGCATCAGTGATTGTTTTAGGCTTTTGGTTTGTATTGAAATGGGCTGCATGGGGTTTTAAAGATTTAATTTTAAGTTTTAAAGCTTAGTTACATCCAACCTTGGCTTAATATGGCCTGCATTACTGCTGCCATTTTAACAAGCAAAGCGTGCCCATCAGGGCAATTGCTCTGCCCTTTTATGTGCTCTTCCTTTAATTTTTAATGTGGAGAAGACATTTATGGGCTTCTAGAGATGCAAGTCTAGATGGAAATAGTATTTATCGCTATGTTAAAAGTTTATTTATGTGATTGCCCTATTCAGGACTGGAGAAATGAGACTTTGAAGTTGACTGGTGTACTTGATTTGGCACACTAGACTGTACAAGATTCCTTGTCAAGGCCAATTCGATTGGAAAAAATATATGGAAATTGGGACCTAGCTTCTGATCTGGGTTGGCCTTTGATTCTTATTCCAACCACAAACATAAGGTTAACCACTGGTGATTGCTTAGTTATAGGTCATTAGGATTCACTGTATAGAATCTCTGCTATTTGCTTGCCTAAGGTACCCATTTTTAAGTTTTTGGTGGTAGCAGTTGTCTATTTCCTCACAAAATTTACTTTGGTGTATTGTTAAATTTTCATGGCCCGGGGCTTAGAAGCCTCATCCATGGCCTGTATGGTTATGTGCTGTTTTCTTATAGAGAAAACATCAGGTGGGGTGCACCGTCATCATGGCAAAAATACTGTTAGCAAGTTTTGTTTGGTCAGAGGTAGCTGAGGAGATGTAGGTCGCCCTCGGCTTTGTGGTGATTTCCAGGTAATCAATGTGGCTGTACCATTTGGTAACCCTATTTTATTCAAGTGGGTGTCCAATAGATTAGATAAACTTTCTTGCCTGGTAGGCAGAGACGAGGGTATTGGACTTTTAGCTTTTTGCAGTGATCACATGTCATCCATGGGTCATTGTAATTTGCAATTATTGTTGGTCCTTCACAATTGCTGTGTATCCTCTGCTGGAGAGTTTCTGACAGATCAGCTAAAACTTGGTCTTCTAAATAAGCATGGTTTTGAGCCACGAGCTACACCAGTTCAAAATAAATTGTTCTGATTTACCTCTAGACCATGTACCGTTGGTCTCTAACGGCACTTCGAAATAAATTTATCTGTTATTTTATATTTTGGAGTATATGTTGTTGCAGCCAGTGCATCCTGGGAGGTAAGTTCCTATTCATCTTTGATCTGGTTTCTGTTTTATGGTTGTATAGTCAGTTTTTGCGAGGATGTTTGGGACTTCGGAGTATAGATAATAGGGCTTGATTCAATGAGCAGGAGGCAAAAGCCTTTGTACGCAGAAAAATTAGGTCTAATTATGCTTAAGTAAAGGAGTTGTACTTATTGGGAGGGCTACATCCTGACCAATATGAATATCCAGTGAATGGATTACATCGAAATCCTTTTTTATTTCAGGGTTGCTTTTTGCCATGTTTTGAATGCACACATAAAATAGTGATAATTTGGAGTTCTCTAATTGGAACAAAACGTAAAAGGGGTCATGGTCATGCATGTTGGAGTAGGTTAGCCCAATAAGGATTGTTTTTGTAATGTAATGTCTCAGGATTGCAGGTTCCAGAAACCCTTCCGGACAGAGTGCTTGATAAGATGAAAGCCCCTTCAAAAAAGGAAGTTCCCATTATTACCCCTGAACAGTTGGCAGAAGCAGATGGTTTCATATTTGGATTTCCTTCACGCTTTGGAATGATGGCAGCACAGTTTAAAGCATTCTTGGATTCTACAGATGAGCTATGGAAGTCTCAGAAATTAGCTGGTAAACCTGCTGGCATCTTTTGGAGTACAGGATTTCACGGCGGTGGCCAGGAAAATACTGCGTGAGTTGAATATCTTGTATTTTTAAAACCTATTTCTGTCGTTATTAGAATCAATCTTTAACTATTCGTTATTTACCAGCATCATTCCATGTTTTGGGATATTATGTTATTATCTTCAAGGCAACGAGAAACATGATAGCTTGTATCTCATTGTTGCTTAGTATTCAGCTACCAACAGTTTTTTTTTGTCTGACAAGGTAGATGTAGAATTTACATTGTGCTGTTTTTTAAAGAATGAGCAGAAGTACAAAGCATTACATCTGATTTTAGTTTTCTTTTGAAGCATGTTTTCTGTTCATGCAGTCTCCTGAAATATCCCAGAATTTTATTTAGATATTGTGTGCAAAATTTAGTTTTTAAATAAGGGGAATGCAAAACCACGGTTAATATGAAATACGGATCAAATCTTGAAAACATGGTCTTTTTTCATTATTTATTTTCTCATCTCACTGTGTGTTGCAAGATTTGGTAACAAAGGGATGAAATCATGCGTTTCAAAATCCATTCAAGATCACATATACATTTTAATTTTACATTTTGGGGATATCTTGATTGCATGGTGACTTGGAGACCTGTCTCCCACCCCTTGAGACACGTCTCCAGTACCGGAGATGTCTCCAGAAACTTCCTGACACACAGGGTTCTTTTGGCTGCCAACTTCTATCGTCTCTGAAGTCTCCCGACCAGAAATTGGCATCTTTTGCCAGATAATTTAGGGTAAAACACGTTAAAAGTCAAAAAGCAAGGCAAATAAATAAAATAAGCCTGCATAATGTTTCCTGCTGATATTTTGGATGATACAAAAATTCATGCAGAGTTATAGTGATCAGATCTACTGACAGTGTAGACTTTTGAGAGGGACATAAACAGTTGTGGGACTGATTTCCTGTCATTGTAATGGTCTAACGAGAAATTGCCTTTACTATTTACTGTTCTTGTACAACTGATTTATTATTCTTGTTTTCAAAGTTCTATGCCATGATATTTTCTGGAAATTATTAAATTTTATTAAAAAAATGGTGTCTCCAAGAACCCCTGTATCCTTAAAAATTAGCCCTACCAGTACTGGTACTAGTCTCCAACGTCTCAAGTAACCCTGTCCCCTGGTGACTATGTGTGATTGCCTCTTTCGTACTTTTCAAAGGGAACATGTAAGGATCAGCATTTTATACCATATTAGGTCATTTTTAGTTACAATTTCCAGATAATGGTTTTTAACGATGTCTTGAGAAGGAAAGATTGATAGACACAAATTTTGATTTTATTATCCTATTCCAAATACATAACTGGTGCTACAAAAGACAAAAGGTCAAATATAATAAATTAAAAACACGAGGTGATGATTTTATTGAACAAATTCGGAATCCAAGGGCAAACAAATTTCATTTGAAGGCATATTGGGGCTTATATCTTTGTGTCTCCGATTTATATTTATTTGCCCATCAGAAATCTCTGTCTTTGCAGAAAATTGGTTGATACTCCACATCCTTGCATTGTATTTCACAACAATTCCATGATGATTTTTGACAAAACCTATTCAAGGAGAATGCTTTATGAAGCCTAGTAAGCAACACCATAAGGGAATTAAGATCAGCTGAAAAATTTAGGGAAAAATGCAATTCAAGATGGATTAATGAATATTGGAAGTCAGAAGAGAAAATTAAAATTTGTGATTCTTTCACACAGTATACATTGCCTGATGCTTTTCTTATGTGGCTCCAAAACTAAACATTCACTCAGTTCCTTCGTGGATTAAACTGTGTTCACTTCTACCATATAAAGATTATAGAGACAAAGATCTCACCAAATCAAAAGTATCTAGCTGAGATGATTGCAAGAAATTTTTTAATGCAATTTTATTGAGAGCATTCTTCAGGAATTATCTACCTGGGGCTAGACTATCATATAGATTAAACTGGTGGTAATGAAATCAACATGATAAATGTGACGCAATATAAAAAAGAATTTGTGTCAAAATTATTCTTCTTTGCTTTTATAGGTGGCATTTATGATAACTACTTAGGATACGTTGCTTCAGAAATTAATCATTTTCTTTTTCTGCTCTTTTCCCAAAGGAATGCAAGTAATGACAATAGTCAAAATAACAGAGGACATTTTCATAAGGGCTGATAATAACACTTAACTGAAATTTTTGCTTTGTTTCCTATTAAAATATGACAGTCCAAATTCATCAACTTATAGAATTTCTTTGATATCTTGATCTATATGAAATATATTAATGCTGTACAAATATGTCTCTTCTTTGCTTTTAATGGTGACAGGTTGACAGCCATTACACAGTTGGCTCATCATGGGATCATTTTTGTCCCTCTGGGGTACACTTTTGGAGCTGACATGTTTGAGATAAATGAAGTGAAAGGTGGTTCTACCTATGGTGCTGGAACTTATGCAGGAGATGGTTCACGTCAACCAACTAAACTGGAGCTAGATCAAGCATTCTACCAAGGGAAATATGTTGCCAGCATTACTAAGAAGTTAAAATTGGCTTCATAGTTTTACTTATTTTATTGCATCAATCCCCAAATTTCCTATAATCGTTACTCATATTATGCACAGGTTTACAGATGGATAACTTAGTGATCCATAAATAAATTTCATCTGATTTGGCTAAAAATTGTTGAGCCAATTACAAGTCTTGGTTTTAGAAATTAAGAAGTCATGATGATGAAATTGTAAAGGGTAAAACTTATAACAAATTGAAACAAATTTTTTCTTTGAATTTTCTTGAATGTTTTACTACAATTGTAAATGAATGTATGTTTAAGCTTTAAAATCTGTATTTATATCCTTTACATGAAAGTACCATAAGGTTTTTTGTGATTGGTACTTTGGAGTGTCTTAATAACCTGAAGGGTAGGACATATGAAAGATGCAAGACTTGAATTTTGAGTTTGATTTAGATGGTTTAGTGTTTTAAATTTTAAGCAGCTTCAATGGGTTATCACTGCTTTGCAATCCAGAGTAAACTTTCAGTCTCATGGTAGATGGTTCTTATCCTGAGAAATTTTTCATTATCACAAATCACGATAGATAGTTCATGGTTCTTTTGTTTTTGTGCTGTGTAAGTTGTCAGAAATGCACTGATTGAAATCAATTCATCTAGGAGAAATTCTCTTTCTTATATGTCAGTATTCTCAATCAATGCGTAGAGAAGAAATAATACTAATAGCCATTTGCTGGTTGCCTCTAGGGTCTGAGTAATAGTGGCTACTTAGTGAGGCCCATAATGACCTGCAGTTATCAGGACTAGGTGAGGCCTTAACAATAAAAAAATGCTGAGCCTTCCATAGGAGTCAACTCTTTGAAGACTACCCTCATAAGCACTCATAATTATAGGTTTCCATGAATCTAAACCCTCGACCACCATGAAACTAATTTTGATAGATCAAAAATACCATGGTGGTAGAATTGTTCTTCCATCCTGAAGCTGATGGTGGCATAGGACTAGGTTTCTGTAATATTCGCCATTCCACATTAATGGAATGTAGGATCCTTTGATCTGTATCATTGAATGAATGAATTGGCAGCATAGGAGTAGCAAATAGATAGGATTGCAGTTCCTTTCAGTTAGTGTAAGTTAACTAATGGACTGTCATCGACTGAGGAATGGACTTTGTTAGCCAATTATCGAGGATTGCCATTGATTGAGGAATGGACTTCTCAGTTAACTATTTGGAATTGCCTATGATTGAGGAATGCTTGGAATATAAAAAGCATTAAGGAGAAAAGAGAAGGCACTCCTAAAAATTAAAAAACAAAAACAATTTATTTCTCAAGAATGTGTTGTTGTTTACATCAACTTGTGGCATTTGAGACAAAACCCTTCAAATGTGGCAATCAAACTATCTTGGAGATAGAAACCTTCATGGAGTGGTTTGAATTTCAGAATGTCATTAGGATCAGTAGAGGTGGTGTGCCCAATAAGTTGTATCAGACTGGAAGTTTCAATTTGTAGGTGTGTTACTGAATAAACTATAAAATAAAATATGTTTATTGCTGAAGTATTTTGGGGTTTGTTATTATGTATGCATTTGTTTGAGGTTTTTACAGTGGTATGACAGCTGAAACATGGCCCGCCCAATGGAGGTATATGAAAAGATGGTTGTATGCTAGTAAGTGAGAGAAACGAAATTTTTATTAAGTGAACAAAGGAAATAGAAATGTCACACAAAGATAAAGACTCGGAGTTTTAAACATCATGAGATCCTTGAAGGATGGGCAACAATAGCTCATCAATCTCATCACCTGAACTATGTAGATGTGCAGACTAAACCATGCCACTATACCTATAAATAATGGTGTGCAAAGGGAATCTTCATCCTTAATGGTGAACTAGAACACACCATTGAAATTAGTCACTAGTACCAAACTGCCAAGAATCGATTTTTAGCAAACAGGCAATGTTGCAGGAAGAGGATATGGATGCTAAACAAGAGGAAGACTTGGATGCTCCATGCTGAATACACGGAAAAAATGTCGAATTTCAAGTGGATATCTTCTTCATGAACTTCTATATATTTGTAAATTGAAGTTAATAACCAAATTTAGGAATGAAAGTCGACCCATCTCCAATTGACCTCATAAATTGTGCAAAGAACATTAAGAAAGCTTTATCCCCTCATTTGATGTCAAATTCGGTAAGAGTTGATAGTTGATCCATGTGATATAGTATATGGCTTTTAAGTTTCAATGTGTGGGTAATGGAGTGTTTGTTTGCTTGCAATGATGAATGCTAATAGTAAGATATACATGTAATAATATATGTGTGTGTTTGTAAATGTTGAGTTGATATTGAGAGAATATTTGGTTTATGTTGTATAGTAGTAGAACTACTCTATTGAGTCCATGATAGGATACATTTGAAAAGAAATGGTAAGAGTTCAAATGATCAAACTATTCTCTATCTATGGTGCATAATCAATTATAAGGGTTGGACAAGAATAACTCCTGACCTTTAAGGATGACTTTTTCTAATTTGTCATTATCTCGTAGATTTATCCCTAGGCTAGAATTAGAAAGTTGCTCATTTGGATCTTCCTTAAGGCTAAAATCTATAGATCTCTAATATCGATCAAATATGTAGATACTAAATTTATTTCACTTGATAAATTGTGGTAAGTTTCCATTTTCATTTATAAGTATGATGTTGGAATCAACCAATTATGAGTCCCCATCAATGGCTTAGTAAGTTATATTTTGTTGATTATCACCCAACCACTTACATCATTGAGGATTACACCTAGTTAAATCCTTAAGACATAAGATTTTATCATCTAAATGTGAAACACAAACCAAAGCTATAGAATTACAAGAATAAATTCCTTTGCATATGGCTAAGGATAAATTTGAACATAAAGAAGGTGTTTCAATCTTTAACAATCCAATTTTCACTTAACTAAAAAATCACGTGTAAACCATCATCAATTTACAAATACGATTTAATTTGTTTTAAGCCAAAAAAATTAAATAAAATAATTTAAGTTATTAAAGTTTACCTAGCAATTCAAGTTAATAAGATAGAGCGCGATGTTGAGGATGTTGTCGCTTTCTTCTGCTCTTAGGGTTTCTCCTTCGGGCCTAAGGCGGCATGTTGGAGCCTGCCAATCGAGAGGTGATAATCGTTGGTGACATCTTAGGAATTGTGATCAGCAATGAAAGGATTATGCTTTATGTGCAGAGTAGAAGGTTGATGGTGAAAGTTGAGAGTATAGACGAAAACCCTCTAGCAATCCTAGGTGTGTATGACTAGGCCATGGGGACGAAATATTGTTTCAAAAGTTCCAAATGCTTTGTTGTTGTTGTAGACTTCTTCCTCCAAGGATCTGGCAAAAAGTTGTGTGATTGTTTTAACCCAAGGTCATTTATCTGGTAAGTATACTGTACTTGAAGATTTCACCACTGATGTTTTTGAAAACTTGTCTCCTTTGCTCCCTCATCATCCAAGATCCTTGTTCGTGGAAGAGATGGATCTAGGTGTTTTGAAACCCTCTCCTTTTTCAATGAAAGGAGTTGCAATTGGATTGTTAAGGATCCCACTCCCTTGGGCAGTTGGAAGGCTATTATGAGTAGTGGTGGGATTGGTGGGCCTAATCATTGTGTTGTGGATGGATGAGGGGTGAGTTACAGTGATGTTGTGGGCAAGAAAGGCATTGAAGCATTAGAAGGAAGGCCAATAGTTTGTGTAGATGATGACATTGGAAGAGGTGCGGCAAAATATGAAGAGTCTTTCACTGAGATGAGCTTGATTGGGAGATTTAAGGGCTTTTTGCCAAGCCTCGGTGAGTTGCACAAATGGATCTTAGAGGTTTGGAGCTCCATCTTGGAGGGGGGTGTACAAATCCATCCAAGCTCTAGGGGATTTTGTGGTTGTTTTTTGCTATGCACATGATAGAAATAAAGTTTTATGCGAGTACCAATGGAGATGGGAGGACAAGTTCACGCTGACGCTGAAACCTTAAAACCCAACTTTCAACCTAGCTACTGAGTCTTTTGACAAAATTCCACTTTGGATAGGACTACCTACTCTAACATTGTAATGTTGGTTTGAATCATGTTTTGAAATATGTTGTGGTCCCACAACCATGCTCCCTTTTTTGGCCACTTGGCCAAGGGGCCCCCCTTTTTTCTTTTGCTTGTTTGTGCCCGTTGGGATTCTTGCTTGTCCTTTCTGGGTCTATCTATTGTATGTCCCCTGTCAAAGGCTTTCCTTAGGAGAAACTTAACCTTTTCTCTCTTTCGCACTTTCGGAGATACCAAAACTTTGAAAGCCCAAGCATTTGATTTCTTCTTAAAGGCAAGTTTGGTTGATTTTCGGCCTTTCGGAGTTCTCAGACTTTCGGTGTTTTGGAGGCCCGGTGTTCTCCGAACTTTCGAAACCCCGAATCTCCGAAACCCCAAAGTCCGGAGGGTGACTGACATCACCCTCTCCCACAGCCTATTTAAAGTGTGCGGGCGACCTTTTTGGTCACTTGTCCATCTTGCGACTTGGTGATTTTGGATCATTTTTTAAGCTTTTGAGTGTTCAACACCTCTCATCTGTCAGATCTTTTCGTGCTTAGCCTCCTTCATGTGTCCTTTGTTCGTTGTTGAAGTAGGGTCTCGTTTGCCCTTGTTTTCTTTAGTTTGCAGTTGTTTATCATGTTTTTCAGTATTTTTTAGGGTTTTTACGTGTCTAATTAGGGTTTGTTGTTTAGTGTGGGTTTTCTTGTCACCTCGAGGCCTTAGAGTTGTCCCTCTAGGTCCCTTTGAGGCGGGCTCGTGGTTGATCTCATCTTGGGCTCATTTTCGAGGTCACATGAAGGGTTTCTCCCTTCGGCTTTGTCATCCCTAATCTTTTCGGCATTTTGAAGTCCGATGTTCTAGGGTCAAAAACAAAAAAACTAAGTCCCAATCTTCAGCTTTGAACTTTTGGTGTTTCAGACACCGACATTAGATGCCCTTCTTCACACACTGAAAGGCCAAAACCCAACACCAATCACTTCACTCCAACAAACCAAGTCTTAATCGAACTTCGTATCTTTGGCAATTCAGATGCCGACAAAGAAAACTCTTTTCGCACTCCGAAGTTCTGAAATCTCAAACCAAAAACCTAGGTGCCCCACTTTCGCCATTTCGGGCTTTTGAGTGTGTACTTCATTTCACACCTCCGAAACACCGAAACTCTGAAAACCCAAAGAATGGCATTGTGTCCCTAATTTCTCCATTTCGGCCTTTCAAAGCGAGATCACTCTGTCAGAGTCTGAACCTTCGAATCTCCAAAAGCTGTCATTTGAGCCTTTAAATGCGTAAATCTTATGGGTTTTGATTTCTTCATGTTTTTTCTCCCATTTATCATTCATGGTGGATTGATTGCTTCTTATGATCGTTACTGATTCATGTTTATTTTTGTAGAATGTCTGAGAAGGTAAATTCACCAGCCATGAAGTACCAATTCAAAGGGTGCCATGCGCAATCTAAGGTGGGGAACCTCCATGGTGAAATTACTGACATTGTCAGAGGGAATGTTAGTTGGAATGGATACCTGGTAAAGTGTGCCCAGCCAGCGAGCCGATCTGAGGACTGCACTTCATTAGTGTATTCCAGTCTCGTGAATGCAGCGACACATCCGATGTCCATCTTCTCTTTTGACCTTATTGTTACCTTGGAAAACCACTACGTACCAGATGAGAGGGTGGTAAAGAACACAATGGGTGAAGTGGTATTGGATCTCAGGCCCGACAATATTGAAGACGTCTTCCACCTACCAAAGGGGATATACAGGTTCTACGGGTTTTCCATAGACAAGGGCATGAGCTTCTACAACAAGGATATATAGTTGTCCCATGAGATCGTAAATAATGAATACCTGATGCAACCTCTACCTAAGAATAAACTTGACAAAATAGATATGAGGAGGGGATATTTGAAAGAGGACATCCAAGCAGTTGTCACCATGATCATTAGGGTCTATGGCCTCCAAATATCGATCCAACTTGAGCCATGGATGATCTTGTTGATTGAAAAGATAAAGGGGAGGAAGGCGAGGTTTGACTAGGCCACAATCCTCAGTGATAACCTGGACAATCAGCTGACTTCCATGAAAAATGATCCCCATTTTTATATGACTTCCTATGTCATGTACCTACTGGCTGCTAGGGCAGTATATCTGGGGTTAGTTAAAGTTGGCACTATGGGTCATCCAAACACCTGACCCTTTACAATGTACCCTCAACTGGTAAGGAAGGAGCACCTTGGAGAGGATAGATCGGATTTTAGGATCGTCAAATGATGCCTTTGTTTTTGCAATCATCCGCTCTATAGAAGGTGATTATGCCAAAAGGCTATCTGAGGAAGCTACTGCAAAGGTGAAAGCCCTGGGGGCTTATTACATCTAGTTTAAGACCTTTACATACATCAAGGTGGCTGGGAGTACTCTCACTTCTAAGAAGTTTTCAAGGTACCCTTCTGATAGAGTCATCCTACCGGAGATGGCTAGACAACTCTCCAATGCATATGAGCACATAAAACATAAGAAGGAGCACTGTTGGGACTTCCCTATTTCGATAGGACCCCATTTCCTACAAGATATGAAGGTGTGTAAACCTTTGTCCTTCGAGTGGGATGAGTGCCCCCTACAACACTTCAATCTGATAAGGACCAGGTTTGACCCTATCGATACCTACAACCGTATTATGGGGAGTCACTATGTGCACGAGCCCCATTTTGAAGATCATTGGATTAATTGTACCGATGAATACGAGGTAAGGATCTATGACTACTATCGGATGAGCTTGGAACTGGCACAAGATTCCTTGCTTCAACGCATCCCACCAAAAGTGTGGGATGCAAATACATGGGATGTTTTGCACCCTATATATAATGAAGATAAAATCTACACAAGGGTCATCCTTAATCCTAAGGTGGTTAAAGAAGAAAATGATGATATCAACTTCAAGGCCCACCATGTTATCAAAACAACCAAGACATGGATTTCTCATCCCTTTAAGATGGACCCTATGCCAATAAAGCAACAACCGACCCAACCTTCCAAGGAGAAGAAGAGAAGGGGAGAGAAGGTATTAATGCCTCAATTCAAGAGAGCTGCCTCGTAGAGGCTAGAGATAGTGTATAGGCATGAACGTCCAACTGCATATGGATCAAATCCTAGGGCCAAGCCTCCAAGAACCAAAATGATCAAAAGCATAGTTCAACCTGATGCTCCATCTTCCAGTGGCCAGGAGCAAGAGAGCATACCCAAGAGGGCACCCAAGGTGAAAGTAATCGGACCAAGGCCTGTTGGACATAGAAGGGTCATGTTTATAAGAGGAAGAGATCGACTACACTTTCTCATTTGGAGATAGTTTTAGAAGGGGATAAGGAAGATGAAGAGGATGATGTACCCTTGAGCTGAAGGACTCAATGGGGAGCCTTCTTGAAAAGAGGAAGTTGCAAGGGGAAGAAGTACAAATTGATTTGGATGAGGAGATCTAGGCAGAAGAGGTTAATCCTTGGGATGTCTTAGGAGATGATGAGTTCGACATATCTAACTTTGAAGGTATTTATGGGTTTAAGGAGAAAGAATCAAAGCAGCAAATTCCTGTAGGAGAACCTTCTGTTGAGCAACAACTTTCATTTGCATTTGTTTCTCCCCCTACACAATTTACAACCATGACTCCCAAGAAGACTGCAGAAGAAACACCTCAATAGGTACCCCAGGGACCGATAGAAGAGGCTGTAAAGATGGATCAAGGAGAGTTCTTCTAATCAGAGAAGGAGTCGGGACATGAGTCTTCTATTGGGATTACTTCGGAAGAAGATACTGAGCCTCCACTTCCTCCACAAGTTCCAACTCCCCCACCTTAACAAGCTCCCATACCTCCGCTTTCAACTGCTTCGCTTGCACCACAAGTTCAAACTACTCCACCTCCACAAGTTCCATCTCAACCTCCATCACAAACTCCACCTATTCAACTCCCTACTCCTCCTCCGCCAGTTCATATGCCTGCTCCTTCGCCAACTCCCTCAATAGCTCAGACTCCTCCTCTTGCTTCCATGCTGCCCCTAGTTCAGAATCCAATTCCTTCTCAACCAACTCCACCAATGCCTACTCCTCCGCCTTCTCATTCCATACCCCCTTCTAAGGTGACTCTACAAGGAGAAAAGGATCAAGAAAAGGAGGTTGAAGAGCGAGAAAAGGAGATTGAACGCGAAGAACATGTAGGGGAAGAAGAGGTAAGAGATGAAGAAAGGGAAGAAGAACAAGAGCCAGAATGTGAAACGGTCACCTCAAGCTTGGTAGCATGGTATGAGCCTATAAATGCCTTTTCCAAGCCCACTTGGTTCACCAAAGAAATACAACCAAGGGTGAGGATTTATATGGATGAAGAGGACACAGATATGGAAGTGCTAGGCCGAGCATTTCATCAGGGAGAATCCAGTGCCTAGGCGAGGATTTTATCATATGTCACACATGACCAGAGGGGCAGGTGGAAAGAACAGGTAGTCATTCCAAAAGTCAACACCAGCATGGAAAAAATTACTCTTGAGGACTATGTCTTCGAAGAAGTAGACTTGGTTGAACCCATGAGGGAGGGAAGCAAAACGCTAGCTACTTTAGGTTTGAAGCATGCATTAGGCTTTATGGACAAGGATGAAGAGAAAATCAAAGCTCTGATAGAGTAGAATGAAGTAATGAAGAGATTCATTCTTAAGACAGCAAGTCCCATTGACCTTAGCAACCTGGAGGCTTCATTATAGGCTATTTTGGAGAAAAGGGTTGCTCTTGAGATGCCAGTAGATGTCTCACATTCTTTTATTCATGCATATTCTGATTGGAAGGCTGATTTTGAGGAGTTCACAAAGACTGCCTTGAGGGCGATTTTGAGACCTTTTAGAGGTATTCTTAGGGAGATCACCAAATTGGTGGATATGATGTGTGAAGAGGATGGATTGGAGGAACAAATTTTTAAATGGAAAAAGGCTCTTGATGACCTTATAATAATAAGGAAGCAACACTTCCAAATTTTGGTAAAAATATATGAAGGCTCAAAACTTGATAATTTTGAAGAGTGGATTAAGGAAATCACTAGAGCCCTGAATGTTTTTCATAAATGCTTGAGCAGAATCAACAAGAAGAGAGATGGAGGGATGCTTTGGGTGGAAGAATTGCATAAGTTCTTCGAAGGGCTAGATCTAGATCTTTATGATGACCTGTCAATGCACCCAATCAAGGACATCGTGCATCAATTCGTGGAGATCTTCAATGGAGTAAAAAATAAAGATGACCTCCAACAAATGTTTTACCAAAAGGAGGAAATGCAGAAAATGCTAGCTCAGGAAGAAGAAATACAAGTCTTTGCAAGTGAATTAACCACCTTCTGGGGAAAGTAACAAGAAAAACTTGGAGGTATCCAGATGGTGGATTTTGAGGAGGTCCAAGAGATAGTGGACATGCTCCAGATGGTGCACCCAGAGATTCTCCCAAGTCGCTAAGTGTTCAATTTTGGACTTAGCCAATTTTTGCATAAGGGAAATTTCTTGACACTTAGTCAATTTCATAGTCTAAGATTTTCGTCCTTTCGGCCTCTGAAAGTCTAAAATTTTGCTCAACATGGTGTTGTACACTTAGTCAATTTTCCAAGTTCATTTTTTTGGACTAGAGGTCGGGGTCCGAAATTTCTGGGCCGTCACCGCCAAGAACTTTCAGTCTTTTGTGGTGGATTTTCAGTCAGATTGACCACATGTCTTGGGTCAGTTTTGCATGCTTTGGAGATATCTTTCAGTCATAACTTTGAATGAGAGCCATAATAAGGGTTAACGGGAAGAACTCCAAGTTTTGAAGGAATAACATGCAAGGAAATGGCAAAAATCCAGAGCAGATTTTGAGTTTCTTTTATGCATCTTAAGCTTCAAAATTGTAATGCACGTGGATCAAATTCGTGCTAGATAGTTTAGGGTTTCTTTAAGAGTAGTTTTATATCAGTTAAGCTTGAGTTTTATTTTTTTTCCAAGTTTCATGCACAGCTGAAACCCTAGCTGGGAAATTTATTTCCCTAAAGAGTGAAGTCTTATAAATTGTAAATCAAAAGTGTAATTATGGTCGATTACTTTGCAATACAATATATACAATTGGTGCTTCAATCATAGTGTGACTTTTCTGCTATCTTTGCAAAGTTTATGAATGTGTGTTTTCTCATTGGTTTATTTCAAAGAGCCAATTTATTGTATAGTGATTTTGATCTGTGAATTCATTAGTTTGGTGTTTATCATTGGTACATTTCTTTGTTGTGACGAATTATTGGGAAGATTGTTTCTTTGGTGCTTCAAGATAAATTTGTCTCATGTGTGCGCACGTTCGTGGTGTCTTTATGATTTGATGATTTTTGACATATCTTACATCTGCATTTATTTCCATTGATGATTGCATCTGCAAAATCAGAGTTGTGATTTATTCAAATCTATGTTTTGTGAGTTTTCACTATCTTCTTGGTAATTTAATTTGCAAGGCAGTGCAACCATGATTTATGTCCGTTAGTTTTACTTTTCAACAACTTTCATTCAAATTCTTGTTACCTTGCCCCTTATTTTTCTTTACAAATCAGTCACGGTAGATTAAATCAAATTTATATTGCTTTCATTCAAAGATTCAGAAAATACAAAAAAAGAAGAGAACGATCATTTGTTCTAAGATTGTTTTTGTAGCCCCTCAAAGATCAAACTAGCAAAGGCCTCCTCGTGAACAGTTTCACATTTATCTTCAAATGAGCTATTCAAATGGTTGAGACCCAACCTAAAAGGAACCTTGAGACTGATTTTATCATTCTTCCAAGAGGAGAATTTGTTCATCCAAATTCCTAGCCATTGTCTCATGTAAAAACAACGCTCAACATAAGTGGTGCTAGAAGGAGGGCCCTCAAGAGGGAAACCCCAAAATATTGGGTCTCTCTCCCAAAATGTTTGAGAAAGTCCTTAGATCATCACTTAACAAAAGGGAATTCCTAGAACTCAAAGAATTTCACAGACCTCACATCAGTAAAGAAAAACAAAGGGAAAGCTTTCCTCATCAACCGGATTCAAATAATCACCCTCCACTGCAACATATTGTTTCCCCTTTTGTTGTTGTTCTGTTACGACCTCTAATGGACTTTTTCACAAATGCACAAAGTTCCCCATTGAACTTAAAAGGTTAGCTCCATGAGTTGCATAAGAACCCTAAAAAATTTTGTCCACGCTTCATTTATGGTGAATCAAGGACAGGAGAAGAACACATATGTGCTTTCAAAGAACTATGCAATTACAAAGAGATTGTACATCCAGATGTTGTGTGTCATCTTTTCCCTTACACATTAGGAGAATTTTCATATAACTGGTACTTCAATTTTCCACGAGGATCTGTTACTAGTTGGGATGAATTTGAGATCAAATTCTTCAATAAATTCAAACTATACGTAGATCCCACTAATCTCCATCATCAATTCATCTTAGTGAGGAAGGACCATAATGAACCAATTGCAATGTTCATTCACCATTTCACAAGATGCATCAAGGGCTAGAATCCCCTTACATAGTACATGTCGGGGCTGCTATACAAGTATATTTATGAGCCTTAGATCCTTTGACATCCATATTTCTGAAAAGGTTTCCACCAGCAGACATAGATACTTTGGAAAAGGTGTACAACAAGGCCATTACTTTTACACAACAAATGGATCCACAAGTTGGTGGAAACTATGGTACTTTATCCTCATTGGGGAACGCTGATGTGGTTAACCAATTTGCAGTCAATAACCAACCCCCAATTCATCACGCCCCAAAGCTCAACCCAATCCCAACTTCATATGTTTCTCCCCTACCACTCGCCATTACATATCCAAGATATGATGTGCATAAGGCAGCACTTTTCGAGCAAAAGGTTGTTGTCCCGAATGAACCTGATAACAATCTGGTGAGTGAGTTTGATGCTATGAAGAAAAAATTGTCTCAAGTGGAAAATGAACTCACAAGAATGAAGTTAAATCCATCTCAAAATCAAGGAAACTACCAATGACCTGTCGCTGCCCCAAATTCTTATCCTAAAAATCAGAACCACAACTATGACAATTACAACAACAATAGCAATTATGGTAACATTGTGCAAGATAAACAATTTGAGGAGCAACAAACCAATAGGCCCTGTTGATACCAATGGTAGTATATAAAATTGGTAGTATACCTATTGATAACACCAATGCTTATAGTTCAGCGAAATTCAATTTCATGGAAGCCACAAATGCACATCATGTAGACAATGAGTATAGGAGTGAAGTTGATTATAATCAGCATAATCAAAACTTTAACAACTCCTAGACACATTTCAATGCCATGGTTTTTGACTCCTATGAACCAACCACCGAGAAAGGTTCTGATGACAGTGCAACAAAAGAGGAATTTCTTTTTCTTTTTCATCAACAAAGTCAGCTCGAATACTCTGAGGTCCATGCTTTTCAAAATAACAATCAAAATAACTATAACTTGAGGAGTAGAAGGGAGCTCTTGACTGATGGTATTCCTCCTGGAATGCAACCCACCCCTCTGGATCCACGGGCTAACAACAACCCCTCACCCCCTAGAGGCCTGAGCACTAGCATCTCGATGACACAACATCAACCTACCTTACTGAGGAATCCAGTTTGGTCCACTGAGAAATATAGTGCACTTGAGGAATTAAAGTAGGTTAAGGCTAATATGTCAATGTATGACATGTTACAAATTTTCCCCTCACAAAGGGATGCACTTTTGAAATCATTGGATCATTCTAATTCAGCTACATCAAGTAGTAATGTGAAAAATTCATCCAATGTTAATACCCTTGAGGCAATGCCAACCATGTTTAAGGACTGAGTCGAAGGGCTTCTATTCTTTCTTAGCCTCAAAATATTTGGAAAAAAATTGCACAATTGTTTGATTGATTCAGGGGCTTCATGCAATGTCATGCCTTTGTCTATATGTCAAAAATTGGGAATGAACCCTCAACCAACCAATAGGGTTGTGATACAACTTGACAAGATAGAAGTCAAGGTCATTGGAGTCCTAAAAGATGCCCACATACAACTAACAACAGACCCAAGGATACAAGATTGCATAGATATACACATAGTAGATATCCTAGAAAAATATGGTATGTTGCTCAGTAGGGAATGGACTAGATCCTTGAGAGGTTGGATTTTTACAAACTTCATACAACATTGCTTACCTTTGAAGGGATTAAACAACCAAATCAAAATTGACGTGGAACCAAAACTTAAGAAAATGATCATTGAATACAATGCTCCAAACGAAGTTTTGTTTTCAAAAGGTGATTTGGGAGCATATCAATTTGACACAATCATGATGTTCCATGTCAAGGAAGAGGATGATTCCAGTGGTAGCCCTATACAAGGATTGATACACCCTGAGGTTCCTGAGGAGATCCTTCAAGAATTCATCATTAATATGACAAAGAATATGGAACATCTCGGGCATGACGTTGATCCAAATATAATGATGTTTCCAGAGTATTGTCTCTTGCACCAAGTTAGCCATTCATAAATTGAATGCCACAACTGTCAAAACATCACCACTCATGTGGTAAGACAAATATCCCAAATAGTTGAATCTACCAAGGAGGCAATGACACAAGACTATGATAAAAACCCTTCTCATGATAAGGACCCCTGGTCCCTACAGGAGAAAACCTCACACAAGAGGAATGGATTTCTTTGAATGATGGGTGCTTTCCATGATTCCAGGGGACATGGTGCAAAGAAAGGACAAACCCCTCGCCAAAAGGAGAGTTTGGAAACAAGAGATGAAGTGATCCATACCTACGAAGACCCATTATTGCCAGATGATCTCGTTGAACCTCAGACTGAGTCACAAATACCAAAAATCATTTTTGAATCTCAAACCAAGCCCCACTCCCCCAAGGGTCATCCCATATGGAAATTAAGGTTTGATGGTTCCAAATGCAAACAAGGAGATGGAATGGGAATCAAATTGATCAACCCTTCGGGTGGTTCTTACTATGTTTCCTATAGGTTGTAGTTCTTTGGTACCAATTACGTTGTAGAATATGAGGCCTTAGTACGAGGTCTCTTTATGACACATGAAAAGAAGATCAAAGCCCTGATAGTGGACGATGATTCCTAGCTAGTGATCCAACAAATCCGTAGCCAATATTCATGCACTGATAAGCAACTAATCTCATATCGGAATCGTGTTTGGGATTTGATTGAAGACTTTGAAGCATTCAATATTAGAAGAATCCCAAGGAGAAGAAACGTGGTTGTTGATGCCTTAGGGGTATCAGCAAGTTCCATACACCCATTGGAGGGGTCAAAATTGGAGAAGTTTTTTGTTGAGCTCATCACGATACTAGCTATTCCATATAACATCACCAATTTCCAAGTGTTCCAAGATGATCAAAAAATAATTGAATTCATCATGAGTGCTGGGATCTTTGAGAAACAAGCTTTTGATGAAGAGGTTGATGAAATTGAGGAGTCTGGTAGCCTAGCAATCCTGAACTTAAAGACCAACTCCATCCCAAAAGGGATGGTAGCATTAGAAAGGATTTTTGACAAAGATGACTATGCTCATGAAAGAAGGAAGACACTAGTCATAGATGGTGATGATTGTGAAGTCTATAATTTGTTTACCCAACACGAATCCAGGGAGGTTCATATCGGGAAGATTGGCACAAATGAAGAAAAGCGGTGAATGGTAGAATTGCTCGCTGAATATAAGGATGTTATAGCTTGGAGTTACAAGGATCTAAAGACCTATGACCCCTCTATTATTGTACACAATATACTGCTAAACTCGAACACAAAACCTTTTCACCATAGGAAAAGACCCATCAATCCAGTGATTGAGCTAGTGATTCAGAAATAAGTAGACAAGTTGCTTGACACAAAGATCATTTTTCCTATTCGGCACTTGACTTGGGTGGAAAACCTGGTTGTTGTAAGGAATAAAAGTAGAGAGGTCCGACTATGTGTAGACTTCTGAAACCTTAACAAGGCCTCTCAAAAGTATAAGTACCTGTTGCCTTCCCTTGATGAGGTGTTACAAGTTGTAAATAGGTCTCAAATGATGTCTTTTCTTGATGGGTACTCTTGGTACAATCAGGTCATGGTGAAAGAAGAGGATCGGTTGAAGATGACGTTCACCACTAAGTGGGCGACATTTTCTTACTGCCGCATGCCCTTTGGTTTGATCAACGTTGGAGAAACTTTTCAAAGAGAAATGGATGAAGCATTTAGAGGCCTTGTCAATAAATGCATCATCATATACATGGATGACTTAATAGTATTTTCAAGAAACTGTGCAGATCATATTGAGAATTTATGCAAAGTACTGAAAAGATGTCAAAGTTATGGGATCTCACTTAATCCTAAAAAGTGTGTTTTCGGGGTAACCCAGGGAAATTTTTCAGGACATGTCATCTCAGAAATAGGTATTTGACATATCATCTCAGAAATAGGTATCTCCATAGATCTCAAAAGGGTAGAAGCTATCCTCAAACTGGTTCCACCTAATAGTAGGAAAGAACTGAAATCATTCTTTGGGAAGATCAATTTTGTCAGAAAAATCATTAGCAAGTTTGCCGAGATAGTGCGTCCATTAAATGACATGCTGAAGAAAGATGCTAAGATAGAGTGGAGCACCCCTGCTAAAGAGTCATTTGAAGAAATCAAGACCTCCATTGCTACCACCCTAGTTCTGGTTAGCCCGGATTACACCTTACCCTTCAAGGTCTATTATTTTGCCTAAGAGCACTTATGTGCGGGGATTCTTACTCAAAAGAAGGATGGATAAGATGAAAGACCAATACCCTTCATGAGTTTTCCTTTGAAGAATGTTGAACTTAAGTATCCCAACCTCGATAAACAATCTTTTATGCCGCTAAAGGCCGTCAAAAACTTTAGACACTACATTCTCAGGAGAAAAGTTGTCGCCATTGTTCTAGATCCTATCATCAAGTCCCTACTGATTGAAAATGAATTGGGAGAATGAAGGGAAAAATGGATGGCCATATCTCAAGAGTTTGACATTGAGATTTAACCTATGAAGCTAGTAAGGGGTCAAGGCCTCACCAAAATGATAGTTGAAATAGAGAAAGGCTTGGTATGCCAAGTGTATACCAATGAGGGGATTATAATTGATGTTTGGTACCAAGATATAGTTTATTACTTTCTCCATAATCAATGTCTTGAAGGGATAAATGGCTACCAAAGAAGAGCCTTGAAGATTAAAAGTGGCTCTTACATGCTCAAAAATGGAAAGCTCTACAAACGCAATTATGACGAAATATACTAATGGTGTCTAGATAGGATAGAAGTTGAACAAAATCTTACTAAATTTCATGATAAGTATGACACTGGTCATGGGTCAGCTAAGGCTACTGCACATCAAATATTGAGATTTGGTTATTATTGGCCCACTCTATTCAAAGATACAAACGAGCATGTGCATTCTTTCCATATTTGTCAAACTAGTGCTACTCGCGAGAGGCATCCTTCTATGCCCCTACATCCAGTCTATGAGGTATGTCTATTTTCCCAATGGGGACTAGATTTTGTAGGAATGATTAACCCCCCTTCCTCATCATGACATAGGTACATCTTGACAACAATGGACTACTACACATAGTGGATGGAAGCCCAAGTTTTGAGAAATTGCACCACGAAAGTAATAACCAAATTCCTAGATGAGTATATCATCTCACGATTTGGTATGCCTTTTCTTTCTAGTATGTGACAATGCACCCTCTTTTTCATCTGTGTCTCTTATCCAATGGGCATTTGAGAATCAGGTAATCCTCAAATTCTCATCTAATTATTATCCACAAGGGAATGGGGTTGCAAAATCGACGAACAAGAATTTAACAACCATAATCAAACGCCTCCTAGATGACAATCCTCAGGACTGGCACACACAATTGAAATACACCCTATGGACTAACCGAGTGAGGATAAATAATGCTTTGGGGACTTCCCCCTACCAATTGGTCTATGGCCTTGAGCCCATTTTTCCTATGAACCTAAGGATACCAATTTTGAGATTCATGGACCAATACGTTGAAGGTGAGGATAGGATGCAAGTTCCTCTCATGAACCTTTTAGACCTAGAAGAAAAAAGAACCGTGGCCTTAGAGCATATATCTAAACACCAAGATATCATCAAGAGTTGGTTTGACAAGAGAGCAATAATAAAAGCCTTTAGGATTTTTTATTTAATCCTAATGTGGGATAAAGCAAGGGAGAATCCGAGAAGCTACACCAAATTTCAACGAATATGGGTGGGCCCATTCCAAATAGCAGAAATCTTGGGAGAGAACACTTTCAGGATTAGTTCTCTAGAAGGAGAACTGGTTATGTTTCCTATCAATGGCCAGTATCTCAAACATTACTTTGGATCCTGAAGAAGGTTTCTTCCATCCTTGTATTTTTTTACTTAGTTTAGAGTCTTTCTTTTCTCTTTGTATTTTTGGGTTGGTCGGTATGTGTCTGTCAAGGGATGCTTCTTTAAGAAAGTGTTCTTCACTAGGTAGTTTTTGGCAAAGAGTTAGAGGTATTTTTGTGTCAATGCTTTTGATTAGATTATGTCTTGCAAGAAACCAGATATAATAATCAAAAGTGGAGTGATCTTTGCAACAACCAAGCTGATCTTTAGAGATGATCATCCTCAAACACCAACACACATTTTAAGCGATTCCAAGTTGGAGGTCTTTTGGATACGATTTTAGCTGGAATTGAGTGGAACCCATGGTCACAGAGGAAGTCAGAGGTCAAAACCCTTTTCCATCCAAAATACTAACTAAAATAAAAGAGCCAAAAGTAAAAAAGGAGGAATGCAAAATACTAAAATCAACAAATTGTAGAGCCAGAACTCCAATGCTTGGGTATCACAGCCTAATCGTTTCCCAAGTTACAAAAGAAAGAAAAGAAAAGAAAAATTCATCAGGAGTTTGAATAATCAAGCAGTATCCCTAACAACATATCTCAAGTTCATGCTAAAGAAAAGTGTAAATAAGAAGATACACATCAAAGAAGAAAAGGTTAAAGTCAAAGAGCCCTCCAAATAACTTTAAAACTTCAAATAATCTCATTAGAAGGAGGGAAAGGGTGACTTTTGCAACATCTGTCGGGGCTATCAATGCTTGAATGGAAGTAGAGCAAGGTTAAAATGACTTTGGCTAATTTGTTTCCGAGGGTGAAGATTTAACTCTGACTGATTGAGAATTCCAGGAACTTTTGATGAGGAATCTGAAGAATCAACACACACGTTCACACACTGGACGTGATAGCAAAGACTTTCAAATCTTGATGAGTTGATCAGAAGATTATCACCACATATGACTTTGTATCTAGTTTAGTGCAAGATAAGATCTTTTTGAGGGCTGGGTGATTGAGAAATTCCTTGGTCATTCCTTTCCCTTTTGTTGGGGCTATTTGTTGTGGTCCAACAACCACGCTACCCTTTTTGGCCACTTGGCCAAGGAGCCACCCTTTTTTCTTTTTCTTGTTTGTGTCTTTTGGGCTTCTTGCTTTATCTTTCTGGGCCTATCTATTGTTTGTCCCCTATCAAAGGCTTTCCTCAGGAGAAACTTAACATTTTCTCTCTTTTGCACTTTCGAAGATACCAAAATGTCGAAAGCCCAAGCATTTGATTTATTCTTAAAGGCAAGTTTGGTTGATTTTTGGCCTTTTAGAGTTCTTGGACTTACGGATCTCCAAAAGTCAGACTCCCTCAAAGGAGTCTGGACCTTTGAACTTTCAGTGTTTCGAAGGCCTATTGTTCTCCAGACTTCTAAAACCCTGAATCTCCAAAACCCAGAGGGTGACTGATGTCACCCTCTCCCACAGCCTATTTAAAGCACGTGGGTAACCTTTTTGGTCACTTGTGCATCTTGTGACTTGGTGATTTCAGAGCATTTTTTAAGCTTTTGAGTGTTCAATGCCTCTCAACTGTCAAATCTTTTCATGCTTAGCCTCCTTTGTGTCTCTTTTGTTCGTTGTTGAGGTATGGTCTCTTGACCTTGTTTTCTTCAGTTTGTTGTTGTTTGTCATGTTTTTCAGTGTCTTTTAGGGTTTTTAGGTGTCTAGTTAGGCTTTTTTGTTTAGTGCAAGTTTTCTTGTCACCTCGAGGCCTCAGAGTTGTCCCTTTGGGTCCCTTTGAGGGAGGCTCGTGGTCGAGCTCGCCTCAGGCTCATTTTTGAGGTCGCATGAAGGGTTTCTCCCTTCAGCTTTGTCAACCCCAATCTTTGGCTTCAAACTTTCAGTATTTTGGCCACCGACGTTAGATGCCCTTCTTCGCACGCCGAAAGGCCAAAACCCAACACCAATCACTTCGCTCTAACAAACCACGTCTTAAACAGACTTCACATCTTCGGCATTTCAGATGCCGACAAAGAAAACTATTTTCGCACTCCGAAGTTCTGAAATCTCAAACCAAAAACCCAAATGCCCCACTTTTGCCATTCCGGGCTTTCGGGCATGTACTTCATTTCACACCTCTGAAACACCAAAAGTTTGAAAACTTGAAGAATGGCATCGAGTCCCTAATTTCTCCATTTCGGCCTCTTTTAGAGAGAGACCACTCTGTCAGAGTCTGAATCTCTGAATCTTTTAAAGCTTCATTTTGAGCCTTTAAACGCCTAAGTCTTATGGGTTTTGATTTCTTCATGTGTTTTCTCTCATTTATTGTTCATGGTGGATTGATTGCTTCTTATGATTGTTACTAATTCTATTTCTTTTTGCAGAATATCTGAGAAGGTAAATTCACTAGCCATGAAATACCAACTCAAAGGGTACCATGTGCCATCCAAGGTGGGGAACCTCCATGATAAAGTCATTGGCACTGACATAGGGAATGTTAGTTGGATTGAGTACCTAGTAAAGTGTGCCTAGCCAACAAGCCGATCTGAGGATTGCACTTAATTAGTGTATTCCAGTCTCGTTCATGCAAAAGCACATTTGGTATCCATCCTCTCTTTCAACCTTATTGTTACCTTGGAAACCCACTACATACTAGATGAGAGGCTGGTAAAGAACAAAATGGGTGAAGTGGTATTTGATTTGAGGCCTGGTAATATTGAAGACATCTTCCACCTACCAAAGAGGATACACAAGTTCTATGGGTTTTACATAGACAAGGGCATGAGCTTCTACAATAAGGATATTCAGCTGCCCGATGAGATCATAAATAATGAGTATCTGATACAAACTCTACCTAATAATAAACTTGACAAAATATATATGAGGAGGGGATAATTAAAAGAGGATATCCAGGCAGCTGTCACCATGATCAGCAGGGTGTATGGCCTCCAAAAATTGATCCAACTTCAGCCATGGATGATCTTGTTGATTGAAAAGATAAAAGGGAGGAAGGATAGGTTTGACTGGACCACAATCCTCAGTGATAACCTAGACAAGTAGCTGACTTCCATGAAAAATAATCCCCATTTTTATATGACTTCCTATGTCGTGTACCTAATGGCTACTAGGGTAGTATATCTGGGGTTAGTTAAAGTTGGCACTATGGGTCATCCAAATGCCTAACCCTTACAGTGTACCCTTAACAGGTAAGGAAGGAGCACCTTGGAGAGGATAGCTCAAAGTTTAGGATAGTCAACGATGCCTTTGTTTTTGCAATCATCAGCTCTATAGAAGGTGATTATGCTAAGAGGCTATCTGAGGAAGCTGCTGCAAAGGTGAAAGCCTTGGGGGCTTATTACATGCAATTTAAGACCTTTACATACATCAGGGTGGCAGCGAGTACTCTCACTCCTAATAAGTTGTTGAGGTACCCTTCTAATAGAGTCATCCTATTGGACATGGCTAGATAGCTCTCTGACGCATATGAGAACATAAAACATAAGAAGAACTAGCACTGTTGGGACTTCCCTATTTTGATAGGACCTCGTTTCCTACAAGATATGAAGGTGTGTAAATCTTTGTCCTTCAAGTGGGATGAGCGCCCCTTGCAACATTTCAATTTGATAAGGACCAGGTTTGACACTAGCAGTACCTACAACCATATTATGGGGAGGCACTATGTGCACAAGCCCCATTTTGAAGATCATTGGATTAATTATACTAATGAGTACGAGGTAAGGATCTGTGACTCTTGCCAGATGAGCTTGGAACTGGCACAAGATGCCTTGATTCTACGCATCCCACCAAAAGTGTGGGATGGAGATACAAAGGATGTCTTGGAACTTCTATATAATCAAGATAAAATCTACACAAGGGCCATCCTGAATGCTAAGGTGGATAAACAAGAAAATCATGATATCGACTTCAAGGCCCGCCATGTGAATAGTGGAAAAATGGAAGCTTAGAAATGTACCTAACATTCAACGCTTATTCATTTGAATTGAAATTGGAATTGGAATAGCATAAGTAAATCTGGAAATACTTGAAAATTAATTAGGTCAAGATACATTCCTCATCATAAAATTGATTTAGAAATACCTATTTTCTGAAGTCTGTGTGAAGTTTTAGAAGATTCTGCAACCAGATCTATGATCAGAAAGCCGAGACGGAGAAAACCCATAAAAGTTTCATCTTTCTGGTAGCAGGTCAACTTTGACCCTCATAAAAGGTCAAAGACTACATTTTTATTCTGAAGGTCGATTTTGATTTTGTTCATAGATCTCGGAAGTTTGGTGAAAAGGGTACTCAAATTTGTCCTTTGATTCCTAAAATAGCAACTACAGATATCTAAAAAAAGGGGGTTTTGGGGGTGGCTATATAGGGTTTTGCCTTAGTCAAACCCCCATTTTGGTGATCTCCACCACGAATAGCCGATTGAAATAGAATGTGTGTGTGTGTATGAATTGAATGTGTAATGCCAAGATCTAATCCTCTAGATCAAAACCCTAGCATGAATGTCTATGAAACAAAAATGCATAGATTTGAATGAGATAGAAAAGAATACCAAGCCCCCAAGGCTAAAGTACTTCTACCAAACTTACAATCGGTAATTATTACTCCATGATTGAATCTTTGAATTCTTGAAAGTTGATAATGGAGGATCAAGGAGGAAAGGATCTCTCTTGCTCCAAATATGTGTTCACAAAGATGCTTGATGTCAACAATGGCTTGATCTTCTATATCATCCTCTTCCTATCTTGCATCTTCACCATTCCTTGCTTTCTTGAAATCTTCTTACTCATGAAATTGACTCCTTTAGAGCACTTGATCATGAGAATTCTTGGTTGTACTTGGTGAAAATGAATGAAAATGAGAGTCTTTATATAGAGGTTTCAAGGTGAGGCTCCTAGAGCAATGTGAGGACCCATAATTCAAATTTTACATCGAATTAAGGTCCAATCACAATAACCAACTAAGGAGGGAAAATAATAAAATGAATCAATTAAAACCTTTTCACACTCGGATCTGAGAGCCCAACCTTGATTTCAGGGCCCATCGGGACCAAATTTTGAAAGAGGGGCACAAATTCTGGAGGGGGGCAGAATCAAGGTTGTACCTAACCTAGTCAGGATCGAGCTTGAACCTAACCTAGTCAGGATCGAGTTCAAACCTAACCTAGTCAGGAACAATCTCAATTTTGACCTTGTGGGCCCAAATCTAGCCAGATCATGACAGGAGGTCTCAAGGATGCCCAGAGACCTAGAAATGATAGCAGAAAAGGATAGAATGCCAAGGATAGGCACAAAATCCTATGATGACAATGATGAAGGCTAGGAAGACCTATTTCTAAGTCCTACCTAGAAAATAAAGCCATGGGTAAAGGGAAATTAAGGAGAATCCTCAGGATCCTAACCCTAATTTCACCTAGAATGAAGAAGATAAGTCCAAAATGCATCCTAAATGCAAGTCTATCATGATAAATGTACTAAAAGAGGGTGCTAAACCTATCAAAATGGAAGTGCTTCCATTTTAAGAGTATCAAAAAAACCAATATAGGGATTTCTTGTCACTTTAAGATAGACCTTGTGCCAATGAAGTAGTAGCTGGCCCAACCTTCCAAGGAGAAGAAGAGAAGGGGAGAGAAGGTATTAATGCCTCAATTAATGTGAGCTGCCCCATAGAGGCCATAGACAACATATAGGTATGAATGTCCAACTACGTATGGATCAAATCCTAGGGCCAAGCCTCTAAGAACTAGAATGACTGGAAGTATAGCTCCACCTGATGCTTCATCTTCCAGTGGCCAGGAGAAAGCAAGCATACCCAAGAGGGCACCCAGGGTGAAAGTAACCAAACCAAGGCCTACAGGAGTAGAGAATGGCCATGTTTATAAGAGGAAGAGATTGGGCACACCTTCTCATTTGGAGACATTTTTGGAAGGGGATGAGGAAGATGAAGAGGATGATGTACCCTTGAGCTGAAGGACTCATTCAAGAGCCTTCTTGAAAAAGAGGAAGTTGCAAGGGGAAGAAGTATAGATTGATATGGATGAGGAGATCCATGCAGAAGAGGTTAATCCATGAGATGCCTTAGGAGATGATGAGTTCAACATATCAAACTTTCAAGGTCTTTATAGGTTTAAGGAGAAAGAATTAGAGAAAGAAATGCCTACAGGAGAACCTTCTGCTCAGCAATAGCTTCCATTTTCATTTGTGTGTCCCCTACACAATTTAGAGCCACAATTCCTAAGAAGGCTGCAAAAGAAATAGCTCAACAAGTACACCAGGGACCGACAAAAGAGGCTGTAAACATCGATCAAGGAGAGTTCTTTGAATCAGAGAAGGAGTCGAGATAAGAGTCTTCCATTGGGATTACCTCAAAAGAAGATACTGAACCTCCACTTCTTCCACAAGTTCCAACTTCTCCACATCAACAAGCTCCCATACCTCTACTTTCAACTGTTTCACTTCCAGCACAAGTTCAAACTACTCCACCTCCACAAGTTTCATCTCAACCTCCATCACAAACTCCACCTATTCAACTCCCTACTACTCCTTCACCAGTTCATATGCATGCCCCTTCGCCAACCCCTCGAATAGCTCTAACTCCTCTTGCTTCCATGTCACCCCAATCCAAAATCCTATTCCTTCTCAACCGACTCCACCAATGCTTACTCCTTCACATTCTCATTCCATACTCCTTTCTGAGGTGACTCTACAAGGAGAAAAGGATCAAGAAAATGAGGTTGAAGAGAGAGAAAAGGAGATTGAACAAGAAGAATAGGTAGGGGAATAAGAGGTAAGAGAAGAAGAAAGGGAAGAAGAGCAAGAGCCAGAACGTGAAATGGTCACCTCAAGCTTGGCAGCATCGTATGAGCCTATAAATTTCTTCTCCAAGCTCACTTGGTTCACCAAAGAAATATAACCAAGGGTGAGGGTTTATAAGGATGAAGAGGACATAGATATGGAGCCGCTAGGCTAAGCATTTCATCAGGGAGAATCCAGTGCCCGGGTGAGGACTTTATCATATGTCAGACAAGACCAGAGGAGCAGTTGGAAATCATGTAGTCATTCCAACAATCAACACCAACATGGTAGAAATTACTCCTGAGGACTATGTCTTCGAAGAAGTAGACTTGGGTGAACCGACGAGGGAGGGATACTTACTCATTCTTACCATTCTTACCATTCTCAGATTCAAAATGAGGAAGCAAGATGCCGAGAAGAGAGGAACTTTGAGCGACACGCTTGGAGACTCTGAGACACAACCTGGCTACCAGATGGTCACTGCCTGAGGTGATTTTACTGTTATCCACCTTTGTACTTTCCAAATTCCTATTTTTTATTGGCCAGATTGATTTTACCTCTTTTAGGTCGACCCTGACCCATTTAGGTCGACATTGACTCATCTAGGTCGACTTTGACCCATGAAAGTCGACATTGACCAGAGGGTTTTTGTCAATTTTTAAGATGAGATAGACCTTGACCCAAAAAGGTTAACCCTGACCCAGTAAAGTTACATTGACCCAATAAGGTCAACATTGACCTAACTAAGGTCAATTTTGACCTAGTTCAGTTAGATTTGCAGATTTGATGATATAGATGACTGATATGATGTTTGTTTATGCTTGCAGGATCTAGTCTGTTTCCAAGAGCATCCTTTTGGGGAATTTCTAGTCAAGGTCAAGGAGAGACTGTTCGAGCTAGATGATGAGGGGATGCAGTTACTGAGGGATGTGGGACTGTATTGGGTATCAATCCTTCCACAGATCAGACTACATCGATCCATGCTATCGGCTCTGATAGAGAGATGGGATGAGGATACATGCTCCTTCCATCCTCCCTATGGTGAGATTACAGTGACCTTAGAGGATGTTTATAGGATCATGCGGCTTCTAATCTGAGGGGAGACTGTTAGACCCAGAGAACAATGTGCTTTTGAGGAGATCCATGCAGACACTGAGTATTGTACATGAGTGCTTCCACAGATGCAGACTTGATCAGATCAAATCCTACTATCTTCCGTACTGTCAAGCCCTACACCTTTGGTACAAAAGGTGATGCTGCGTATAGTAGCCTTGGTTATGTTACCCAACTCAAAGGGTACCATATTTTGTTCACCTCTAACACATCTCATATGGAGGATGGAGAGAGATAGGACCATGTTCTCATGGGGTCGCAGCATGTTAGCTCAACTATACCATGAGCTGGGTCAGCTAGTGAGATATCAGTGGGAGAGTCTGTCGACATGCACGCTTCTACAGATTTGGATATTTGAGCATTTCACATGTACACATCCATAAGGAGTCCCCATGATGGTAGATGCTAGCACAACGAGAGCCCTCACATATCCTTTGAGAGATGTTTGGCAGTTTGGGGATATGCTCTACTGGAGAGTACATCTAAACCATATTGCCAGCACCGATGTGATATGGAGACCCTACTGCTAGATGACAGAGTGGCCTGATACACAATTCCAGATGAGACATTCATAGAAGTGTAAGCTGCTAGAGGGTCATCAGAGTCATATAGTGATGCCCTACTATTATGATTAGGTGATGAGGCAGTTCAACCTATTACAGGGAGTCCCTAAGGTAGTACCTCGCTATGTTCATCTGACAAGATACTATCAGAGACCCGGTGCCATACGCCGACCATCTATAGCAAACATAGAGGATAGCGATACAAAGGAGATAGAGGATATAGAGGTACCATCAGATGTAGCCTATTCAGGTGTGAGCTGAGATTACATCAGGTACTGGAGTTTGGAGGGGATTCATCCTATCTTTCACAAGGATTATCCCACAGGTGATCTAGGCTTTACAGAGAGGACACACCGGGATAGTGGAGCCATAGAGGAGGATGAGGACATCAGAGATGAGGAGGAGCACATCCCCAAGGGAGATCCCATGGAGGAGGAGGAGAGAGTAGATAGAGCAGAGGAGAGAGCTGATGACACGCCCCCAGCTGGTGATACTGATACAGATATACCTATTACTCACGCATCACCACTGAGATCATGACGACCCCTGTGGCCCCACATAGAGACACCACCACCAAGATCTAGATATAGCAAGTGTAGAGAGATTAGTCACTCCATGCCCCCACCATCTAGACACTTCAGCGACATCCAGGAGGGAGACCCAGGTATGAAATTTGATTGAATATGTGATTTGATTTGAGATAGATAGGATACTAGACTGATAAAAGTTTTCTTTCTACAGCTAGCATAGCGGAGTGGAGGAGATTTGTATCCAAGGTTCTCAAGGATACAATTATATCCTACTGACTACCAGCTGACAAGCAAGAGTCTTCTATCGATCGCAGAAATCCCGACAGGCATGCCGACATCTTTGTATGTATCCAGGGAGAGCTAAGATTGTGCAGAGAAAGAGAGGAGATGCTGATGGCAAAGGTACAGGGTCTCCGAGGATGTGTACAGGGTATGAGCATATCCTAGAGCCATACATGGACACACAAATATTCATCTTCCTAGCATAGAGCAGAGAGATCCGGGAGTCATCGGCCATCAGAGTGACAAAGTGATAGACGTAGTGATAGATAGGGCCATTGGCCACATATGTATCAGAACTTTGAAAAACTCTTTTTGATGAATGAAAAACTTTCTCTACTGATTAGTTCTAATTTTTTATTACTATGCTTTAATCAATATAAAACTTAATAGAAATAAAGGAAGAAAGAAAGTGCATAAACATATTCAATATGTAATTTTTACTAAAACTACATAACCTATAAAATGAATCTTTATAAGGAATACATAAATGCACATGAAAGAAATGAAATTAAGGATAATAGCATTTAAGATGCATAATATTAATGGGTTCCTTAAAAGAAACACAATCCATATCAACAAGTTTATAAGCACCCGAACCAAAGTCTTCAATAACAACAAAAGGTCCAAGCCAATTAGGGCTAAATTTTCCTTTTTCGCCTGGTAAAGCATTCACATTTCGTTGATTTTCATAAAGAACTAAATCACCAATGGAAAATATTTGTTCAATTACCTTATGATTATATTATTTCTGAAGAGATTTATGATAAGCTTTAATATGTTCTAATGCATGTATTCGTTGTTCATCCAACATTTCTAATTCTTGTAAGCGTTGTTCACGAAAAGTATCTTTATCAATTATCCCATAAAATGAAACACGTAAAGAAGGTATTTCCAGTTCCAAAGGCATAATAGCATCAATACCATAGACAAGGTTATTGTACACACAAAAAGTAGTGCACTTCTATGGATCCTTACAATCAAGGACACTCAAGAATGAGGCCTTAAAAATCAATCCATAGCTCTCTATGTATGGAGTTGCAAGATGTAGAGTTGCTCTCAGCTAGAGCTATGAAGCTAATGACCTTGCTAGTCAACCACACAATGAGAGATTCACAATGAAGACAAGGGCAAGAATGCCAATATCCCCAAGAATCACTATGAAAATGCAATGCAAACTAATATGAATATGCAAGGTTAATCTATCAAAATGAAAGTACAATGCAACTATGAAAGGAAATAGCAATGGATTACAATTCCCCTAATTAAGCTATGTGAAGCTAATCTATTGCATAAAAGGAAACTAAGCTATGAAATGAAGCTATGGATGCTATGATAATGCAAGAAATGAAGTCTAAACTATGAAGCAATGAAGAAATCCAAGAAGAGCTTGATGTAGCAATGATCTCCAAAAAGCTCCAAATGCACCTAAAAAACTTGCAGCATAACAATAGCATGAAAGAGATGGATATCCAAATGAAGGAGAGAGCTCTCCTTTTATAAGAAATGCAAAGGAATGGACCATGGAGATTAAGAGGCAAAAGTCTCAATCAACGGTGGAGCTTAAAAGAGGAGCAATCCATGTGCACAAGTATCCTCAAATAGGAAAATAGGAGTTGACTTTATGTCCATATGAGATAAAAAGTGTTTTTCTCCTTTTTATAAAATAGGAATAATACTTTATTTGTGCAACTTAGGACAAGAAGAAAAGTGGGGGCTTTTTATTTAATAAAAGGAGAGGAAATATTCTTTTTAATTAAATAAAGACTTAGGATAAATGCTTAGCCCATAGGATAAAAATCCAATATATGATCAAAATTAAGACTTGATCAAGAAATTGATAATGTTGAAAATATTGATTATTGATCAAAATGATTCAGGGTTGATAAATCAAATAAATGGGGCCCAAAGTCTAGGTGACCATTTTTGGGTGCATACAGTTATAAGGGGAAGTACCCGTGGCAGTACGAACACTAGTCCTATAGGCCCATAATGCATAAGTCAATTGAGCATGCCAATCTTTCGCATGCTTATTAACTATTTTTCTCAAAATTTGTTCAATAATTTTATTTGATGCTTCAGCTTGTCCATTAGATTGTGGATAGTAAGGAGTTTAAAATCTACATTGAATCCTATATTTCTCCAAGAATTTTGCAACTTCTTTGTTTTTAAAAGACGTTCCATTATCCTAAATTATCGTCGAAGGAATACCAAATCTTGTTATAATATTATTAAGGATGACATCATAAATAACATCCGCCATTGTTGAACGAAGAGGAACAGCTTCAACCCACTTCGTGAAATAATCCGTAGCAGTGGGAATGTAAGTATGTCCTTGAGAAGAGGCCAGTGAGATTTTTCCAATAAGATCAAAACCCCAAACACTAAAAGGCCATGGAGAAACTTGATTACGAAGCTCATGAGCAGGAGCATGAATCAAATTACTATGTTGTTGGCATTGAGGACATTTTCTAACAAACATAAAAGAATCTTGTTCCATTGTTTTCCAATAATATCCCATTCGAAGCAATTTATTAACCAGGGATTTTCCACCAAAATGTCCCCCACAAGAACTAGAATGAGCTTCTACTAAAGCTACAGGAATTTTAGTTTTGTTAAGACATCTTAATAATGATCCTTCATAAGAGCGTTTGTAAAGCGTATCTCCTAAAATAATGTAATGTGCTGCAAGTTTCCTAATACGATTACGCATGTTCCTTGTTGCTGATTCAGGAAAAGTACCATCCTTCAAAAAATGAAAAATATGTGAATACCATTCATTCGAATGCAAATTAAAAAAGTCAGAGGTAATCTTGTCAGAAATTGCAGGGCATTTAAGAGTTTGTATAGTAAATTGAAAGTTTTCAACATTGTTCTCAAGGCAACCCGAAGAAGCTGTGCTTGCCATGGCGTCTGCATGTCGATTATCCTTCCTAGGTAAAGTCTGAATTGTATAAGAGGAGAATTGTGAAAGCACATTGTAGACACGAAAAATTGACAAAGGCTTAAATCAATCAGAAAGGTGCAACAAATCATCAAAATAGCACTAAAAATCAATAAATGGAACAAAGGCAATTCAAATCAAAAGAAAATTTAATTAAATGATTAAATGATTAAATAAAGCTTGAAAAGGGGAAAAACACTAAGAAATTGATTAAATTCAATTAATGACATAGTTGTTGAAATGAAAAATCAAAATGAACCTCTTACCCTTCATGGCTAAATTTAATTACTTTAATTAATTAATAAATATAAATTTCCCTCAACAAAAGAAAAAGGAGACAAAATGGACACAAATCACTCACTTTTGTTGAAATGGTCTAGCCTTTTGAAACCATTTAAATGTTTGTCCCCCAATTTAGGGACAAAGCAAAGCCAATTGACCTTACCCAAGCATAACCATGGTTATCTCACTCTACCCCCTACCCTTGGGAAAATCTTATAAATAAAAGGCATTTTGAGGCATTATTCATCCACTCCATATCTTTGAATTGCAGCAAAGCTCTTGCAATTTGCATCCACATCACTCACTTAGCAATTTTCATTGATAATTAGCTTAAATTGTTGATCATTTTGTAGATTTTTTTATCAAATAGAGCTAGAATTTGATAATTAGATCTAGTTTGCATATCATTCTTAGTTCAATTCTCATAATTAGAGTGTCACTAGTGAGGATTTGCAGCTGAGAGCCTCATTTACCACTTCAATTTAGAGAACCATGAGATATTTAGATTAATTTGTGCATTATTTAGATTAGTTTGCTTTGAATAGTGTAAATTCTCTTTAAATCTTGTTATTTCATGAAGGTGTAAAGAACCATGAGATATTTAGATTAATTTGTGCATTATTTAGATTAGTTTGCTTTGAATAGTGTAAATTCTCTTTAAATCTTGTTATTTCATGGTGTAAATCACTCACACACAAATGGCGCCCACCGTGGGGCCCTAGGCCTCAAATTCATCATAATTTCCACGTTATTTGCAAAATTTAGGCTAGAATTGCATGAATTTGCTCACTGTTTGCAGGTTACAGAAAAGAAATCACGCCTGCCGGTAAAGAAGTCACGCCTAAAGCAAAGAGATGTCGTGCGCGGAAATTAAAATATCGCCTGAAGTCTGAACGATTATGCTTTTCAGCCTGCAGAATCATGCTTCTGGCGAAAGAAATCACGCCTGCAGAAATCAAGCTCTCGTGTCACGGACAAGCAGTTGATGCCTTTGGTCATTTAAATGTCGCTTGAACAAAATTAAAAGCCGTGGCCGAGGAATCATTTTACGCCTAGTGAAAAGGGAGTATACTGCCTTATTCATTTAATTTCTTGCTTTGTTGATTTTAAATGTCACCTTTGATTAATAAAATGTCACTTTTCTGGTATTAATTTGTAGCTTGTAATAAAGAGTTCATGCGTTGTTATAATTTGATATCGCACTTGATTATTTTAATCTTGCTTGAGCCCCTTATGGTGACGCTCGCGGTTAAAGTAATTACGTCTTTATTAAATTAGATCTCGCGTTCAGCATAGACAATGTCGCCTGATTGAGCATTTATATTTTATCAGAGTAATTACTATTATTGCGTCTAGTAAAGATTTCACACTTTGCTAAAATTTGATATTGCACTTGCCTATTTTAATCTCGCTTGAGCCCCTTTTGGTGACGCTCGCAGTTAAAGTAGTCACGTCTTTGTTAAATTTTATCTTGCCTGTAGTTTGGATAATGTCGCGTGGCTGTATGTTCTCTATTTTATCAAAATTGTTAAAATGATGACTGTATTCTAACTTCACGGTCATTTTTTTATCTCAGGAGCATGGTCTGTCATAAGAAAGTGCAAAAACCAGAGAGAAGGCATAACTTAGAGGAGAAATTGATCTCTAAGAGGATAAGGAAAGAAAACCGGGTACACTCTACTTTTGTTCTCAACAATGATTTAGAGAAGGAAGTAGAATTATATGCTAAGTACATTACTGTTGTAGATGCTTACAAACAAAAATACGTATCATTAAATTGGGAGTTTAGTCCTTAAGTTTGTAAGAATTTTGCAAGTATTTTGGTAAAAAGAATCAAAAGCATAATCAATTATATCATTTTAAGCTTTGATTTTGGTTTCCCCTCACTTTATTTGTATTGTGCTGACTAACTTGTTGGTGGAGGGAATGTTTTGCTAAGGTAAGGGAAGGATTTGGAGAGAAAATGAGAAAATCTACTACTTAAAAATGCGCCTAGCCTTTGCTAGCATCGTTTGAGGTATTTCTCTCATCAAGCTTGCAAACTTCCCTTAAATTGTGGCATTTTCAAAGTTCAAAACATAGTTTAATCATAAAAGGGAAAAAAAAAACATTTCAATTCTAAGAACCCCTTTGTCACGGGGTTGAAAAAGAACCAAATTGATTGTGAGTGTTTGGGATAAGGGAAAAGCAATAGGGATATGCTCTTCACTCTTTGAGTGAATCAAATTCCCAAACTTGCTCTACCAAATCCACTTTTCATTCTTTCAAATGAACATGTTTAAAACTTAGTGGGCTCGCCTCCTGAGATTGCCTTAAAAGGGCCGGTGAGAGGGACAGCCCAAAGTGGGATACACTTGCTTTTGCCGTGAGAATCTGACCCACTATAAAATGAAACGCGTGTATCCTTAATGGGGTGCACGACAAAAAATATTTTAGCTCTTTCAAACTTCCTCTAGTAGTCCTAACGGATTGCGCAAAATCGTGCTTTGGTGCGTGTGGGAAGCCCCTTAACATACTTGGGGGATGAAAAGCTAAGATCTATTTTGAACAGAAAACTTACTACATAACGGTAAAATAGAAAAACTACCTATTAGAGCCATGTTTATGAACCAATTATGTGCTAGGTAGATTGCATGGAAGCTATTCTTGTGTTTAACCTGTGAAAATGTTCAAAAATACACACATTAGAGCATTCTAGGGATATGGTACCCAATTGATGTGTGTGTTGAGATTGTTTTTATATTTTCAAACAAGATATTCCAAAGTTATTGATCAAAACATCATTAAAATTTTAAATCATTTAAAATTGATCAAAAATCTTTACCTTATTCCAAAAACCAGCTTATCAAGAGAAGAAGTCAACATACCCTTAAAGTTTGTTCATGCCTGTTATCACAAGATCACTCTCTATAAGGAAAGCATTACAAACAGATGGGACCTACAATGGAGAAGAGCTCCCATTTCCGAAGAATACTTTCATTACTTCATGAGTGATTGAAAAACTCGCTAAGGCAAAGGACATTAACAAGATGTTTAGCAGTACCCTAGGAAATACCGATCCTAACAACAATCAAGGGAACAACATGAATGGGGGTATGGATCCTAACAACAATCAAGGAAATTCTAATAATGGAGGAAGAGATCCTAATTCCCAAGAGGCAAATTCACAAGGCAACAACTTATTTCCTCCTCATAATACAAACTTACCCCCAACTGCGGAAGAAGCCATGGTTGAAAGAGTGTTAGAGGCAAGACAATGCCCTTATTTCATAGAACTAATGAAAAAGACCATGCTTATGGATAAAGAAAAACACTTCATGGACTTGATACAAACGGGGGTAAAGCTACCTAAAGATTTTGACATAGAACAATTAAAGCCCAAGGAAATAGAAGACCCTATGGAAGCAATAAGGGAACAATTCAAGGCATTACAAATGGAAATCGATAGTTTGAAACAAAATGGGGCTCCTAAGCCTTTCTCTATTGAAACATTATGTCCTTTTCCATTCGATAAGAGTTTGGTCATGGTGCCTTTTCCCATTAATGTAACATTTCCTAAATATGAGAGGTATGAAGGAACATCTGACCCACATGATCATCTTCGGGGGTTTTGTGCATTGAGTCTTGAATTCATGCATGAATCAACCTATTTAATGAGACTATTCCCAAGAAGCTTGGGAGGAACGGCCATGGATTGGTTTTCAAAACTACCATCTGGCATAAAATCCTTTGAAGAGTTAGCTTCTAAATTCGTGACTCATTACTCTTATAACATCAAACATGAGGTCACAATGATAACGTTATGTAACACGAAGCAACAAGATGGAGAAGCCTTCCTCACATTCTTGCAAAGATGGAGGAATGCATTTGCTAGATATCCAAGAAGTGTACCGGAGAAAGAAAAAATGGATATCTTTATTAACGGTTTAAGAAGCGAACTGAATTATAGACTAAGGATGCAATGTCCTAAAACCTTCCAAGATTTGATTGATAATGGAATTACAATGGAAGAAGTGTTGATTAAGAGTGGAGAGTTGAAATTGTACAAGGAAAATAAGAATAACTCTAACTCCAACAACAACAATACCAACAATAACAACAATCCAAATAAAAGTTGGTACAACAACAATAGCCATTATGCTGCAAAGAATAACAACAAAGGCATTGTTAATGATGGTGTAGTGGAATCCAGCAACTTGAAGGTGATTCCATTTGCCCTTACAAAGACACCAAATCAAGTGAATAATACTAATCAAGCATATAATGCACCTTCCAACAACAACAACAATGCCAACAAGAATAATCAAGGAAACAAGGATCAAAACAGCAAGTATGATAAGTATTTGAAGCCCACTCTTACAAGACACTTTACACCCTTGGGAGAATCACTTGAAACTGCATTAAAGGCTCTCATGGCTAACAATGTTATTACATCACCCGCTATTAAGCCTTATGAACCAGAACACAAGCCGGGTTGGTGGGATGCTAAGCATCATTGTGAATATCATAGGATTCGGGGGCACACTACAAATGAATGTCTACAATTAAAGAATGTGGTGCAAGACTTGATAGATAATAACATAATCACTGTTGATGGACCCCAAAATAATGAAGATCATATGGCCTTCAAACAACCTTTTTACAAACATGATAAAGGTGAGTCATCAAATGGCAAGAAACAAAGTGCCAATAATCTCAACTTTGTGCCATCATATGATCATATTGTTAATGCTATCATCATTAATGAACAGCCTCAAAAGGAAGCAACAAATGTCATTACAAGAGGGCAGAATTCTAGAATGACTTTACAAGGGATAGTCCCTCAAGACACCAACATCCCACAATCCAACATTGTGGTCAAACAACCTCCTACAGCAACAAGGCCTTATAGTTTGGTGGACCAATTGCAATGTACTCTAGCACAAATCTCAATCTTAGAGTTATTGAAGTTGTCACCGAATCATAAAGAGATTTTGGAAAAAGCTTTGGAAGAGACACATGTTTCTACTACCTTAGGGGAAGAAAAATTTCAAAATATGGTAGGACATCTTGTGGCTCCTCATTGTCTTTCATTTTCCGATCAAGATGACATGTCTATAACTCATCCTCAAAATTTTCCATTACATATAGAGGTTTTGATCGAAAGGCATAGAGTCAAAAGAGCCCTTATTGATGGAGGGGCTGGTCTTAACATATGCACATGGTCTTAACATATGCACATTAAGTCTTGTAAAATCCTTAGGTTTATCCGAGTCTTGCATTGACCCTACAAAGAAAATCACCATAAAAGCTTATGATGAAGCTGAAAGAGCTTCTAAAGGCATGATTGTGTTGCCCATCCAAGTGGGACCAGTCAAGAAGGAAACCAAGTGTCAAGTGTTGGACATGAAATTAACCTATAACATCTTATTGGGAAGACCATGGATTCATGAGATGCAAGCTGTCCCATCCACATATCACCAATGCATCAAGTTCCCATACATGGGTGAAGAAATCACAGTTGGAGGAGACTCAAATCCATTTCAATATTGTAATGCACTCAAACCCTTGCATGAATTATACATTCCACATAATCATGAAGGATTTGTTCCAAGAATCACCAATGAAGATGCACAAAATCCTCTTCAAGCTAGCTCAACTACATCAACTAAGGGCAAGGAAAAAGTGAGCTACGAGGGTCCAAATGTGATGGAAAGTCCATATGTAGCACCTAAATTGGAGACAGTGATCTACAAACCTACTAAAGAGGAAAAAGAACAAGCTAAAGCAGATCATTACCAATACATGAGTGAGATGATGAACAAATTTGACAAACAATGCAAGATTAGTTCAAAAGGGGTAGGAGAATATTCCATTTCTCTATTTGACATGCCCATGTCTCCCAAGTTACATGGTAAACCATCAAAAGAACATCTTCCACATAAGTATAATTCTTATTTTGTGAGGGAAGATAGCAAAGCAACATGGGATAAGGAAGAAGATGATGTCCTTCAATGGCTTTATCATGATGAGGATGGTACCTTAGACACTCCCATGGAAAGAATTCAGCATGTCAATATACAAACCGAACAATATGGGAAAGGATTTGATATTATGCAAAAGATGGGATACAAAGGAAGAGGACCCCTAGGCCAAAGAAATAGAGGGTTATTAGAACCTATTGAACCTATTTGGAGGGAAAGTCATGAAAAATCCGGAGTAGGTTTTCAATATAAGGGAGAAAGTTCAAGTCCAATGCATGATTTTCATCCTCAAATAAATGCATTAGAATCCGAAGGAGATAGTGATGACTCTAGGGATTATGAATGGGATACTTTATCAGATGAGTCATGTCAAGATAAAGAAGTCATTGCTATACATACTTATGCAAAAATCCCAAAACAAGATGCTCCAATTAATGAAGAATCTCCTATTCAAAGGCCTAATATAGAACAAGCATCTAGTAGTGGAGCATGGATAGAAACATTTTGGACACCTTCAGAGGAGGAAAATTCAAACGTTAGTTTTAACCTGCTTGTGGCTTTTCCCACATTGTTTCCCGTAGAGGTCGACGAGGATTCAAGCGAAGGGGACTTTGACCTTGCTTCCATGGATCATCTTGAGGAAGCGCACATCATAGATCTAAATGATACAATGTATGAACCCTCAAACGAAGTCATGTCCATAAATCCTATTGATGATACCTTACCCAATAGCTCCTTAATTTTGATGCATCCGGACCTCATTGATTGGGATCAAACCAAACCACATGACTTACTTTACTTCCCAAATGACCAAGCAACAAACCAATACCTCAATGCGGTTGAACCCTCTTTCACCAATGAACTCAATATGGACATAATGACAACAGCAAGGGTCCAATCTCTTAGTCAAAAAAATAAAAAAATGAAAAAAAATAAAAAAATGAGAAGTTCTATTGGTGAAAACCCAACTGTGGCACCATTAGAACCAAAAACAATGAAAATAAAAGACGTTTCTTTTGGTGAAAACCCAACTATGGCACCATTAGAGGAGAGATTGGACACTTTGCCTGAACATGAAGAAGAAAGGTCATCTATTCTTATAGAACCAATAGAAAAAGTTAACATTGGTACAGAACTAGAGCCAAAGGTTGTACACTTGGCTGCATCACTTACATCTCTTGAAAGAGAAGACTTTATCAAATTCTTCCAAGAACAACAAGTAAATTTTCCATGGTCATATGCCGATATGCCCGGACTGGATCCTGATTTCATAATGCATCATCTGAATGTTAGACCCGGAGTTAAACCTGTGAAGCAAAAACTAAGGAAAATGCACCCACATGTGGCTCTCCTAGTCAAGGCAGAATTGGAAAAATTGTTAAAGGTGGGGTTCATAAGAACAATAGCATATGCTGATTGGATCTCTAACATTGTGCCAGTTACTAAGCATGATAAATCTATCCGTGTGTGTACAGATTTCAGAGATTTAAACCTTGCATGTCCCAAAGATGACTTCCCATTGCCAAGCATTGATACCATAGTGGATCTAACAGCAGGTCACGCAATGTACTCATTAATGGATGGATTTAGTGGCTACAACAAAATAAAGAATTCTCCCGAAGACCAAGAAAAGACAGCATTTACTTGTCCTTGGGGTACTTTTTGTTGGAATGTCATGCCCTTCAGTTTAAAAAATGCTGGAGCTACATATCAAAGGGCCATGACAACTATTTTCCACGACATGATGCACACTTTCTTAGAAGATTATGTGGATGACATTCTAGCAAAATCCCACAATAGAGAAGAGCATTTACAAATCCTAAGAAAAATATTCATTCCGTTATAACAATTGAAAGTTAGATTAAACCCAAAGAAGTGTGCCTTTGGTGTCCAATCCGGCAAGTTATTGGGTTATATAGTGTCAGCAAAAAGCATTGAAGTTGATCCTGAAAAAGTACAAGCCATTCTAGAAATGGAGATTCCAAGAAATATTAGCCAAATGAGGTCACTACAAGGAAAGATTCAATCAATAAGGAGATTTATCTCTTAATTAGCAGAAAAGTGTCACTCCTTCACCAGATTGCTACACAAGGACACTACATTTATGTGGGATGAAGAATGTGATAAGGCCTTCACTATTTTGAAGACTTATTTGATAAACCCACCTATTCTTATGTCACCTATCAAGGGTAAAGAACTGTTGTTATACATATCAGCCACAGAAAGGTCTCTAGGCATATTGTTGGCACAAGAAGATGAGCAAGGAAAAGAAAGGGCAATCTACTATCTTAGTAGAACCTTAATAAAATATGAACTAAATTATTCATTCATGGAAAGAGCATGTCTAGCAGTGGTTTTTGCATCTCAAAAACTAAGACATTATATGTTGATGCATAAGATCAAATTAATTGCCAAGATTGATCCTCTCAAATACTTGCTAAGTAAAACTGCCTTAACAAGTAGAATAGCAAAATGGGTCATGATCCTAAGTGAATTCGACATTGAATATGTTGATAGAAGAGCAATTAAAGGACAAGTGATAGTAGATCACTTAGCAGATAACCCAATGGAGTCTACACAAACCATGCAAATTGAATTTCCAGATGCAGAAATTGTCAACATAGAAGCAAAGACATGGAAATTATATTTTGATGGATCTTACACACAAGGAGGTTCTGAAGCAGGTATATTATTGGTTACCCCTCAAGGGTACACCATTCCAAAGTCCTATAAACTCTTATTTCCATGCACCAATAACATAGCGGAATATGAGGCATTAGTCATTGGCATCAAAATGGCTTTGGAATGGAATATTGCAGAATTACAAGTGTATGGGGATTCCCAACTCATAATCAATCAGGTTAATAATGAATACAATACCAAAGATATAACATTGATGAAATATAAAACCTTGATTGATGGATGGAAGAAGTACTTTCCTTTGGTCACATTTGAACAGATTCCAAGAGAAAAGAATAGAGCAGCAGATGCCATGGCTACCTTGGCTTCATTGTTACAAAAACCAGATCAAAATGAGAAGTATGAGTTGTTGGTGGAAGAGTTGGTAAAACCGGCATTCAACCTTCCTAACACCCAAATTGTTGCTCTTTTACATGGACATGACTCTCCTTGGTATGGACCCATCTATACTTACCTTAAAGACCAAGTACTCCCCATAGACCAAACTCGTGCCCAAAAATGTAACTTCATACGCCAAGCCGCCCGTTACCTAATCCTTTCAGACACATTGTATCGTAAGGGTCTTGATGGGACGTTACTTAGATGTCTAGAGGAAGAAGAGTCTAAGTTAGCTTTACGCGAGGTCCACGAAGGCATTTGCGGGTCACACTCAAGCGGTCTTAATCTAGCTAAGAAAATCCTTCATTTAGGGTACTTTTGGACAACATTAGAAAAGGATGCTTGTCAATTTGTGAAGACATGCAGCAAATGTCAATATCATGGTAATATGATACATGCACCAGCTCAAGAATTACACCCATTTATTACACCATGGCCTTTTTATCAATGGGGTTTTGACTTGATTGGAATCATACATCCTCCATCTTCAAACGGACACAAGTATATCATCACAGCAACAGAATACTTCACCAAATGGGTGGAAGCAGTTCCATTAACAACAACAACTGGCAAACAAATTTCAATGTTCATTTTGAACCACATAATTTGCCGCTATGGTATTCCACATGCCATTATCACGAATAATGGGAAACAATTCAAAAATTAGGATATTGATGAACTTTGCATGACATTTCACATTACACATCATTCATCATCCATTTATTATCCACAAGGCAATGGACAAGCTGAAGCAACGAACAAAAATATCCTCAAAATATTAAAAAGATCAGTTAACAAATCAGGAAGAGATTGGCACGTGCAAATAAATCCCACACTATGGGCTTACAGAACTAGTATCAGAACACCTACAGGAGCCACCCCATTCTCTTTAGTCTATGGAACCGAAGCAGTTCTACCATTAGAAGTTGAAATTCCATCTCTACGGGTTTCATTAAGAGGATTGATCACTGATGAGGATTATAGGATTGCCAGACTACAACAATTAGAATTGTTAGAGGAACACCAGACTCAAGCTTATGAGCATTTAAGAGTTTATCAAAATAGGATTTCACGCAATTACAACAAACACATCAAACGAAGAACTTTTCAAGTAGGAGACTTGGTACTAAGAGAAAATCCCAAAAATCAAGCTGAAAGGGAAAAGAAAGGAAAGTGGGAAGCTAATTGGATAGGCCCATTTGTGATAGTGTCATCCTTTGGAACTGGAACATATAAGTTATCAGATTGTAATGGTGAAGAATTACAAGAACCCATAAATAGCATTCATTTGAAGAGGTTCTACACCTAAAGCAGATGAAGGAGTATAAAGAGTATCAGATGAGAGAGCATCATAATTATTGTACATAGTTGAAAAGGGATCTTGAAAATACAAAAACATTTGAAAATGGAAAATCCAAAAACATTGGAAAAGAAGAAAGATCAAAAACAGTGGAAAATTGAGCATGAAGAAAGCAAAAACATTTGAAAAACTATCTCTTGGTGAAAACCTAGCAAATAGGTGCCAAGGTGATAAAGAAAAATACAAAAAAAAAAGAAAAAATACAAAAAAATACAAAAAAAAAAAAGGAAAAAGGGAAAAATACAAAAAAATGAAAAAAAATAAAAAATAAAAAAAAATGAAAAAGAAAAAAGTGCCTTGGTGAAAACCTAGCAATAGGCGCCTCGGTAGCAAAAAAAAAAAAGAGAGCACCCAAAGGTGAAAACTTGGCAACAAGCACTTTTGGTTCCCTTAAGTCATTTCTTTCCTAGTCACATGTGTACATAATGCATCTCATCATCCCATTTGTCTAAACCTTCATTGCATCCGTCATTTGTACGTAGTCATAATAACATCTTGTAGCATCATCCTTTGCATTGCCCAAAGTTGTCAAAACTGATACATCAAACACTTGGGGGCAGCATAAACAGATTGGAAAGTGGGTATCTCAAAAAGGATTCAAATGAGCAACATTCAGTCATAAGCAAAAAATGATCAACATTTTCAGAAGAGAGATCAGATTTTTGTAAACCTTTGATGGATATCATTGTTTACTAACCAAGAAGTTGACTACCACAACAAAATCCTTGAGCCTAAATTGACTTATTATTCAGGATTAAAAATCAAATATCATTCTATGATCAAAACACTTGGAAATATTATTTGAAGATCAGAAAACAATGCAAAACACCTAGATAGATTCTTTTGAAAAGTTGGTTAAAAATCTGTTTACTTACATTAATTTAATTTGTATCAAGTCTTTTTAGCTAATCAATGATGTTTCGACTAGATTGGCAATGATGGAGACATGATATTTTTTTCTTGACTATGAAGTGAATGTTTGGAGGAAGATTCATTGCCTTATGAGAATTCATCTAAAGACATGGTCATCAAAGAACCATCGAGGATTATCTTATAAAACAATGAGTTAACCTTTGTTTGTTTACGCAACCGGATACCTTGGATATTTAGATTCTTCATATCTAAATGACAAAATCCACTTGCAACATAGAATCCGACAAAATCGGTATTCGTACTCTCATGATTGTTTGTAATCAGTGATAGTCGTATCGACGAGACCGATGGGAAAGCAAAACGGAGGTTACCATATGAGCAATAAAAGGCGATATTCATATCATCATGTCAGTGGGCAGTGGTGATTGTATTGACTTTTCGGTCCCAAGTGCTCAATGATGAAAATATATCCTCAAGGCATTTATTTGCTAAAAGCTAGTGACACTTAGCTACATTCATAGAAAGGTTAAATGCATTCTCATGTTAGATTAATTGCACATGCATTTTTTCTCAAGGGCTTCATTTCGCATCAAAAAGGGGGTACATAACATCATCAACAAGGTCAAATCAGCAAGGACAACATCACCTCAATATCATCTTTTCTACAATAAAAACATGAGATTATACTTTTTGCATTCATTCCATATCATTAATCATTACATAGATATATTATCAAGGAAAAGAAGGAAATAATCATTTACATGTGCATCCATACAGATTGCATACATCAGAAATAACATATCAAAACAAAAAAACTTGCATCCATACATGAAGAAAGAAATGCATCCATCTATCTATATCATGCATAAGATACGTTGCATTCATAGACACATCCATCCAAAAACAAATGCATTAGATAAACACATATAGCAGCATCTAAAGGTAATCTCATATATCATCAAGTAGAAAGTAGGAAAGATCATAAATGTCCTCATATCACATGTCTACTCAAAAACTCAACGCATCAAGTATAACAATGATATCATAAATCAACTCTATAATCGCCCATCAACAAGGGCATCAATGTCAAACAAGTATCAAAGTACAACTGGAAAGGTGACACCAAGGTCACAAGAATATGGTACAACATCAAGTATCTCAACATCAGTACACAAATGATCAACAAGAGCACTCATAGCTCAACTCTCGTCACCACTGGGAGGAGGTCCTGGAGGAGGCTGTGGAGGAGGCTGTGATGGAGGCTGCTGAGGCGGCTGAGGAGGCGTCTGACCAACCATAGCAACAAGAAGAGGAACCAATGGAGCCAAACCTGATACTAACTGCTGAATCATAGAAGACATCTGTGATACCTCTGTCTATAATGCTCCCACATCTGCTTGCAGCTGGGTAGTACTAGAACTCTCCCCAACCTCATCGGTACTCTGAGGATCACCTGTATCTATAGGAGCTTTTCCCCGATCATGGGAAAAAGCTGTTGGCATCTGCTATGCACCTGTATCCTGACCATCCACGGTAGCCTGCTGTAATCCTGCTCCCGTATCCTGTCCTGCAACTGGATCCTGCCTAGTAGCCCTCACATGATCCTGACGATCTATCCTTTGTCTTTGTGCTACTGCAGGACGAGAAGGAGGAGGAGGTGGTGCCTGTATCTGTATATCTCTCACTCATCCTCTGAGTCTAATCACTGCCCTACCTCATGGTCTACCTCTGCGTCTCCTCCCACCACCGACATCATCATCATCATCATCTCGCCCAGGCACTGGCTCTGCAGGGTCTGTAAATCGAGGCATAGGATGCTCCATCAACCAAGCTAGATACTCCTGAGTAACCCCGACATCTCTAATGTGTAACCTCATATCCCAGTCCATATAACCAAGCAGTGATATCTGCTCAATAGCATCATCATATGAAGGCATGTGTCCCCAAGTAGCCCTCTCTGCACTAGAACGAGCATACACTGCAGATCCCTGAGGCATAGGCTGAATCCGCCCAAACTGCCATAGTACTCTACCTGCCAAGAATCTCTCAAGAACAAAGTTGATCCTGTCGATCATCCATCGAGGAGAAAACATATATGGTAACTCCAAACTATCCTATCTCCAATCCTCGACCTCGACATATGGTCTCCAATAGACCTCATCCATATCATCAATCTGACGTCGCCAATACTCCAAATGACCTAAGTGATGCTGTGTCACCATCCCAGTATACTGCCATGCAAAAGGATATCCTAAAGGTCGGTCTCGCTCTGATATAGGATGACTAACTGGTAAGTGCTCCCATATCCAAAGCTGCAAAATATGAATCCCAGCAGATAACGAAGCTGATCTCCTGTACACCACCTCATGAAGATCATGGTAAAGCTGTGCAAGCACACAAGATCCCCAATCAAAGCGTCGAGGCTGATGTAGCGAATCCTCGATAATCCTACCCCATCCTACTGAAAATCCGCGACCCCGCCGATTAGGTAATAATACACCACCAATGATAGCACCTAATAATGCTGGTAAAACAGGAAATGAGGCAAACTAAGGCCATAAGATGCAATCATCACCTATAGAAGGATCTCCGAATACTCATCGACAATACGTCCCATCATAGATGACATCGTAATATGCTATCTCTCCATGAGTCGGGATCCACAGCAATCTATATACATCCTAAGGAGTAATCGTCATCTCGCCCTGTGGTAGCCAAAAAGTGTTTGTCTCAGAGTGCCAACGCTCGGCGACAGCGGTAATCAAACCTCGGTTCATCTGGAACCGAGGAAGCTCTAATACACATACTAAACCGCAGTGCCTAATCACTCGCCTCTCGGCGTCAGTCAACTGCTCCCTAAGCTCCATCACCTAGTGCGGTACAGTCCAGAGGTACAGCACAGGGACATCCTCCTATTTCATCAAAACAATGGAATCACATGAGTAACTTACTATCAGGAAATCAAACAATCAATCATAGTCATCAATTTAAATATACCTATCAGACCTACCAATCCTAACTCTAAGCATTGAGGAAGGATGATCCTAGTTTTATGTCTCTAAGCATTTGAGAATAAAATGAATGGATGATTAGATCCATGACCTATCATTCGTGATGAAGATTGATTTACCTTATTCTTCGATATTATAGTTACCAATGTCCTAATTCATTGTTGAAATCAAACAAGGGGAACACCCTAACTGAACATTCGATTGAATTCATTGAAGTGATCGATATCAATCAAGTTGACGCAATCAAGCAATCAGACGTCTTAGAAAAGTCTCAAATAAAAATAAAAAAAATTTCATGTACGCGACTTTTCTTTCAGGCATCATTTCTTTTACCATAGGCGACATCTAATTCTCCATATGCGTGATTTTAATCATCCGCGTGACTTAATTTCACGGATGCGATATAAGATTTTCAGAAAGCGACATTTTATTATCCAAGATTTTCACGCGATAAACAATTAAAAATGCTTAAACCCTAAGCGATATTAAATTATCCGTAGGTGATAAAAGATTTTCTAAAGGCGTGAACAGACCTAAGGAAGGTGATATCAAATTTAACAGAGGCGACATTTAAATTTTTCAAGCGTAATTAAAAGGCACGGAGGCGACATTTCTTTTCACAAACGCAGAATCAAAATTTTAAAAAGCATTAAATGAGGTCATAAATGCAACTTTCGAAACATGAGGAAAATTTGAATGACATACCGGAGGACCATCGTCCGCTCTCCGACCGAACCGACATGCTCTCTCAAACCGATGCTCGCGATGTGGGACCACCATCGTGTAAAAAGGGCTAAAATCAGAGCTAAAATCTCAAGAGGGAACGGTGCAAATGAATAGTAAAATGAGGGGTTTTACCCTATTTAAAGTGAAATTGGTCCTAATAAACACTTAAAAATGCACTTTGGACCTATTATATGACATTTTCATTCATCGGGGCATGAATAAAACTTGATTATTTCTTTCAAACGGTATCAAAAATCAAAACATATTCCAACTACTCAAAATCGTTCAAATCAAGGAATTAATATGTTTTATTTCTAAGGGGGCATCAGAGTATCAAATTGGCATCGCATCAAAAACATTTATCAGTGGGGCATATCATATCAGGTTATCATATCAGTATCATATCAGGAGGCAAAATCAATATCAAAACTGCTATCATATCAAACCTATCAACATATCAATAATCAATTAACCCAGGACCTTTATCAATCAACCTAGGACCTTTATCAGTGCACCCAGGACCTTTATCAGTGAACCCAGGACCTATCATCAAATCAGGACCCATATCAGATCAGTATCATATCAGAGGCATCAGAATCATATCAGCATCATCATCAGAGGTACATCATCATCATCAGGAAGTACATCAATCAAAACTATCAGAGGCATATCAAAACCAGAACAGAATCAGATCATCATACTAAGGGAATCTTTGAATCGGTGTTCTTCGCACATCAACTCAAAGAGGGGCATTTGTAGACACGAAAAATTGACAAAGGCTTAAATCAATCAGAAAGGTGCAACAAATCATCAAAATAGCACTAAAAATCAATAAATGGAACAAATGCAATTCAAATCAAAGGAAAATTCAATTAAATGATTAAATGATTAAATAAAGCTTGAAAAGGGGGAAAACACTAAGAAATTGATTAAATTCAATTAATGACATAGTTGTTGAAATGAAAAATCAAAATGAACCTCTTACCCTTCATGGCTAAATTTAATTAATAAATATGAATTTCCCTCAACAAAGGAAAAAGGAGACAAAATGGACACAAATAACTCACTTTTGTTGAAATGGTCTAGCCTTTTAAAACCATTTAAATGTTTGTCCCCCAATTTAGGGACAAAGCAAAGCCAATTGACCTTACCCAAGCATAACCATGGTTATCTCACTCTACCCCCTACCCTTGGGAAAATCTTATAAATAGAAGGCATTTTGAGGCATTATTCATCCACTCCATATCTTTGAATTGTAGCAAAGCTCTTGTAATTTGCATCCACATCACTCACTTAGCAATTTTCATTGATAATTAGCTTAAATTGTTGATCATTTTGTAGATTTTTTTTATCAAATAGAGCTAGAATTTGATAATTAGATCTAGTTTGCATATCATTCTTAGTTCAATTCTCATAATTAGAGTGTCACTAGTGAGGATTTGCAGCTGAGAGCCTCATTTACCACTTCAATTTAGAGAACCATGAGATATTTAAATTAATTTGTGCATTATTTAGATTAGTTTGCTTTGAATAGTGTAAATTCTCTTTAAATCTTGTTATTTCATGAAGGTGTAAATCACTCACACACACACATCAAGAGCTAAATCTCTATATTGCGTCATTTTAGCATTTTTAGTCTGATATCCTCCTTTAATATGTTCAACTATCAGTTGTGAATCTCCATAAATGTGTAAATGTTTGATATTGAGGGATGAAGCTACTCGTAGTCCAGCTATAAGAGCTTCATACTCTGCAATGTTATTAGTACAAGGAAAGGTTAATTTATATGATAAAGGGATGGGTTTTTTCGTAGGCGGAATCAAGATAATACCCAAACCAGAACCCGTCTTACACTTAGACCCATCAAAATATAATTCCCAAATATCATCATGTTGAATAGCTAGGATATTATCATTAGGAAATTCTATTGAAGTAGAACTTTCATCTGAGTGAGGACAAGGAGCTTCGGCTAGATAATTTGTCAATGCTTGTCCCTTAATAGACTTTTGAGATATAAAATTAAGATCAAATTCTATAAGCAACATCACCCATTTTGACAACCGGCTAGAGAGATCAGTTTGTGAGAAAAGATGTTTCAAAGGATCAAATTTGACAATCACATTAACTTCAGCATTTATGAGATAATGTCTGAGTTTCTGACATGCATAAACTATAGCTAGACATTGTCTTTCTAAATCTGTATATCTTGTTTCATAATCAAGTAAAGTCTGACTAATGTAATAAATAGGTCTTTCTTTACCATTATCATCAATTTGAGCTAGCAACGCACTCACGGCCCATGAAGTTGCTAAAGTGTATAAATGAAATGGTTTATAGAAATTAGCAGGTTGCAAGATAGGAGGATTCACAAGATACTCCTTAAATTTCTCAAAAGTTTGTCTACATTCATAATTCCAAGAGAAAGTGGTATCCTTTCTAAGTAAGGAAGTAAAAGGGATAGTTCGATCCGCCAAATTAGAAATAAAGCGACGAATAGCTTGTATTTTTCCTTGTAAACTTCGTAACTGAGAAATATTCTTAGGAGGCATATTAACAATAACTTCAATCTTTTCAGTATCTACTTCGATGCCTCACTTAGAGATTATAAATCCTAATAATTTACCGGAATCAACTCCAAAGACACATTTCTTAGGATTCAATCTCATGTTACAACTTCTAATTCTTTCAAATATCTGTCGTAAAATAGTAATGTGGTCTTCTCCTTGTATAGATTTTGCCAAGATATCATCCACATAATCCTCAAGAATCTTATGAATGTACTCATGAAAAATCAATGTCATAGCCCGCTAATAAGTTGCTCCTGCATTTTTTAATCCAAAAGGCATCATGACCCAACAAAAGGTTCCCTAAGGTGTTATAAATGCAGTCTTAAATTGATCTTCAGGAGGGATAAAGATTTGATTATATCCCAAAAATCCATCCATAAAAGATAACAAGGCATGGCCCGCTATTGAATCCACAATCATATTGATGTTAGGTAACGGGAAATCATCTTTCAAGGAAGCCTTATTTAAATCTCTAAAATCAATACACATTCTTATCTTATTGTCTCCTTTTGACACAGGCAGAATATTTGAAATCCAATTTGAGTAATCAATAGAACAGATAAATCCAAAATCCAATAATTTTTCAATGTCACCTTTGACTAATAAAGCAATTCATGGATTCATCTTTCAAATTTTCTGTTTCACAGGCTTCATATTCGGCTTTAAAACAATGTTATGAGTAACAATCTTAGAATCTATACCTGACATATCTGAGTATGTCCAAGCAAAAATATCTTTAAATTCAAGCAAAAGGGAAATCAACTGATCACGTTCATCTTGATTCAAACATTTCCTAATTTTTATCATCATTTCAGAGTCATTTTCATCCACTTGAATATCAATAGTTTCAGTAATTAACAAATCACTTCTTACCAGAGGATCCATTGGTAAAGGGAGAATATCTTGTTCTTCATATTCTCCAAAATAAGCATCAGTTTTCAAACAATAAGGCTTTCCTTGTTTCTGATGAAACTTAGGTAAATCCTCATAAACCCCTAAAAATTTTATTAAGGCCTCATCTTTAGGAAAAATATCTAAACAGGATTGTTGATTAAGATCAATAAGCAATGGGTTACCCAACTTCAATTGTCCACTGCAAATATGATTAACATTAAGAGGAAAAGTAGATGGTTGTCTATAAGGATTGAATCCTAATCCATATGTATGATCATAAACTTCATTATCCAAAGGTACTTGTATACCTTGCTCATATTTACCACATCCTTTCCCATTAAATCCTGATTTCTTAAGCAAATGATAATCAGGACCATATCAATTAGTCATGTCAGAAGGAGTCCAAGGAGTGGCATATGTCACAATATCATAACAATCAGGCTTTATAGTTTCAATCATTTCATTAATCGAAGCGGCAACAAAATTACTTTTTAATTCTTTAGAAAGCGGCAAAGAAATAAAAACCTTTTTCTCAAACTCACTTTGTTGCTTCATGAATTCCAAATCAGAGACCTTGTATTCTCTGATAAATGTAGGATTAAAATCCAGTGTCCCCCAATCATCCTCAGTCAAAGAAGAAGAAGATGGAACTTCTTGTTGTTGAATCTTAGGTTGTTTTATCTTAGATTTTTGTATCTCCGATTGTTTTTCAATCTCTTTACTAGGTTGAATAGGTTCAGAGTTTTTAGCATATTTAGCATTTAAGCAAGGATTTGGGGCATCATCTACATGTAATGTATACATTAAGTTATTATAGATGAACCTAACCTTGCGATGAAGAGTAGAAGGAACTGCATGCATAGTATGTAACCATGGTCTTCCTAAAAGAAGATTATAATTGAGAGGTCCAGGCATAACATGAATAGGAGTATTTAGAATAACTGGACCAACTTTAACAAGTAAGGTGATAATGCCCAAAGTTCTTTTTGCAATATTGTCAAATCCACATATAGGAACATTATCAGGTTGAATAGTAGAGAGATCAGCCTTAATTGCCTTGAGCATATCCATGCTACAAACATTAAGTCTAGATCCATTATCAATTAAGGTTCTTCGAATGATACTCTGATTAATAGAGACAACCACCATAAGAGCATCATATTGATTTTGCAACTCTAGGGAAGGTAAGTCATTATCAGAAAACACAATGGGAGGTACAAAAGGAATAGTATGCATACAATACAAAATAGAATGAATGTTCTCTTGATTAGGAGGCGAAGAAGGAAGAGTAGATAAAGCTTTTTGCAATGCCTCATGATATGTCGGGGAGGTTTGAAGTAATTCCCATAAAGATATCTTAGCAGGAGTAGCACGTAATTGATCAACTAAGTTGTACTCCTTAAAGGTAGATGGATACCTAGGTGCTTGAGGAAGCATAGGTTGAGAAGGAGGTAAAGAAACTGGAATAGTAGGCTGGGGTTATTTCGTGTGCGATAAGCATGTGAAACAGAATCGGTGTTATCAAAGAAATCCAAAGGATCTCTAGGTTTACCCTTAATTGTTATACGAGGACATCCTTTAACTGTCATCAAAGGTGTAGGATATATCATTTTAGGTTTATCAATGTTGCAAATAGTGGGACATGAAGGTAACCATGCACACACCCTATGATAAAGGTCAATTGGAGAGGTTGTGGAGGAGAGTGAAATAGGAATATGATCCATGGAGATCATATTTGAACCATTTTCATCCTCACTACCATGTACCTCATTAGGGAATCTATCCTCTTGTACAATAAAAGCCTCATCAAAGTACTCAAAACAAGAATCATACATGTTGAATACAAAGAAAGCACTAAAAGCATGTAAATATAAGTATTTTTGTATTTTTAAAGGAATTTTGCAATGTTTTTTTATTTTCAGATATAAATGCAAGAAAATGCAAGAAATCTAATCTTATAAGCATACAAGATTTAAATCTAACACCATAAAAGAAAGAGTTGTCGTAAATGGGTTCACCAAAATGAATAGTGGAAAAATGGAAGCTTAGCAATGTACCTAACATTCAACACTTATTCATTTGAATTGAAATTGGAATTGGAATAGCATAAGTAAATCTAGAAATACTTGAAAATTAATTAGGTCAAGATACATACCTCATCATGAAATTGATTTAGAAATACCTATTTTCTGAAGTCTGTGTGAAGTTTTGGAAGATTTTGCAACCATATCCGTGATCAGAAAGCCGAGATGGAGAAAACCCAGAAAAATTTCATCTTTCCAATAGCAGGTCGACTTTGACCCTCATAAAAGGTCAAAGACTACATTTTTATTCTAAAGGTCAATTCTGATTTTGTTCGCAGATCTCGAAAGTTCGGCGAAAAGGGTACTCAAATCTGTCCTCTGATTCCCGAAATAGCGACTGTATATATTTGGAAAAGGGGGTTTTTGGGGTGGCTATATAGGGTTTTGCCTTAGTCAAACCCCTGTTTTGGTGATCTCCACCTCCACGAATAGCCGATTGAAATAGAATGTGTGTGTATGTATTGAAAGTTTAAAGCCAAGATCAAATCCTTTAGATCAAAATCCTAGCATGAATGTGTATGAAACAACAATGCATATATTTGAATGAGATAGAAAAGCATACCAAGCCCCCAAGGCTAAAGTACTTCTACCAAACTTACAATCCGTAATTGTTACTCCATGATTGAATCTTTGAATGCTTGAAAGTTGATAATGGTGGATCAAGGAGGAAAGGATCTCTCTTGCTCCAAATATGTGTTCACAAAGATGCTTGATGTCAACAATGGCTTGATCTTCTATATCATCCTCTTGCTATCTTGCATCTTCACCATTCCTTGCTTTCTTGAAATCTTCTTGCTCATGAAATTGACTCCTTTAGAGCACTTGATCATGAGAATGCTTGGTTGTACTTGGTGAAAATGAATGCAAATGAGAGTCTTTATATAGAGGTTTCAAGGTGAGGCTCCTAGAGCAATGTGAGGACCCATAATTCAAATTTCACCTCGAATTAAGGTCCAATCACAATAACCAACTAAGGAGGGAAAATAATTAAATGAATTTTGAATTAAAACCTTTTCGCACTTGGATCCGAGAGCCCAACCTTGATTTCGGGGCCCATCGGGACCAAATTTTGAAAGAGGGGCACAAATTTTGGAGGGGGGTAGAATCAAGGTTGTACCTGACCTAGTTAGGATCAAGCTCGAACCTGAACTAGTTAGGATCGAGTTCAAATTTGACCTAGTTAGGAACAATCTCGATTTTGACCCTGTGGGCCCAAATCCAGCCAGATCAGGATAGGAGGTCCTGAGGATGCCCAGAGACCTAGAAATGATAGCAGAAAAGGATAGAATGCCAAGGATAGGCACAAAATGCTATGATGACAATGATGAAAGCCAAGAGGACCTATTTCTAAGTCCTACCTAGAAAATAGAGCCATGGGAAAAGGGAAATTAAGGAGAATCCTTGGGATCCTAACCCTAATTTCACCTAGAATGAAGAAGATAAGTGCAAAATGCATCCTAAATGCAAGTCTATCATGATAAATGTACTAAAAGAGGGTGCTAAACCTATCAAAATGGAAGTGCTTCCATTTTAAGAGTATCAAAACAACCAATATAGGGATTGCTTGTCACTTTAAGATAGACCCTGTGCCAATGAAGCAGTAGCTGGCCCAGCCTTCCAAGGAGAAGAAGAGAAGGGGAGAGAAGGTATTAATGCCTCAATTCATGTGAGATGCCCTGCAGAGGCCATAGACAATGTATAGGTATGAATGTCCAACTACATATGAATCAAATCCTAGGGCCAAGCCTCTAAGAACTAGAATGACTAGAAGTATAGCTCCACCTAATGCTTCGTCTTCCAGTGGCCAGGAGAAAGCAAGCATACCCAAGAGGGCACCCAAGGTGAAAGTAACCAAACCAAGGCCTACAGGAGTAGAGAATGGCCATGTTTATAAGAGGAAGAGATTGGGCACACATTCTCATTTGGAGACATTTTTGGAAGGGGCTGAGGAAGATGAAGAGGATGATGTACCCTTGAGCCGAAGGACTCATTCAAGAGCCTTCTTGAAAAAGAGGAAGTTGCAAGGGGAAGAAGTATAGATTGATATGGATGAGGAGATCCATGCAGAAGAGGTTAATCCACGGGATGCCTTAGGAGATGATGAGTTCGACATATCAAACTTTGAAGGTCTTTATAGGTTTAAGGAGCAAGAATTAGATAAAAAATGCTTGTAGGAGAACCTTCTGCTGAGCAATAGCTTCCATTTTCATTTGTATGTCCCCTACACAATTTACAGCCACAACTCCTAAGAAGGCTGTAAAAGAAATAGCTCAACAGGTACCCCAAGGACTGACATAAGAGGTTGTAAACATGGATAAGGATAGTTCTTTGAATCAGAGAAGGAGTCGAGACAAGAGTCTTCCATTGGGATTACCTCGGAAGAAGATATTGAGCCTCCACTTCTTCCACAAGTTCCAACTTCTCCACCTCAACAAGCTCCCATACCTCTGCTTTCAATTGTTTCGCTTCCAACACAAGTTCAAACTACTCCACCTCCACAAGTTTCGTCTCAACCTCCATCACAAATTCCACTTATTCAACTCCCTACTCCTACTCCTCCACCAATTCATATGCATGCTCCTTCGCCAACTCCTCGAATAGCTCTAACTCCTCTTGCTTCATTGTCGCCTCAGTCCAAAATCCTATTCCTTCTCAACCAACTCCACTAATGCCTACTCCTCTGCATTCTCATTCCATACTCCTTTCTGAGGTGACTCTACAAGGAGAAAAGGATCAAGAAAATGAGGTTGAAGAGAGAGAAAAGGAGATTGAACAAGAAGAACAGGTAGGGGAAGAAGAGGTAAGAGATGAAGAAAGGGAAGAAGAACAAGAACCATAACATGAAACGGTCACCTCAAGCTTGGCAGCGTCGTATGAGCCTATAAATTTCTTCTCCAAGCTCACTTGGTTCACCAAAGAAATACAACCAAGGGTGTGGGTTTATAAGGATGAAGAGGACATAGATATGGAACCACTAGGCTGAGCATTTCATCAGGGAGAATCTAGTGCCCGGGTGAGGACTTTATCATATGTTAGACAAGACCAGAGGGGCAGTTGGAAATCATGTAGTTGTTCCAACAATGAACACTAGCATGGAAGAAATTACTCTTGAGGACTATGTCTTTGAAGAAGTAGACTTGGGTGAACCGACGAGGGAGGGAAGAAAAATGTTGGCTACTTTAGGTTTGAAACATGCATTAGGCTTTATGGACAAGGATGAAGGGAAAATCGAAGCTCTGATGGAGCAGAATGAAGCAATGAAGAGATTCATTCTTAAGACGGCAGGTCCCATTGACGTTAGCAACCTAGAGGCCTCATTACAAGCTATTATGGAGAAAATGGCTGCTCTTGAGATGCTAGCAGACATCTCACATTCTTTTATTCATGAGTGTTGCGATTGGAAGACTGATTTTGAGGAGTTCGCAAGGACTGCCTTTAGGGCAATTTTGAGGCCTTTTAGAGGTATTCTTAGGGAGATCACCAAATTGGTAGATATGATGTGTGAAGAGGATGGATTGGAGGAACACATTCTTAAATGGAAAAAGGCTCTTGATGACCTCATAATAATAAGGAAGCAACACTTCCAAATTTTGGTAAAAATATATGAAGGCTCATAACTCAATAATTTTGAAGAGTGGATTAAGGAAATCACTAGAGCCCTGAATGTTTATCATAAATGCTTGAGTGGGATCAATAAGAAGAGAGATGAAGGGATGCTTTGGGTGGAAGAATTGCATAAGTTCTTCGAAGGGCTAGATCTAGATCTTTATGATGACAATGATGACCAGAAAATGCACCCAATCAAGGACATCATGCATCAATTCATGGAAATATTCAATGGAGTAAAAACCAAAGATGATCTTCAATAGATGTTTTACCCAAAGGAGGAAATGCAGAAAATGCTAGCTTAGGAAGAAGAAATACATGCCTTTGCAAGTGAATTAGCCACCTTCTGGGGAAAGCAACAGGAACGCTTTGGAGGTATCTAGATGACATATTTTGAGGAGGTCCAAGAGATAGTGGACATGTTCTGGAAGGCGCACCTAGAGATTCTCCCAATTCACTAAGTGTTCAATTTTGGACTTAGCTAATTTTTGCATAAGGGAAATTTCTTGACACTTAGTCAATTTTGCACTCCAATATTTTTGGTCTTTCGCCCTCCAAAAGTCCAAAATTTTTCTCAACATAGTGTTGGACACTTAGTCAATTGTCCAAGTTCATTTTTTTAGAGTAGAGGTCGGGGTCCAAAATTTTTGGGGCATCACCGCCAAGAACTTCCAGTCTTCTATGGTGGATTTTTAGTCAGATTAACCACATGTCTTGGGTCACTATTGCATGCATTGGAGATATCTTTTAGTCAGAACCTTGAAGGGGAGCCATAATAAGGGTTACCGTGAAGAACTCCAAGTTTTGAAGAAAGAAAATGCAAGGAAATGATGAAACTCCAGAGCAGATTTTGAGTTTCTTTTATGCATCTCAGGTTTAAAAATTGTAATTCATGTGGATCAATCTATGCTAGATATTTTAGGGTTTCTTTAAAAGTAGTTTTATCTCAATTAAGCTTGAGTTTTATTTATTTTTCCAAGTTTCATGCGCAGTTGAAACCCTAGCTGCGAATTTTTTTTTCTAAAGGGTGAAGCCTTATAAATTGTAAATCAACAGTGTAATTATGGTCGATTACTTTGAAATACAATATATACAATTGGTGCTTCAATCATAGTGTGATTTTTTTGATATGTTTGCAAAGTTTATGAATGTGTGTTTTCTCATTTGTTTATTTCAAAGAGCCAATTGATTGTATGGTGACTTTGATATTCAAATTCATCAGTCTTGTGTTTATCATTGTTGCATTGCTTTGTTGTGATGAATTATTGAGAAGATTGTTTCTTTGGTGCTTCAAGATAAATTTTTTGCATGTGTGCGCACACTCGTGGTGGCTTCATGATTTGATGAGTTTTGACATATATTACATCTGCATTTATTTTCATTGATGATTGCATTTGCACAATCAAGGTTGTGATTTATTCAAATCTATGTTTTGTGGGTTTTCTCTATCTTCTTGGTAATTTAATTTGCAAGGCAGTGAAACTATGATTTATGTCCGTTAGTTTTACTTTTCAACAAATTTCATTCAAATTCTTGTTACCTTGCCCCTTATTTTTCTTTACAAATTAGTCACAGTAGATTAAATCAAATTTATATTGCTTTCATTCAAAGATTAAATACAAAAAAAGAAGAGAAAGATCGTTTGTTCTAAGATTGTTTTTGTAGCCCCTCAAAGATCAAACCAGAAAAGGCCTCCTCATGAACAATTTCACATTTATCTTCAATTGAGATATCCAAGTGGTTGAGACTCGGCCTAAAAGGAACCTTGAGACTGATTTTATCATTCTTCCAAGAGGGGAATTTGGCTTCGAACACAAACATTGACTAGTTGCATACGAGGATCCCCAAACGGAGACATTGATCGACGGAGACACCAAAAAGGAGCAGATGTCGATCAGGGAATTTGGCTTCGAACACAAACTTTGTTAAGTCTAACCTAGTCCGACTCTAACATACGGATATAAAACAACTAACTCCACACCAGGTAGTACCAGATACACAAATATTGAGGCCATGGTCACTTGATTGCATCAATATAAATAAATGAAATAAATAAGAGGATCCAAACTAGAATCTAGAACAATAAATAAAGATACAAGGCATAAGCCAATGCCATACAAGGAATGATATCTCAATCTCCAGTGTCCAATAGCTAGTAGAAGACCGTCCCTGTACTCCAATATCCAACAGTGGTATAGTTAGAAATGCTTCCCAAGGACGTGGTACCAACAGGCTCACCCTGTCGTGCTCATGGAGATAGTAACCCAGTCAAAAACATAAGGCATACAAGCAAGCAAGGAGTGGCTAACACACACACACCAATCAAATGCATAAATTGATAGGACATCACAAGGTCCAATATATTACACAAGTATAGAATGCAATCATACATGGAGAACACTCAACATGAGATCCAATATCCAAATGCAAACAAGGACCCATAGAAACACAATATAATCAGGGTAATGCTCAAAACCAACAAGGCTAATGTGCAGGGACTCTAGTGGAATGTAATTACTTGGCTCACAGTAGCCCATGTAGCATCGAGTCTTCGATCAAATCCCTCAAGAGGCCAAGCTCGAAATGTATCTTTGATCAACTCCCTAGGGAGGCTAGATACTGTGTCTTCGATTAACTCCCTCGGGAGGCCAAATACTATGTCTTCGATCAACTCCCTCGAGAGGTCAAACATTGAATTATCTTTGATCAACTCCCTCGGTAGCCCAGGTAGTAAAATTACTCTTTTTATTTAGTTTTGTCCCCTTTGTATTTGTTAAGTTATCACTTGTTAATAACTTCTCCATGTTACCGAATCGGCCACTTCAGGGTCAAGGTACACATGAGAAGCCCCTCCACAATCTACCCAAACACCAAACATGCTCACCTTGTTACAGCGATGCAGCACAAGAAAAATCAAGCCACGATTAAAGCAATAAGGAAAAAGCCATAAAAGACTCTCAAAGTCATAAACCACGAAAACATGGTAAACTCTATTGGTCTCAAACACCAAGAGTACGGGTCACTCGGACCTCGACATAGAGGCATAGCTCAACTACATGCCTAGATGTGGTCTCAAACACAGTATATCAACATATCACATGCGAGCCCATCATCAAGCATGGATGGAGTGTGCCAACACAAGGGCAAAAGCAACAAGGAGGATATCTCAACTCCAAAACACTAAAGGCATACAATCAAGTAAAGGCAAAACCAAGCCCAAATATCAAGTTGCTCAATTGGCCACTTTTCCAAGAGCACGAATTCCCATGGAAGCCATCAATCATTTCATTAGAACATTGACGCAACCAAGACCGAAGAGATCTCAAAAGAGATGTCCAGTCTTGCAACAAAGAGACAAAACAACGGAAAATACAAAGCAACAGCAAGATGTAACCAAACAACAACTCTTATTATCAAGAAAACATCAAATTACATGTAACATGCCTGGCTATAAGGCCTTCCTGGTTACGACCAATACATTAACAAATACAACAAGATCTCACAAGATCCAACTACTCTCAGCTAGTCCAAATCTGTATCTCAACAAAAATTTGGTAGAAACTCCAAGATAGATCTATACTCAAGCTTGCAAGCCACATAGAAAGCTTCTTGTTTCCTAAGCCAATACTTAGCCACTAGCTTCGCAACTCCACACTTTTTCCACCCTACCTTTCTATGCTACTCATACCCTCCTTTTATATATCATGGCCACAAGTCGGCCTTACAAATTAGAAATTATAAAACAACAGTCGGCACCAAGGAACTCATGACAAAACGTGTTATCCTTCATGTCGGCTTCCAACACTCATTAAATTCGCATAAGAGAAAGAACCAACCCAGATTTAGGTCCTCGTGCATCCTAATTGTCAATCCATGTCACAAGGAATGTGACCCAAATTAAATGCACATATCGGCCAACCAAAACAATCAAAATAAACACGTCGGTGAATTAGACCACCAAGCTTGTTAGAACATCAACTGAGCAACACAGAACAACTATCGATGCCACTCAGTGATAGGACACCACAATAGTGACCGAACTCGTTAGTGAACGAAAACAAAAATATTTCACCGAGAAACCCAAAGCAGTTACCGAGCATAAACTCATCCACTAAGATCATTCGATAGAGTAACATCTACACTTAGTCACCGGGCAACACATCTTCCAACTAAGAACTACCAAATGACCAACAATATTAGGTCTCCAACCAAGATAACCAAAACCCAACTTTAACATATTTTTGGTTGATACAGGATTGCGAACTTCCCAAGAATGTTCTTGCATCAAACACCCCATGTGCGAAAAGATGTTCTCAGTAGCTCAGCGAAGATCTTTTGGGATTCAACGCATAAATCCCATACTGGTTCTTGATATACATGTCCTTTGATTCCTCAAGTGGTACACTCTTGCCTATGTTCCACTTCTATGAATCCTTCCCTGCAACTGACAACTATTTGCCTTGCCTTTTCACATCTTTCCCCAGTATGCCACAAGTCTATTTTCCTTGTTGATCTCTAACCCTTTGAGAATCCTTCAACTCACTTCTTCTGCCAAAGCTCGGATTTTTTTTACCAAATTATGTATCCTGCAAAGGAATCAAAGAAAACCTTCTGCCACCCTTCTCAATAGTGAATACATTCTTGACACAATCATGTACAACATTACAATCATATTGCCAAGGTCTACCAAAGAAGAAAACTTTGCATTATCATCAATAAAGGTTAAGTATCAAAATGTAATTTTGGCTAGTCAAGAGATTCTTTGACTTCATTAGTTGACTTAGTATTTCCTTTTGATCATCTCACTACTCTTTGGTGTAATAATCAGAGTGGCATTCAAATCTTATGCAATCTAGTAGAACATACATTGAGATAAACATGCACATCATTAGACAACTCATCCAAGATGGTGTTTTCAACAAGGAATACTCCACAAAGGAGTAATCTGCGGACATCTCCACTAAACCTTTGGCAATGCGTAAGGGGGAATAGATTGTCCTTTTGGGGTTGTCTTGATTCCTTGATTTTTATGTTTTCTTTCCATGTTTTCTCCCTTTTGAAGAGAGTTTTCACATAAAGATTTTATCTTTTAACATTTGCAAGAAATTGTTTATCCATGAGTGCTTTATCAAGGCTTGTTGCTAGGTCCCATTTTTGCATCTTTATCTTTAATTGTCCCATTGTTGCTAGGTCCCATTTTTTGCATCTTTATCTGTAACAATGAAAGATCCGCAACTTCAGAAACCCTACTAAATTTGTCATTACTCACAAAATCCTCCTGGCCTCTGTCAAAATCAGAAGCCATTATTGTATTTGAGCCTCTTTAATTTTGGCAGTGCATCCCAATAAATATTATTTTATTAATATCTTCCAATGTGTTTGAGGATGATCTGTCAACAGTTGAGTGTGCAAAAAGCAGCATAAGATTTGAATTCAACATGGCTGGACATGTAGAAAGTAGAGCTCTAGTAGGCTCTCAGGTAGGCACTGATGCAAATGTCATTCTAATACTAACCAATCTTAGTCCTCTGTCATAGCCTAGCCTCTGGATCAAACCTCCCTTGGCATTGGTAATTGACTCCCCAGTGGGCCGCACCTCACTACTCTTAAAGGTATCCACTTTGCGTGCTCCTTAGCTCCTGCCAATGCACACTGCCCTACCATACAAATGATCAAAGTTCCCTTTGCCACACTATTTACTTGCGGATTATTTAGTATAAACATGAAACTAACCAAACCTATATGATCACCAAATGTATGAATATGAATGCATCGAATCAGTTATAAATATATCCATACAAATGAGCTGGTAGAGAGTTGCCTTTTCATTGAATCCTAGTCCTGGTGACCATATGACTGTTCTACCGGCTTCTCACAAACAGTGTGCCATGACTAATACTATAATGTGCAGTTGTCAGGCCGCCTGTTCTGAATCATTCTATTGTCCTGGGGCACTTGTCCACGGAGCCAGAGCTGAGGTATAATAATCAGATACCTTAACATTCAGGCAGACAGTTATGTTAGCAAGCATTAGTTATTCAGATTATATTATCACTTCAGTGAATAGGTATTAAGAATTTAAGACCATATTGTTTAACACATTATTTGGTTTGCACAAATGAAAGGTTCCATACATTCAAAAAGAATCCTAATGCAGGAAAGTAAATCAAATAATAGAGCCAACAGTTAGAGGGGATGATTCCCCAAAGCCAAATGTCAATTCTAGTAAACTTGTACGAAAATAGACCACAAACTGTTATGTATAGTGTAGTGGTGTCGTGAATCTGGTGGATAAGAACCAAACACAAATAATATTCCTGAGAATAGTTCTAGCAAAAGGTCAAGAAAGGAAGAAATCAAGAAGAATACATGTACAAAAGCATACATATTAGTTAAAAGGAAACTGGTTCTTTATTTTCTCTTGGAGTTGATCAGGACACTGGACATCTCTGCTAATTTACACGTACACTGAAGATCTCTATTCATTTACACTTCACACATTGAACCTAGCAACTAGCACACATGTTGATTGTTGAGATCGGAATGAATCTGAAAAGATGTCCTGCAGTATAAAGAAACAAGGAATCATTGGGCTTGCATTTTGCATGTGAAGTATAGGAAATTCAGTTTGTTGTGATTGATATTTAAGCCATAGCGGCCAGCCTATCTGATTAACTGGGAAAACTGAATCAACAGAAATGTGATAAACAGATTAAAATTTATTTTGAGGTCTAACAATTGTCTGGAATCCTACAATTAGCCTCACATTAACTGCAAAAATGCAGCCAATGCGAGTGCAATGAGATATACATTTCAGTGTTTCACTTAAGGAGAGAATCATCTTTCTTAAGATGCTTATGATACAGGCATTCAAAAATATAAAAATTCCCTTTCTAGCATTTCAAGTTGAACGCCAAATTAGATGCCAGCATCTATCCATTCCGACGACAAAACTAGCTCAACCTAATAGTAAGCCTATGCAACAAGAAACTGAGGCTTGGAAATACACAATGAAGTTTCAGCAACATAGTGAGTGAATCAATAAAAAAACAAACTGCAAAATTATCCTACTGCCATATACCTGCAAACATTTCTTTCCAGAATTATTCTCATGACTTCATAACACTGAAAAAAATTGACATGAACATATTTACCAACTTTAATCGTTAAGGAAAACCAAAGAAATGCATCACCGTCACTAAATATAAAAGTGCTTCATGTTATTTAAAATCATAATTTACTCCACCTGTGTCTGTTTTCTGTACAGACTCAAACCGAAAAGGCAGAATAAATTTTGGCCTCCCAGTCCCCAGAATAGACAGCACAAAGTTCAGTAGGTTCCACATAGTCTAAGGTTGTCAAAAGTTCCATACAATTACAAATAAATTACAAGGTTCTATATATGACCACAAACAACCAGAGGTGCGCAGTTTCCAACTGTGCATTTGAAGTCAATGCTTTCCCTTCTGCCAGTTATGCTAAGTGCATTAGCCAGTCAAGTCTCTTTTATACATGGGTATTCAATGATTCATTCATCAAGCAAGGGCTAGATGTGAGCAATTTCGAAGTCCTTGTCCCATTCACAAGCCAAGCTTACGATGTAAATTGCTCCAGACTCATAAACCTTAGAGATTGAACTGTATGCTCATCTGACTGTCGTATCCTGACAAGCCTACCTTGTATGTCTTGGAATGCAGGATTGTTAAATGCTTCTGAGATACTATCTCTCAATAATGGGTCCTCTGAAAAGTTGATTAGAGCTTCAGCAACATTGTCTTTGAGCTCTTCTGACTCATCATGCAACAATGACAGAAGTATTGGTATAGCACCAGCTTCTGCCAATGCAACTCTGTCACCTTGGTCATAACTTAATTGTGCAACTGCACCAGACACTTTCTCTTTAACGTCATCATTCTCATCCTCCAAAAGTTTCAGAAGTAAAGGGACCGCACCGGAAGTTCTAATGACAGAAATAGAGTGCTTATAACTAGAGAGGTCCCATATAACATCTGCTGCCGCTGCTTTTGCTTCAGGATTGGAACCTTGAAGAATCCTGATCAAGTGTTCGGCAATGGCAATGGCATTCTCCTCTGCAACAGCCAAAATAGAGAAAACATCTTCAGCAATTTCTTTCCCCTGAGGATCATTTCCTTCAAGCAATTCTGCAAATAGAGGAATGGCTCCTGCCTGAGCAACAGGCCGAAGATAATCCACATGGGCTGATATTATCCCAAGAGCATTCCCGGAAACAAGTTTAGCAGCTATATCACCTTCTCTTAGGAGCTCAATAAGCGCTGGAATTGCACCTGCATTCACAAGCATCCTTCTAGTTCTTCTGGTGACACCTAGCAGCCCAATTGCTTGAGCTGCCCTGGCCCTAGATGCAATCCTGCCCAACCTGGCCGATTGAATTAACATTGGAAGTCCATGCATACCAACAATTGCTCGCCGAACTTCCTTCAAGCTTGTCATTGCACTCAATATCTCTGCAGCATATTTCTTTATATCATCAGATGAAGAAGCCATGAGATGCATTATTGTTTCTACTCCTCCACTTCTGGATAGAATGACTTGGTTACTTTGTGTACATATGACAATTTCTCTCAAAGCCTTTACCACCACTCTCTGCATTCTACCTTCAGATTCCTGCAAGAGTATAAGAAGGTCAGGAAGAGCTCCAAAGTCTCCAATTTTCGAGCTCAATTTTTCCCCTCTATGTGCAAGCCTTCCCAAGCAAAAAGTGGCTGTTTCTTGAATGGACAATGGTTGACTATGTGAAGGATAATTCAGGAGGGCAACCACGTGAGGTACTGTTTGTTCTAGAATGTCCTCTGGTATAGAATTAGCAATTCTTCCAAGTTCAATTGTTGCTCTAATTTGCACCAGTTCTCTATTGCAATTCAATAATCTCACCGAACTTTGAACTACCTGATCCCATGAAAGTTGCTGAGCATCATTTCTGACATGTGAAAAAGGCATCATAATCGTTAAGTCTGTCTCACAATCAGTTTCAGGTGATAAATCCCGGTCAGTAATTTCAAGGTCCATTTTCTATAGTGATTCGAAGTTGTTGACCAACAGATCTACCGCTTTGAAACTGGTAATCTGCAACCACCATAATTACCAAACCAGTTTTCAATTTAAACTTATTAATTAGCAATTTTAAATTTCTTTAATCACTATTGCTAAAATGTTTAAAAACTTTGCATAACAGGAAAAAAATGATGCAAATGAAGCAACCCTCTACAAATCGTTAGGCTGAACTTGCCAACCATAATTTTAACTTTCAAATTTGCAGATTTCTTTTCTTAACATTTCAATGGATATTTTGCACCTACAAGGACTGAAATTCTGAAATCTCTTTCCCATGAGCCCTGACCATCCAAGGGTCCCCTAGCAAAGCACCCTTCCATCTGAAAGGAGCCATAAAGAATGAACCTATGTTGTGTTGTGAGGTTTTCAAACCATTGCCCCATTGCGAATGGGGACCCCTCTTTTTGCTTTAGCAGGAGTAGTGGTCTTAGATGTTTTTAGGCGGTCTTAGGTGGTCTTAGTTGGTAGCATTTTCAAGTCTCCAAGTCGAAAATGTGAATTTGAGCAATTTTGGTCTGAAGGGAAGTCAAGTCTGTCTGGGATGTGAGCAAGAACTGGGCTAAGCTAGTCAAGGATATGAAATTGAATCCAAGTGATTTGTGATGAAATGTGTTAGAGTCATTAGAAAATCCTTGTTCTAGCTTCAATTTGACCTTAGAAAGTCAGGAAAGATTGTCAGAGGTAACATTGCTGAAGGCATGATGAAATTTCTTTTAGAACTCCCAAAATCTAGAATCTTTATTACAAATCCTATGAAGCTGGAACCTATCTCAAATTGTTGAAGATTGGTAGCTGCAGGAGCTATCTTCTTCATCTGCAATGGTTATTCTCTTACCTGCAATGGTTGTGCTATCTGGAAATGTAATCTTCATCAGCGTTGATGCTTCTTTTGTTCTTCTTTTGTTCGCTGGGTGACAGTCTTCATTCATTTCAGTCCGGTCACTTAATAAAGACTTTGCATAGTTGAGAGACTCTCAGGTTGATCAAAGTGTCAATGAAAAGCCAGGTGTGTGCATGGCTTTTGGTAAGCCAAGAGTTTTTCCTTTCTGATCGGTCACCTACATGAAGAGTGACCGTAGTCTCGAGACCTCTCGTGTCCGTAACTGTTGGTGTTTTGGTAAGTCACCATTATTATAACCATAAATGATCGTGGCTGTTGAAGTCTTTATTTGCTGAACGGTTCTTCCATATGTAGAGTCACATTCCTTGGTGTTGATGATTGAAGACATGAAGAATCTTAATCTTCAGGAAATGTAACGGTATCTTTCAGTGACTGCTGTTAGTTCATGTAACTGACAATCAGAGATTGAAGAGTCTTTTCACCATATTCTAAGCGGGAATGTAATGCTAGTCAGATGCAATTCTGAGGAGTGCGGGTGTCATCTTTCATGGTGTATTGAACATTATTGTTTTCTGTGGGTAATTCTGTAGATGATCATAGAGTTGCATACCGTGAGTAATCTGATCTCAGGTTATCGGCTTCAGTCTATGTAATCAGTATTGTGTGTATGCATCCATTATTCTGTGTTAAGAATATTATTCTGTGTTAAGAATATCAGAGTCAATCTTATTGTAAAGAGAATATTGTGTAGCGTTCATTAAGGGTGTACAGTCCAAGTGTGTGAGAATTGTATTCAAACATTCATCATTATTTAATAAAAGTATTTTTCTTGGTGTGGCTGGGTTTTTCCCTCAAGGAGGGTTTTCCCAGGATAACTCTTTGTGTCTTGAGTTAATTATTTGTTTATGTTACTTATTCTTTATTTCTGGGATGAAAAATTAACACAAACATCCTAATAGTATTGATATAAAATATAACTTAAAGTATAAGAAAGGATACTTAAATGTTATATTTTATATAAATCCTCCCGCCCTCTGCACTGAAGAAAATCACTAAGTATGGACAGCATGTTGCCTAGAAGAAATTCCACTAAGCATGGCGGATTCCACCTGCCCCAAAGGAATCCAAATTCCTCTAGCACCCCTAAATTCTGCCCCTTACAAAAGCGAATTCCAAGTGCGAATTGTTGAAAAAAGGTGAAAGAAAATGCAAAATGTTGTTTTTTGAAGTGGATTTGCTTGAGGCGGCCGCGATTTTGGACAATTAGAAGCAGATTTCTTCCAAAATCTGAGATTATGAGGGTGAGAAAATTAAAATTTCGGCATGTTATGTATTGAAAAACTCATTTAATTTTACAGATTTCAGTATAATTTCATTTCAAAATTTGCAAGAGGAGAGAGAAATCTGGTATTGGACTTGAGAAAATCCATGCTCAATTGCATTTTGCTTCCTTGCTTTGATGTTGATGCAAATCCTATTTCATGAAAATTTTAAGATTTCCTTCATGTTTTCTTATCAATTTTGTGAGCTTAATGAAATATTTCCTTTGTTTTGCCAGGTAAATCGTTCAAGGAGGAGCTAGGAGGGTAAGGAGATGATGGTAGGTCAAGCTCAAAACTTCAAGCAAGAGGATGTTCGAGGACATCAAATGGGAAGGAGATGCAAAATCAGATTATCAAAAGTACAAATTCAAGGCAAGATCAAGATGGAATTCAAGAAAACAAAGAACAAGGGCAAGGAAAAATCAAAATTTACAAGTGGAAAAAAATTTATCATCAACTTCCTCCCGAAATCCAAGTTCATTTTGAAAGATCCAACTACATGAAAATTTCACCATTTCAAGAAGATCGAGGTTAAGGCATCAAAAGAGACATAAAGTTCGCAAGTACAAGCAAGTTGAAATCATGGCAATGAGGAAATTTCCAAGAAAGAAGATGGAAAAAATTCGAGAAGATGAAGCAATTTGGGAATATGCCATCACAATTGAAGGCTTGATAATGTTGAGTATCAAGAGATATTTTCTCATCACCAAAAGGTTGATCAAGTTTACTATAATGTCCTTTGTAGGGACCGACCTTAATTTATCCTACATTTCTCGATTAGGGTTTGGATTGTAATGTTCTCTAATAGGATTAGTTGTTCATCTTATTAGATTTAAGTTACCTTTAACACTCATATCCAACCTTATTACTAATTCAGCTCAAAGACGGAAGGAGTAGATGTTATCCAAGTTGCATAGACACCAACTTGCAATGGATTCCCTCAAAGTTTACAGATCATGCCCTTAAGCCTTTCTTAGTACGATGCCCTCAAGGCTCTCAGGGTTGCTGATCCCCACCCTATTTTGAGGTCAAAGATCCATTGCTTGGAATTTATATAAGCCCCTCCTTGGAAACATTTTAGCTCCTTCCTTCTCAGGCTAAGATAGTAATATTATATCCAATATATATATATAAAATTCTTATTTCAATATCTGCATTATGATCCTAATAGTATAGAACCTTCGATGGCTATGCAACGCGGTCTTAGTCATGCAAGCGCTGGGGCTAGGGTTTCTCATGTCTTGCCCAAAAATCATTTCAATCCCTCCTGTTATGCTCGCCCAACCTTGAATAGGCTACAGGGTTCGCAGTCAAGGACTTCTTTTTGTGATGGATCCACCCTTTTGCAGTGGTTGAAGAGGTGGGATTTCAAATTTGAAAATGGGGACTCCTCGCATCATCGCTCCCCACTACGGACAGTCCCTCAATGGAATTATATGGAAGGACCTGTGGATAGACTGGTGGCGAACGGGTCTAGGGACCCATCCTATGGCTCGCAACGACAGACTTAAGTCACAGGGTTGTTGAATGCGGGCATGGGCGTTGGTGATAAACAGGGGCAAGGTAGCGCAAGGATCAATGATGCCCAGACTAGGATGTTGCAGTCTAGGCCGTAGAGGTCTCAGAATGATCCCGTGCATTTTGAAAGCCCATAGTAGGAAACAGAACAAATCGCACCCCAGGTTTTTTCTGCAAAGCCGCCTTCCAAGACTGTTGATCTGGACATAGCGGCAAATGAAGAGGTAGAGCATAATCTTTCGGTTTTTTCTAAGTTAGCTTTGATTGGAAGGTTTAGAGGCCTCTGGCCCAATTTGAAAGAGTTGCATGCTTGGATAACTGTTAACTGGGAGCCTATGCTTACAAGTTGTGTCCAAATTTATCCCTCTACAAAAGGGTTTTTTTTGTGGTTTTCGAGAAGATTCAGGATAGAAAGAAGATATTGTGTGAGCATTTTTGGTGTTGGGAAGAAAAGTTTCCATTGATGTTGAGACCCTGGCACCCAGAATTTTGCCCAAACTCAGAATCCTTTTCCAAGATTCCAATCTGGGTGAGACTCCCCAACCTCCCTCTACATTTGTGGTTTGATTCATGTCTGGAAGTGATGGTGATTTGTTGGGGAATTTTTTGATGATTGATGAGGAATCCTCGAATCTTTCCATTTGACATATGCACACATTCTAGTTGAAATGGACGTTTCTGATGAGCTAATTGCAGAAATTATGATTAAAACCTCCAAAGATTGTTGGATGCAGACATAGGACTATGAAGGTATGCCCTTCAAATGCAGGAAATGCTTTCAAATGGGTCATTTGGCAGCCAAATGTAACAAAGTAACTACACAGAAAAAAGCCTCTTGGTGGCAAGGAGCCACTTTACAACATTACATGGTTGAGAAGAAAGGTGAGAAACAAAAAAGTTTTTCAGAGACTATCATGGGAGAACGGATTCAGAAGCCTTCAAAGCCCCCTGTGCAGGATGAGTTACCAGAAATGCAGAATAAAACATTTATTTTGAATGGGACTTGTAGCATAACACTATTGTGGCAGAAGTGCAGGTCATCTCATGGACCTGAGGGGAATCCAGTTGGGCTGGATCAGATCCACGAGGTGAATTCAGATTCTAAAGAACAGACAGTGTTCCCCAACAACACTACAGACTGGGAGAATGTGGCAGCCAGGGTTGGACATGGCTGGCACACTGTTAAAAGGAGAAAGGAGCGGAAAGTAAACTATGCTCCATTCGATATGACTCTAAGATCTCACTCTAGGGGAAGGGGTTTCCTTAAGAATCTTTAGTTGTATATGGGGGGTTTGTATGCTGTTGTTGTGGTTATTGATCAATCTGGGATGGTAGTACCCCCTCCTGTTACTACCCTTGGTTCAGGCCAAGTCTTACCCGATAATCTTTTAATCTCAATAAAAATCACTGTTACCGATAAAAAAAAAACTTATTTCAATATTATTATTAAATATACATTTATTTATATGATATCATAATAGTTCTTTATTTTTAATAAGACTCAAATATAATAGCCTATGAATTAGTATTTAACTCAGAGATATGTTACAGCATAATTTGCTGTCACACAATGCTTACCAGCATTGTAATGATTCCTTTCCCTTTCTTATCTCTTCCTCGTGGAGTAATATTTATATTTAATATTTTCTAATTTATCTTTTTATTATCCATATCTTAAAATATGGTTTCTGTGCATGATTATAACATTCATTATGTATTGATTATGTTTATCAATTATTTAACAAAGAGTTTCATATTTCTGCACCTGGCACAGAATATAAATTTTTAACAGTTTATGTTCTGTCTTACAAACTGATCGTATTATTAACAAGGGAATGACTGTTCTGAATTCTGAGTGCATGTCTTACAATTTTCTGAGTGAATGTCTTACAATTTCCTACTGTGCCTTCTCTTCTCCTAATTATGGACGCTTTATATCCTCTTTCACCCAAGGGATGTGCCCTTGTGATATGTTTCGATCATGTCCTTTGTTTGAACGGACGGCATCCAAATTAAAGTTTGTTTTTCATATTAACTCCAACGTAATTTGTCTACATGGACTTGATTGGTCGCAGACTTGCATTCAGGTTAGATTTGCTGACAATTCTTCCTACGTGGCCCTGTGTATGATGAGTCATCGGCATGATTTGATTCCTATTTATCTTTTATGTATCATTGTCTTAATCAATTATCATCGTATCTAATCGTAACCCATTTGTTGACTTTGCTCTTGACAATTACTAATATGTATCTGTTTGTCATCGATAACTATAACCAAGCATAGGTATATTTATCATCGTATTCTTGTTCAAATAATTATTAGAGCGTAGTTAACCATCTTCCCCCAAGACTCTGTAATAGCCGCAAACCTTTATGTTTTTACTTATTATTTTGATCTGTATATTGGTCGCAACCTTTAATTAAGATAACTTTGTATCAGTCAAGGTAATCGTCAGTTTCTTAAATGTCCTTTATATCTTAATCTAACATAGACTTTAATTAACGGCTTTTCCCTTAATCAAGTACTTGTTAACTGGTCATTTATTTAATAAAATCTTACTATTTAAAATTATTTATTATTAAATTTATATTGTAATGGGGACATCACATTTACAAGATAAGGATGTTGAGGTGGTGCCCACTTGTTTTCAACCAATCAGAAAATTCCAGTCACACGTATTCAATTACATTCAATCATATTATGCCAAGTGTACAATTTTCTCATTCACTCTCAAAGGCATTGTAATTTTCTTATTGGCCCACAGGGTGGTGCCTTCATGTAATTGAAAGATAGTGTGGCAACCCTAATTAAGGTTTGCAATGGGTAAATCTTGGCCCTTGATCTTAAATTGATCTTGGCCCTTCATTGTAATTGAGCAACTATAAATGGCCAAGGCCTTCTCATTTGTAACAGTTAGTTAAGAGTAGAGGTGGAGTAGGAGAGGAGACTTGATGAAATTGTTGCCATAATGCTACCAAAGTAATTGATGATTCATTGTTGGTCTTCATGGTGGATTATTTAATGTTGTTTTGAAGTGTTGCAAGGTTTCTTCAATTCCTTATTTAAGATTTTATTTCATGTTAAGTAGAAGTAGAAGTAGATGAATGAAAGATATTGTTGAATGGTGATTAATGGTAGAGCTAGTGTCGATACCTTTTGGTACTTGCTGATTGTAAGTAGCAGTGCAAGGTTAGTCTGGGCTTAAATTGCAAGTGTTTAACTTCTATTGGAGATGTTCATTAAGATTGCACCTTCATAAGGTATTTGGATGAATATTGACAATGTGAAAATCATTCCAACATCCATAGAAGATAGCACTCTCCAATGCCTAGTTTACACGGCAAAGCAAGGATTGGTTAGAGGCTCACCCCATCATCAATATTATCTTACATTCCTAGAGTTGATAGAATTTCTAAACCCTTTCTTTGCAAGTTTTTTGGTTGGAAGTGATTGAAGAAGTTAATATCCATTGAAAGAATAGCGTAAGTCCCTTTGTGATAACTAGTATATCACATCATAAAACTGAGTGAAAGTCCATATTAAGAAGGAACCTTGAGTTGTCTCATTTGATCACAGAATCTATATACATTGTTTGGCATATAAGCATCCTTATTCAAGAGATGGTTGGAGATTTGGTGTTTCATCCTGAGATACTAAGTATTTGATTCTGCATGTTGTAGTGTAACAAAACTCACATCAACATGTTGCACCAAGAAGAAGAAAATGGTATTTTGGGGATTCACACACAAGCATTAGGAGGCAAAGTTAGGTCAATATACAGCAAAAAAGTTGGGGGTGAGCTTCTTAAGAAAATCAATAATCAGCAGGAAGCAGAACCAAAAATGATCACAATTATGAAAGCTTTAGGAAATGGCATCAGAAATCCTGGAAATAATATTGAAAATCTAAAACAAATCCTAGAAAGCCCATAAGTTCCAGTGAAGGAAGCCTCCAGGACCCCAAATCCAAACTCAAACCTTATGACACCGAACATGTTGTTCAAAAATGCAAAATTAAGATATCAGACGCTTTTTAAGAGTTTCCAGAAGTTAGTATGGGTTTCCAGTATGCATGGAACAGTTTTTGGGATTTAGCAGAGTGAATCATATTCAGCTGGTGCCCAATTCTGAAAAGTTTTAGCTAAGGCATATTGAGCTACATGCTATCAACGGTTCAGACCCCAGACAACTCCAGCCGATTACCTGGATGGTTATTTCAATTTGTGACTAGCCACTAAGTAGAAATACATTTTAAGGATTTCCATGAACTGAACAGTCTGCCATGTCTGCCATAACTAAAATTGGGTTCCTTATATTGTTCTAATAAATATTAAGAGAGTTAAAAAGACATAACCAATTCTGAGCATTTAAACAAAACAAAACAACAACTAATACCATTTCTTGCCACATCCGGAAAGTTATTTTCTTATGTTGAGTGAATTTAAGTCAATATTGATAATAAATTGAACTGCGGAGAACCGTATGCTCAAAGAGGAAAAAGCTGGACCTTATGAAATGCATGATTCATAATATACAATATATGCTAAGATTTTGCGAATGGCGTAGCAAGCTAGACAGGTGTGGCTATAAGGGAAATCATCTGAGTAATATTTGAATTGGTTACGTCCAGGGACAATCCCGGTTAATATATGGAAGTCCAAGAAAATAGGTGTAAATCATAATTACCAGGTCGAGATCCCCACGGTGATGATTAATACTAGGTGATCATTTGTTCATATTGCCGGTTTCAGTCTTAGCTCTTCTGGCATGTGAGCATAACATGATGCAAAACGTGCCACGTGAACAACTCCAATTCATAATAGAGGGATTCTTGTGAATTGTGAATCACTAAAGCTTTCGAAAAAGGGTTTTCTCAACTCACGTATTCTTTAGTGCCCAGTTCAAAACAACGTGAATCCCTGGTCTTTGATGCCCTGAAAGCAAAAGGATCCTCCCCAATTCAACATAACTTGAACATCTAATGTTTGCTGCCCTCACGAAAAATAAGTGTAATGGGTGTAACAATTTTCCAGAACAAAATCAAAATTTTCAATATATGTCTATTCCCGAGACATTTCAAACCCCTGAATTCGTTTTCATCCGTATGTTTTCAATTCTGAAATAATGTTTTTCATTTGGTGAAAAATAAAGCTAATCATAAAGCAAACTTTACCCAAATCCAGAAACCCAAAAAATGTAAAATCTGAAATACCTCTCCTTGATCTTGTGAGACTGATTTTCGGCAACAAGGTGACGATTTTTTTGTGCTTTTGCTCATCCTACATTGCCACTGGGGGCGGGTTTTGAGCACGAAAACGGCGCCATATCTATCTGCGCCTTCGCCGACTTCGTAATTGTCGTTCTATCCATTTTATACGAAGCAGACGGCACCGATTTTTTTTCATTTTCATTTTTTGGTTTCCAAGCACCTTCACATAGGCTAATGACACAATTAAACCAGACATAGCTGTTGTTACGAAATAAAATGTTAAATTAAGGGCATGCTGATAATTTTTGTAATATTTGTAAGGGAGAATTTTTTCATATTCAAATCTTTAATTATATAGATAAAATATATGTAGTTTATGGAATATATAGTTTATATATAAAAATCAATGAAATAAAGTATATCATATTTTATGGATTAAATGTTATCCTTCTAAAATTTATTAGAACTAGTACTTGTATTAAAAAGAGGTGCAACACTTAGGGTGATAGTAAAGATATATATTAAAAAACATATTGGTAGGTACAAATCGAAATAGAAGTGATAATAATTTATGGTATGCTATAATAAACATAAATCAATAGTTGACTTCATCCACTAAGTCATTTAAGATTCTTCGTTGAACACTATATTTTTTTACAATACAAGGAAAGAATAACTTTGGACATGGATTACAATGAATAGATTTGCTCCCTATCATTGATTTGTCTTTTTCTTAGGGTTAGGGTTATGGTTAGATATAGCATTAGGGTTAGGAGTACTATTAAGATCGAGGTTAGGGTTAAAGTTTAAATTAAGGTTAGAGTTAGGGTTTGGTTAGGATTAAATGCTTCGGGTTATGGTTAGGAATTGATTTAGGGCTCACTGTTAGGTTAGGGTTCGAATTAGGTTCAATGATTGGGGATAGGGTTAGGGTGGGGGCTCTGATCAGATTTAGGATTACAAAAAGGATTATAACCATAAGTATATCCTAACCCTAATACAACTAGATCATTAACTCTAACCATAATACTAACCCTTATTGTAATACAATTGAACCATAATCCTAATATTATCTCTAACTCCAACTTAAATATGAGGAACACCAAATCAAAATCTAATTGAACTCTAATACTAATCATAATCCTAGTTGAATAGTAAACATAACCCCAAGCCCTATCCTTGATTGGTAATCTTATACTTGAACTTTCCCTCTAACTTAAACATATAAATATAAAAATTTCTAAAAATAGACTTTGTTGCAATAAATTATAACTCTTACTAATAGTTATTTTTTAAACTAAATTTCATCAAGTTAATATTAAGAATATAATTGTCTTAATTTATAATTAACTATTGTCACTCATAAAAAGGAAGTAATTATTTATTTTAGGCTTATAATTTTAATTTAATGCATAATTATGTGGATTTGTGGCAAGATTCAAGGAAAAGAAGAATATTTTTTTATTAATTAAGCAACCTAACAAGGGGGCTGACCCTTACATAAACAAGGCCTGGAGGCAAAGTTTCAAGACATAGTCAACATAACAAATGTTGAATAAGAGGATAGAACACAAAGCACAAATGTTAAGCCCTAACAATAAGGGTCAAACTCACACCCCAAGAGAAGATGAGAAAGAGTTTGAAGAACAGTTCCTCCTACCTTGTCAAACAATTGTCTAGGCAATTCTATCTTTAAGCTCCCCAACAAAGGAAACTTTGTTGGGACAACTGTCAACACAATGGCCAGAGTGTTGAAGAAGCTGAGCAGTGTCAACAAAAACTTGGTGCAGAGTAAAGGCTGAAGCAATAGGAGCAAGAAGGTCTCCAAGGCTAGAGGGAGTTGCACCAATAGTATCACGGGCATCAACTAGAGTTGCAACTGGAGCAAGACTCGACTTGGCAGCAAAAACCTGACCCTAAACAGCAGCAAGGGCATCATATAGATTTTCAACAAGGGTTTCCTATTCATCATCAGCCTATGAATCCTTAGAGGAGGAATCAGAAAGAGAATCGGAAGCACGAACTATCAAATGATCGTTACTTTCATCCTTCCACCAAGTAGCAACACCTTTTCGACATAGAGGAGCATAGTCAATAGCCATGTGCCCAGTAGAGAAGCAGTATTGACAACAAAAGGGAAGGTCCTCATATTTTAGTGCTTGATTCAATGGCATTTCCTCAACTATGAGTGCCACATCCCCCAAAAGCGGTTGGGAGATATCCATATCAACCAAAATACGAGCAGAAGTAGAATGGCTTATAGTAGTTATAGCTTCATCCACCTTCAAGAATAGGCCAAGAGAGTTTCCAATGGCCTCAAAGCAAGACATCTCACAAAAATGGAGTAGGAGATTAGGAAGGTGAACCCACACTGAACGCACATTGAGTGGTTCAGTAAGAGGGTTGAAGGAAATTGTCCAGGGTTTGGCAGAAAGGGAGTGGTTCCCCCAAACCCACAACTTGTTCAATGGAATTTTAGATAATATTCATAAGAGTAAAGATAGTTGTATTTATTTGATATTTGATATTAGATATAATTGATTAATTTTTTGTTATAGGAAGAAAGCATAATAGTCAAATTCTATTTAAATCTTTTTATTTAAAAAATTAATAGAGAATTTTAATAGAAATTTTTAAAGTTTCACAAGGATAAAGATAAAGATAATTTCCTATTTCTTGTGAAATTCAATTTAGGCCTTTTTATTTAAAACATCAATCTAAAATATTTATAGATCCACTTCTTCATTATTATTATAATACATTCTAAATTATAAGCTAATTCTATAGGGAAAAGTACAAAAGTATAATTTAAATTAATTTTTTAAAAATATTTTTTCCTTATTATTATATCAATAAAATGTAAATAATTTAATAATTGAAAATTTTAATTTTGTATCTTTCAATTTTGTTTTGTATACCTTTCTAATAATAAAGAAGAACAAAGTGTATATTAGTAGATATATGTTTTAAGAAAATTGAAACTAAAATAAAAATAAACAAATGTACCCATCTAATAAATAAAATAGCTCTACTTGATTTTTAATAAAGTTGTTTGAGATTTGTAGACTAATATATATTGATTTTTATGATTATAATTTAAAATAATATTTAAATTTTAATAATTTTATATTAATTTTTTAAAACTTAAAAATAAAGAATTCATATTTTAGATTTGCAAACTAATATTTCACATAAGATATTATATTCTATATAATAAATAAATAATTTATTATTATTTTTAAAAATATTTAGAAAGATTATATTTTAAAAATAATATTAATATTTGTGGACAAGGCTTTCGAGGATACCTGTTTTGAAAGCTTCAAGCCAAACAAAGATTAGATTTTAACCTAACATGAAAACAATCCAAAACAAGGAAAACTCTAAGCTAGCCACCTCAGATTGAGCCTAAACAGGTGCACCCAAGCACTGTTTGATTTGCTCTTGCTTAAGGGGATGTGGGTGTGCTCTCTAAGCACTTGGAGCATATTCTAATGCATAATAAGATGGATTGAGATCCATGAAAACCCCAAAATGGGATAAAAACAGGTATAGAACACCTGATTTGCCCCTAAGGCCTCAAGGATCAAAATGATGCTGAAATGAAGATTAAGCTACATGATGTTTATGCTAAGATTTATTTTAAACCAAATAGAGATGTGATGATGATGATATGCTATGCAAAACAATGAAGTAAACTAAGTTAATCCATTATTGCTAAGCTATGATGTGCTAAAATGCTTGAAAGTAAGTTAAATTAAGATGATTATGCTAAGTCTAGAGCTAAATGGACATGATAACAATGCATGAGAATAAAATTAAGCTAATGAATTGCTCTTGGAAGAGGGAGCATTTATAGGATTTGGAAAGGAGGAATGAATGGCCAAGATCAAAATCCTTAAGAGAGGCCAAGATTCATTCAAAGGGGAGCACATGGATTGTGCTAGTTCAGGGCCACCTCCTTGTGACAAGTGTCACAAGGGCATTGAGTTGAAAGATGGGAGGACTGTGCACAATTTGGGAAATGTGTCTAAGGTCAAAGGGTGTAAGAAAGGGGTGAGGGGCTTCTTAAATGCATGATAAATGCATGTAAGAGGGATAAGGAGGCCTTACATGCACTTAATGCATGTAAGAGAAGTCTCTAGAAGTTTGTTGACTTTGGGTTAAGCTTAGGAGTTGGCTAACCTTAGTTAGGGAATGTGACAGGATTAGGGGAGGGATTAGGATTAGGATTAGGGTTAGGACATTCTAGAAGAGTCTAGAATTTCCTTAGGATAAACATGGATTTTAGGAAATAAATAAAGATTTATTTATTTCCATGGTTTAGGTTTTGAGAATATTTATTAAAATGAATTTAACAAATATGAAGATTAAATATTTAATCTTAATTAAATATTTTGAGTTGGAATTAGGATTAGGAAATGATGGGATTAGCCTTTAATCGAAATTAAAGAAGGATTAGAATATTCTGGAAGAGGTTAGTGGTCTTAAGGAAATTGGCAAGGTTTTGGGAAAAAATAAATAAATTATTTATTTTGGGATTTTTGGTCAATTTATTAATTAAATAATTAATAAATAGGGAGATAATGTTTAAATAAGATTTAAACATTTTTGGGACGGATTCCTTAATTAAATACTTTTAATTAAGATAAAGGGATTTAATGACATAAAAATAAATTAATTAATTAAATAAATAATTAATCAATAAATGATGATGTCATCAGGGATTTTTCAGAAAATAAAAATACTTTATTTTCTAAAGGATTTTTAGGTGTCTACATTTTGCCCCTCTTTGATGCGATGCCGCAAGTGGCGTGGCGTCAAAGACAAGAAAATAAGATGCCCCAGGCTAGAATTTAGAGGAATGAAGGGTTGTGCCCCCTCGAGAAAATAACGCAAGGAGTAAACGTTGTGGAATTTTCTCGAAAGGAAACAAAGAAGGAAGGGCCTAGGAAGAAGGGGAGATAAATAACCAAGCTTCCAAGAGCAAAGATGGGTGAATGCAAGATGAGATGGAATGCAAAATGCAGGATGCAGCTATATGAGGATGCAAGATGCAAGATTAATCTATATGATGCAAGATGCAGGGGATTTGGGGAAGCTCCAAGTGCAAATGTGGAGAGCACAACCTAGTTTAATATAGCAATGCTAGAGACCTGCCAAGGATACTAGGATCACGAGGTCTTGTCACCAGCGTTGCATAGGACTGACGCTAAAAAGACACGCAGGGTTTCCCCAGCATCACACATGAAACTCAAAGGAGGCATGGTGGAAACGATGCTGAAGAAACCACAAACACGCGACTGACTCATAGGCAGAAGCAAAAGATCAACAGACCTTGCCCCAGATTGTCCTCATTCGCTGCACACCATGATATAAAGGATCGTGGCGACTTTGAGTAGAGAACAACGAGAAGCCATAAAAGATTAACAAGACCCAAAGGACAAAAGTCCAAGGTCAAAATGATAACTCCAAAAGAAAACCTTTGCCAAGGAGAGAGATTTGATTTGATTGATGGTGGGAAGATTGGTCTGAATGTGTGGAAGGATACATCGACACGGACCTAGTGTGCTTGGTGGAAGATGGGGTTAGACAGGAAGGATACAACTGAGGGGACCCGTGATTAGGCTTAGGTCAGACAAAATAGAAGCATACATCTGTGCGGACCCGATGCTGATGGGGAGAATGCTGTGTTGCTGATTGGCAAATGATGCAGTTCAAAGATGGTCATGATGATCAAGGATAGTCGACAATTGATGTTGCTGAAGTGCGAGGTTGGGTAGGACAAGATTTCTGACAAGATTGCTGAAATGACTAACAAGGATATGTACAACAAGACACGAGGATATTTACAACGGATATGTATAGAAGCTCAAGATTAGGATGTATAAAGAACCTGGGGATGAAGCTAAAACTCCAAAGATATGCAAGACGATGCCCCAGTTGGGCTGGAAAGACAAGATGGACTAACAGAAGATGTGTCCTGAAATGACACAGATTTGGGAAGGACATATCCCAATGATGATGATTGGATTGAGATTAGGGCCTGCTATAAGACTAAGGATGTGATTGGACTGGTTGGCTTGATCTTGGATGTTGGATAGCTAGAGGATGTGGATAGGATTGGAAGATGGCTAGAAGATTGCTAGGAATGTTTGGATAGGGATGAATGGCATCGGATTACAATGAGGTTAGCCTATAGCTAGATACCAATGACAAGGGAAGATACTAGGTGATGGAAAGATGGAGGAAATGCTTAGGATGAGGATGATGGAACTGCTAGGAGATTTGGATGGAGGAAGATTTGGATTTGGATGGAAGAAATTGCTAGGAGATCAGATGGTGGATTTGCTTGAGGATTGGAAGATGGAATGCTAGAGGAACTGCTGAGGGATCTAGATAGAGGAATGCTTGGGGAGATTGGATGGTGGATTTGGTTGAGGATTTGGGAGATGGAAGATTTTGGATGAAAGATAGACTCCAAGGAATATGTTACCAAGGAATAAGATGCCCCTTGCTTAGGATAGTTCATGTATTTCAAAGGCATTAGGATGGGGTACGATTGGACAGAAGATATGCCAACAAGAGGATGAGGAAGGTAGATGGAAGATAGGATGAATGGATTGGATAGAGGATATGTAGTTGAAAGGTGTGATGGATGCCACGAAAGTGCCCAAAAGCATGTATATCTGGTAGTCTTTGTTTTGTCATCAAGATCCAAAGGAGGATGAAGGAGGTGAGAGACAAATGGGATGGAGGAGATGTTGGATAAGAGGTGATAGAAGGGAATGGCCCCCAACTGCAGAAAGGAATTGGGGGGGAACCTACGCATGACGCATGTTTGCCAGGTTTTCACCATGGTACTTGTCCAAGGCGCTTCAATTGCCAAGTTTTCACCATAGGACGAATGTTTTTCTCTTTTCTTTTTTTTTTTTACTTTTCTTTTGATTTTTCCAATTTTTATGGATTTTCTGATTTTTTCGCTAACTTTGATGCTGACCTTCTAATATTCTGATGTGTTGCTATCTTTCTTCATTGATCTTTTGATTTGTTGCTGACATTTACTGATTTTTTTTGTTGACTTGTTGATTTCTCTGATTTGTTGCTGACTAGATGCTGACCTTCTAATATTCTGATGTGTTGACAACTTTCTGATTTTGCTGACTTGCTGATTTCTCTGATCTTTTTGATGTTCTAAGATGTTGGTACAACTTCGCTAGGATGGATGGATTTATGCAAAAGCACAAATTGGATGGGGTAGATGGGATATATGGTGGTAGAAAGTGTTTGGATGGAAAGATGGAAAGTGATCATGATAGGGGGATGTTGTCAGGATCAACATTGGCACATGTTGCGAAGAAGGTGGTTGAAGTTGATGGGATGCAGAAGACAAATGTGGAAATGATGGAGGATTTGTGCTAGGAGATCTTGTAACATAGGGATCCAAGATGGATTTAGGAGATGGAGGAGGAAACTGAGTAGTTAGGGGATTAGCAACTTTGGATGCCATTGTAGATGTTTCTTTTAGATGCATTACATCTATTTTCTTTGGGATCCACATCATTTTTGCTTTAGCATTGGTGGGCCTTTGTGGTTGTTGGTATGCATCGGATTTTGCTTTTTCTTTGCTGGGCCTTTATGGCCATGTAGTAGATTTTTCTTGTGCTTTTCTGGGCCTTTGTGGCCATTGGGATGCATTGGATTGCTTGATTGGATTTTTCTTTGGTTGACCATGTCGTTTAGACTGGACATGGCAATACTTAGATCTATGTGGATATTTCCTTTTATTCATATTGGATATGGCATCCAGATTGTGGCGAGCATCGGAGTGAATATGAATATGAGGAGATGTGTGGGATGGAGGAAATATAGATGGAGAGATGAAAGGAGAGTGGTAGATAGGATATGTGGGAATGTGCCTTTGTTGATCTTGACTAGGGATGCTTGGATTTTGGATGAAGGTCTAAGTAGGATAAGATGAGGGATGATATTTTGGGATGTAAGGGCCCAAAATGGATTTGGTATGTGGAGGATATGTGCTAGAAGATTTTGGGACATAGGGACCCAAAATAGATTTGGAGGATGAAGGAGGAATGTGATAAGTTGTCTAGGGTTATAATGATGGGGGAGGAGGAATAGCATTGTATGCGTAAGAATTTGCTTAAGGCAAAGAATAGAAACCAAGATCTAGAAGCTCAAGAGATAGCACAAGAGAGACAAATATGATATGATCAAATGATCAAATAATGAATAATAGATAGATAGATGATTAATTTTACAATGTAGGAGTGCCTAAATATATAGGCAATGCAATAAGACTACATGATAAGGAGATGATAAGATATCACCCACACAAGGTGGAATCACATGTCCACCAAAGGTGGATCATCCTCCAATATGCAATAAAGTATGTGCAATGGATTAGGATGATAATGTGATAAGAGCACTAAAGGTGGATCTCACAAACAAAGAGGTATGTGATGACACCTAAAGTGGAGATTCTCCTAACCATGTGCTAAAATGAAATGCAAACTCCTAAGTGTCTCAAAGACAAACTACTATGCAATGCATTGTCCTAAGTAAACTTAAGTAAAGTGTAATTAGTAAATACTTAATTACACCAACACCCCCGCCTTAAGTGCAACTTAGGGGAATGCACTTAAGCTCACAATGCAAGATGGGTCCCGGCTACTAGGCCATGTTAGCTACCCATGTACAAAATGCAAGAACAATGCAATCTCTCATAAAGTGGAGAAAGAGGGAAAACCTCATGGGAAAAACCCTCCCCCAAAAAGAGAGAAGAATACAATAGTAGAATATGAGAGAGAAGACCTCATGTGAGGAAAAGATCCCCCCCATAGAATAGAATAGAGAAGTCATGTGACCCCCCCTAATGGAATAGCCCGCACCCCCAAGAGAGCTCGCAACTGAAGAAACTTGCTCTCAGTGAAGGGTTTGGTGAAGATGTCTGCAACCTGCTCTGCTGTAGGACAATACTGCATCTCAATGACCTGCTCCTGTATCAAATCTCTGATGAAGTGCATATGAACCTCAATGTGTTTGGTCCGCTGATGTTGGACCGGATGTCTGGAGATCACTATAGCACCCTGATTATCACAATGAATGATTGTAGGTCGTGGAATACTGAAACCAAACTCCTTCAGGATATGTTGAAGCCAAATAGCCTCTGTAGCTGCAGTAACAGCCCCCTGATACTTAGCCTCAGTCAAAGAAAGAGCAATAGCATGCTGCTTCTTACTCTGCCAACAAATGGGGCCTGAACCAAGATGAAACATGTAACCTGAAGTAGACTTGCGACCATCAAGATCACCTACCCAATCTGAGTCTGTATATCCAACCAACTGAAGTCCTGTACCTGCTGCATAGTGAATCCCATGTGTATGTGTACCCTGTATGTAGTGTAAGATGCGCTTGGCTGCCTTCCAATGAAGCTCATGTGGCTCTTGCATGAAGCGAGAAACCATGCCAATGATAAATGATAGGTCAGGGCATGTATGTGTCAAGTAGATGAGACTTCCAACAAGCTGTCTATACAATGTAGCATCAACAAGTGGTGTAGAACACTTAGCCTCTAACTTGACACTTGATAGAAATGGAGTGGGTGTAGCCTTGCAATCACTCATGTGAAATCGAGCAAGTAGATCAAGAGCATACTTGGGCTGAGAAAGTGTGATCCCTGCTAAGGACTGTGTGATCTCAATACCAAGAAAATAGTGAAGTAATCCCAAGTCTGTCATAGCAAATCTATCCTGCAAAGAAGACTTGACACTAGCAATGATGGATGAAGTACTCCCTGTAATGATCAAGTCATCAACATAAAGTACTAGTATCAAGTGTGAGTCATCTTGCCGAAGAATGTAGACATTCGAATCTGAATGACACCTGGTGAATCCTGCTGAGAGAAGGAAGGAATCCATCTTGGCATACCAAGCCCTAGGAGCCTATTTGAGGCCATAGATAGACTTCCTTAACTTGCAAACCATAGTAGTATCCTGTATGAATCCCTGTGGTTTCTCCATATAAATCTCCTCATGAAGATCCCCATGTAAAAATGCACTCTTGACATCGATCTGATGTACACCCCATCCATGAGTTGCAGCAATAGCAAGTGTCAAACGAATGGAGTTCATCTTGGCTATAGGTGCAAAGGTCTCGGTGTAGTCAATACCAGGAACCTGAGAGAAACCTTTTGCAACAAGTCTTGCCTTATACTTATCCACACTTCCATCCACTGCAAACTTGGTTCGATGGATCTACTTACATCGAACCACTTTTCTTCCCTTAGGAAGAGGAACTAAGTCCCAAGTGTTATTTCTCATCAAAGAGCTATACTCTTCCTCCATAGCTTTGTCCCACTCAAGAACCCCTGAAGCTTCCTTGAATGATTGTGGATCGGAAGCAATTACAATATAAGCATGTGGAAATGAGTTGTGTTGTGACCTTGTCCTCCTAGTGTCTGAAGGATTCCCCACAAGTGAACCTGCTCAATCAAGTGTTTGTTGTGCCCAACAAGGTCTAGTGGAGGAAGAAGATGATGTAGGAATGTCCTCAACTATGTTTTGACTCTGCGAAGGTGGAAGCCTACAAATCAGGGTTGAGGGATTTTCATCTTCCAAGTCACTATCATTATCCGAAATGGAGGAAGTAGGAGGAGTTGAAGAATCCAAGCTAGGACAATTTTCTTCAAAGTGAACACTCCTCTCAAAGAATATCTCATGTGTCTCAAGATCCATAAGCTTGTATGCCTTAAGAGTCTCGGGATAACCAACAAATATGCAAGGGTTGCTTTGTGGTTCCAATGCCTTATGTTTTTGTGGAGGTATGCGTGCCCAAGCTGGACAACCAAAGACTCTGAAGTGTTTCACAACTGGTTTTCTTCCACACCAAGCTTCAAAAGGAGTAACTCCATCTAAAGCTTTATGAGGAGTTCTATTTTGTATGTGAGTGGCACAACATATAGCTTCAGGCCAAAAGGCTTGATCAAGAGACTTGGCATGAATCATACAAGTGGCCATCTCCTTAAGGGTCCTATTCTTCCTTTCTGCAACACCATTCTACTGTAGAGTGTAGGCAACTGAATGTTGAAGATCAATACCCTCAAGTGTGCAAAAGTCTATAAGCCTTGAGTTCACATATTCCCTTCCATTGTTTGTTCGAAGAATCTTGATGGCTTTACTTGATTGCTTCTCAACATGAGCCTTGAAGGTGAGAAATTTATCAAACACTTCACTCTTGTGACCAAGAAAGTAGACCCAAGTGTAGCGTGAAAAGTCATCAATGAAGGTGAGTACATAACGAGCCTTGCCAAATGATGGCACTGGAAATGGGCCCATTACATCACTATGAACCAACTCAAGAACAAATGTTGCTCTCCAAGACTTCCCCTTATCAAACTTCTCTTCGGGATGTTTGCCCATTTCACAACCTGAACATACACCCTCTGAATACTTGATTTGAGGTAGACCTTTGACCATTTCCTTGCTACTAAGCTGTTGAAGATATCTATAGTTGAGATGTCCAAATCTTTCATGCCAAAGTTTACTTTGTGAATTTGAGTGTGTCAATAAGGCATGTGAAGGAGTCTTAGGTACAAAATTAGAAAATGAGTAAAGCCTTGTGTCATGATTCGCTTTGCCTATTGCCACCATAGAATCATCCTTAAGATTTTTTACTACAACTGAATCAGGTAGGAATTCAACTTTATTTCCACCTCCATAGTGAGTGATTTGGTAGATTGAAAGGAGGTTTGTGCTAAGGTTTGGAACATAGAGAACATCTTTGAAAGCTCCATTTTCCATTGCAACTTCCCCTTTTCCTTCAACGTCCACTTGAGTATCATCTCCTACATAGATGTGAGGTACCATAGATGGTTTCAAGGAAGAAAATTGTTCCCTTGTGGCACCCATATGATGTGTGGCACCTGAATCAAAGATCCATTCCCCTGAATTAGTTGTACTTGCTACAAATGCTTGCCCTTTACCCTTTGATAAGGAAGGTGATGAATCCTTTCCCTTGTAGGCATTTGGCAAATCAATGTGATGCTTCTTGAGTATGTTTGTCAACTCATCAATTTGTTTCTTGTGGCATTGATGCTCATCATGATTTGGCTTCTTGCAATATGCACAAATTTTCTTTTCCTTCTTAGAACTATCCCCCTTGTTTTTGTTGTTGTTGTTGGGAGAAGACTTTCCTTATTATGAGGAGGAAGATTGTTGAGTGTCTGATTGTGATTTGGCCTTCCACTTCTTTTGCTTCTTGTTGGAACCTTTACCATCTTGATTCCCTTGATTCCCATTATTAGCCACCAATGCCTTAGACTTTGAAGACTTGAGAATCCCCATACTCACCAATTTTGTTTGTTCTAAGACCAACATTTCTGAAAATGACTCAAATGAAGGCTTAGTGAAGGCACTACCCATGGTTAACTTGTGAGTATTGTAACTTGAAACAAAAGCTGCATATTCAGGAGGAAGATGATTCAACAAGTGACTAACCAACTTCGCATCCTTGATGGGATTACCACAATCATCAAGTTGTGCTCTATAGTCATTGACTTTGGTGAGATAATCTTGAATTGTGTCAAAGTTCCTGGGATCTAATTTGAGGAGATCAGTCTCAATTTTGAATCCCATTTCCTCATCCACTTTACCAAACAATTCTTCAAGCTTATCCCATGCTTCTTTAGCATCATTTATGTTTTTGATGTGATACATGACTGCTTGAGACATATTCTCTCTTAAGACTCCTAAAGCTTGATAATTTCTTCGTGACCATTTATCTATTGCAGTAGTATCATCAGCAGCGGGTTTTTTAATTGTACCATCCACATAAGGATTTAAACCTTGAACCATTAACTTGCTCCATACATTATCTTTCCATGTAGCATAGTTATGTGGAGTTAATTTGGAAATAGAACCCATGATGCAGAAATGAAAAGAGCACAAAAAGAAAGACACCAACACACAAGACACCCCCCCAATTCACTCAATCAAAGAACCCCCCCCCCAAAATAATGATTTTGGCACTTTATAACTAGTGTGTGTACAATTGCCACTTGACAAAATTGATCAAAGTGGTCTTCTATTTTTGATGTTTAAAACTGCAAATATGAAGCTATAGCAGACTCAAGAAGATAGGACAGCAGATCGCTTAAGGATCTGATCAATTACAAGTGTTTACAATAGGCCAAAATAGACCACTTTCTGAAAGTACTATGTCTACTTAGAATTTCTCCAAACTAATATCAGATCTGGAAAGTAGACAAAAAATAATGCACTTTCAAAAAAAATTCACCTGAAAATGTGTCCGTATGAGCCCGTACGAAGCCTCTGAAGTTGCAAAAATAGGGATCAGATAGGTACAGTCACCAAAAACTACAATTTCTACAAAATCCGTGATCCAAAACCAGAAACAAATAGCACCACTGAAAAGTTAAAAAAATTCTAGCCAAAATAAAAAAAATTGCACTCAATTTGGAGTCCGTATGACCAAGTTATGGCCTCCCAAAGTCAGACTGCCAAATCCAAGCTGCAAATGGTGAGGGCTGCCAAATTTTTGAAACTTGTTGACATCACTTGTCACATGACCTTAAATTTGACGTTCAAATGACCGTCACGGCAATGCAGAAACACCTAGTTTTGACGGTCAAACAGTTGTCAAAATTAATCTCATGAAATGCTGATGCAAATAGTATCTTAAATTTGACATCTTGGTGACCATCAAAACAAAAGAAAAAGACCCCCGATGAAGGCCAAACGATAGTCAAATTTAAGATAGTGAAAATGTTGAAAGTTTGAAATTTTTTAAAATAAAATACCAGTTTTGCAGTGCTAACACGTGTCATATTTTTATTGGACCATCGGGGCTAGCGTGTTGAGGGTTTGACTGCCACGTGGATCTACATGTTGGTGGCTTGAGTGGAGTGAGAGGTGGCACGGACTGACGGAGAAACTAGTGCGAGAGTTTGTTGTAGAGGTCGAGTGCAGCGGGAGGTGGCTCCGCTGGCTGCGGTCAACGGGGCGGCGATTCGTAGAGAGCGCGGTGGTGCTGCCGTGGAGCCCGCTGGTGTGGCACGATCCGTAGTGAAGATGTTAGTGGGAGCGGAGGCTCGAATGTGCGCGGGAGGCGGCAGATCCGCCGGTGGCAGTTGCCAGCGGTGGTAGATGTGTGCAGGAAGGGCGCGGGAGGTGTTGTGGATGTGTGGGGAGCCACCGCGGAGGGGAGCGCCACTCACAAGAGGCGACAAGCGTTGGTCACCTGGTGGAGAGTGCCTGGTGTGGGATTTTTATCCCACATGCACTGCGCGCAAGGGGTTAATCCCCTTTTTAATTGCAAAGGCCTGCTGAACAAATAAAATGAGATCTGTCTCCCTACTAAGCTTGCCGACTTGACATGTGTGTTTGGCTTGGTGATTGATTTGACTTGTACAATGCGTACACCACACTTGCCAAATATGGCAAAAATTTTGCCACAGAAAATATTTCTAGAAATGGAAAAAAATTTCTAAATCTGAAAATAATATATAATTGCAGATCTGAAATACTAACAAAATTAATTGTAGATCCGTGAGTATTTGACGGAAATGGAAATAATTTCAGATTTGAAAATAAAATTGGAAAATAATTACCCAATTTTGCAGATCGGGCCTTAAAGGTCTTATTTGCAAAAAAAAATTTTGCCTCAAATTTGACTTTTGCCTAATATAGGCAAATTTATAGTCAAAATTTATGGAAACAGCCGCCCGGATGCAATGGTGAGGTCCGATCTTGCTCAAAATGCTCCCACAAAATGCTGATCTCAAATTTGGTGCGTGGCCCTCCAAAAGTTGAAGCAATGAATCACTCTCCAATGGCTATTGAATGAAGACTCCTTTGGCTCTGATACTATGTAAGAATTTGCTTAAGGCAAATAATAGAAACCAAGATCTAGAAGCTCAAGAGAGAGCACAAGAGAGATAAATATGATATGATCAAATGATCAAATAATGAATAATAGATAGATAGATGATTAATTTTACAATGTAGGAGTGCCTATATATATAGGCAGTGCAATAAGACTACATGATAAGGAGATGATAAGATATCACCCACACAAGGTGGAATCACATGTCCACCAAAGGTGGATCATCCTCCAATATGCAATAAAGTATGTGCATTGGATTAGGATCATAATGTGATAAGAGCACTAAAGGTGGATCTCACAAACAAAGAGGTATGTGATGACACCTAAAGTGGAGATTCTCCTAACCATGTGCTAAAATGAAATGCAAACTCCTAAGTGTCTCAAAAACAAACTACTATGCAATGCATTATCCTAAGTAAACTTAAGTAAAGTGTAATTAGTAAATACTTAATTACACCAACAGTATGTTTTGGGAGATGTGATGGTGGGTTTGGAAGGAGGCTTGAATTTAGCTGTAGTTGTACCAACATTTTTGGAGGAAGTGCCTTCTTCTGATGTGTGACCAATGCCACATAACTTTGGATGTTTCTTGTCCTGAATGGGCTCTAAATTTCCTTGTTCATGAGCGCCTAGGCCTTTGCCTTGATAATTCCATTTCTTGAGCATTTTATCCAAACAAGGATATTTCTGACTTGGGGTTACTTTTGCTTCAAGTGGGCTACCTCTGACAAATGTAAGTGGACCGAGAGGATAGAGTGTTGGGAGCTGGATAGTTTGGATTAGAAAATCCTCAAGAGGAGAGGATGGGATGATGGGATCTTGACTAGGATTGGGAGATAGTAATGGATCTTCAGATGGAGAAACTAGGATGATAGGATCTTGGATTGGAGGAATTGGGATTGTAGGATTTTGGATTGGGGGTGATGGAAGCAATAGAAAATGTGATGGGTGAAGTGAATGGATTGGATCTTGATTTTCTTCTGCGAGTATTTCAACATGCTTTTGGACAAGATCTTGACATGGTAGGACTTGTGTGGATAGAGTGATGGGGGATGTATGGATGGACTCATCAAAGGGGTGGATGGAAGGATGGGAGATTCTGTAGCCGTGATGTCTGGAAGAAGGAAGAACTCTTTAGATGGTATGGATGAAAGGATGGAAGATTCTACAGCTGTGATGGTAGGAAGAAGGGTGAATTTTTCAGATGGTATGGATGAAAGGATGGAAGATTCTACAGCTGTGAAGGTAGGAAGAAGGGTGAACTTATGGGGCTCACTGGATGTGCTTTGGATAATGCTAGGAGGAGGTGATGTTAGTGGGGATTGGATGGACACTTCAGATGGAAGGGACTCAATGATGCTAGGAGATGGAAGAGGATCAATGTATGAAAGATAGATGATAGATGGGAGCAATGGATGGGCCTCATTAGTGATGGCTTCACATGAAGGTTTGAGATGGTTTGGCTCTTCAACTTTAGGAGTGGGATTTGTTGTTGGCTTCCTTGTGAAACTCCTTGGAGACTTTCGGATTGGAGGAGGTGACGGATTAGAATGTGTAGAAGATGGGGAGCTTGGATGGTCCTCAAATGAAGGTGGGGTGGAAGATTTTGAACTTGCTTGAGGGGATGATGGTGTTGAAGAGGTAGAGGTGATGGATCAAGGTATGGGATATGAAGCGGTTTGAAGGATGTACTTTTCTTGTGGGAGGGGATTTTTGGAAATGTGGTTTGGAATAGAAGATGGTGGATTGAGATAGGATGGAGGATTGGGGAAAAGGATTGGAAGACTTGGTTTTTGGTTTTGAAAGGGTTTTGGAGGATAAGTGGATGGAGGTTTTAGATAAGGGAAGTAGCGTGAAGTGTTTCGAGGGAATGGTGGTGATTAGGATATGACCATAGCAGGAGATGGAGGTATGAAGGATGCATATGGAGGATGTGTAGGTTTAAGATAGGGATAAGGTGTGGATGGATAAGATAATGGATTTTCCTTGCCAAGGACATGAAAGGGAGTGCTAGTGGATAAGCGTGAAGGCATGATAGGATATTTTGGAGGAATGATTGGATGCTGGGGGATGTTTGGAGCAAACTTGCTAAGATTTTCAAAATATGCATCGTGATCTACAAGGCTTTCATCATCTTTGGGATAGGATGGATTGAGGGGAGAGACATAATAACCAAACTCATCATAATAGTTTTGAGACATGGTGACTTGTGGATGAGTTGGATAGGAATGAAGGATGAAGATGGATTGGAAGACTAAGACTCAGATTGGGATGACTGACAAAATCAGACTTAGGTTCAGATTTGGCTCAAGTTTGGAAGAAAACTAACTTTAGAGGAAGATAGACAAGGGGATGGGGGATGACCAAAATGACTTTGCTAACCTAGGATAGGAGGAAAGGATGACAAGACTAGATTGAATATGACTGGAAGAGCATGATTTGAGTTTCTGAAAGCTTTTGGACATTTTTTAGATTTTGGAAGGATTTGGACTGACATGGCTTTTCTGAGTATCTTGAACCAAGTTGTAGATCCGTTTGATGTTTTTCCAATGGCAAAGGATAGATTTCAACAAAGATTTTTAGATAAGCAATCTCCTCAAGGGACAAAGAAACCTTGTGAGATACAAACAAGATAACTGACTCTGATAAAGCTTTGAAAAGGTGTACGTTTCAACAAGTGTTTTCACGAAGTATTTGACTGTCAAGCACTTCAAGCAGATCTACCTAAGGAAGGTGAGTATCAAAATCGCTTGCCCACAGCTTGGTACCCCCCAGAAGGGAATACAAATGGTGATTAATCTTGAGGTGATCCGGTAAACCCCTTGGATTGGTCCTTGCATAAGGATTTTGATACTTTCAGATGCAGATAGGGTAGCCTCTATTTTATCAGGTTTTTTTTTTTAATAGTTCCGTGGAGTCTCCATACCCAGTTATGATGACCGCCTGTGACTCACTTAAGAGCCTAGCCAACAATGCTGGGGGAGGAACATTTACCTTTCCCCAGACATTTGCATTTGGCACAAGACACCCATGGATTAGGAGATATAAGTGAGTACTTTTTGCCTTCACTTTATTTATATACCAGCCGGGGGGGAATACCGGTTTGAGGTCATTCTCCGAGGAGGAAGCACTTTTCTCCCTGGACAGGCCTCACTAAAAGTAGAACAAGTGAACTTGTCCGAGTCCAAATGTTCTACGTTGCTTACTTTAGCAAGGTTATACAAAAAATGTAAAGCTCCTAGATGCACATCAAGAAAGTTGTTCTTTTTCCCAAATTGATTAAGTGATGATTGAATTTGAATTTGAAGACACAAGTGCTTAAGGTTTGATTTGTTCTTTCTCCAAAAGGTAAAAAATTTGAGTGCTTGCAAGTTCTTTCCTTTTGGGCATTCAAGATTGAGATTTGTGAGTTGATTTAAGAACTTTGAAAAGAGCTTTGTTTTATCCTTAGCTCATTCAAGATTTGGTTTGAACTGAAATTCAAAGAAGAAGGAATAGGGATGCTTGTTCTTTCCAATTTAGATCATTCAAGATTGTGTTTGATTTTCAAAATGATAATGACTCTTAGGACTTAAGTTTATTTTTCCTTAATTTCATTCAAGATTTGTTTTGACCTTTGTTTGCAATAAGAAAAATGAACCCAGTCCCAAGCAAATTAAGACAGAAAAAACAAAAAGCGACACGGTCCAGCTAATACGCAACACTGGAAAGTGTAGAGGCGACACCAAAAATTCTCATGCGACACTCAAATATTAACAAGTGACAGATAACTATGCAAAAGCGATGGAGAAATTTTCTAGGTGACAAAGAAATGACTACAGGCGACAGAGAAAGATTTAAAGGCGACACACAAATATTCTGAGCGATGATGGAATGTTTACAAGCGAGACTTCCGTACCCAAAGGCATGAAAGCTTATGTCTCAAGCGTGATTTCTTAAGTTGCAGGCATGATTTAATTACTTGTAGGTGACAGAAGAAGAATTTTGGGACAAAATAGAAGTTATCAATGGTGGAAATCTATCAGAAAACAGGCGTGAATACAGAGCTTGTAGGCGTCATTTCATTGCTTGAAGACATGATTTACTTGCTTGAAGGCGTGACTGTATTGTGTGTAGGTGACATTTCTTTGCTTGAAGGCAACATTTCTTTTCTTAAAGGCTACATTTAATTGCTGTAGGCGACATTTAATTGCTTGAAGGTGACATTTCATTTGTTTCCTGCAAATACAAGAATATGAAGTATGATCTAATCAAAGTGATTGTGGTTTTGGTCCCACCGGGCATGCCAGAATGTGGACAAGGCTTTCGAGGATACCTATTTTGAAAGCTTCAAGCCAAAAAAAGATTAGATTTTAACCTAACATGAAAACAATCCAAAATAAGGAAAACTCTAAGCTAGCCACCTCAGATTGAGCCTAAACAGGTGCACCCAAGCACTGTTTGATTTGCTCTTGCTTAAGGGGATGTGGGTGTGCTCTCTAAGCACTTGGAGCATATTCTAATGCATACTAAGATGGATTGAGATCCATGAAAACCCCAAAATGGGACAAAAATAGGTATAGAACACCTGATTTGCCCCTAAGGCCTCAAGAATCAAAATGATGCTGAAATGAAGATTAAGCTACATGATGTTTATGCTAAGATTTATTTTAAACCAAATAGAGATGTGATGATGATGATATGCTATGCAAAACAATGAAGTAAACTAAGTTAATCCATTATTGCTAAGCTATGATGTGCTAAAATGCTTGAAAGTAAGTTAGATTAAGATGATTATGCTAAGTCTAGAGCTCAATGGACATGATAACAATACATGAGAATAAAATTAAGCTAATGAATTGCTCTTGGAAGAGGGAGCATTTATAGGATTTGGAAAGGAGGAATGAATGACCAAGATTAAAATCCTTAAGAGAGGCCAAGATTCATTCAAAGGGGAGCACATGGATTGTGCTAGTTCAGGGCCACCTCCTTGTGACAAGTGTCACAAGGGCATTGGGTTGAAAGATGGGAGGAATGTGCACAATTTGGAAAATGTACCTAAAGTCAAAGGGTGTAAGAAAGGGGTGAGAGGCTTCTTAAATGCATGATAAATGCATGTAAGAGGGATAAGGAGGCCTTAAATGCACTTAATGCATGTAAGAGAAGTCTCTAGAAGTTTGTTGACTTTGGGTTAAGCTTAGGAGTTGGCTAACCTTAGTTAGGGAATGTGATAGGATTAGGGGAGGGATTAGGATTAGGATTAGGGTTAGGACTTTCTAGAAGAGTCTAGAATTTCCTTAGGATAAACATGGATTTTAAAAAATAAATAAAAATTTATTTATTTCCATGGTTTAGGTTTTGAGAATATTTATTAAAATGAATTTAACAAATATGAGGATTAAATATTTAATCTTAATTAAATATTTTGAGTTGGGATTAGGATTAGGAAATGATGGGATTAGCCTTTAATCGAAATTAAAGAAGGATTAGAAGATTTTGGAAGAGGTTAGTGGTCTTAAGGAAATTGACAAAGTATTGGGAAAAAATATATAAATTATTTATTTTAGGATTTTTGGTCAATTTATTAATTAAATAATTAATAAATAGGGAGATAATGTTTAAATAAGATTTAAACATTTTTGGGAGGGATTCCTTAATTAAATAATTTTAATTAAGATAAAGGGATTTAATGACATAAAAATAAATTAATTAATTAAATAATTAATTAATTAATAAATGATGATGTCATCAGGAATTTTTCAGAAAATAAAAATACTTTATTTTCTAAAAGATTTTTAGGTGTCTACAATATTAAAAATATATGTTTTTATTTTTGTCATACTTTTTATACTTTTTAATAATACATAAAAATATATTTTATAAGAAAAATTAAATGATATAGTTTAATAATAAAAAAATACATTGTAAGCATTGCAGTTTAAAGAAGGCACTTTCACATGATTGAGAAACTTTTTTCTAGTGTACAGTTCAATGTTCTTTGGACTAATTTTCTCTATGTGAGACATTACATTTCAACTATAGTGTTTTCACATAAAATAGCCTATCGGCTAATTAGATAGTATCATGTTTCAAATTTTGAAATTGGTATTAAAGTTGATCTTAGTATGAATGTATCTTGGGAGATTTGTTAGAATTTAAATACATTTCTTGATAGAGTTTGAAAGTTTCTGTCATGTAAGGGTAAGTGACTCAATGGTATAAATTTAAACATAGTTATTGAAATAGTTAATATAATTTTGTGTGCACTTCCTTTAAATATGATAATCATGAATAACTCTAGAAATTAACATACTATTTTTTATATCAATGATAGTTTAAATACCAACACAAAATAGCAAGGTTTAGATTGACATACGATTAGGTCTCAAAATATATAAACTACAAATTGGTACTAGACAAAAAAATAAAAACTACTATTAATATACAAGTATTGTACCTATACAAAATGCAACTCTTTCTACATCATTAGACAAGTACTTACAAATTTGTACAAATTATACATAATTTGATGTATGTTGCTAAATCACCATACAAAAAGACAACTCATAAATTGTATACAATCTTAAGCAAGTCACTATACTATAGGCATGTTGCACTTTCAGTAGTTTTAGCTATCATTAAAGGTCTCCTAGTCCCACCACCCAATAGGAGGTGACACAATTGAGACCTAACATTGGATCTTACAATGTCAATTCCAAAATCATCACTATTGAAATGGATCATTTCTTTGTGTGCTTCCTTGTTGCCTCCTTGGTTCACAAATGCTTTCTCATTATAACTATTCTAGAACTCCATGAACCCTTTGTAGGAGGGTGTGCTCTCAAATTAATTGTATGGTCAAGTGTTGCAATACCTTACCTCTTATTTGTTCACTATCACTACTACATTACTAAACAACTTCAAAAATTTGAGCATTGAGATTGATATTGTAATTGTACCCTGCGTGACAACATTGAGAATTGTGAATCTTTTTATTGAATTGGTAAGTGACCTCTCTACCACCTTGCCCCTTTAATTTTATCCTCATTTCTTGCCTTCCAAATGAACCATAAGATCTTAGATGAAAAGGAAAGCCAAAATATATTATTGTATGTGATGAAAACCTACTTGTAAGGAGCAAGCTCAAACATGCAAACGGTAGGGATAAACAAGATATTCAATATTAAGCTAACATTAATATAAGCTTGCAAAACCAAAACAAAGGCTTCCACCACAACCTCTGATGAGCATGAAGCAAGTGCACCCAAGACTTGCTTGATTTAAGCTCTTAGAGATGGTTGTGGGTGTGCTCTCCCAACACAATATATAAATCCCAATGTAATACCTCTCCCATAGTTTGCTTTTTAGTTTAATTAGGTAGACTTTTTTTGCCACTTTTCATGTGTGTATTAGATCCTTAGATTTGATGCTATTTATGTTTATGGTTTACTAACCCCATACTTGCATGTGTATGGTTGGCGTGTATGTTTTATATTTTTATTTGATGTGCTTGATATGGTTGAGGGACAGAGTCGTAGTTACTTGCTTGTAAGATCCACGTGGTCAATCGATCCTCGCCATTATCTATTATATATTTATACATGTATGTACATGCTCATCTTTTATGCAGGATTTCAGGTATCGGGCATCGACTTCCCTGAATTGTCAGGATGAGCGTGCCCTATCGCGATATCTCAATGGTAAGAAAGGGAAGATAACATATAGGTCCAATCCCAACCTAAGTTATTAATTATCCTAAAATAGTGGACAAATATCTGATTTTCTACCTATCTAAATTCATCAAAGTGACATAAATTCGTGAGCCCTTCCTTAAAGGCTTGATTATTGCATTTTGGTTTAGTCAATTTTGCTTCATGCTTAAATGTCATGTGGTTTTAGTGTTAAAATGAATTGAAGAATTAATTAAGATTAATTAAATGAGATTAAATAATTACACCTTATGATACATTAAAATATTAATATATCAGATTAATTAATTAATGAAAATTAATTAATTACCTATGTTTAATAAATACTTTAATTGCAAAATCAAAATTAATTAATTGAGAAATTTAATAATTATTAAATTAAAATTAAATGTGCAATTTGAGTTAAGTGGTTATTAGTTGAGTTGCATATTTTAAATTAAATTAAATTAAATAATGCAACTTAAAAAGTACTTTATTATAAAAGTAGAACTTAACCTTTTAAAATCAAGTTGAGTTAAAGTGACTTAAAGTTGAAGAAAATTAAATAAATAATTCTTTTAATAAATTAAAGTTGATAAAAAATAATGTTGAAGTTGAGTTCTTATTTTTAAGATTTTGAGTTAAGTAATTTTTTTATTATTTTTAAACTTGAGATCGTCTTATTTTCGGAGTTGCATTATTTCAACTTTGGTATCTGGGTTTTCTATATAAAAGAGCTAGGAGACCATTTAGAAAAAAAAATCAATTAGGTTTTCAATAATTCTCTCTTGAAACATTTTTGGAGGATTAAAGTTTTGGTGTTTTTGAAAACTTTGGGTTTTCAAGATTTGGAATTGATTTTCAATTCAACTTTGTGTATTAAGGTAGACTTTTAAAATCCTTAAAAGTTGTCCATTAAATCATTGTATTCTTCATGTTTGATTAGATCTTGTGTGTAAATGATGAGTGGTTGTTGAAAATATGTGCTTCTTGGATAATCTAGAATGTTAGGGAATCTTTTGGAAGGAAAATTTGATTAAGATTTTCTTTAAAAGTTTTGCTTTGATTTATTTTCAATTATGACATTCCATGGTTTTGAGGGTTTCGAAAGAGTTCATTTTTAAAGAAAATACATGCTTTTGAAATAGAAATATAGAGTTGCATGTTTTTTAAAAGAAATATATTCAGTTGCATGTTATTTAGGAAAGATATATTCAGTTGTATATTATTTATGGAAGATATATTCAATTGCATGTTATTTAGGAAAGATATATTCAATTGCATGTTATTTAAAGAAGATATATTCAGTTGCATGTTATTTAATGAAGATATATTTAATTGCATGTTATTTGTAAAAGATATATTCAGTTGTATGTTATTTAATAAAGATATATTCAGTTGCATGTTATTTAGGAAAGATATATTTAGTTGCATGATATTTAGAAAAAATATTTTCAGTTGCATGTTATTTAATGAAGATATATTCAGTGGTATGTTATTTATGAAAGATATATTCAGTTGTATGTTATTTAATGAAGATATATTCAATTGCATGTTATTTAGAAAAGATATTTTCAGTAGCATATTATTTAAAGAAGATATATTCAGTTGCATGGTATTTAGAAAATATATATTTAGTTGAAAGTTATTTAGGGAAGATATATTCAGTTGCATGTTCCTTAAGGAAGATATATTCAATTGCATGTTATTTAAGGAAGTTATATTTAGTTGCATGTTATTTAGGAAAGATATATTCAGTTGCATGTTATTTAAAGAAGATATATTTAGTTGTTTGTTATTTAAGGAAGATATATTTAGTTGCATGTCATTTAAAAATGATATATTCATTTGCATGTTATTTAATGAAAATATATTTAGTTACATGTTATTTAAGGAAGATATATTCAATTGCATGTTATTTAGGAAAGATATATTCAGTTGTATGTTATTTAAATAAAATATATTCAGTTGCATGTTATTTAAGGAAGATATAGTCAGTTGCATGTTACTTATGAATGATATATTCAGTTGCATTTATTTAAAAAAGATGTATTAAGTTGAATGTTATTTAAGGAAGATATATTCAATTGCATGTTATTAAGAAAGATATATTCAGTTATATGTTATTTAGGAAAGATATATTCACTTGCATGTTATTTGAGAAAAATATATTTATTTGCATGTAGTGGTTTTCTATTTTTAGAAATAAATAAATAAATAGAATCCATACACGAGAATTCTTTTAGAAATATTTAAAATAATAATAATATAATTAAATATTATTTGATAAAAATAATAATAATAATAGTACTAATAATAATATATAATAAAATATTATTTGATGAGAGTTTAATATTGATGTATTTATTATTAGAGTTTTTGATTGTTGTATTTGATTATCGATATGGGTTGTTGGAAACTGCAATTGAAGCAATTATTGTATTGTCATTGATGTCAAATCTTAACTGGTAAGATTGTTGCTATTTAAGAAAGTACTATATCTATTTGATTGATGAGAAGGTTGTGGGCAAGGTTGGTAACAATAGCACCTAAGGAAAGGTTGAGTTATCTTGATACTTCAATGGGTACTTGATTATGTGGCACAATGATGAGACAATGTATTGTTTATCTAAGTAAGAAGGAAGACTAAACAAGTAGGCTTAATCGAGCGAAAGTGAAAAAATCTAGTTTAAGCCGAGTGATGTTAGTGTCAACCGAGATAGTATATGCCGAGTAAATTCAGTGTTGACCGAACATCAGTTAATTGTCTAGAAAGACAATATTAGCCAAAGAAATAGTTTTAGTGATGACCGGGCTATCCAAAGAAGATTGAGGAGTTGCACATAGTATTGACCGAGCATCAACAATTTACATTTGATGAAGAATTCAGATTCCCAGCCGACATAGTTGAATTCTTAGTTTATGTAAATCATGTTGACTTTATTTATTGATTGTATGGAAGCATTTAATGCACTGAAAAACATTTTATTATAAATCTATAAAGAGATTTGAGATGATTCTAGAAGGATGGATGAAGAACATAAAGTTGGAAAGATTCGATGAATTTGACCTAACCCTAAGATCTACAGAGGAGATTAAGCGGCAAAAGTAAGATCGACCTAAGAGAGGTAGTATTAAGGAAACCTAAGCATGAGGTTGAGATATGCAGAGGATGCTGGAGTTGTTGTGGATGTTATTGACTGTATAAGCAGAAAAGGCTGAAGGAGAAGGTGTTGTGATTGCTTGAAGAGATTTTCGAGCATATCAGTGATGGAGATGAAAATAGATCACAGTCAGTAAGCTAGCATGTGTATGGAATTGGATTTGATATTTGCAAAGTGAGTTGTATGTTTTCAGATCAATATTGTTGTTACTTTCTAATTATTGTATCAGTCAAAATCCTTTTAACAGAGGTTGACCTAATAGTCATTTTTATAAATCCTTTGAACAAGGTTGCATTCTAATGGAATGTATGTAAGTCCTATAACAAGGCTCTCTTCTAACGAAGTGATTGAAATCTTTTAACCGGGTCGCACCTAGCAGTGTGTTTTGTAACCTTTAACAGGGTTGGCTTTTCACAGAGCTCACTTTAGAAGAGTGAAAATATCAGTAACATGTTACAAAGTGGTTTTTCCAAAATTGGGTTTCCACTATAAATCTTGCTGTTAATATTTATGTGAATGTTTTGGTTTGAACATTTTTGTGTTTTACAAGTTACATACTATTGGATAGTGGACTGCACTGTTATATGTTTATGTTATGTATTCAGTAATGACTGAGTAGTTGTTGGTTGTTAGATCTGATTTGTTGAAGAGTTTAAAAGTTTGTTTTATACATCTAGACCCGAGAACAACTAATTCACCCCCCCTCTCTATTGTTCTAAATCATATTAACATGGGTAGCATTAAGTTAGCTTTTAGAAATTAGTACTAGAGGCTTGAGGTTATACCTTTTTAGTGTGACATAAATAATTACAATATTTGTAATGTGATAATGGTTTCAATATTTTTACCCAACCCTTGTTCATTTTAAGCTTATTAGTTTGTAAACTCTTTGAGAGAGTATGTTTTTATGATTTTATGGTTTGAGGGCCATTGTGTAATTGTGGGATTATGGTTTGAGGACCAATGTGAGTTCTAGTTATCTTTTATTGAATTAAAATTGATTATCATGCTTTATATGATTTGTGAGATATATTTATGACTCATGAGACTAGGGGAGGTTAAATAGGTGCATCTTAGGGAGTGGTTTATAATAGGGGCTCGGGACCCAAAGTGGTCAGTACCAGGGTAACTTATCATAAGTTGTGTAATAAGTGATAACTTAATAACTTTGTTAAACAAATATTAATAAAATTTAATTGTATGCCTCATCCATGTCTTAAGTGCTTGTATAGGATAAAGATGACAATGAGATTATACCTAAAGAGTAGCTATGATTAGAATTTCTCATCTTCATGAGAGGGTATTCTGGTTTTGCATGGGTTGTGTTGAGGGTCTAGGGTCTAGAGTGACCAGTCTAGGGTAACTCAACCTGATAAATACTTGAGGGTCTAGGGTCTAGAGAGACCAGTCTAGGGTAACTTGAGTATTTGTCCATGTGATGACACTCTTATAGTATGTAGCCTAAGTCTCCTCCATAGTTTCTACATTTTCCTCTAGTGGCATATCTTTGGTATTTAGTATTTGGTGTTTTGGTACTTGTTGGCATTTTGATATTTACTATCGTTTCTTTATCATTAATTGGTGGTACCTTTTGAGATAGAGAACCTTCAAGATCCATTGCTTAGTTATTTTGGTGTGTTGGATTTTGTGATTGTTATCCAAGTGGGGTCTGTTGTTATCTCCTCAGCACGGTGGGAGTGGACCTTTGGTTCCACATGGTCAGGTGGTAGTGATTCTATTATCAATAAGATTCTGGTATTCGTGATAGTGCTGGATTATGCTTGTATCAGTTAGCTTCTTCTTATTCTTCGTTGGCGGCTTATTCATATCTATCTTATGGTGTTATATTTTTACCCTATATTAGTATTTCAAATGTGATTCTTTTAGGATATTTTACTATAATTTGTACTTGGTTATTGTTACATACCTTGTGAATTGTGCAGTGGATGTTGTTTCATTATGTGTACCTTGATGTATCAATTATATGTATGTGTTCATTTATATGAGGTTGTACTTGTTATTCATTTGTATTATATGGAGATTGTATATTATTTGTTGTATTTAGTAGATTAATTAACTTACACAGTTATACGTCATGGAACCCTTTGGATTTTTAATCTATAAATGAGTTACATTTGTAAGTATGTATTGTCTTATGTTATATTGTTTATGCTTTATTATTTGTAAACTTTTGAGAAAAAAATTATTATGTAAACATAGCAACATGTTTTAGGTTAAATTCTTTTGGGTTCCCTGGCGAGGCAATACACCCACTTTGATTACAAAGAAATGATGAATGCAAGATAGTAAATGTAAACTACATGAATATGATATTGAATGAACTCAAGAACTAGTTATAAAGAACTAGCCTCAAGCATTCAATGTGAGAATAAGAAGTAGAAATGGACTAAATGCAAGCTATCTACCATGAATGCAAGCAACTACCACACAAGTTAGATAAAAATCACTAAATGCAATGAAATAACTACAAACAATAAACTAGCATGATAACTCTAAATGCAAAATGATGGATGAATTACTCTTGGCAAAGCTCCTATTTATAAAATTTTGGAGAGTTGGGGTGAGGTAGATCACATGTGGCATCCACATAGGTGCCACATGAGGGACACATAAGCCATGTAAGAGTCCAAGTTTGCTCACACATGTGTGAGAAACTTGAGATGTGATGGGTCAATGTGTACTTGAAGTACACATGTAAGAGATGTGTCATAGGTTTTGTTTAATGAAACATTTTTGGTAAGTCTAATAAAATGTCATCAAGGTTGTAAGAAACCTTGTTTTACACATTTTTGGAATTCTTTTGAAAAGTCAATTTTTAGAAATTTGTTCACACATGTGTGAGAAAATAATTAGGACTAATAGGTGTAGGAATCTAAAAATTAGCTTAATTAACCTTAGTTGATTAGCAAGTAGGTCTATTTATTGAGAGTGATGTGAGTAGGGTGGGACATAAGTCTAGATTTAGGATTAATCTAATTAAAAATTAGACCAATCATGGTTTAGGAGAATAATAGAATGTGAGGGGAATTAAATAAATTAAAATTTATTTAAAAGGGGATTAAATGGGGAAAGGTATTAAATAAAATTTAATACACTTAAAGGGAGGTATTTAAATTAAATTTTAATACTATAGAAATAATAAACCAAATTTAACTAAATAGGTAGAAGAATATAATAAAAATAATTAAATAATTATAATGGTAAGGGACAATTTTAAGCATCTACATTTTGTTGTTCTTTGATGTGGCATCAAGAATGGTGTCATGTCAAAGAAAAGAAAAATAAGATTCCCTAGAGAGAACAAAAGGTCCTAAAATTAGGAGTGTGAAGAAGTGCCCCCACAAGAAAAGAATACAAAAGAATTTTTTTTTGGTAATTTTTTCAAAAAGAGGTAGAAGAGAAGAGAAAATGAATAATTGCATGACTTAGGAGAGAATCAGGAAAAAATAGGGGGGGGGGGGGGAACGGGGTCCGAGAAGAAAAATAGGGCCCAAGGGGCCTATAAAGAGTCCACGAGGGCCCTGGAAGAAGTCATTTTCACCCTCAATAAGAAAAAAGATGAAGTGAAGAGAGAGTAAGATGGCTAACCTACAAGATCACATGCAGCTTGGAGAGCGCATTCGGACACACCAGCGGGCCACGGACGCAAGACCACCATTGAGTACCCCAAACAATCTTTGTGAATTTCATTCAATGCATTTGTTGCATTAGATAGGGGCATTTAATAGCTTGAAAGGGGCATCGAGACCGAGACAATGATTAGTTGATCATCATCTTCTCAGATGAGGATCAACCGATCATCGTCTGCTCAGATGACAATCAACTGATCATCGTCTACGAAGATGACGATCTACCAATTGTCATCTACGGGGATGATTAGGAAGGGGCACAAATGATGATTGACCAGGGGTATTTAATAGCTCAAAAGGGGCATCAAAGCGGAGATGACCATTGGTTGATCATCATCTTCTCATATGACAATCGATTGATCATCATCTACGAAGATGACGATCACCAATCATCGTTTGTGTGGATGATTGGGAAGGGGCGCAGATGATAATTTAACTACCATCTGTGAGGACATAGTCAAATGGGTTAGTTGGGGTAGATGTAGAGGGACCAATCCTAAATTGGCTTTTACATGAGTGAATTAACATTTCTATTGATTAACCCAAAAAATATAGTATAGGACACTGTAATACCTAAAATGCAATGTTAAGGAATATGAAGCAAGCTAAACATTCAACAAAACAAAGAAAGTAAACACCTATGATAAGACCCATAAAATGAAGACAAAACCAAACAAGGAAATGCAAACCTCAAAACCCCAAAGTCTCCAAATGTGGAAGATTTGTCCAAATGGATTAGATGTGTGCTCATGAACTATGCTTCAAGCTTCAAAGTGTAGGAGGATTTTGGCATAATAAGGATGTTTTTGGATGATTTTGGCTCTCAAATGGGCATAATAACTTTTCTCAAAGGGTGGATGAAAATGAAGGAGGAAGAGGCTTGATTTAAAAGAAATTGGGAGGTGAATGGATGGTCAAGATGCAAACTTGAGGAAGGGTGGAGATGCATCCAAGAGAGAGCACATGGATTGTGCTTTATCAAATGCATAGCATTGTGACAAGTATCACAATGAGGGAGGATGAGAGGAGAGGCGAAACCCTTGAGGAATGTGACCACTTTGGAAGGTGTGAGAGGGGATAAGCATGTAAGAGATGTGTAAGAGACTTTATGATTTGGCATTGGAGGATGTGGTGATGTGACATGAGAGTTGAATTGAGATGGTTTAACATTTCTTAATCCTTGGATTATGATTGTGCACATGTTTAAGGGGTGATTAGCTTTGGATTAGAGGGTAAGTGAAGGATTAGGGGGATGTGATGGGAGGAGAGAGAATGAGTGGAGGGTTAGATTAGCTAAGAATGAGTTATTAGCTAATGGAGGAGGATTAGGATTTTTAGAATTAAATATTTTATTTACTTCCAAGTGGGAGGAAAAAAGGGTTTATGAATTAATTTAAATAGATAAGTGTATCCATTTAAATTAATAGAAGAATAGGGATTTAATTAATTATCAGACTATGGGTTTGTCATTTAGATAATTAATTGGACTATAGTTAATTAATTAAATTAATTAACTAGGGGATGATATAGATTAATTAAATAATAATATTTAATTAATAAAATGTCCTAGGAGAAGACTAAATAAAATTACTAAATAATGTAATCAAATTTAGGTGTCTACAGACACCAGGGAAGAAAAATAGAGGATAGGGAAGTTTAGAGAATGCCCAGACTACTTATCAAGGACTGACAAGCATTAATTGGATGAATGCAAGAGGTGGAGTTGGTGTTTCAATTGAGGGAGAGATGGCCAGATACTATGAGCCTAGTAGAGCAGTTGACACTGGTGGACTAAGGACATGTCACACTATGTGGCATGGAGCACATTCACATGTGGCCATGTTTGAGAGTGCATAATGCACTCATGACCATATTGATAGAGAGGTGGTATAGTCTGACCTCAAGCTTTTATCTACCTATGGGAGAGATTACCATTACACTCCTTGCCATTTGGTGGATATACCGAATTCCCATCTGGGGGCTGATCTTGGAATACATCCCTATACAAAGGTAGCATTCATGCAGTCATATGATCATTTATCAACCATGAGACAATGGTTTCCCTTGAGACCGACGATGGTGGCATGACCACAGTTGAGGCGGGTCGCGCTATACTTGCCAGGGTTAGTTGGAGGTAGGTTGATGCCATATCTGGTAGGACATGGATTCCCTCTAGGGTGGTCATGAGTGCTAAATGAGATGTTGGAGGATGAGAGAGAGGTACTACTAGGGGTTGTAGACACCGAAAACTGGGCAAGTGTCTTAGAATCATTCAAATTTGCAAAATCTTAGCCAAATACTCTAATTTTCATCAAAATGGATCAAATCAATTTTAAATGGATATTTATTAATCAAAATTGGACAAAATCATTTAATTCAAAGGAACAATCGAATCATGACATCAAATAATTAAATACAAGCTTAAAGGGATCAATCACACTATATAATTGATTTTAATCAATTAGTTGTATAGTTTTAAATCAAAAATTAAATTGAACCTATTCCCTTACATGGCTAATTTAATTAATTGATGAAATTTAATTAATCCTAATATCTTTCAACAAAATTTGAGCAACCAATAATAATTGAGAACACAATGCACATGGATCACTCCAAATTGCTGAATCTCAATCACACATTTTCAACTTTGAATCTCAACCACTCAAATTTGCCTTTTTGTCCAAACATTTGAGACAATCATTTAAATTGTCCCCCATTTAAAAACATTTCAAAGTTTTTGACTCAACCAAGGCTAAATCATGATCAAGTAACTCTATCCCCTACCCTTGGGATTTTACTATAAATAGAAGTCATTTTGAGAGCATAATATATCTTAAAAAATTTGAATACAAAGCATCATTACTATAGGAAATTTGAGAGCAATTGAGCAATTTGAGAGCATTATCATGAGCATTTGAGTTTATCTTTGTATCAAAAGTGAGAATTGAGAGCTAGATTAGGCATTGTATCATCATTTTCTCATTCTAGATTTGTCACTAGTGGAGAATAAGGCTGAGAGATCTACTTACCAAGTTTAGATAGAGAACCATGATATGATATGGATGTTAATTTCAATTATTTAGTTTAAATTTCCATTGTATTTGCATAGAATTGTTGTTAAATCATCCTAATTTCATGAAGGTGTAAACACTCACACACAAATTGCACCCACTGTGGGGCCTTTAGCCTCATTTTTATCATTTTTATCAAGTTTTGTGTGTTTTTGGCTTCACTTTTATGTAAATTTTGCAAAAAATAGGAGAAAAGCCGCTTATGAAGGATTTGACAATGCCTGTGAGCATTCTAATGACACTTACAAGGAGTTAACTGATGCCTGCGAGATTCCTTCTATTCTATCTTTTCTTCTCTCTGACGCCTGCAAGATAAAGTATTATGCCTGAGAGTGTAAAGTGACACCTAGTATCTGAGAAATGACGCCTATTAGCTATTCTTTGCCACCTATGATGCCTTATTTTATGCAATTTATAGTTATTTATGACGCTTTGCAGCTTACTTTTCACGCTTACTAATTTTAAAGAGTCACTTGAGTCACTGCAAAGTGACGCCTGCGAACTTTAAAATAACACCTATTAACTCTTAATTGCCGCCTATTAACTATACTTTGCCACTTTTGATGCTTCATCTTATGCAATTTACAGTCAGTTGTAACGCTTAGCAGCTTAAGTTTCACACTTACTAATTTTAAAGAGTCGCTTGAGTCACTCCAAAGTGACACCTGTGAGCTTTAAAATAACACCTGCTAGTTTTGAAATGACACTTATTAGCTGATAAATGTCGCTTAGAATTTTTTGTTTAATTTTGCTATTAGACTATTAAATTTTGTTTTCTTACTCTCTATCTATGTTTTTCCTACAGATGAGCAAACATAGAAAAGTACGGAAACTAGAAAGCAGAGTTACACAAGAGAGCAAAGAGGTAAGAATTCAAAAAAAATGTCAAAAAGAAATTCATACTGCTACAATCTTAGATAATTTGGAATTTGAAGAAAAGTTTTACAAGCATTACATTAAGGTGTTGGATGCTTATAAAATGAAATTTCCTACTTTGAACTAAATTGTTTGCATTAAGGTGTTAGAATTTTCTTTGTAAAATCTTGTCAAAAAAAAACTTAATTGCATTTCAATTTGTTCCTTTTGGTTTCCTTCACTTTGTATGGCTGTGTTGACTAATTTTGTTGGAGGAGCCGGAATGGGAACGATCACCACTAGGTGAGTAAGCAAATAAACATCAAAAACCTCAAAAAAGTGCCTAGCCTTCGCTAGCTACGAAAGAGGTATTTTTCATATCAAGTTTGCTTTGCTTAAATTGTGGCATTTCTTTGGATCTAGCTTAATAGGAAAACCTTACTATTTGTCCAAATTGAACAAACATTAGGCATATGCTCTCCATTTTACGAAGTGGATCAAAAAGCCAAACATGTGAGTTCAACTTGGTAGAAAGAAAGGGAGGAATCAACCAAACATTTCACTTATAAGAACCTCCTTGTCAAGAGGTTGAAAAAGAACAAATTTTGCTTGAAGTGTTTGGAACAAGGAACAACAATAGGGATATGCTCTTGACTTTCTAAGTGAATCAAACTCCCAAACTTGTTGAACTAAGTTTGATTTCTTATTTTTCTATATATGCTAGATGAATTAGATCTTTAGAGGGTCTGCCTCCTAAGAATTGCCTTACGAGGACAGTGAGAGGGAATGACCCAAAGTGGGAGACAATCATTTTAGCCATGATACTATCCGACCCACTATAAACAAATGCACTCTTCCTTAAAAGGAGAGTGACTAGGTTGTATGCAAGTACTCTTCACTTCCTCTAGTAGTCCTTCGGGATTGTGCCAAATCGTGCTTTCGTGTGTGTGGGAAGCCCGCAAGTGGGTAAAAGAGCTCAACATGATCTAGAATGGAGGTGTTCATTAAAATCCTGATTAGTAGTAATCTGCCTTTTAGAGCCAAATGTGTTTAAAAGACAAATCAAACTCTAGGTAGATTGCTTGGAAGATATTCTTGTTGATACTTCTGAAAAATGATCAAGAACATACACTTTTAGTGTGGTTTTAGGGATATGGTACAAATTTGATGTGTGTTGTGTTTGTAATTTATTTTCAAGCAAGAATATTTTGTAGACCTGATCTTAAAACTTTTTAAAATTGAAATTTACAACTTGGTCTGCAAAGTGCCACCTATACACAGAGAAAAATCACTTATACACAATAAAGGTACGCCTATGACTATTAAAGAAACACCTGTAAATGATGAAGTCACACATGTGATATTTTAAGAAACACCTGGAAAAATTAAAGAAATGCCTATCAATAGGAAAAAGCCGCCTGCTTCCTGCAGAGTGCCTCCTAGGCAAATTCTAGTAACCGCGTACTAAGTTTTAAGTCACGCCTACACACAGGCAAGTTACACCCAAAAATAAAGAAGGGAAAATAGTGGATATTTCCCAGGGGTTTCAAAAAATTTGGATTTCATATTTGAATACCCTTTTGGATGTTCTATCTGTTCCAACATTCCACCTGGTCAAAAATCCTTGTTTTGAACATTTTTGAAAATTTTGTAAGGATTTGACCACAAGCAAGTGAGATAAGGTCTATTTCTGAGAGATTTATGTTCATGTCAGCCTTAAATCAATCTCATTACATAAAAAAAACCTTGCAATCAGATGGAACTTATCTAAAGCAAGAACTTCCTTTTCAAGTGACACATTTACGTTCTCAAGAATACCACAAGAAACCATTCAAGTGATAGAAACCAACATGACTTTTGGCAATGGAGGTATTGACCCAAACAATCTAGGGTCAAATAAAAACAATGGAGGAGGAATAGACCCTAACAATCAAGGGTTATACAACACTAACAATGGGGGCACCCCCAATGGTGAACCAACTGCTGAAGATGCAACTGATGAAAAGGTTAATGAAGCCATACAAAGCCCATACTTCATGAAACTCATGGAAAATGTGTTAGAAAGAGATAACGAGAAGTATTTTCTAGAACTAGCCCAAAAGGGTCTTAAACTCCCTCATGACTATGATGTCAATCAACTTAAGAAAGAGAAAGTTGATGATAATCTGATTGATATCATGAACAAGAAATTTAAATTATTCCAAATGTAATTGGACACAATAAAGCAAAGTGGGGCTCCAAAACCCTTTTCAATAGAGGCATTGTGTCATTTTCCATTTGACAAAATTTTAATCATGATACCATTCCCTAGTAATGTTGTCTTTCCTAAGTATGACAAATACGAAGGAGCATCTGATCCCCAAGATCATATAAGGGAATTTTGTGCATTAAGCTTGGAGTTCATGCATGACACTACTTATTTAATGAGGTTGTTTCCTAGAAGTTTGGGAGGCATGGCCATGGAATGGTTTTCAAAATTACCATCTGGAATCCAAACTTTTGAAGAGATGGCTTCTAAATTTGTAACACATTATTCATACAATATCAAACATGAAGTTACAATGATTACCTTATGCAACACTAGGAAAAAAGAGGGAGAAGGATTCCTACTTTCCTTACAAAGATGGAGAGCAGTATTTGCCAGATACCCTCGAAGTGTACCGGAAAAGGAAAAGATGGACATCTTTATAAATAGCTTGAGTAATGAAATGACCTATTGGTTAAGGATGCAATGTCCTAAGTCTTTTTAAGATCTTATTGAAAATGGAGTGACTACGGAGGAGGTATTGGTTAAAAGTGGAGAACTAAAGCTTTACAAGGATAAAAAGAATCACAAAAAAAAAAAACCTCCAACAACAACAACAATCAAAATAAGAATCCTCCTAACAACTATAACCGATTTAGCTTGAGGAACAACAACAATAAAGGTGTGGTCAATGATGGTGTTGTTGATGCTAACAATTTGAAAGTCACTCCTTTTACTCTCACGAGAACACCTACTCAAGTGAATAGTGCAAATCAAGTCCCCAAAGTGCCTTTCAACAACAATACGAATAATAAAAAATTTGGGAACAATCAAGGGGCTAACAAATCTAAGCAGTTCTTTGCACCATCTCCCAAGAGGACATTCACACCTTTGGGTGAACCTCTTGAGAAGGCATTGAGAACTCTCATTGCTAATAAGATTATTGATTTACTAGGGCTCAACCATATGAACCAAAAAATAAGCCCACTTGGTGGAATGAGTGTAGTCATTGTGAATACCACAGAAATAGAGGACATACAACAAATGATTGCTTATAGTTGAAAAATGTGTTACAAGATTTGATTGACAATGGTGTGATCAATATAGAGGGGCCTCAAAACAATGAAGATCACATGACCTTTAAGCAACCTTTCTATAATAATGAGAAGGGTGAACCTTCCAATTTGAATAAGCAAGGCAACAATAATGTCAATTTTGCTCATCATTATGATAACACTATCAACAAATTATCCAGACATGATCATGTTGTCAATGTTGTTATAATCAAGGAAGCATCTTATGCTATCACTCGGGGGCAAACATCTTATGCTATCACTCGGGGGCAAACTTAAAGGATTACCCTACAAGAGGAGTTGATCCTAAATTGATTCGTTGCAAGTTCGAATCTAGCAACTACATTTCAAAAACCTCCCATCATTGCCACTGCACCACACGTGCCTTTTTCCCGGTAGCTTATATTTACACTTGCCCTAAATCTTGATTTCCCTAAGTTGTGCAACAAAAGCATTTTGTCATAGTTTAAATGTCTATAGGTATAAGATTGATTTAAATGCGATGGGTAGTTATTATATTAATAATTGGTTTATTTAAGCATTATATTAATAACTCAAATATATTATTTAGTTTTACTTTTATTAATTATGTTTTGGTTTTTGGTTAGATTTAATTAATTAAATTTCATTTTCTTAATTTAATGATACTTACGACATTTAATTTATGTATTATTTATTTTATTTATGTTTAACATTATTAAATATATATATGCTTTTAATGGTTATGTTTTACTTATGATTTTATTATATATTCTATATATTATTTTTACTCATAATCAACACCATCAAGTATTTTTGCTAAACAACCAACTACAACGACAAGGCCATATAATTTGGTGGACCAATTACAAAAGACTCCGGCTCAAATTTCTATTTTGGAGTTGTTAAAATTATCTCCAAATCACAAGGAGATCTTGCAAAAATCCCTATTGGAGACTAATGTTCCTATTAACTTGGAGGTAGAAAGGTTTCAAAACATGGTAGGACACCTCACTACACCACATTGTCTCTCATTTTCAAATCAAGATGATATGTCCATCACTCATCCTCAAAATTTGCCTTTGCATATAAAAGTTCTCATTCAAAGACATAGGGTTAAGAGAGTTCTCATAGATGGGCGAGCTGGTCTTAATATTTGCACTTTAAACCTTGTCAAGTACTTAGGTTTATTTGAGTCTTCTATTGATCCTAAGAAGCAAATTACCATTAAAGCTTATGATGATGAGGAGAGATCTTTGAAAGGCATGATTATCTTACCTATTCAAGTTGGGCCCATCAAAAAGGACACCATATGTCAAGTCCTAGACATAAAGTTAACTTACAACATCTTATTGGGGAGGCCATGGATACATGAGATGCAAGTGGTTCCTTCTACATACCATCAATGTATCAAATTTCCACACATGGGAGAAGAAATCACAATCGGAGGGGATTCAAATCCTTTTCAATATTGTAATGCATTGAAGCCTCTTCATGAATTATGTATTCCACATAATAGATAAGTGATTGTTCCAAATATTGCCATTAAAGAAACTAAAGGTGATAATCTTAAGTTAACATCAAATGTTACTTCTACTTCAAACCCTATTCAAACTAACTCAACTACATCGACTAAGGGAAAGGAAAAAGTGAGTTATGAAGGTCCAAGTTCAAATGAGAATTCAGGAAAAATGTCCACTCCAAAGGTGGAACTTTCTAAACCTACCAAAGAAGAGAGAGACAAAGCCAAAGAAGACCACTATAACCAAATGAGTGAGATAATGTACAAGTTTGAAAAACAATGCAGAATTAATGCTAAAGGAGTAGGGGAATATTCTATTTCCCTATTTGATTTACCTACTTCCCCCAAAAAACATGGAAAATCATCCAAGGTGCATCCTCCTCACAAATACAACTCTCATTTTGTAAAAGAGAGTGATAAGGCAGCATTTGAGAAAGAAGACAATGAGGTTCTACAATGGTTGTACAAAGATGAAAGTGATACTTCAAACAAACCTGTGGAAAGAATCCAACACATCAATATCCAAATGAACCGATATGGAAAGGGGTTTGAAATTATGCAAAAAATGGGGTATAAGGGAAGAGGACCCTTAGGTGTGAGAAGTAGAGGTTTTCTTGAACCTATTGAACCTTCTTGGAGATAAAAGGAAGAAAAATTAGGAATAGGTTATCAACACAAAGGAGAAAGTTCCAGCCCTATGCATGATTTTCATGAATGAGTGAACATGGTAGACTCTGATATTGATAGTGATGATTCTAGAGAACATGAGTGGGATTATTTATCTGAAGACTCTTTTCATGACAAAGAGATTGTCATGATGCATTCTTATACTAATGTTTCCAAAGAACAAACTCAAGATAGTGAAGATCCGGAGATACTTCCTACATACATGAAACCTGATCCATAGGAATCTAACATAGGACAAGCACACATTAATCATCCATGGGTAGGTGAACCTTGGGTACCTTCATGGGGGGGTGATTTGAATGTTAGTTTTAACATGGTAGAAGTCTTAGAGGACTCAAGTGAAGAAGACTTTTATCCTTCTTCCATGGATCATCTTGAGCAAGCTCATGTTATTGACCTTAATGATACAATGTATGAACCATCTAACGAGGTCATGTCCTTAAACCCAGCCAATGAAAACTTGCCAAATGAATCTTTATCCTTAATGTATCCTGAACTTATTGATTGGGACTTAACCGAACCAAATGATTTACTATACTTTCCCAATGACCAATCAATGACACAATACCTAAATGTGGTTGAACCCTCTTCCACCAATGAGTTTAATCCAAACATGATGAGAAAGGCAGGGGTCCAACCTCTTAATCCGAAAGAAAAAATGAAAAAAAGTAAAAAATTGAAGAGTTCTAGTGGTGAAAACCACCACGAGGCAGTACTAGAACCAAGAAAAGTAAAAATAAAGGATGTTTCTGGTGGTGAAAACCCAACTATGGCACCTAAGGAAGAGAGGTTGGATACCCTACCATCACATGAAGAAGAAAGATCGCCAATTATTATAGAGCCTACGGAGAAATTCAATATTGGAACCGAATTGGAGCCCAAATTCATACATTTAGCAGCTTCACTTACACCTTTAGAGAGAAAGGATTTCATCAAAATTTTCCAAGCAAAGCAAGTGAATTTTGCATGGTCCTAGGCTAACATGTCAGGATTAGATCCAAACTTCATCATGCATCACTTGAATGTTAAACTAGAGGTTAAACTTGTCAAGTAGAAATTGAGGAAAATGCATCCACACGTAGCTCTTCTAGTTAAAGCAAAATTGCAGAAATTGTTAAAGGTGGGGTTCATAAGGGAAATTGCTTATGCAGAATGGATATCAAATATTGTACTGGTTACCAAGCATGACAAATCCATTTTCATATGTATGGAATTTAGAGATCTAAATCTTGAATGCCCCAAAGATGACTTTCCACTTCCAAGTATAGATGCAATAGTGGACTTAACAACTGGTCACTCCATGTTTTCATTGATGGATGGTTTTAGTGGATACAACCAAATAAAGATTGCACCTGAAGATCAAGAAAAGACAACATTTACATGCCCTTGGGGAACTTTTTGTTGGAATGTAATGCCTTTCGGCCTGAAAAATGCCGGAGCTACTTACCAAAGAGCAATGACTACAATTTTTCATGATATGATGTACACCTTCTTAGAAGACTACTTAGATGATATATTGGCTAAGTCACATCAAAGGGAAGACCATTTACAAATTTTGGAAAAGATATTTACACGCATGGAACAATTCAAAGTAAGGCTCAATCCAAAAAAGTGTGCCTTTAGTGTTCAATTTGGGAAATTATTAGGATACATAGTCTTGGCAAAAGGCATTGAAGTAAATCCCAAAAAGGTTAAAGCAATAATGGACATGGAAATTCCTAGAAACATTAGCCAAATGAGGTCTCTTCAAGGAAAACTTCAATCAATAAGGAGGTTCATTTCTCAACTAGCTGAAAAGTGTCACTCATTCACTAGAATGCTCCACAAAGACACCATGTTTACATGGGATGAAGAATGTGACAAGGCCTTTAATTTGTTGAAGACTTACTTAATCAATTCACCAATTCTAATTCCTCCTATGAAAGGAAAACCATTTCTTTTATACATATCAGTAACCGAGAGGTCTCTAGGAGTTCTTTTGGCACAAGAAGATGATCAAGGAAAAGAGAGAGCTATTTACTACTTGAGCTGAACATTGATTAAGTATGAATTAAACTACACCTTCATGGAAATAGCATGCCTAGCTATTGTATTTGCTTCTCAAAAATTGAGACACTACATGTTGATGCACAAAGTAAAGCTCATTGCAAAGATTAACCCTTTGAAATACTTGCTTAGCAAAACTGCCTTAACAGGAAGAATAGAAAAATGGGTCATGGTGTTAAGTGAGTTTGATATTGAATATGTGGATAGAAAGGCCATTAAAGGACAAGTGATAGCATATCACTTAACTAAAAATCCATTGGTTTCTACACATCCCATGCAAGTGGAGTTTCCTGATGCAGCAATTGTCAATATAGAAGCTAAGACATGGAAATTGTATTTTGACGGATCATACAAAAAGGAGGCTCCGAAGCTAGCATATTGTTGATTACCCCTTAAGGGTATATGATTCCTAAATCATACAAGCTTTTATTCCCATGTACCAACAACATAGCCGAGTATGAAGCTTTAGTCATTGGTATTAAGATGGCTTTAGAATGGAATATTACTGAGTTACAAGTGTATGGTGATTCTCAATTAGTGATCAATCAAGTCAATAATGAGTACAACACAAAAGATGAAAATTTAATGGCTTACAAGACAATGATTGATGCTTGGAAAAAATACTTTGTATTGATAACTTTTGAGAAAATTCCAAGAGAGAAGAATAGAGTTGTCGATGCAATGGCTACCTTGGCTTCATTACTCTAAAAGCCTGATCAAAATGAGAGGTATGAATTCTTGGCAGAGGATTTGGAAAAACCGGCACTTGACCTTCTTGATACCCAAATTATTGCTTTACTTAATGGACATGACTCACCTTGGTACAACCCTATTTACACATACCTTAAAGACCAAGTATTACCCTTAAACCAATCTCAAGCTCAAAAATGACACTTCATTAGACAATAGGCTCGTTATACTATCCTTTCCGACACATTGTATCATAAAGGTCTTGATGGAAATTTTCTTAGATGTCTAGAGGAAGAAGAGTCTAAGATAGCTTTACGCGAGGTTCACGAGGGCATTTGTGGGTCACACTCTAGTGGGTTAAACTTAGCTAAGAAGATCCTTCACATGGGGTATTTTTGGAAAACCTTAGAAAAGGACGCTTGTCACTTTGTTAAGATATGCACAAAATGTCAATATCATGGTGATATGATACATGTACCGGCTCAAGAATTACATCCTTTTGTTACACCTTGGCCATTTTATCAATGGGGGTTTGACTTGATTGGCATGATTTATCCATCTTCATCAAATGGGCACAAATACATTATCACGGCTATAGAATACTTCACTAAATGGGTAGAGGCCATTCCTTTGATCACTTCTACGAGAAAAAAAAATCTCTATGTTCATCCTTAATCACATCATTTGTAGATATGGTATTCCTCATGCCATAATTACCGACAATGGAAAACAATTTAAGAACAAAGATGTGGATGAGCTTTGTGATACTTTTCATATTACTCATCATTCTTCTTCCATTTACTATCCACAAGGAAATGGACAAGCCGAGGCTACTAATAAGAATATCCTTAAAATCTTGAAGAGATCGGTGAACAAATCAGGAAGAGATTGGCATGTACAAATCAACTTGGCATTATGGGCTTATAGAACTAGTATCCAGACACCTACATGAGCTACACCATATTCCTTAGTTTATGGAGATGAAGCTATTTTACCTTTGGAGGTTGAAATCCCATCCCTAAGAGTATCATTACAAGGATTAATAACGAATGAGGATTATAGGGTTGCCCGACTTCAACTGTTGGAATTGTTAGAGAAACATCAAGCACAAGCCTATGAACATTTGAAATTTGATCAAAACAGGATTTCAAGGAACTATAACAAGCACATTAAACCAAGAGTCTTTCAAGTGGGTGATTTAGTGCTAAGGGAGAATCCTAAAAATCAGGTAGAAAGGGAAAATAAGGGTAAATGGGAAGCAAATTGGCTCGGTCCTTTTGTCATTATTTCTTCTTTTGGAACATGGACTTATAAATTAGCCAATTGTGATGGGGAAGAATTACAAGAGCCCATTAATAGCATCCATTTAAAGAGGTTTCATACCTAATCCAATGAGAGAATATCAAAAGAAAGAGTATCAGACGACTGGGTATTCGATGACTCAAGCATCACTTTTGTAGATGAGAAAATAAAAAAGATCAAAAACATTGAAAAAGAAAAAAAGAAAAAAAAAATGAGAAAAGAGAAAAAGTGCCTTGGTGAAAACCTAGCAAATAGGTGCCTTGGTAGCAAAAAAAATGAAAAAAGAGAAAAAGAGCAATAAACCCAAAAGGTGAAAACTTGGCAATCAAGTGCCTTTTGTTCCCCTACATCTTTCCTAGTTGCATGTGTACATATTGCATTTCCATCATCTCACTTGTAAATCTTCATTGCATCCGTCATTTGTGCATAGTCATAATAAAACTTTCAGCTACTTTGCTGCATTTTAGGTTTCCTATTGCCCTAAGGTTATCACATGATCACATTTATCACTTGGAGGCAAGAACAAAAAGGATTGGATTTTTGGTACAAATGGATTCAATAGCACTACTTTCGGTCACACATTAGAGAGGGAATTTTTAGAGCTTCAGAAGAGAGAGATTTTATTGACCTTTGATTGATATCATTGTTCACAACCAAGTATTTTGATCCTACAACTTGATCCTTGAACCTTCATTGACTTTATTATTCGGGATTAAAAATTGACATCACTTAAATGATCAGAATGCTTGGAAATTCTTTTTGAAAATCTTGATACATTGCAAAAAACTCAAAGTTTTTGATCATCTTTATTGAATTTCTTTTTATCCTATCTTTTTAGCTAATCAATGATGTTTCGACTAGATTGGCGATGATGGGGACATGATATTTTTCTTATTTCTGAGTGACTATCTTGAGGGAGATCCATCAACTTATGTGAATTCGTCTAATGACATGGTCATCAAAGAACCATCAAGGACTTTCATATAGGGTGGAGGGTTGAACTTTGTTTGTTTACACAAACAGATACCTTGGCTATTTAGATCTTCCATATCTTAATACCAAAATCCAATTGCAACATTGAATCCGTTGAACCGGTATTCATACTCCCATAGTTTGTTATTCAACTAGTGAGGGTTGTACTAGTTTCCTAAAGGGTTACCAAATGTGATATAAAAGTGGTATTCATATCATCATGATGTGTTTAGTGATGGTTGTACTTTCTTTCCGGTCCCACAACACTCAATGATGAAAATATTTCTCTATGGCATTTCTTTGCTAAAATCTAGTGACAATTAGTTGCATTGCATTGCATTTTCATGTTAGATTAAGTGCATGGTTTGTAGTATTTTTCCAAGGGAAAGGGGGTTCATTCAAAAATGATCTTGATCAATCATAAAGGGGGGTTCATTTAATGATTATCTTGATCAATCATTAAGGGGGGTTCAATTCAACAATTTATCCTTGGTTCAAATCAATAATGTGAGATTATCTTTTGCATTCATTCATAGCATTACTCATTATTCATTACCTGTATATCTGGAAATAAAAAAAGAAAAAGATGCATTAATCATCAATCATTTGCATACATTTAGTTAAGGATTGAATTTTAAGAGTTGCATACACAAAATAAATAAAAAACATAGTTGCATTCATTATCCATATTTCCATAATAAAACATTTGCATCCATATATTGAAAATCAGAAAAACATATCAAAGTTACATTATCATTTGCATTCATCTATCTATATCATATATAAGATACATTGCATCCATAGCACAATCAAAAGTAAATGCATTGTAAACATCATATAGAGTTGCATATAAAGATAATCTCACATAAACACATCAAGAGAATCAAGGAAAGTCCATAAATCATATAAGTGTCCATAACATCAAAGATCCATCAAATCTATATAATCAAAAGATACAATATCATCGGCCCAATGATACATCAAAGTCCTGATCAATGAATATAACATGATACAAAATCATCATCAAGGAAATCACCAATAATCAATCATTTTGATTAACTAGGGGCAACCTAATTCTCTTCATTACCTAAATCTACATTTGCACCTGATTCATATCAAATGACCCTATCAGCCTCCCACCATTGATCTTCCCATCTAATCATATCAAATCAAATATCAATCAGTCAAATCATCCAATTGATCATTTAACGTCAATCAAGTTATCCTATCATCCATTTGCTCATCTTGAGCGCATCAAATCTCCTAACTCTATATCGTGAGGAAGGACAATCATTATTTTGTCTCTCTAGATTGTGAGAGAAAAATATCTATCCTATCGGCATACCTATCCTATCCGATTGACATCAATACAACATCAACCAAATGATTTTGATTGACATCAAGTGATATCTAAACATCATCAACTTATCTCAAACATCAACAACATTTTATCAATCATAGCTTTTCTCATCAAATTGGGGCATTTTGTTGAAACCTTGATTATCATTGATGTTTTTCATAAATGAAAACATATTGGATCTATTTTAAATCAATTTCATCATATTTTTCTATCTGGAGATCAATCTGTTTCATTTCTGAGGGGGCATTATCATAGTATCAAATCTGCATCAAACATCATTGAATCTAGGGCATTAAAATTTCAAACTATTATCAGTGGGGCATGTTGTATCATTTTTCAAATCAGGTTTTATCAATCAAATCATTTTTCAAATTAGGTTTCAAATCAATTTTGTATCAATCAATCAAGTATCGAATCAGTGATTAGGACATGAAATTTTCTTTGAATCAATGCACTACGCACATCAATTCAAAGAGGGGCATTTGTAGACACCCAAAACTGGGCAGGTGTCTTAGAATCATTCAAATTTGCAAAATCTTAGCCAAATGCTCTAATTTTCATTAAAATGGATCAAATCAATTTTAAATGGACATTTATTAATCAAAATTGAACAAAATCATTTAATTAAAAGGAAAAATCAAATCATGAGATCAAATAATTAAATACAAGCTTAAAGGGATCAATCACACTATATAATTGATTTTAATCAATTAATTGTATAGTTTTAAATAAAAAATAAAATTGAACCTATTCCCTTACATGGCTAATTTAATTAATTGATGGAATTTAATTAATCCTAATATCTTTCAACGAAATTTGAGCAACCAATAAGAATTGAGAACACAATGCACATGGATCACTCCAAATTGTTGAATCTCAATCACACATTTTCAACTTTGAATCTCAACCACTCAAATTTGTCTTTTTGTCCAAACATTTGAGACAATCATTTAAATTGTCCCCCCATTTAAAAACATTTCAAATTTTTTGACTCAACCAAGGCTAAATCATGATCAAGTAACTCTACACCCTACCCTTGGGATTTTACTATAAATAAAAGTCATTTTGAGAGCATAAGATATCTTAGAAAATTCAAATGCAAAGCATCATTACTATAGGCAATTTGAGAGAAATTGAGCAATTTGAGAGCATTATCACGAGTATTTGAGTTTATCTTTGTATCAAAAGTGAGAATTGAGAGCTAGATTAGGCATTGTATCATCATTTTCTCATTCTATATTTGTTACTAGTGGAGAATAAGGCTGAGAGATCTACTTACCAAGTTTAGATAGAGAACCATGAGATGATATGGATGTTAATTTCAATTCTTTAGTTTAAATTTCAATTGTATTTGCATAGAATTATTGTTAAATCATTCTAATTTCATGAAGGTGTAAACACTCACACACAGGGGTATACCATCCTTGGATAACTCTACTATGGTTTTCTCATGTGCACCTATCAGAGAGGCAAGATATTTGGGATCAGGGGTGACTTTATTACGAGTATGGGCATGGGAGCATATCATCATGATATGCCCCACCAGACTGCATGAGACCTATGCAACGTATGAGCCATATGCCTACAAATACAGACCACCCATTAGATACGAGTTGAAAGATTCCATTGGTCATTGGATGTGGTAGTTAGACAAGATGTAGGGCTTTTATTGGACACCATATGAAGGGTGTGAGACCTGGAGACACTAGGTAATGTAGCAATAGGATTATGCCAAGGATGGCTGGGAGGATTTTTATTACCTCGGGTTCGCATAGATAGACTATTGGATGATAGGACATACAACGTACATGATAGCCCGACATATGCCATCTAGGGTAACTTGACAGTTCAGGAGGGTGTAGGATGTTGTGTCATATTCCTTCCTTCATCCCTTGGTCACACAGGGGGTGGGAAGTCTATGGGGTATCAGAGTAAACTTGTGAGGATCCAAGGCATCATGGTTAGGGATGGTGGAAGTCAGCAGGGATAGGACTTAGTTCGAGATGTCAGAGTTATATTGACATATGCTTAGTGGTGGGTGGTACATAGGTAGATTAGATTGATAGTGCCTAGAGAAATTCTAGCAGATGATCATCTAGCCGAGGGAGGGGATGGGGTGAGAGCAGATGCAGATGATGGTAGGGATGATGGAGGAGATGGAGAGAGGGTGGAGGTAGGGGTAATTCAAGGGTGGCAGTACCATGACACTAAGGGACCATATAAGTACTGGTAGACATAGCCCCTCTGGTGATACCCTAGGTAAAGGTACCCAGACCATATCCAACCCAAGTATAGGGGCATGGACCACCTCTGGCCCTAGCATAGGTGCAGGGACCACCACTAGCCCCAACACAAGTACAAGAGCCACCTCCAAGATATATAGCATAGGAGGTGCACAACATAGTAGTCACAGAGTGAGATAGCCTACAAAAAAAGGTGGGGAGGATACATGGACTCTTATCTACTGCTCAAGCATTAACGATTAGCTTACATGCGAAGGTAGAGAGAGTATAGGGAATATTGGTGGGGGAGAGATCACGAGTAGATAGTTCTCATAGTGCTCTAGACAGGTTGTAGGCCCAGTTTGATAGTGGTGACTTTACCATCATGGAGAATCAGATAGGTGGGGCAACATGGCAGCAGAAAATGGAGGACCTAAGGGTAGAGCTACAGGGGGTCACCTAAGAGAGGGACACTTATCAGCGCAAGGCTGAGGAGTACAGACAACAACGAGAGATCACTTTATAGGTTGCAACTGGTCCAAGGGTGATGTAGGTGGTGCAGGAGACTTTTTCTACCCATAGATGGGTGACTAGAGATGTCCAAGAGATGGAGTACTATAGTTGGTTATACTATGATGTCATTCCTCAGGGTTAGAGAGTTGCAGTTTACAATGAGAGATCAATCTCTCATACTTTAGGTGGAGGGGGATCACTCGCCTTAGTAGGGATGAGACCTCCTCGAGATAGAGGGGGAGAAGAGATAGGAGGGTCTAGGCCATCCACACAGCCAGTGTCATGATTCACTCCGACCATTTTTGACACATGACATCTATTTTGAGTATGACATATGTATAGCGGCATTTTGATGTATACATGTATATGTATTGATTTATATGGACACTGATGTATTGTTTTGGACACTTGATATATATATATATATATATATATATATATATATATATATATATATATATATATATATGTGTATATATATATATATATATATATATATATATGTATATATATATATATATATATATGTATATATATATATATATATGTATATATATATATATATGTATATATATATATATATATATATATATATATACATAGATATATATATATACATATATATATATATACATATATACATATATATATATATATATATACATATATACATATATATATATATATAGATATCTATATATATATATGTATATATATATATATATATGTATATATGTATATATATATATATGTATATATATATATATGTATATATGTATATATATATATATATATATATATATATATATATATATATATATATATATATATATGATTTTGATGGTCCTATGTGATGTATGTACTTTTGATTCCTATATGCATATGATGATGATTTGATGGACTAACAGGTGTGATGCAAGATGTGTATGATTATATGAGGACTCTCACATATGTGATGCAAATAGATGTACATGTGATGGTTTATTTATGGTTATGAATGGACAATATTGATATGTAATTTTATGTATTAATTTATGGGATGTATATACATGATGCAAATTATTAATACTATGGATAATAAATGATTTTGTGAAAATGGATGTGTAATGATGAATGCAATATGCAAGTGTGAGATAATGATTAATGTGATGGATAAAATGAATGTAATATGTAATAATAAATGACAATGATTAATGTAATATGCAAATGTAAAATATTGATTAATGTGATGGATAAAATATAATGATTAATGGATGTAATATGAAAAAATAGTGATTAATGTTATGATTAATATAAAATAATGAGTAATAGATAATAAATGAATGATAATTGTAAGGAAAATCAGGTGCGGAAACAACTTCCTACACTAATCTCTAAAGGAAAGTATTGTGCAAATTCTTTTAAATCCTTACAATTTCAGATTCGTTAACTAATTTAACAATGATATTGCATCCATATACCATGCATACAAAAAATAGAGAATGACACAATGATTTACCCTGGGGAAACCTTTCGGTAAAAACCCCAGCACTCCAAAACCTGCACAGTGTATTAATCAAAACTATTACAGTTTACAATACACTTGCAATGCAAGTTCTTTCAGAAGATGTTCCAACTCTTGAAGACAAATCGTGGCAGCCTAAAATGTTTCAAAAATACACTTTCTTCTCCTATCTTTGCAACCCTAAAAAATGCTTATATCATGCACTTATCTTTTTAGGGCAACTTCCAAAGATAGCCATATTAGGGTTTTACCATTCTCTGAGAAAATAGGAACCCAAAATTTTTTGGGGAAGAGTGTATAGTACTCAATTTTATCAGTTGCCACATGTCTTCACCTATCATTGAATCTTCCAGACATAGCTCTTACGTGTCATAGGAATCTGTCATAACTGTTTCAGCCATGATCTCCTTACACACAATTCAAGATGCTGACACATCAAGTGGAGTGACACATCAACATGCCAACTAGACATTTGCACTCACACTTAATTACATTATTTGCAAGAAATACATTTTACAAAACAAATAATAAGAATAGGAATTATCCAAGGTTGAGACACCTTATTCCTAACAATAATGATTAATGTAATGAATGTAATATGCAATAATGAATTAGACTATTCAAAATGAACCTAGAATGCATCTATAAGATTATGATTAGGTGATTAAATTACATCGATTTTCAAGTCAATACTTAAACTCATCACCAATGCAAGAATGCAATGGAATAACCTATGTGAATGCAATGAGTGAGGACCCAAAATAAGATAGGTGTGTCAATCATAACCGATAGAACCATTCAGCTAGTCGTAGGGAGGGGGAATAAACAAGAATCATGCTAAGAGTAAAATGCAATATGACCTTAACTAAAATGTATTTTATCTACATGAATTTTGTGGGATTATATTGTGTTTATGTCAGAGAGCATACCCTAGTTTAATCTTTTAGAAGGAGGTATGCATCATGTGTTATAAAAGCATAGATGACATGGATCCTTTGCATAGACTAGACTCTCAAACACGCTAGATGGCTTTAGGAACTTAGATGTAGATTTCATAGTCATGATGGAACCAATGACATATACTCACTAGAGAGGTCTGGGAACACCCAAGTCTAGGAAAGGATGTGAATGTGCTGACTCATTGCCCCCAAGAAGATATGCATAATCATAACTTAGACATGAACAAGAATGCTCGTAAAATATCAACAAACAAATCATATGACACCTGTATCAAGTTTCACCATGCACAATATACCAAGATATGAAAGATCGAGGCAATCATGAGTAGGATCCCTTGACACAAAAAGATAAAATCAAAAAAGAAGGCATCCTGACCAATTAGTCATTCAGTCCACAGTTCTTGCCATGAAAGGGATTGGATTTAAGCCAACCAAGGAAGGACGCATCCTGCAAGGCAAAGATTAATTGATTGATAAAGATGGATATTCACTGGCAATAGATGTGAAAGGAATAATAACTCAGAGATTTGATCTTAATTGTTGATATTGATAAGCACTGTTGCAGTCACTATGATTGGGAAAAGCTTGGTGTGATGGGATTAAGCTCAGTGTGATAGGGAGTTTGCTTGGACCTTTATTGCGATGTATGAAACAAGGACTAGAAATTGGACTAGGACTAGGATGAGGATGGATATATATAGTAAGAAGGAGAAGACAATGGATCCAAATTTGTTACCATAGTTCCTGAAAGAGGTTTTCACCATGATACTTGCCTAGAGTGCTTGTTTACCAAGTTTTCAGTGCTGGAAGAATTTATTTATCTCCCCTTTTTTCTTTTCTTTTTTTTTAATCAAAGTGTCTATTTACTAGGTTTTCACTAAGACAATGATTATTTCAAGAACTTTTTCTAATGTTTATTATTTTTCATCTTTTCTATTTTTTAGGCTTTTTTAAGGGTCATATGTATTATTTTTGGAATTTTCTAATTTTTTAAGGATTTTCTTAGCACTTTTTCAGATTTTTTAGGATTTTTATTGAATAAACATTGTACAGGAGTTGAAGATAGACTATGCATAGAAGTGCTTCAAATGTAGAATATTTACAGGATCAGGGAGCAGATCTCCCTCAAGTGTTGCAATCTAATATGCCTCAGAACCAAATTTGGTAGTAACGACAAATAGACCCCACAAATTGGGTTCAAACTTTCCTTTCTTTTCTTGGCTCTGGAGATTCTTCATGTTATGCTATAGGATCAAATCACCCACCTCAAACTCATGACACTTGATCTTCTTGTTGAACTAAAGGTGCATGTGATTTTGATACACATAGAGGTGGTTGAGGGCATTGATTCACCTCTCATCAAGGAGTTGCAACTCTTGCAAGAGAGCAACTCGGTATTCTTCTTCTCACATTAGATTCTTGAGAGAAATCCTGAGGGAGGAAGCTCAATTTTGATGGGACCGATAGCCTTAGAACCATATACAAGGGTGAATGGAGTGGCACTAGTAGGAGTACAAATGGATGTGCAGTAGGCACAAAGGGTAGGGTTGAGTTGTGGTGTCAATCACGGTTAGCGTCATCAACAATTTTCTTGAGGAGTTTTAGTATGGTTTTCTTTGTAGCCTTAGCTTGACTATTTCCCTATGGGAAGTACTTGGATGAGAAATATTGGGTAGTGCCAAATTTCTTACAAAGGTTAGTGACATCCTTATTCTTGAAGGGTGTTCCATTATTAGTATGGAGATCTTTTGGGATGCCATAGCGACGAATAATATAGTTCAAAATGAATTTGGAAATTTTCTTACTGATAGTGTAGGTGAGGGGGATTGCTTCAACCCATTTGGTAAAGTACTCAGTGGTAGCTAGGATATACTTGTGGCCACTAGAAGAGTTATGAAATATTTATCCCACAAAGTCAAAGCCCAAGAGGGAGAAAAGACAAGGTGTGATGGTGGGTTTGAGGGATTGAGCGGGGGCGTGTATCAAATCATCATGCTACTGGCAAGGAACACATTTCTTTACATAGTGATAAGCATCATGCTCCATTATTAGCCAATAGTATCCCGTGTGGAGAAACTTCTTTTCTAAGGTAAGGCCACTTGAATGGGCTCCATAGATTCCATGATGTACCTTTTCCAAGGCTTTGTGTGCTTCCTATGAATTCAAACATCGAAGAAGAGTTCCATCAAACTATTTTTGAAATAGGGTATCTCCATGAATTGTGTAACAAGATGTGTGAAAGATGAAGAGTTTTTGTTGGTTAGGTGTAAGGGTGACTCTAAAGGTAAAGGTGACAAAACAATTCAACCAAATTATGTAGCTCAGTAGCATATAATTTCAATCAATTATGTTCACTCTACCAATTACTAGTAAATATCCAAATGTGATTACAGACTAAATCAACTATGCAGTATGTAAAGTATGATAGAAAAAAAATCATAACAAATAACACATAACATAATGATTTAACATGGAAACCTTGTTAAGGGAAAAACCACCTGGGACCGGTAACCCAAAATAATTCACTCTTCTGAAGTGAGTTCGGTGAAGAGCCAACCCTATTAAAGGTTACAATACACACTATTAGGTGTGACCTGGTTAGAGGATTTATCACTAACAGTTAACTTTTGACCAGCATTCACTATGGGGTCAACAAGATAACACTTTACATTCAATAGAATGTCATAGGGTAGTACATAAGACTGTCAAGTCCACTTGGTTAAGAGATTTTTTGAATCAATGGTTAAAATGATACAGTAATGATCTGATTCAAATACAACTCAATTGTAGATATTCAAGTCCATGCTAAGCCCTTAGAAATAATCCTCTGATCACTAAGAAATTCACTTCCTTCAATATCTCAACTCACTTTCACTTGGTAAATGATTCTCTGACGCTCGGTAAAACTTTTGCAGCTTGGTTCTTCAATAACCAGTTTGATCAGGCATGCATGAAAATAGTCTTCACGCGAAATCTCTACAGTCTCCTTCTTCCAACATAGTTTCAACAATGAAACTCATATCTCTTATATAGACAGGTAAAACATTTTCATATCATCCATTAGATTTTTCCACTTAGTCTCCTTCATCCATTTTTGCCGCTTAAACCTTCCTCGGTAGATGTTTCCATAACATGTTTCAATCTCATCCTTTAGATCATCTTCAAATTTTGTCAGTCGTGGATCTCATAAGAAACTTCATCCTTTACCTTGAAATCATAACAATATCCATCTCATCATATTCAGTCGGATGATCTTAGCATTTAATTTTTACATCCATACTCAGTTAATATAGAAATGCATCTGTGATAACTAGTTAGACTAGCTCGGTTAATACTATCACTCGGTATACACTACACTGGCTCAGTGTATACATAAATCTTCAATTACTGACCACATTGACTTGTTCAAATTCAAATATCTTCTTCATAATAGATTAATGTAACATGCTCAAGTCAACAATATAAAGTCATAGCCTCATCAAATAAGTTACCCAATGTTTACATTTTCCTTCTCTGTCATATTTATCTTTTCCTCATGTGGATATCTCTGTTCTTCATCTTTTCTTCTTCAACAGATGTTCAGATGTTTGTAACTAACATGATAAGTACTATCAAGACTAGTTGACATCAATGACAACATATTGACTGATTTAATCATCTTACATATCATTTTAGTACTCGGTGATCTCTAATCATTGTTCTTTCAATTCATCTAGATATTCAATTAGTTGTAGTTCATCAATCTCTCCCTTTGGTATTGATGGCAACACAAGAAATATGAAAATATGCCATATACATACCAAACATGTAAAGCTTCATAGTGTTGAATGGTTTACTTTGAAATTTGTTTATTTCTATTTGATCATTCAGACTTATTATTCTATTGTTTGTAGGATTTTTATGTGCTTAGTAGTTGATTATTTATAGTTTTTATATAATTTGGTGCTACTAATCCTCTTGCTTGAGTCTTGTAGAATTTCCCTACATACATTTTGGTGAACACTGCGTGAATGAACAGCCCAAAAATGCTAAAAAATTGATAGATTTGTCTCTCGTATTTGCATGCAGGTTTTCTCTGTGGATATCTTGTTACCTGTAGGGTTTTCAAAGATTTAGTCATATCTCCTAAACGGCTTGGAATTTTCTGATGAAATTTTTATTGAAGTTTCTAGATGAAATAAGGAGGCTACAATCCGAGAATTAGATATTTTTTATTATTTTTGTGCGATTTATAATTTTTTTAATGATATTTCATAAAAACTTAATTCTAGGTACAAATCAGTGGATTTATTTGAAAACTTTACATTTCTAGAAAGCTCTAAAAAACCTAAATAGATTTTTTTTTATAAAAAATTTGATAATAGATAATGGCCAAAATAAATAGATCTTTCAAATCTGGTATGTTTTCATAAATTGGGTCTTGAGGACACAAATGAAGGATTTTTTTTTAAATTCTTACATTTTTGGAAAGCTGATATATTTTTACTATGGTTTACTTTACATTTCTATTTTTTAGGCCATAAATATATCTAAAAATTGGATCTTTCTTACTAGGTCAAAAGCAAAAAAGCAAAAAAAAAACAAAAAAACAAAACAAAACAAAATAAAGAAAAAGCAAAAAAAGCAAAAAAAAAAACAATCAAGGTGTACTTCTTCCAATTTTAATTGATTTGTATATTCATCCTTGATTTTTTATCTAAACATATCAATTTTATTTCACCTTGGATTATTTTGTTGGACTAATGTGTGTGGAAGCTATTGTGGACGCTTAGGAGCTGGAACGATCGCCACTAGGTGAGTATCAAAAAAGTAAAATGCAAAATAAAAATTCAAAAATGCGCCTAGCCTTTGCTAGCTTCGAATAAGGTAAGCCTTATCCCTTTGCATTTTTCTTATATTATGGCTTTTCAAAGTTTAAAATCTAGCTTAATTAGAAAGCCTACTATTTTTTGATAAATTTTGGTATTAGGCCTATGGTCTTCACTTTCATAGTGAATTGGAGTGCCAAACATACTCAAATCCCCCTAGATTAAAAGGCTTGGGAAAGAATCTTATTAAATATGTTTGGAAGTGAGTAAGTAATAGGGATATGCTCTTACCCTTCTCAGGGTAATCAAACTCCTAGACCTACTTCTCATTTCAATTTCATTTCTTTCATGAACATGCTAGTTAAATTAGAACTTTAGAGGGCTTGCCTCCCGAGAACATGCCTTAGCGAGGCTAGTGAGAGGGACAACCCAAAGTGGGATACAATTGCTTTCACTACAATAATCCAAATCACTATAAAATAAAATGCATTCATCCTTAATGGGGTGAATGATAGAAAAACTTGAGAATGATAATCTCCTCTAGTAGTCCTTCGGGATTGTGCAAAATCTTCTTTTGATGCGTGTGGGAGACCTTTGTAATGGGGGATAGACTCTAGTATTTCTGAACAAAATCCTTACTAGAACTTGGTTAATGAGAAGCCACCTTTTTCATCCATGTTGAACCAAATTGACCTTAAATTGATTGTCTAGAATCTCTTCTTGTGCAAGACTTATCAAAACATTCTAGAACATACACTCAATGTTTAGCTACTAGGACTATTGCTTGAAGTGAGTGTTGTGCTTGTAATTTTGTTTGTTGCATTCAAGTTTCATATTACAAGTGTTGTCAAAACAACCTTAAGATCAAGATTTCAAAGTTCGTCATCAAGGATCCCAAGTCCTTAGAACAAAGAGATCACAGTCAAACATCAACAACTGTTAATCATAGAGATGAGTCTTTCTCTATCAGACTTCAATTCAAGACACACTTTAATCTTGGAATTGTTGCTACAACAATTTGAACCACACTCCAAACACTTCAAACTAATAGAAAGATGTATCTTACATACCCTTTTGGTCAGAGACCACTCATATGATCTCAAACAAGGAATAACCTAGATGACATATACTTCAATTCATCTCCCCCATACAAAGAAGAACAAGAAACCAACTACTACAATGACATAGACCCTTTTGTCTATTCAAAAATTTTCCCTGAGATGACATAACAACAATTAAATACTGACATCCTTATATAACAAATGAGAGAAATGTGAATTCGGTTAGCTAACATTAAAAGTCAGAGAGAACCAAAGTCTTACACCAAAAAGGACTTATATCCATCACCAAGGATTTATCAAACAAACACAATTGAAAATCAATCATCCTTTGGAGATCAATCAAGCATGATCACTAGGAAATTTATTATACCACATGTTCAATGAAAAATTTCTTCACAACATGCAAATGTCAATGTGGTATCACCAATAGGACCACTCGAGAAAAACAAGTTCCAATCTAGTATTTTATATCATCTAGGTAGAAAACTAGCTCATAATCATCATCTTATTGTTCAACCAAATAAACATTATCTACCCATGTCTAGCAATGGCACATTCCAAAATAATCACACCAATTACACATATGCCTCCATTGAAGAAGTTGTCCCTCAAGAATCCTCCATATTTCCCACCAGTCCTTCATCTCCTGAAGCATTACTAGAGAAATCTTGTCCATTTTCATCCAATGATATATCCAGTAATGAGACCTCGCAAGGGTTATCCATGATGAATTTCCAAGCCAATCCTTTCTTTGATGAAATTCCCTTCTATAATTCAGTAGTCCTAGATCCAATGCCACAATATGCTCCAATCCTAGATAAACCTACCCAAGAGAGTCCCATTTAGAGTCTTCCTTCATGTCAAAACATTGAACCCTTCCAAGAATCCTCCATACATGTCCAAAATCATACCCCATGTCAAGAGGGTGATGCAAACTATGAAGAAATGAGTTCTAAAATAAATCAAGATCAAGATCCCAAGAATGACCAAACCTATCCAATTTTTTACCAAGATCCTATCTTCCTAGATTTTAATAATGAACCTACCATCCATGTCCATCCTATCAATGAGGATTATCATCTATTCCAAGAATAAAGTTTCCCTCCAAGTTGCATGGACCTGTTGGAATGGAGAGATAGGGTACTAAGAGGGGAAGGGTGAACTAGTGCCCTCAAAAACTTGAACTTCCAAAACTCAATCAGCAAATAGTAGTAACTTCATTTATAACTTGAATCCATTGTATGCATCATCCATTCAATTAACTTGTAAAAGTAAATAACATGAAATTAACAATAAACCAATCACATAACACAAGTATTTTGGTAACGCAGAAACCCTTGTTAGAAGGTAAAAACTGTGGTGGGGATGAGACCCACAAATTATTCACTACTACAGATAATAAAGTTTTCCAATTAAGGCTACAAGTTGTGATCACTTCTGGTGATCTTAAGTTGTTAGGAGTAACAATTAGATCAGCTAGATCTACCTAGTTATAGAATTTTAACATCACTACTTGAGTGTGCACTCGGTTAAGAGATTTACAAAAGACTATTAGGTCTACTCTGTTAAGAGATTTTTAGCCAACTTTGTTATAATGATTAGAGAATAACATGATGTATTTGCAATTGAAAAATCAACCTTTTCTGATATAGATCTATGAAGTATTAAATATATATAACCTTTATATGTGTAGATCTTGACTTTGAACTGCTCGGTAGCCTTGTCTGATTCTGTCTAATCCGAATGTCTCTGTATTCTGATCTTCCTTGTCTTATAATTGATGTCTTGAAGTTGGCTTCTTGTTGCTTCAAGAGATTCTTTGCTTTGATACATCCACACACCATCAAAATGATGTGAATTACATTTATATAGCATATTGCTTATGCCACTTAACAAAATTAGGTTACAATATCTTAGGAAAAACCCTAAGATCTACGGTGTACAAAATTAACCTAGATCTAGCAATTACATAGACATCATCATCATAATTAATGATTATATCTACAATAAATGATCCTTGATCTTGGTAAAATATTTTGTGATTCTTTTGTAACCGTCTGCATAGATAGATGTGCCAAAACTGATTACTATGCCATTTTTTGTATTTCTCGGTAGTTACACTATGCTCGGTGTCCAGTCTACTCAGTGTTTACTGATGCTTGGTATCGGTGTACACTGATTCTTGGTAAAACTTCTCTAGTGCTTTGTTAGAACTAATAATATTTTTTCTTGGTACTGTCTTGAGATAACTCGGTGTGTAGGCTTATGTAGTTAACCGACTAGCACGAGTAGCTTGTAGTTTTTGCTTTTACCGACTAGATAGCATAGGTAACAAACTGATCATATTTGATACTAATGAAAATCCTTAATGCTCAAATAGAGATAACAAGACCTTCCACCTCCTATTCCTAATCAAGATTGTGTCAACCCTTCCATTATTCTCGATGATGTTATTCATAATCAAGAGAAATCCACCCTTAAAATCGAGTCAAATGATCCCCTTCCAAGTCAAGATCAAAGTATCCCTTCACCTCCATGTCCATAAAAAGATCCCATCATCCATCCATATCCTCCCCATGAGCCTACCATTCCTTCACCTCCATATCCTCCACAAGATCCTAGCCTAAAAAATGATCTTGCCATTCCTCCATCTTTCCCACGGGATCCTACCCTACCAAATGATCCTATTATTCCTCCTATTCTATTGTAGATCCTATTATTCCTCCTGATCCCCTCATGATCCAAGCACATCTACGCAAGTTGTTCATGAACCTCATCCATGTCAAATGGGTTCCTCCACTTCCATCTAGTCTAATCTATGTCATGATCATATTGTTCCCTCCATACCATGTCTACCTCAAAATGGACTCACATCTTGTAGAAAGTTTGCTATTGTTGAAAAGCATTATCAAGTCAAAGGGTTAAGAATTAATAAACAAAGTATATCAGAACCCTTTCACAACAAAAAAAATTCTAAAGGTCATTACCTTACTTTCAAAGCTCACTCTCAAAGAATTGGTATCCCTTCTGAATCCAAATCCAAGTGTATACCTCCCCCTTCATCCCTTCCATCTATATTAGGTCCATATATTCCTCCAGCCAATAGCTCACAATCCACTGATCATTTTCTAAATCAAGGTCAGCAAAGGCACACATCTTGGAGAACTTTCCACCCATCCAAAAAGCCCCCATATCATTCTTATCCATCCATAAACCCCAATACCTTGGGAAGAAACTTGGATGCCAAGCATAAAACTTGCAAGTCCAAAAATCCACATTTATCAAAGAATCAACATGTCCAATCTAATTGACATGTAGATACAAAGAAAAGAGAAATATCCAAAAGGCCACAAAGGCCCATCGAACAAAAAGAAAATTCAAAAACAATGTGGGTTCCTAAATCCCTCTTTGAAGAAATGTGTTCTATAGAACTACAAAATAAAGAAAAGTCAAGAACTATGTGGATTCCCAAGTCTCTCCTAAAAGACTTGCATACTAAAGAAAAATCAAAATTGGCATTCAAGCTTCCCAAGGCTTCCTTAGATCCACCATCCAAACAACTTCCATCCACTTCAAAGTCCATTTTGGGTCCTTATCTTCCAAAATCCAAATCCATATTCACTTCCCCATCAAATCCAAAATGCATATCCATTCCTCCATTAAATCAAAGATCTTTTCCTCCATCACTCCAACACTCTTCAAGGTGTGTGCCAATGTTTTCCTTGTCACCCTTGCCATATAATCCTACACAAGTCTTCCAATCCATCCATTATCCAACACATATTTTCCAACCTATCCAATCCTTTGCATAAACCCTTACCCCACTTCATCCAACCATCCATTGCATCTCCCTTTTTCATTACCCTACCAACGTCTTTGAGCATACCATCAAAATATATGATCCATTATTTCATATCTTTCAAGATCACTATCCAAGGAAAAAGATGCATGAGTCCTTCCTCTATTTCCTATCATGAGTCCATCACCTTCCCAAAAAGTCAAAAAGTAAAAAAAAAAGAAAAAAAAGTCAAAAAAATTATTCTTGATGAAAACCTGGCAAACATGCATCTTGGTAACACAAAAAATAAAGAGAAATAATTTCGTTCAATAGTGAAAACATGGCAAACAGGTGCTTTGGACAAGTACCATGATGAAAACCTAGAAAAAAGGCATCATGTATAAGTTATGAACTTCTTGCATTCCATACTTGGGGGTAGGTTTCATCCATGATATCCCATCATATCACATCAATTTCATTTCCTCCATTATCCTATGTCCCTCATATCCCTTATCAGTATCAATATTTCCTTTTTTACCAACTTTGATCTTGACAAGGTTAGCAATCTCCCTAGAAGTATCACATGTCCTATTTGCTTCATGTTGTCCACATCGCTTTGGTTCATCTTCCTTATCCTATCCATATCCCTTATCCTATCCACATTACTTTGGTCCATATTTTCTATCTTATTGCAACCTTTAGTCCATATCCCTCATCTTGTCCATTCTGGATCTTGCTTGTCCTATCATTATCCTATCCAAATCCCTCTCTTGGTCTTGACAGAAAATAAAGATGTAAAATGAAAAATGTGTTTTCAACATCCTCTTGACATGTCCCTTCCTGTGAACCACATGCTATTTAGTGCACCATTTCATTATCCTATATTGTGATATCCAATCCCTAAACTTGGTTAAAAAAAAATCATCCCATCTTGTGGATAGTCCTTGGCATCCAAATAGCTTCAAGACATACCAAGAGACATTTAGCCTTCATCCTTCTACTAGTTCATCCATTAATCCATAACTTCCTTGCCTTGCTAGACACTGGGGGTAGTCTTAATGTCGTGAAAAAATTCTTAAAAATTCAAATAATATCCTAAAAAAAAAATAAAAAAACATTCAAATAATGTCTTGAAAAAATCCTTAAAAATTCAAATAATATTTTGAAAAAATACCTAAAAATTCTAAAATGTCTTGAAATAATCCTAAAATTTTTTAAATATTAAAAATTCATCTAAGGAAACAATCTTTGGGGTATTTGTGATAAGTGCCTTCATTTATGTGATACGCCACACATACCTCGACTCTAAACATATCAAACTTTTGATGGACCAAAAAAATCAAAACATGTCAAAATCCTGCAATAAACACATCTCTGTCATGATAAGCATAAAGTGATGATCAAGCATCAAATTTCAATCAAAATGATGAGCTGCATAAATCAACAATGGGCTCATGAGACCTATCTTTATGAGCAATCCAATATATTATCAATCAAACCAATCAATCAACCAAATCAATCGTCTTATACAGTGATGGATACACTCAAAACTAGACAAGTCAGTCTTATACGAGTATTCCAAATCTAAAATTAGACACAATCAATCCAATCAAACACAAAATCAAACCAATCACTGATCAATAAGGTTGTTGACAAAGTCAGTCATGTTAGTCCATTATTGATTTATCTTTCTTGATTGTGTTCCTTTGCTCCTCAAGGATACCAATGAGTGGTGAGAGTGGCTATGATGGTTCATAATCTTGTTTTCTTTTGTTTACTACTTGTGGAGTGTTTGATAAAATTTTGGGGCAAGGATGATGTAGGATAAATGTGATAAGTACTGTCATGCATCTGGTAGCCACACACATCCATGATCTGAGACAATCCTGGGATGATGTCAAAATATTCCTTGTTTTCTTTGTGCTTGCTTCAATAGAGATTGTAGCAGTATCTAGATGGTCAATATTTGGATGCATTCAAATCATGAAATATTTGTGGCAGTGACTCAATACATCATCCAAGTTGATAGCATAAGTTTAATTCTTCTAGTTCATTTCTCCTAATTCATTCTTATAGCTAATTCATACTTCTCACTAACATTTCTTCTATCAGTCAAATCAGTCAATCCATGAATTTGTCAAATTCATCAATTTTTATTATTTTTTTTGCTTTTGACCTAGTAAGAAAGATCCAATTTTTAGATATAGTTATGACCTAAAAAAATAGAAATGTAAAGAAGTAACCCATAGTAAAAATAAATCGGCTTTCCAAAAATGTAAGAAGTTTAAAAAAATTCCTTCATTTGTGTTGTTATGACCCAATTTATGAAAACATACCAGATTTGAAAGATCTATTTATTTCGGCCATTATCTATTATCAAAATTAAAAATACAGAGAACAAACTCTATTTAGATTTTAAAATTCTTTCCAGAAATGTAAAGTTTTCAAATAAATTTGATGATTTGCACCTAGAATTAAGTTTTTATGAAATATCATAAAAAAATTAAAAATCGCACAAATTGATAAAAAAAATCTGATTCTTGGACTGTAGCCTCCTTATTTCATCTGGAAATTTCAATAAAAATTTCATCAGAAAATTCCAAGCCATTTAGGAGATATAACTAAATCTTTGAAAACCCTATAGGTAACAAGATATCCACAAAGAAAACCTGCATGCAAATATGAGAGACAAATCTATCAAATTTTTAGCATTTTTGGGTTGTTCATTCACGTCGGGTTCACCAAAATGTATGTAGGGAAATTATGCACAAGTTTAAATAAATAATTTAGCAGTACCGAATTAATCAAGAAAACTACTAATAATCATTAAACCCTACAAACAATAAAATAACAAACATCATATTCAGAAATTAAACACATGAAAACCAAATGATGCTTGAGACTTTTGTTGCTTCTCTTTTCCTTGTTGAAGTGTGGCACCCAGTTGTGATTTTGGCAACACCTTGACTTAAAGATCTAAGAAATTGTGATACACTTATAATAAACTGACATAAGTTCGATGCAAAATTTAGAGATAAAATTATGAGAGATGGGGGTTTCTTATATAGAAATTATGATTGATTTGAGAAAAATAGATTGAATGGATGAGATAATTAAGAACTAAAAATATTTGGGTAACTTTCCAGAATAAGACATTTAATTCCAATTTAACTCAAAAAAGAGGAGAGTTATTTAGGAAATAAAGAAGAAGATTAAGATGAGAGGATTTAGTTGTTTGTTTAGAAAGATAAGAATTTCCAAAATTGAATTTTGAGAAAAAAATTTAATTTTTGATTTAAAATGATTTGATTTTCAGAAAGTTATTTTTCTCAATTTATGAGGATTTTGAGTTTTTTTAGAAATTATAATTGCCTCATATTTTTATTTTGTTTTTTTGTTTTTTGGAAGATTTAATTGAATTAAAAATTCAATTAAAGAGGAAGATGAAATTAGAATGAAATTAAATTAATTAGAATTTATGTGAAATTAAATTAATTTGGTCAATTAATTTAATTTAGAAGAATAATTAGCTAATTTGAATAATTAAATTCAAATAATGGGAAATAGGAATTTGAATTCAATTAACTAATAAAGATCAATTAATTAAAGGTAATTAATTAAATAAACTTAATTATTTAATTAATATTAGAGAGATGATTAACTGATTAAAAAATTGGAATTTTAGAAGAAAATAAGATGATTAATTAATGATTAAATAACCATTAACTAATAGAAGAATAATTAGTGACCAAATGTGAACCCGCAAGTGTGTCCATTTTTGGGTATCTACACTATGTAAGTAAATGTTGTAGTTCGGTAAGCTCTCCCTAGCTTGATATTTAATATGTTTAATCAATACAAAACATAATAATATTATATGTAGACTCTCCTTGCGGATTTGATCTTTTCAGTTCTCCAGATGCTTGTTCTCAGCAATAAATATACAATCTCTCTCCCTTTCTTTGATCTGTCTCCTTTTGATGTTTCATTTCATTTTCATATACAAACTCTATCCCTTTGACAACAATGCCAAAGAAAATATAAAACAGCTCTTTAGTAGCCATGTAATTTCTCTGTTGTTCGGTGCATATCAAACAGTCAAGTACCTTCAATGTACAGATAAACAAATTTATTTTCCAGCTTCTACAATCTTTCACAACCTTAGACAAATTCCAAAGTGTGAGCTATGTGCATCAACATGAATGATCTTCTGATAAGTATAGGTTGATGCAACCTTCTGATCACCTCAATGACCGATAGACAGGAGACGGACCCCAAGTCTAGTCCTTAAATATTCAAATGTGTCCTTCGGTAATGGTTTTGTAAAGATATTAGCAAGTTGTTCCTTTGATGTTACAAATTCCAATTTCACTTGCTTCTCTTGAACTTGTTCCCTTAAGTAGTGATACTTAATAGATATGTGCTTTGTTTTAGAATGCATCAAGTGATTCTTTGAAATGTTTATAGCACTAGTGTTATCACAATATATAATCACGCACTTAGTGATTACCTCATTCATTCCTTCCAATATTTGTCTGATCCAAGCAATACTAGAACAATTTGCAGCAGTAGCAACATACTCTACTGTAGCAGTAGATTGCGAGATACATGCTTGTTTCTTGCTTATCCAAGTCACAAGTTGATGCAGGAGCATCTTGGGTGTAAGGGCAATCTTGCATCACCCAAAAATATTTTTGTTTGCTTTTCAATAAGGGCTATCTTGTGCAGAGCTGCTATTTATGGAAACTTACTATTTTTAGTAAGTTGGTCATATGATCTTGGAATGTTCTGATTTCACAGTTGGAGGTTCATCTTAGTCATTTTAGCCTACCAGTTGAGTTTCATTGCCACATCATCAGTATTGGTGAAGTTATTGAGGTTTTTGGGTATGAAATCTTTCAAGTCAATTTTGAAGGTCTTAGAGGCTCTGGATCGTGATCGACCCCTGGCTAATTGGCACTAGTGCATGTTAAATGCTGTAGATCTCATCATGGCGTTTCTGAAAAGTGGTTACAATAGAAAAATGGAGCTACGGTTAGAAAGTTATGGCCTCCGGAAGTTGGGTTACCTAAAATCATATTTTGTATTTCTTTTGAGCTGACCCTATTGTAATAATTGTGAAAAATAAACAATTCTATGTCTAGTCGGCCTAAAGGGCTAAATTTCTAGAACCTTATCGGGTGGTGGAAATTGCCTATATAAGAAAGGTCTATAGTGTTGTCTTAGGCAGTTCAGGACAGTTCTGGGTAGCAGATTTGGGTAATAATTCAAGGCTTTGTCCTACAGAATATTGTAAGGGAATGTCCATGTGGCTTTGCATATTGTAATTCTAAAAGTTTGTAATTCCACATTTGTGGAGATAATAAGAAGCCAATTTTCTGTTCTTGCATATTTATTATCTCCACAAATGTGGAATTACAAACTTTCAGAATTACAATATGCAAAGCCACATGGGCATTCCCTTACAATATTCTATAGGACAAAGCCTCGAATTATTACCTAGATCTGCTACCCAGAACTGTCCTGAACTGCCTAAGACAACACTATAGACCTTTCTTATATAGGCAATTTCCATCGCCAGAGAAGGTTCTAGAAATTTAGCCCTTTAGGCTGACTAGACATAGAATTATTTATTTTTCACAATTATTACAATAGGGTCAGCTCAAAAGAAATACAAAATATGATTTTAGGTAACCCAACTTCCAGAGGCCATAACTTTCTAACCATAGCTCCATTTTTCTATTGTAACCACTTTTCAGAAACACCATGACGAGATCTACAGCACCTAACATACGCTAGTGCTAGTCAGCCAGGGGTCGATCACGATCCAGAGCCTCTAAGACCTTCAAAATTGACTTGAAAGATTTCTTACCCAAAAACCTCAATAACTTCACCAATACTGATGATGTGGCACTGAAACTCAACTGGTAGGCTGAAATGACTGAGATGAACCTCCAACTGTGAAATCAGAACATTCCAAGATCATATGACCAACTTACTAAAAATAGTAAGTTTCCATAAATAGCAGCTCTGCACAAGATAGCCCTTATTGAAAAGCAAACAAAAATATTTTTGGGTGATGCAAGATTGCCCTTACACCCAGGATGCTCCTACATCAACTTGTGACTTGGATAAGCAAGAAACAAGCATGTATCTCACAATCTACTGCTGCAGTAGAGTATGTTGCTGCTGCTGCAAATTGTTCTAGTATTGCTTGGATCAAACAAATATTGGAAGGAATGAATGAGGTAATCACTAAGCGCATGATTATATATTGTGATAACACTAGTGCTATAAACATTTCAAAGAATCATGTGATGCATTCTAAAACAAAGCACATATCTATTAAGTATCACTACCTAAGGGAACAAGTTCAAGAGAAGCAAGTGAAACTGGAATTTGTAACATCAAAGGAACAACTTGCCCTTATTGAAAAGCAAACAAAAATATTTTTGGGTGATGCAAGATTGCCCTTACACCCAGGATGCTCCTGCATCACAAGCCTACCTCCTAAAAAGAATGCTCCACCGGTTGTGCTCTCCTGGTCATCTATGTTTCTAGCCCAATCTGCATCGGTGTAAACTATCAGTTCAAAATTGCCTTCCTTAGAATACAATAAACCATATTCTTCAGTCTTTTTCAAGTATCTCATAATTCTTTTAACTGCAACCATATGTGACTCTTTAGGATTGGCAGAAAATCTTGCCACAATTCCAACTGTGTGTGCAATATCAGGCCTATTATGTACAACATACATCAGTTTCCCAATCATAGATCAGTACAGTGTTTGATTTACCTCTGTAGATTCATCATCCTTTGTCAATTTACATCTAGTGACCATCGGTCTTCCAACTGATTTTGCATCTTCCATACAAAAAGTTTTCAATACTTCTTTAATGTATTTTGATTGTGTGATGAAAATCCCATCATTCTGTTGAATAATCTGCAAACCTAGAAAGAATTTAATCTCTCCAAACATTGACATCTCAAATTCCTTTCTCATTTCATCAACAAAAGATTTGCAAATTTGATCTTGTCCACCAAAGATTATATCATCAACAAATATTTCAACAATCAAAATGTTATCATCAGAATCTCCTTTCATATACAAATTACTATTTTCACTAGTTCTTACAAAGCCAATACTGATAAGATAAGCATGTAGTCTTTCATACAATACCCTCGGTGCTTGTTTCAGTTCATATAAAGCTTTGTGTAGTCTACATACCATGTTTTTCTAATTTTGATCAACAAACCCTTTCAGTTGTTCTATGTAGACCTCCTCTTCAAGAATTTCATTCAGAAAAGATGATTTCACATCCATTTGATATACCTTGAATCCCTTATGTGCAGCATATGCTAGTAGTATCCAAACTCCTTCAAGTCTTGCAACAGGTGAAAATGTTTCACCATAATGAATTCCTTCTTCTTGTGCATATCCCTTGCAAACAAGTCTTGCCTTATTCCTTGTAACTTCTCCATTCTCATTCAACTTATTCCTAAAAATCCACTTAGTACTAATAAGATTTTTATCTTTCAGTCTAGGTACCAATGTCCATGTCTTATTCTTTTCAATTTTTTCAATTTCCTCATTCATAGCATTTGTCCATTCTTCATTTTCAAGTGCATCCCTAATATTTTTTGGTTCAAACTCACAAATCAAGCATGTGTTTTGTCTTAACTTACTTCGGGTCATCATGATAGCTTCCTTATCTCCAATGATTTGATTCTCTGGATGGTGTCTTCTAACAAATTTTTATAGCACTTGTTCTCTACTCTATTCATCATTCAATTCAAGTTCATTTCCCTGCTCGGTAGCTTCTTCCTGATTCTCGGTTTGCATTTGCTGACCGTCAGTAGCATTTTCCTGATGCTCGGTAGACTTTTTTTAAGCCTGTAGCTTCGGTAGATATTTTGGATCTTCAACATAAGTAAACCTACCATAGTCTTCTGGTTCCTTCATGCTTTCTTCATCATTATTTTCAGTAAACTCATCAACTCTTATATTAGAACTTTCAATCATCTTATTAGTAACCTTATTCAAACATTTATAAGCTTTACTCTTTGTAGAATAACCTAAGAATAAACCTTCATCACCTTTGGAGTCAAATTTACTATTCCTATCATCTTTCAAAATATAACACTTACTACCAAAGATTCTGAAATAACTTACACTCGGTGTGTATCCAAACCATAACTTGTAAGGTATCTTGTTTGTGTGTTTCTTTAGTTAAACTCAGTTCAAGACATATACTATAGTTCTAACTGCCTCTCTCTAGTACATTTGTGCAACATTTCTCTCAATCATCAAAGTTCTAGCACAATCAACAATTGATCGATTCCTTCTTTCAACAATTTCGTTCTGCTGTGGTGTTCTCGGTGCAGAAACCCGCCTTTTGATTCCATGCTCATTACATAAGTTATTGAATTCATCAGAAACAAACTCACCTCCTCTATTAGACCTTAAGCATTTCAATACTTTCCTGATTTCTTTTTCAACTTTAGCCTTATACCATTTGAACAATTTGAATGCCTCAGATTTTTCTTTTAAGAACATAAAAATCATCAATTTAGTATAGTCATAAAAAAAAAAGTATCTATCACCATAGTAGCTTATCTATCACCATAGTAGCTTTGAGTTCTCATAGGACCACATAAGTCATTGTGAACCAACTCCAAAATTCCTTTAGATGAATAGTCCTTACTTTTAAAACTATATTTGGTCATCTTTCCTTTCTGACATTGATGACACATAACATGATTAGGTTTTGCAAGTTTAGGCAATCCCCCAACTTTTCTCTTTCTACTTATCTTAATCATGTTATCAAAATTTACATGACATAACCTCTTATGCCATAACCATGCATCTTCATTTTTCACCAGCAAACAAGAAGTCTCAACATTGTCAAGGTAGAATAAATTACCTTTTGATTGTCCTCCAGTGCCAATAAGTGTTCTATTTTTATCATAGATTTTCACCTTCTTTCTCTCAAATGCAACTTGGTGACCTAAGTTATTCAGCTGTGCTACACTCAACAAATTGTAGTTAAGTCCTTTTACCAAGTATGTGTTATCACTTCTAATTTTATCATTCATCAAGATTGATCCTTTTCCTTTTACCATACATGGTGTATCATTTCCCATTTTTACTAATCCTCTATTATAATGCTCGAGAAGGTCAAACTTATCTCAATCACTAGTCATGTGATGTGTACAACCACTATCAATGATCCAAGTATCATTTTTACTAATTTTAGAAATAAGTGATGTTTCTACATACCTTTCCTCTTCTAAATCATCTTTCATTGCAACAAATACTACTTCAACATCATCATCAGTGTCGGTGTCGGTGTCATCATCATTATCAACAAGTTTACAAGCCTTCTTACCTTTGTCTTTGTAATCTCGGTTGTCTTTGTTGTACTGTCGGTTTCCTCTAGTATTCTAGTTGTTATTCCTTCTACCAAATTTTCCATCACCAACTCGGTCTTTATTTTCTTCTTTCCTATTAGGACATCTAGCAGCAATATGGCCAACTTCTTTACAATTAAAACAAACTAAAGGTAACTTTCCCTTATATCTTCCTTTACCTTTCTATAGTCTCCAGGCCATTAGTGCTTCAAGTTCATCAAGGTCATCATCAGTGTCACTATCACTTTCATTTATTATATTATGCTTACTGTTAGACTTACCAATCTTAAGAGATGACATAAAAGAAGATTGAACACTCAGTACAACACTATTGTCAAAATTATTCAGCTCAAAAGTTGTTAACTTTCCAATCAGAGTATCAAGAGTAAGAGTGCTATTAGGTGCAAACCTCATTTCATGAATAGCGGATATTCTGATTTCATAGGTAGGCTACAAGGTTCTCAGTATCTTACTTATCATAGTATCTTCATCAAGAATTCATCCAGCTCCTCGAATAGCATTGACTACCTCTTTGTTTCAGTTTGAGTATAGTGTGATGTTCTCTCCTTCCTTCATCTTCATGTCATCAAATTAGCCTCTCAAGCTTTTAGCTTGGGCTCTCATTACATTCACATCACCACCATGAACTAGAGCAAGTTTATCCCACATCTACTTTTCTTTAGTGCAACCTTTTACATCCTCAAATTCAGCATCAAATAGAGCAACAACAATCTCTATCATAGTAATGTTGTGTTCATGTCTCTATTTTAATTAATCGAGAGTTAAAGGTCCAACCGTCAGTTGTAAGTATCCATTGTCCAATAAATTTAATGTAGAATCTCTAATTCTAGATATGTGACTTCACATCTAACTTTGCCATGTAGTAATGTTGTCTTTGTTTAGCTTTGACACTTCCCTCTTATACATCTTGTGATCTTTCTTCTCAAGTCCTTAAAAATTTCTTCCAAGAAACTAGTATGCTCTAATACCAATTGTTAGAATAACTGAGAGGGGGGTGAATTAGTTAGATCAGTTATCCTACAGTCTCAAATACAAAGATGTATCTCACAAAAAAATTCAACCAAACTATGTAGCTTGGTAACATATAATTTCAATCTATTATGTTCACTTTACCGATTACCAGTAAATAGCCAACTGTAATTACCAACTAAATCAACTATGCAATATGTAAAGTATGATAGAAAAAAAATCATAACAAATAACACATAACACAATGATTTAACATGGAAACCTTGTTAAGAGAAAAACCACATAGGACCGGTAACCCAAAATAATTCACTCTTCTAAAGTGAGCTCGACGAAGAGCCAACCCTATTAAAAGTTACAATACACACTATTAGGTGTGACCTGGTTAGAGGATTTATCACTAATAGTTAACTTTTGACCAACATTCACTATGGGGTCAACAAGATAACACTTATATTCAATATAATGTCATAGGGTAGTACATAAGACTGTCAAGTCCACTCTATTAAGAGATTTTTTGGATCAATGGTTAAATTGATACAGTAATGATCTAATTCAAATAAAACTCAATTGCAGATATTCAAATCTATGCTAGGCCCTTAGAAATAATCCTCTGATCACTAAGCAATTCACTTCCTTCAATATCTCAACTTACTTTCACTCAGTAAATGATTCTCTAATGCTCGGTAAAACTTATATAGCTCGGTTCTTCAATAACCAGTTTGATCATGCATGCATGAATATACTCTTCACACAAAATCTCTACAGTCCCCTTCTTCCGATATAGTCTCAAAAATGAAACTCATATCTCTTATATAGACAGGTAAAACATTTTCATATCATCCATTAGATTTTACCACTTAATCTCCTTCATCCATTTTTTTCGCTTAAACCTTCCTCGGTAGATGTGTCCATAACACGTTTCAATCTCATCCTTTAGATCATCTTCAAGTTTTGTCAGTCATGGATTTCATCACAAACTTCATCATTTACCTCAAAATCATAACAATATCTAGCTCATCATATTCAGTTGGCTTATCCTAGCATTTAATTTTTACATCCGTACTCGATTAATATAGAAATGCATCGACAATAACTAGTTAGACTAGCTCAGTTAATACTATCACTAGGTATACACTGCACTGGCTCGGTGTATACAAAAATCTTCAATTAATGACCACATTGACTTGTTCAAATTCAAATCTCTTCTTCATAATAGATTAATGTAACATGCTCAAGTCAACAATATAAAGTCATAGCCTCATCAAATAAGTTACCTGTTGTTTACCTTTTCGTTCTCTATCATATTCATCTTTTCTTCATGTGGATATCTCTATTCTTCATCTTTTCTTGTTCAACAGATGTTCAAATGTTTGTAGCTAACATGATAAGTACTGTCAAGACTAGTTGACATCAATGACAACATATTGACTGATTTAATCATCTTACACATCATTTCAATACTCGTTGATCTCTAATCATTGTTCTTTTAGTTCATCTAGATATTCAATCAGTTGTAGTTCATCAATCTCTCCCTTTGACATTGATGGCAACACAAGAAATATGAAAATATGTCACACACATACCAAACATGTATTTTAAAACTATGTAAGTAAATTTTTTAGCTTGGTAAGCTCTCCCTAGCTTGATATTTAATATGTTTAATCACTACAAAACATAACAGTATTATATGTAGACTCTCCCTACAGATTGATCTTTTTAGTTCTCTAGATTCTTGTTCTTAGCAACAAATATACAATCTCTCTCCCTTTCTCTGATCTATCTCCTTTTGATGTTTCATTTCATTTTTATATACAAACTCTCTCCCTTTGACAACAATGCCAAAGAAAATATAAAACAACTCTTTAGTAGCCAAGTAATTTCTCTATTGTTCGGTGCATATCAGATATTCAATTACCTTCAGTGTACAGATAAATAAATTTCTTTTCCAGCTTCTACAATCTTTCACAACCTTAGACAAATTCCAAAGTGTGAGCTATGTGCATCAACATGAATGATCTTCTGATAAGTATAGCTTGATGCAACCTTCTGATCACCTCAGTGACTGATAGATAGGGGACAGACCCCAAGTCTAGACCTCAAATATTTAAATGTGTCCTTCGGTAATGTTTTGTAAATATATCAGCAAGTTGTTCCTTTGATGTTACAAATTCCAGTTTCACTTGCTTCTCTTGAACTTGTTCCCTTAAGTAGTGATACTTAATAGATATGTGCTTTGTTTTAGAATGCATCACAAGATTCTTTGAAATGTTTATAGCACCAGTGTTATCACAATATATAATCACCGGCTCAGTGATTACCTCATTCATTCCTTCCAACACTTGTTTGATCCAAGCAATACTAAAACAATTTGCAGTAACAACAACATACTCTGCTTCAACATAGACTAAGAGATACATGCTTGTTTCTTGCTTATCCAAGTCACAAGCCTACCTCCTAAAAAGAATGCTCCACCAGTTGTGCTCTTCCGGACATTTGTGCTTCATGCCCAATCTGCATCGGTATAAACTATTAGTTCAAAAATGCCTTCCTTAGAATACCATAAACCATATTCTTCAGTCTTTTTCAAGTATCACAAAATTATTTTAACTGCAACCATATGTGACTCTTTAGGATTGGCAGAAAATCTTGCCACAATTCCAACTGTGTGTGCAATATTAGGCCTACTATGTACAACATACATCAGTTTCCCAATCATAGATTGGTATAGTGTTTGATTTACCTCTATAGATTCATCATCCTTTGTTAATTTACATCCAGTGACCATCGGTGTTCCAACTAATTTTACATCTTCCATGCCAAAGGTTTTCAATACTTCTTTAATGTATTTTGATTGTGTGATGAAAATCCCATCATTCTGTTGTATAATCTGCAAACCTAAAAAGAATTTAATCTCTCCAAACATTGACATCTCAAATTCCTTTCTCATTTCATTAGCAAAAGATTTGCAAATTTGATCTTGTCCACCAAAGATTATATCATCAACAAATATTTCAGCAATCAAAATGTTATCATCAGAATCTCCTTTCATATACAAATTACTATTTTCACTAGTTCTTACAAAGCTAATATTGATAAGATAAGTGTGTAGTCTTTCATACCATGCCCTTGGTGCTTGTTTCAGTCCATATAAATCTTTGTGCAGTCTACATACCATGTCTTTCTGATTTTGATCAATAAACCCTTCTGGTTGTTCTATGTAGTTGTCCTCTTTAAGAATTATATTCAGAAAAAATGATATCACATCCATTTGATATACCTTGAATCAATTATGTGCAGCATATGCTAGTAGTATCCAAACTCCTTGAAGTCTTGCTACAGGTGCAAATGTTTCACCATAATCAATTCCTTCTTCTTGTACATATCCCTTGCAAACAAGTCTTGCCTTATTCCTTGTAACTTCTCCATTGTCATTTAACTTATGCCTGAAAATCTACTTAGTACCAATAACATTTTTATCTTTCGGTCTAGGTACTAATGTCTGTGTCTTATTCTTTTCAATTTGTTCAATTTCCCCATTCATATAATTTATCCATTCCTCATTTTCAAGTGCATCCCTAACATTTTTTGGTTCAAACTCAAAAACCAAGCATGTGTTTTGTCTTAACTTACTTCGGGTCATCATGCCAACTTGCTTCTCTCCAATGATTTGATTCTCTGGATGGTGTCTTCTAACAAATTTTGCTAGCACTTGTTCTCTACTCTATTCATCATTCAATTCAGGTTCATTTCCCTGCTTGGTAGCTTCTTCCTAATTTGCAGTTTGCATTTGCTGACCGTCAGTAGCATTTTCCTGATGCTCGGTAGACTCAACCTATGGCTTTGGTAGATATTTTGGATCTTCAACATAAGCAAACCTACCATAGTCTTCTGGTTCCTTCATGCTTTCTTCATCATTATTTTCAGCAAACCCATCAAATCTTACATTAGCACTTTCAATCATCTTATTAGTAACCTTATTCAAACATTTATAAGCTTTACTCTTTGTAGAATAACCTAAGAATAAACCTTCATCACCTTTGGAGTCAAATTTACCATTCCTATCATCTTTTAGAATATAACACTTACTACCAAAGATTCTGAAATAACTTACACTCGGTGTGTATCAAAACCATAACTCGTAAGGTGTCTTGTTTGTGTCTTTCTTCAGTTGAACTCAGTTCAAGACATATGCTGTAGTGCTAAATGCCTCTCTCAAGTACATTTATGCAACATTTTTGTCAATCATCAAAGTTCTAGCACAATCAACAATTGATCGGTTCCTTCTTTCAGCAATTCCGTTATGTTGTGGTGTTCTTGGTGCAAAAACTTGCCTTTTGATTCCATGCTCATTACAGAAGTTAGTGAATTCATTAGAAACAAACTCACCTACTCTATTAGACCTTAAGAATTTCAATACTTTCTCGATTTCTTTGTCAACTTCAGCCTTATACCATTTGAACAATTTGAATGCCTCAGATTTTTCTTTCAAGAACATAATAGTCATAAATTTAGTATAGTCATCAAAAAAAAAAAAAAAGTATCTATCACCATAGTAGCTTTGAGTTCTCATAGGACCACATAAGTCTATGTGAACCAACTCCAAAATTCCTTTAGATGAATAGTCCTTACTTTAAAAACTATATTTGGTCATCTTTCCTTTCTGACATTAATGACACATAACATGATCAGGTTTTGCAAGTTTAGGAAATCCCCCAACATTTCTCTTTCTACTGATCTTAATCATGTTATCAAAATTTACATGACATAACCTCTTATGCCATAACCATGCATCTTCATTTTTCATCAGCAAACAATAAGTCTCAACATTGTCAAGATAGAATAAATTACCTTTTGATTGTCCTCCAGTGCCAACAAGTGTTCCATTTTATCGTATCTTTTCACCTTCTTTCTCTCAAATGCAAATCAGTGACCTGATTTATTCAGCTGTGCTACACTTAAAAAATTGTAGTTAAGTCCTTTTACCCAGTATGCATTATCACATCTAATTCTATCATTCAACAAGATTGATCCATTTCCTTTTACCATAGATGGTGTATCATTTCCCATTTTTATTGATCCTCCATTATAATGCTCAAGATAGTCAAACTTATCTTCATCACCAATCATGTGATGTGTACAACCACTATCAATGATCCAAGTATCATTTTTACTAATTTCAGAAATAAGTGTTATTTTTACATACCTTTCCTCTTCTTCTGAATCATCTTTCATTGCAACAAATACTACATCAACATCATCATCAGTTTTGGTGTCGGTGTCAGTGTCGATGTCATCATCATTATCAACAAGGTAACAAGCCTTCTTACCTTTGTCTCTGTAATCTCAGTTGTCTCTATTGTACTGTCAGTTTCCTCTAGTATTCCAGTTGTTATTCCTTCTACCAAATTTTCCATCACCAGCTCGGTCTTTATTTTCTTCTTTCCTATTAGGACATCTAGCAACAATATGGCCAACTTCTTTACAATTAAAAAAAGCTAAAGGTAACTTTCCCTTATATCTTCCTTTACCTTTCTACAGTCTCCGTGCCATTAGTGCTTCAAGTTCATCAAGCTCATCAGCAGTGTCACTATCACTTTCATTTCCTATATTATGGTTATTGCTATACTTACCAATCTTAAGAGATTACATAAAAGTAGATTCAACACTCGGTACAAGACTATTGTTAAAATTATTTAGCTCAAAAGTTGTTAACTTTCCAATCAAACTATCAAGAGTAAGAGTGCTATTAGGTGGAGACTTTATTTCATGAATAGTGGATATTTTGATTGCATAGACAGACAAAAAGGTTCTTAGTATCTTTCTTATCACAGTATCTTCATCAATAATTCCTCCAGATCCTCAGATAGCATTGACTACCTCTTTGATTTGGTTTGAGTATAGTGTGATGTTCTCTCCTTCCTGCATCTTCATATCATCAAATCAACCTCTTAAGCTTTCAACTCTGGCTCTCATCACATTCACATCACCATCATGAACTAGAGAAAGTTTATCCCACATCTGCTTTGCTATAGTGCAACCTTTGACATCCTCAAATTCAACATTAGATAGAGCAGCATCAATCTCTATCATAGTAATGTTGTGTTCATGTCTATCTTTCAATTGATCGAGAGTTAAAGGTCCAACCATCGGTTATAAGTATCAATTTTTTAGTAAATATAATGAAGAATCTCCAATTTCAAATATGTGAAGTCTCATCCAACTTTTCCATGTAGTAAAGTTATCTTTGTTCAACTTCGACACTTCCCTCTTATACATCTTGTGATCTTTCTGCTCAAGTCCTTAAAACTTTCTTCCAATTAACCAGTATGCTCTGATACCAATTGTTGGAATAACTGATAGGGGGGGTGGTGAATCAGTTAGATTAGTTATCCTACAGTCCCAAATACAAAGATGTACCTCACAAAACAATTCAACCAAATTATGTAGCTCAATAACATATGATTTCAATCTGTTCTATTCACTTTACCGATTACCAGTAAATATCCAACTATGATTACTGACTAAATCAACTATGTAGTATGTAAAGTATGATAGTAAAATAATCATAACAAATAACACATAACATAATGATTTAATGTGGAAACCCTATTAAGGGAAAAACCACTTGGGACCGGTAACCCAAAATAATTCACTCTTCTAAAGTGAGCTCGGTGAAGATCCAACCCTGCTAAAGGTTACAATACACATTGTTAGGTTTGACCTAGTTAGAGGATTTATCACTAACAGTAAGCTTTGGACCAACATTCACTATGGGGTCAACAAGATAACACTTTACATTCAATAGAATGTCATAGGGTAGTACATAAGACTATCAAGTCCACTCTGTAAAGAGATTTTTTGAATCAATGGTTAAATTGATACAGTAATGATCCGATTCAAATACAACTCAATTGTAGATATTCAGATCTATGTTAAACCCTTAGAAATAATCCTCTGATCATAAGAAATTCACTTCCTTCAATATCTCAACTTACTTTCACTTGGTAAATGATTCTCTGATGCTTGGTAAAACTTCTGCAGCTCGGTTCTTCAATAACCAGTTTGATCAGGCATGCATGAAAATAGTCTTCACGCGAAATCTCTGTAGTCTCCTTCTTCTGACATAGTTTCAACAATGAGACTAATATCTCTTATATAGACAAGTAAAATGTTTTCATATCATCCATTAGATTTTTCCACTTAATCTCCTTCATCCACTTTTGTCGCTTAAACCTTCCTCGGTAGATGTGTCCATAACATGTTTCAATCTCATCCTTTAGATCATCTTCAATTTTTTTCAGCTGTGGATCTTATAACAAACTTCATCCTTTACCTTGAAATCATAACAATATCCAGCTCATCATATTTAGTCAACTGATTTTAGCATTTAATGTTTACATCCATACTCAGTTAATATATAAATGCATTGGTGATAACTAGTTAGACTAGCTCGGTTAATACTATCACTTGGTATACACTGCACTGGCTCGGTGTATACAAAAAACTTCAATTACCGACCACATTGACTTGTTCAAATTCAAATCTGTTCTTCATAATAGATTAATGTAACATGCTCAAGTCAACAATATAAAGTCATATCCTCATCAAATAAGTTACCCAATGTTAACCTTTTCCTTCTCTGTCATATTCGTCTTTTCCTCATGTGGATATCTCTATTCTTCATCTTTTCTTCTTCAAGAGTCTTGTTCAAATTCAAATCTCTTCTTCATAATTGATTAATGTAACATGCTCAAGTCAACAATATAAAGTCATAGCCTCATCAAATAAGTTACCCAATGTTTACCTTTTCCTTCTCTGTCATATTCGTCTTTTCCTCATGTGGATATCTTTGTTCTTCATCTTTTCTTCTTCAATAGATGTTCAGATGTTTGTAACTAACATGATAAGTACTGTCATGAATAGTTGACATCAATGACAACATATTGACTGATTTAATCATCTTACATATCATTTCAGTACTCAGTAATCTCTAATCACTATTCTTTCAGTTCATCTAGATATTCAATCAGTTGTAGTTCATCACCTATGAGAACTCAAAGCTACTATGGTGATAAATATTTTATTTTATTTATTGATGACTATTCTAGGATGATGATAGTAATGTTCTTAAAAGAAAAATCTAAGGCATTCAAATTGTTTAAATGGTATAAGGCTAAAGTTGAAAAAGAAACCAGAAAAATACTGAAATGCTTAAGGTCTGATAGAGGAGGTGAGTTTGTTTCTAATGAATTCACTAATTTCTGTAATGAGCATGGAATCAAAAGGTGGGTTTCTGCACCAAAGACACTGCAGTAGAATGGGATTGCTAAAAGGAGGAACTGATCTATTTTTGATTGTGCTAGAACATTGATGATTGAGAAAAATGTTGCACAAATGTATTGGAGAGAGGCAGTCAACACTGCAGTATACACCCTGAACCGAGTTCAACTGAAGAAAGACACAAACAAGATACCTTACGAGTTATGGTTTGGATATATGCCGAGTGTAATTTATTTCAAAATCTTTGGTAGTAAGTGTTATATTTCGAAAGATGATAAGAATGGTAAATTTGACTCCAAAGGTGATGAAGGAATATTTTTAGGATATTCTAGTAAGAGTAAAGCTTATAAATGTTTGAACAAGGCTACTAATAAAATGATAGAAAATGCTAATGTAAAAGTTTGTGAGTTTTCTGAAAAGAATGATGAAGAAAGCATGAAGGAACCCGAAGACTATGGTAGGTTTACTTATGTTGAAGATTCAAGTTATCTACCAAAGCCATAGGTTCAGTCTACCGAGCATCAGGAAAATGCTACCGAGAATTTGCAAATGCAAACTGAGAATTAGGAAGAAGCTACCAAGAAGGAAAATGAACCTGAATTGAATGTTGAAGACACCATCTAGAGAATCAAATCAGTGTAGATAAGCAAGTTGGCATGATGACCCAAAGTAAGGTAAGACATAACACATGCTTAGTTTGTGAGTTTGAACCTAAGAATGTTGGGGATGCACTTGAAAATGAGGAATGGATCAATGCTATGAATGAGGAAATTGAACAAATTGAGAAGAGTAAGACATGGACATTAGTACCCAGACATAAAGATAAAAATGTTATTGGTACTATTGGGTATATTTTAGGTTTTCTGAGAATATTTCTTTAGGTCTTTGTTCTATGTCCTTGTATATTTTTTTTGTCTGGTCTAGGGTTTAAATTTCTCAAAATCAGTCATGCTTATGCTTGTAAATCCTTTCCCTTGGTCTTTTTGCCCTTGGTAGGGTTTTATCCTTCAAAAATCCTAATTTTTCCCTAATTCTTATGTTTTTTGTGTTACCTTTTTGGCCACTTAAGATTTTCCATTGTGCACATGATCATTCTTTTCCTTTAGTGTTCACTAAATCATGCAATAATTTTTCATAACACTAAGGTATTCAACGAACTAGCAACTATGTTTTAATCCTTGTTAAGTTTTCCTTTGGTCACTGATTCTCCTAGTTCTGGCCATGGTTATTCTTTCTTCTAGTGATTTGGCAATAGTGTGGTCTCCTAATCTCTTAATCCCTAGTGGTTTTCTCTTAACATTCAATGAATGAGCATGGTGGTTATCTCTTATTCTCTAAATTGGGCGGTCATGCTCTATATTTTCTGGTGACTCAACGAGGATTGTTGATCATCTCTAAGATCAACGATGGTGTCTTAATCTCACAATGAATGGGGCCTTGCAACAATTTATTCAGTGATTCAATGGTTGATTCATAATCTCATGTTCACTAAGTTTGGCAGTTTCGATAAAGTAATTTGGAAAAAGATGAAATTTTCTTCATTCGCTGGATCTTGGGAAAAGATGGAAAAGCTCCAAATCATTTAGCGACTTTGAAAATAAGGCATTCACATAGTCTCAGAATCATTTAGTAAAGCCCTAAGTTATTCAGTGATCCAGAGAACAAAGCAATGGTAAAGGTATATTTTCCTTGGTCGCCTGTGTTGGAGATTTTCGAGCAAGCTAGTGCTGACTGTATGTTTGTCATTGATGAAAACATATGGTAAGTAGCATGTGTGGAGGACTTATGTAGTAAGCCTTAAGTATATGAGGCATGAACATGTTATCAACATGATATCATGGAGGTAGAGGTTAACTGTTAGTACAAACAGTTGTGTAGCAGCTTGTGTCAACAGTGTTCTTGACAGAGTTACAAGCAGTGTTCTGTGAGTGATTGTCTGTACAGTTATCATGGAGCCTTGCACATTTAGATATGTGATGAAGACATGTTATTGATGCTACATTCATGGATGTAGAGTTTGATGATTAATAGAAGTGAAGTTATGAAGTTTCTATTCACCAGTTACAGTTTCCTGTGTTTATCCAGAAGAGTCGACAGAGAATTTATTAGTACAGGAGTTGCGCCTATCATTTCAGTATGTACTCTTGGATTAGTGATCAAAGAAGAGTTAGTAATGTTTGGTTAAGAGTGCATGATGTAATTCATCTTGAGGATAAAGTATCAACTAATTTGGTAGAGCTGACAGTTTATAGCGTGCACCTACATTTATTGATTTAGACAGGTCCCAATTCTTGATGCGTGCTTAGTAGAGCCGACTAAGATGTTGTAGAAGATTGTTATTGTTTCTCTAATATGATTTCAAGGTGGTTCTAATAATCTGACTTGATTATTTCATTTAGAGGAAAGATATTTATAGGTAGTCATTTGTGATTGCTAAAGTATGGTTCAGAGTTGAATGTGAAGAGTAGAGTAGAGTGTGAAAAGTGTTGAGCCATTAGAAGAAGGTCTATGTGACCAAGTAAAGAGTTTTTTCTATACATTAGAACTGATCCAGATAGAAGGTCAAAGCACAGTTCACCAAGATCCAGATATAGTGTGTATCTATTATTCAGAAGGTTGTAGCCTTCACCCCTTTGAGCAGTGTGCTCTCAAACAGTGCGTCCTCATCCCTAATAGGGTTAATTGTAAAAGACTCCTAACAGGGTCCGACCCTTGACCAAGTCACTATACTAAATGTAATGTAAATAAAACTCCTAACAGGGTTAAGGATCTTCTAACAAGGATCATAATACACTAGTGCAGATTATTAGTGGGTGTCAATTCCCACTAGGGTTTTTACCTATTTGGGTTTCCCTGTAACCAAAATATTGTTGTATTCAAGTGTTCTTTCATTGTGTTTATGCTTTATGTTTAAGTATACTTAATTAGATAAAGAATTGAAACTTGTAGATAACTGATTCACCCCCCCTCTTAGTTATCTCTTAAGACTATTCCTAACAATTGGTATCCATGCTAAGTGCCTCAGAGAGAACTTTTAATAGCTTGAGGTTGATCAGATGGCATTCTTTAGAATAGACAGTCCTAAGTTTGATGGAGAGAATTATCTTGATTGGAAGAACAAGATGATGGCACATTTGCAGTGCATTGCTTTTGAAGTTTTTGAAGTGGCTATCAAAGAAGTTCAGATCCCCTCTCTAGAAGATCTTGCAAAGGAAGATGCTACTAGCAAGCAAGAGGATTTATTCCATCAGAATGCAATAGCCAAAGAAGCCCTTATCACCTCCCTATCTAATAGTGAGTTCTTAGAAATAAAGAAAGTAGACACAACCTACAAGATATGTAAGGACCTAGAAGACATGTTTGAAGGAGATAAACAAGAAAAGGATGCATGCAGAAAAACATGGAAGATAAAATACAATACATTAGATATGCTACTTGAAGAAAACATCAGAGCTTACAACCAAAGGATCAATGAAGCATTTGCTGGAATCAGAAACAATGGTGGAGAGATCTTAGAGGAAGACATTATGGATAAATTGATGACTACTCTCACCGTAGAGTATGAAAACAAGATCAACATCCTTGATGAGACCATGGAGCTTACATCAAATTTCAAAAGAGAAACCTTGATCAGAAAATTTTTAGCTTTTGAGATATCAAGATTGAAGATAGAACCTAAAATTGAGATAACCTTCAAAGCAACAGTCCATGGTAAGAAATCTGCAAACACTTCTGGTAATTTTGATGATGATGATGAAGAGAAAGCACTAGATAATTTCATTTCTATGATTGCTAAAAGAGAAAATAAAGGAAAAGGGAAATATGAAGGTCAATTACCATTTAAATGTTTTCATCTAATAAGATTGGTCACTTTGCATCCAAGTGTCCTACAAGAGCTAAAAAGGTCAAAAATGACTACAAGCCTAAATACTCAAAAGAATGTTACTATGCTGGAGATGGAGTATCAGATGATGATTCAACTAAAGAAGAAATTGGATTAATTGCTATTATAGAGAAAATGAATAATGAGATGGATCATGGATATGAGAAAAAGGAACAAGAGCTAGCATTGATTTCACAAGATGACATAAGGACAGACTGGATTATAGATAGTGGTTGTTCACATCACATGACATGTGATAAAGATAGATTTGTTCATCTAGACAAATAAAATGGTGGCATGGTTAGATTTGGAGATAACACTCCTAAACCTATCATTGGTAGAGGAGCTATCACATTGGATGGAAAGAACAACATTAATAATGTTCTCTATGTAGTTGGTTTGAAACATAATCTTCTTAGTGTTGGACAGTTACTTGAAAAAGGTTATCAGTTGGAGTTCAAAGACAACAAGTGCATCATTAATAACAAGGATGGTGTTATGATAGCATCAGGTTCAAATACTAAAGGTAATGTTTTTCAACTTAATTCAGAAGCAAGTTGTTTTTTTGCTAAAGTTGATGACAGTTGGCTATGGCATAAAAGACTATGTCATATCAATTTTGATAACATAGTAAAGATAAGCAATGTAAAGGCAATAAGAGATCTACCTAGCATAGAAGAGATAGTTGATACTATATGCATGGAATGTGTGATGGGAAAGCATGTGAGGGACTCATTCAGGAGCAAGCATAATTTAGCAGAGAACAAGTTGGATCTGATTCATATAGACCTATGTGGACCAACTCAAACAAGGTCATACTATGGTGAAAGGTATTTCATTTTGTTTGTTGATGATTATTCTAGAATGATGTGGGTTGCGTTATTGAAAGATAAGTCAGAAGCATTTGAGAAGTTCAAAATATTCAAAGCTAAGTTTGAGAATGAATCTAGACTAAAGATAAAATGTCTAAGATCGGATAGAGGAGGAGAATTCACCTCTGATAGATTCTATGAGTACTGCAAAGAACATGGCTTAAAGAGATAGTTAAGCACACCTAGAACCCCTCAACAGAATGGAATTATAGAGAGAAGGAATAGGATCATCCTTGATACAATGCACACCATCATGATTGAAGGAAAATTTGCACATACCTATTAGAGAGACGCAGTCAATACAACATTCTATATCATCAATAGAATACAATTAAGACCCAGCACTAAAAGGACACATTATGAGTTATGGTTTGGTAATGTTCCCATAGTGAAATACTTCAGAATCTTTGGAAGCAATTGCTACATCAAGAGGGATGAAGCAATTGGAAAGTTTGATGCAAGAAGTGATGAAGGTATTTTCCTTGGTTTCTCTACTAAAAGAAAAGCTTATAGATGTTTTAACTTGAGATTAAAGAGGATCATTGAAAGTCCTCATGTAAATATTGATGAAAATTTTATGATTCAAGAAAGATATCATGACTATGCACCTATGATTGAAGAAGAACCCAGTCCTACCACTAGTGAGATAGTTGCTGAAGAAATGTTTGACAACATTGATGTATTATTCAATGACCCTGAAACAAGTGAAGAAGAAACTCAGAAGGTTGATGAGACAACATCACCTAAAGTTCCAAAGTTTACTTCTAGATATAATTCTAAGGATGAGATCATTGGAGATCAGAGTGGCAAAGTCACAACAAGATCAAAAGCAAAGAGTTTAGAAGACAATGAAGCAGTATGTTTACTATCTCAGATTGAACCCTTAAGTGTTGAAGATGCACGTAATGATTCTGATTGGCATGATGCTATGAAAGAAGAACTTGATCAGATTATTAAGAATGATACTTGGGAGCTGGTTCCAAGACCTAGTGATAAGAATGTGATTGGAACAAATGGATATTCATAAATAAGATGAATGAAGATGGAACAGTAGTAAGAAATAAAGCAAGGTTAGTATGTAAGGTATATGTGCAAAGAGAATGTAATGAACCCTTTTTACCCCTAGACCGAAATTCCATCAGTTAGGCATAAATTAGGGAATCATCGAATAATTAACAACATATAACCATCACTATCATTAAAGTTAGAGGAAACTATTAAGTGATAAGCTAATGAACGTAGTCATATAGAAGATCTCTTCATATAGGGCACATGAATCTTTCTCCTTCCCTTACTATGATCATCATAAGATGGAAGACTTATAGTGCCAAAGGGCGCGTGAAACAGACTACAAGCGGCTCCTTTTAGGATATCCGTCATGTGCCCGAAATTACTCCGCCTCTCCCTCCACAAACTCCCTATCCTAAGATATCGTAGTATGAGACGAGATATATCCCTATGTACTATAATTAGAGTAATCTAGATCATATTCCTAAATCATTATTATTTCCATATATATATAAGATTCATATATCAGTATATATCATTTAAGATTCATATATCTATATATCCCTTGTAATGTTCTCAATTGGTAGTTTACTAGATTTGCCCTAGAATTCACAATTAAGATTGCAATCAGAAATATCAATTCCCAATGATTAGTATATGACACTTTTGCATTTAAATCCAATTATATTAAGAACAATCTCATATATATATATATATATATATATATATATATATATATATAGAAAGAGTAGATTAGATCCTTTAGAAATATATTATATTTATATTCCAAATAGATATCTTACATATATAGTTCATATTATTCTATGATAAAAATAAATATTTATATTTTATAATGATATTAGTACATAATTAATTATGACAAAGTTGAACCATATATTCTTGTCTTAGCCAGTGAGAATACATATTAATTTGATATAATTTGCATTATTATAATTACTTATTAATTAATTAACATTAATATAATTCTCAGATATATATTAATTACATATATTTATTTTATAACCAATTATATATATAGAATTACTTATTTACTAACATATTTAAGTTACATTTGTTTAACTATCTAATATGAATTAATTTCATAATAATATTAGTACATTTCAAAATATAAATAAATATATCATTGATTAAATAAACAAAAGTAAAGTTACATACCTTTTATAAGAGGGAAGATTCCTCTATTCTAATTTATTTGACCGAATGCCCTACTTTCTACGTGGGCTTACTCTTTTCCTTATTTCCTTAATCTTTTGCTGAATTATCTCTTATTTTAGAAATGGAGATTCTTATTCCATTTTCTTTATATATCTTTTAGAATGCTCCGATTACTTCCTTATTTTTCTCCTTTATTTTCTCCTTCATTTTCTCCTATATTTTCTCCTATATTTTCTCCTTCAATTTCTCCTCTATTATTTTCTCCCAAGTTTTCCAAATTCCTTCTTAATATTTCTTCTTTTTTTCCTCCGTGATATAATGTCTTTTCCCACTCAATATATATATAAATATGAATAGTCACATCTTTTGAAATATAGTATTAGTATTAATAATTTACATTTGATTATTATAAAACTCTTTACGGGTGGTATTATTATTAATAGGCTTCTTTAATACTATTCATAGATTAATATTATATGTAGATTAGTATTATTAACTATTATATTGATTAAATTAATAGTTGATTATTAATTGATTAATATAATAATATTATTACTTAGATATTATCAATAAGGGAAATTAATATTATCTAAGTAATATTACTGTATTCACAATATTTAACAATATCAATATCATTATCTCAATAATATATTATTATATATTATATTAATATTTTAATAATATATTATTAATAGTATATTTACTATTATTACTTTATTAACATTTGAGCTATGATTATTTTCTTTAACTTATTATTTTATATTATAATATTTTACTTCTATGATCGTTATTTATTATTACTAGGTTCTATCCAATAAGGGGTCATGACAGAGAAGGTATTGATTATTTGGACACATTTGCACCTGCGAGTATATTAGAAGCTATTAAGTTTTTTCTAGCTTATGCGACATTCAAAAACTTCAAAGTTTATCAGATGGATGTTAAGTCAGCATTCTTGAATGGAGAACTAAAGGTAGAATTTTACATTGAACAACCAGAAGGATTCACCTTATCAGACAAACCTGATATGGTATGGAGATTGAAGAAAGTCCTCTATGGACTTAAGCAAGCCCCTAAAGCATGGTATGAGAGACTTGATAGATATCTAACTAAAATTGGATTCAAGAAAGGAGTAGCAGATTGTAATCTATTCATAAGAGAGACATCTGAAGGACTACTACTTGTAGCTATATTTGTTGATGACATTATCTTTGGAGGTAATGACAAAATTAGTGCTGAATTTTCTAAGGAGATGCAGAGTGAATTTGAGATGAGCATGATTGGACCTATCAAATACTTTTTGGGATTAAATGTGTAGTAGATAGAGAAAGGTATTTTCGTTAATTAGTCCAAGTATGTGAAAGAAATATTAAACAAATTCAAGATGGATGATTGCAAGCCAGTAGGGACACCTATGATAACTAGATGCAAGCTTAAAAAAGAAGATGATTCACCAATAGTAGATATAACATTATACAAGTCTATGATTGGAAAACTCATTTATCTTACTCAAACTAGACCAGATATTTACAATGTAGTTGGCATAGTTGGAAGATTTGTAGCAGAGCCTAAACAAAGTCACCTCATGGTAGTAAAAAGAATATTTAGATACTTAAAAGGAACTATAGATTATGGTCTATGATATCCTAATTTAGAAAATGTTGAGCTTCATGTATATACTGATGAAAATTAAGCAGGATGCGTTGATGATAGAAAAAGTACATCAAGAGCAGCAATGTTTCTTGGTGATAGACTTGTCACTTGGACAAGCAAGAAGCAAAATTGTATCTCTCAATCAATAGTAGAAGAAGAGTATGTTGCAACAGTCTTGAATTATTCTACAATTGTTTGGATCAAGCAAATGATAAAGGATTTTGGAATTTAGATTGATTATCCTATTGTTATTTATTATGATAACACTAGCACTATCAAAATGTTAAAGAACCATGTGATGCATGCAAAGACAAAACACATTGAGATCAAGTATCACTTCCTAAGAGAGAAATTGACATAGAAAGAAGTTAAGTTGGACTATGTGAGTACTAAAGATCAGTTAGCAGACATATTCACAAAGCCCTTACCAAAGGATAATTTTGAGTATCTCAGGGAGAAGTTGGGAGTAATTCCCTTCCTTGATTCTGCTTAGAAGAAAGAAGAAAGAGCATCAGTCCTCAAGGACTGATGGAAGGTTGAATACTCTACTTCAGGAGTAGTACCGGTGCTTAAAATGATTGGTGCCCTTTTCCATTGATTTCAAAGGGGGAGTAATATATAGAGTCATGAAAAATTGAAGCAAAGAAGGAGTAATATACTAAGAGGGAGCAGTATTCAGTCATGGAAACAGTTCAGTTGAGGAAATGGAGAATATTGAAGAATAATGTAGAAGATGAAGGATTCACCCTTGGGGGAGTTTAGATGAGGAAATGGAGAATGTTATAAAATAATTTCTCATTTGGATTGGTGGTGTTTTTCATTCCATATGTTTCCATGAATGCCAAAGGGGGAGATTGTTGGAGATTTGCCAGCAAGCTAGTGTTGATTGTATGTTTTTCATTGATGAAAACATATGGTAAGTAGCATGCATGGAGGAATTATGTAGTAAGCCTTGAGTATATGAGGCATGGAATTTTTATCCACATGATATCATGGACGTAGAGGTTAATTGTTAGTACAAACAATTATGTAGTAGCTTGTGTCAACAATGTTCCTAACAGAGTTACAGGCAGTGTTCTGTGAGTGATTGTCTATATAGTTATCATGGAGCCTTGTGCATTTAGATATGTGATTAAGAAATGTTAGTGATTCTACATTCATGGATGTGAAGTCTGATGATTAGTAGAATGAAGTTATGAAGTCACTGTTCACCAGTTATAGTTTCCCGTGTTTATCTAGAAGAGCCGACAGAGAATTTATTAGTACAAGAGTTGCGCCTATCATTTCGGTATGCACCCTTGGATTAGTGATAAGAGAAGAGTTAGTAATTTTTGGTTAAGAGTGCATGATGTAATTCATCTTGAGGATAAAGTATCATCTAATTTGATAGAGCCGACAATGTGTAGCATGCGCCTACATTTATTGATTTAGACAGGTCCCAGTTCTTAATGTGTGCTTAGTAGAGCTGACTAAGATGTTGTAGAAGATTGTTATTGTTTCTCTAATATAATTTCAAGGTGGTTCTAATAGGCTGACTTAATTATTTCATTTAGAAGAAAGATATTTATAGGCAGTCATTTGTGATTGCTAAAGTATGGTTCAGAGTTGAATGTGAAGAGTAGAGTAGAGTGTGTGAAGTGTTGAGCCATTAGAAGAAGGTCTATGTGACCAAGTAAAGAGTTTGTGCTATACATTGGAACTGATTCGGATAGCAGGTCAAAGTATAGTTCACCAAGATCTAGATATAGTGTGTATCTATTATTCAGAAGGTTGTAGCCTTCACCCCTTTGAGAAGTGTGCTCTCGAATAGTGTGTCCTCACCCCTAACAGGGTTAATTTTAAAAGACTCCTAATAGGGTCCGACCCTTGACTAGGTCATTGTACTAAATGTAATGTAAAGAAAACTCCTAATAGGGTTAAGGATCTTCTAACAAGGATCATAATACACTAGAGAAGATTATTAGTGGGTGTCAATTTCCACCGGGGTTTTTACCTATCTAGGTTTCCCCATAACCAAAATATTGGTGTTGTGTTCAAGTGTTCTTTCATTGTGTTTATGCTTTATGTTTAAGTATACTTAATTAGATAAAGAATTGAAACTTGTAGATAATTGATTCACCCCCTTGTCTCAGTTGTCTCTTGGGACTATTCCTAACAGCCTGATCTTAGAATAAAGTGATTAATGTTTCAAACTTTGGCAAACTCAATGAATATTGTATTCGCTAAATCTCATGATTAAATGATAAAGGTTTAAAAGATTGGGAGACTCAATGACAACCATTGATTGTTTTCAAGATCTATGGTCATCGCTTAATCTGAGAATGTAACCCAAGTTATGAAAAGTATTCAGTGAATGGGAGATTAAGGTTGTTCATGCAATCTCCAAATGAGAACATGGTTAAGTAATTCTTTTAGAGAATACGAGATGCCTTTGTTCACTGAATCATGGGATGAATCAAGTGTTAAGGAAGGCATTCAGAGATTAAGAGACTACAGTGGTTGCTAATTCTCTAGACAAGACTATGGTCAAGGTTCCAAGTACACGGGTTTAAGAAAGGATTTATTCGCTAGATCTCTAGATGGTTGCTAGGTTAAGTAATAGATTGCAAGAACCAGTGAAGTCTTTGGTCACTCATTCTCCGAGTTAAACCATGGTTGACCTAGGTGTTCTGAGACCTGGAGAATGCTTTTAGTCACCCATTCTCTGAATGCGGTTAGGTTATGATGGGTTTCAAAGGATAATCTGAGGACCATTGATCATCGTTGGGATCAATGGTGGTCACTGAATCTCCAAGTAAAGTCATGAGTTAGAAAATCATTCCAAGATCATGTGAATGACCTTGTCGCTGAATCTCCAAGCTTAACCCAGGATTAACATTTCTTTCAGAGATTCTGAGAACCTTTGTTCGCTGGATCTTTGAGTCAAGTCTAGTTAAGTTTTCATTAAAAAAGACTGATGATAGTAGTTGCTACATGGAAAGGTACTCTTCCAAGTTGTAAAAAAGTAAAAGGCCATCCAATCAGGTTTTATCAAGGGTTTTAAAGATAAAGTTGTGACCATTGCTTTCATGCTTTATTTATGAGTTTTAAAATCAACCTGTCAACATCCACGCCAGAGCTAGCCTTGATTTGAAATTGGTAATGTGAGGAATTGAATGTAGAAATGATTGAAACTAGATTTGTAATGATTTGGCAATTGCACGCATTTAATTATTAGAGACATATAGGTAGGACTCCATTTCTTTCTGTGCTCAAAGTTTTATGAAAATAGTTGTGATTTTCAAAGCAAAGCAGTAAGTGAGAAGTGAAAAGAAGTTGTAGAGTTGAGAAACATTCATATTCAAAGATGAGTCAACCAAGAGCTGAGCTTTGCATCGTCCAATGAAGTAGCCAAAGAATAGAGTGGTGAAGAGAAAGGGAAGCCCAATTATCTAGATGAGTTCCTCAAATTGCTTCTCGGGTCCAACCAGAACAAGAAAGCTATTGATACGACTTTCGAGGATATAATGGACAAGTGTAGAGACCCTTTCACTCCTTCTGGCTCAGGTTACAAAATCTTCACTTATTTTTACAATAATAGACATAAAGCTATACCAATTTGTAATCCTTGGGCTTTGGGGATGGAAAAATTAATTGTGCCAGATGTTTTCTTAGATGTAGACCTAATCATTGAGTTGGCTAGATTTTATGACCCTACTTCAAAAAATATCAGGAGAGAAGATCGGTCTACCTTAGTTACATTTGATAGGGGGTTGTTCATGAAATATTTTGTTTCCTTTGCCTCCTCCTCTACTGAGATAGACCTAAAGAAGGAAATGAAAAAATATGCAAGTCATATAGGATTAGTGAAAAGTCAAATTGTTAGGCATATCCAAAAGTAGGGTAAATACATAGCTCCTCTCCCTACAAGCATGAATGCCCCATATGAGTTCAAATCCCTCAACTTATATATGAAGTTTTTATGTCATGGATTGTGTAGAGTTCTAGGGATAGATGGAGATGAAGAGAAATAGCCTGCTGACTTGCTGATGATAATTGTGGACATTCAGAATTCCCATGCCAACACTGATTATGATTACATCTAGTACGTAATTTATAGAATGCATGAGGGTTTGATGGTTGTTAAAGAAAATAAGAGGCATATTAGGTTCATGCAATAATCCCTCCCGATGCACCTGATTTTATATTTCAATGTCAATAGTTTGGATGCAAGGATGCTAAAGCTTAGGCTCACAATTGAAGGCCATCCTAATCCAGTACAGTATTGGATGAGGGTGTGGAATTATACCTCTAACGAGTGTGATTTTTGTGTGTTCTAAAATTTCTTTCTTTTTCCAATTCTGCAATTGTTGGGGGAAAATGTGGTAAGGTTGCAAGGCAAGGTTTTGTAGCTTTTGAGGCCCATGCAGTATGAAAATAATTGGCAAGGAAACCACAATTGGGGTGACTTCTACCTAGGGGATAATTTCATAGTTATCATAGTTTATGGCTGCCCTCAACCCCCACATTTACTTCCAAAATTTGTACCATCGAGGGTTTCCCTATTAGAATTCATTTGGCAATTGGTCTAGACTGATAAGGAGCATTTGGCACCTCACAGGAAGGGCACCTTCATGTCGAGGTAGTTCAGGGTAGGTAGTTTCCTGATTGGGAAGAGAGCATTGGACCAACTCAGTAGTTGGTTAAATCATTTCAAGATGATTTCTAGTACTTGAAGATACATTGATCCTTAAGATTTTATCAAGACTACAATAATTATATTGATTCCCAACATTGGGACAATAAGGGAGCATGAAGACTATGATGAGGAAGATGTGATAAGGAACATCTTAGACAAAGATGAGGCTGGTAGGAGATGGACTAAGTACTTTGACTTGTTGAGATTGGAGGCCCAACTCAAAGAGGCAAAGATTACTTTTGGAGGGTTTTTCCCTGATCTCCCTTACTTGAAGAGGATGGAAAGAATTATTGAAATGTATGGCACCATGTCCAGTCAAATGGAAGGGTTTCTTGAGGAGAAATTAGATGTGAAAAAGGATTATTCCACTTTTGATTATGAGGAGTATACTGATGAATCACAAGAAGGTGATAGTTCACCTCAAGCTAGGCACTCACATATTATAGACTTAACTCAATCTCCACCAGAAGCAGGGGATACCTTAGAGCCACCATTGAAGAAACAAAGGCTTGAGGTGGGTGAACCTTCTAAGGAGAGAAAATAGAAAAAGATAATAGATAGAGCTTCTGCTCTAGTACCTAGTGATAGAGCTTATCATCATCAATTGAGAAAAGATATCAGAGAGGGAAAGAAGATAGTGTTCACAAAGGAAGATGAATTGCCTCTATTGCTAGGAAAAGATGAAAGAGAATTATATCAAGAGGAATTCCTTAGTGATGACTAGCTCATCAAAATTAAAGAATTCAAGAAATTCCTTATTTGGAAGAAGTCACAAGAGGTTGCAAGGGCTCTGCCAGAGGGAATGTTACTGAGTGAGGAGACTATGAGAGCTCTGATATCTTATGACCGAAGCCTTGAGAAGATTACTGTTGAGGAGGCTAGAGAGATGGTAAAATCAAGTGGAATGCTCTTGACTCCTGGATGGGACTTGACTTTGGCTTTCATCATAGATCAGATAAGAACACAACCAGAGGGTAGCCTGTCTTATGAGGTGCATATAGGAGACACGATAAGAGGAAGTAGCTATGAACCTAAGTCTTAGGTTGTTTCATTATGGTCTCTTGCTCCTAGAACTCAAAAGCCTTCTTTGGTGAGTATTGAAGATAAAATGGAAGGAGATAAATTTTTTTGGACTATTTAGAATACCACTGATCTTGAGGTGTCCAAGGTGATGACACAGTTTTCTCACCTCAATGAAGCAGAGACAACCCAATTGGAAGACAGGTATGCTCAGTTGTTTGAGAACTCAATGAAAGTTTCCAAGGATAGAGATTTGAAGTTGATGATGATCAAGAAAATGGAGGATGAACTAGAGGATCTAAAGGCAAAGCTTGAAGAAGCTTCAAATGCAGTTCCTCCTCCTTTGCAGATTGAGCCCCCCTCCTAACCAATGAAAAAAATTCCTGACAGGCCATTAGAGGATATAGAAAAGGTAAGGCTAAATGCAACCTTAAAGACCATGTCAGATGTTGTGCAACACAAACTTGAAAAAGTAAAGGAGAAAATGGACTCAGTCCATCAGTCAGTTGTCCTGTTGCATAAAGTAAATGAAAAGGTAAATGAGTCACTGGCTACTTTAGAGCCACTCTTTAGTGTTGGGTCTAGGAGGAGTACATTATTTGAGGAGCTTGATGCCTTGCAGCCACATAAGCCTGATCTCCCTGAGGTAGTCACAGAAGTGTTTGAAAAGATAGGGTTGGTTAGTGTCGTCTCTAAGTTTTTTAAAGGAAAATCAAATCAGGGGAAGGCCAAGTTGGCCATGTTTGATAAAGATTATAGTAAATATTTTCCCTCTATTTACAATAATGATGGAAGCATAGTAAGTTTGGATGAGTGGAAGTCAGGCATGGGCCAAATAATGATTAAGCAAGAGGCTTTCCTCAGTGGTGATGGTTCTTTGGACTTAGAAGGATGCAACAACATAATAGACAACTTGATCAAAGTTGAAAATGATTGCATAATGTTTGTTGTAGATATTAAAGGCATCACTGATTCCAGGTGGGAGTTGCAGATTGAGTCATTGTAAAACTTTCAGGGTTATAATTGGCACTCAGATTATGATGTAGCAGAATGGGACAAAAGCACAAAGCAAAAGCAAAAGAAACCAACTGTCATGGAGTTGGAGGTAGAAGAAGAAGAGTAGAGTACATCTAGCACCTAATCCAGAAATTCAGGGAGAGCATGCATCAAACAGAGAATGATGTAAGTTATCCTATATTGGCGGTCATCATTCATGCAACAAACTCAAGCAACTACTCTGAAATATCCTTAGATGAAGGTGCCAACTGTGAAGATTCCATTTGTTTGGAAGTTGTTTTCTGTTTCTCTAGTCTCTTTGTCATCATATTTTGTACTTTTATCTATAGTGCAAGTCACTTTCTTGGCTATTCGAATCTTGTTGCATCCTTTCTTTGAGGATTACAAGATAGCCAGTGATATAAATAGCAATTTTTCTTCTTTTGTAAAGGTGGTTGATAATACTTTGTAAAGAGAGTTATTATAATAGGATCTTATTTTCTTACAAGTCTCTATAAAAAATGTACTGATACAGTTGATATATTAATACAAAATACTAGAACTTCTTTGTGAATACTAGTTTTTTTCACATATGGATGTTTAAGTTCTCTTATGTATTAAATTGTAAGGCTCTTTAATGCATTGTTTACAAGGTAGATATAGGGGTTAAACTTAAGTTTCTTTCAAGGGAAGAACAAATCTTAAGGAAGGTCTCTAGGAATTAATTATCCATGTATGAATTTGATAGCAGGGTTAGCAATTGGGAGAATAGAGTGTTAGGCATTTCATTTAAGTTTTAGTATATCAGTTTTGATAGGATTCTGTTGATGCAGGGTTTGACTTTGATGCCCAATGAATAAGTCATTGATTATTGCTTGATTTGCTGTATTCACCATCAAAAAATCAAATAATCTATTCAATTTACATTTGTTGTATATTTTTGAATTTAATCATCTATGTCAAGCACATAGATCAATATTGTAATGCTTTGTAGAAGCTATTAAGAAAGATAAACCCGCTTGAGTTTCATACTCGAAGTGAAGAGGCTTTTTAACCTTAACACCTTAGCATTTGAATTGTGTTAGATCTATCTGTTGGGAGTACAAGAGTTTTGATTTCAGGAGTTTCTGAATCCTTTTAATCATCTACAAGTTTAAGTGCTAACAAAACTAGTGACTCTGCTGGGGATTTAACAGGAATACGCAATGGATTTGTTATATTCATGCTAAACCATCTATTGTGTTTATTGCAAACCAGCTTTATAAATTTCTATTCCCATTTGTTTATGGGTGGTGACTTTGAGCTCTGTGTTTACCAGTTGCTGATATTTGTGCAAAGATTTGTTGTATTTTGTTGTAACACATCATGACTCCACAAAGATTTACTAGGTCATATTTCAAAGATCATCCGGAGAGTAATATGGGTGATGAACTTCACACACCTAGTAGGAAATAGTGGTCTAGGAGAGGTCATTTCACTACTAATTCTCTCCTCTCAGACCCTCAAGAGAAAGAATCCCTACACCCACTCCTCATGAGCCCTCTTCTTCTTCTAATGACCCTAAATTCCTTAAGAAAACTAAGCTTAATGTTGAAGAGGCCACAAAGACAGGTTATTTCCCTACAAAAGAAACTTTAGATCACACAGGGGAAACCTCTGCTGCAGAAACTGCCTCTTATGATTCAAAAAAATTGAGAGAGGAAGTAATTTCTCTGAGGAAGAAAGAATGTGAGAAATTGTTAGAGATTTCCAATAGGAGAAAGGTGAGGGAACAACAAATCTATGAATTACTTATGGAGAGGTAGGATCTCATAAGGAAAACCAAGAATAATGAGATCCAGGCTAAAGATTTAAGTCAAAATGTCCAAGGTTTAGATAGAGAGCTGTTTGGTGACATGGGGGCCTTAAGGAAACAAGATGATGGTAATAATTCCAATCCATGGAAAGATGAGTTTGAGGGAGAGGGTCATGTTCTCAGACAATTGTACCCATCTGAAATTAAAAGAAATGAGGACATTAGAAATGCTACCAGGGATGTTTCTGATAAAGGGAAGAAAAATGTAGTTGGGGTAAGTATAAATGAACCTAACAAGAATGTTGTTGCTTCTAATACTGTGTCCCAGGAAATCCTAGAATTGGAAAAGGCAAGAAAGGACAAGGAGGATTTGGCTCTCCAACTTGAGAAGTTAGAATTAGAAGCTGCTGCTGATGAAATGAAAAGAAAGATAGCCTTCTTGCATGCCAATATGAACACATATGCTAGTAGCTCAATCCTTGTGACTTCAGGAACAATACCATCAAATCAGCCTTGTAATAAAATTCACAATCCCCAAGCCTCAAATCCCAAACAAAGTGCACCTAGATCTGTTTCAAATACCAATCCAATAGCTCTAGTGACTAGTGGTCCAATTGGGACTGTGCCTTGTCAAAATGTTGGAGCAATACCCCATATCCCACCAAATTTCCAAAGAAGGCCAATTCACCTGGATAGATATAGGCCTTTTTTCTTTGATGGTATCTGCGGTTAGCCTAATGTTATCCCAAATGAGATCAGAGAAAAGATCCCCAAGTTCACTAGAAACAATGTGGTTACATGTGAAGAGCATCTAAAATTCTTTACATACGAAATTAATGACTATGAGATTGAGCATGAGGATGTTGTAATGAAGCTTTTTGTTTAGTCATTAATTGAAGATGTCAGGGATTGTTATAGAGGTTTACCAGAGAACAACATTGCATCATGGGATGAGTTTTTTAGAAGCTTCAAGGAACAATATGCAGAACATGTTAATTCAAGATACATGCTCAATGAGTTTAATAATACCAAAATGCATCAAAATGAGAGCATGTCAGAGTTTAATGGTAGGTTCCAAAAGGTAATGTACAAAATGTTCCAAGTATTGAGGTTAGATGATGTAGTTTGCTTGACCACATATTTCAATGCCTTGGATGGCAAGATGTCATACCTTTTAAGAGATAAGAGTCCTCATACTTTGAGAGATGCCTTTAAATTGGCTATAAATATTGAAAGCAACATGAAGGCATCTAGTCAGATGTATAAAAGAGATGAGGGTAGATTGTGGAAGGAAACTAAGCCACAAGCTGCAAGGCCAACTAAGGATGAAGATAAAGTTGATAAACTAGCCAGTGTGGTCAAGGATCTCTCAACTAAAATTGAAAAGGGTGGGAGAAACTTTTAGGACAATAGACCCCCTTATCAAAGGTAAGATAGGTTTCCAAGATTACAAGATATGGCTTATAAGACAAACTGGAAAGATGGGAAACTAGTATTTGATAATCATGAGACTCAAAAGGGGAGAGATACAATGGATCCTTTGAAGAAAAATATAGCACATAATATGGAGAGTATTCCTTGGTGTGTGGCTTGTAATATGCCTCATTCACCTTTCTAGTGTGTTGTGGCTCAGGCTTTAGAGGAAGAAGTTGATAATCCACATGCAGGAGATTATGAAGAATCTAAAAAGCCCACTGTTAACATGTTTACCACTGAAAAGGTGGAAGATCTTTTGTCTTCAGATGATGAAGAGATTTGTGTTGATGTTGATCATAAGAGGAGGATTCTCCCTAACTATGAGCAACATGTATTTACCCACTCAGATCATGATGAATTTGATTATGATATGTGTAAAACTAATATGGTTGGATCAGGATCAGATGAGAAACAATGGAGAAAGACCAGTGAAGAGGAAATTAGAACTTTGACCGTGGCTGCTATAACACAAGCTAAGTCCTCATACAATTTGAGAAATAGAAGAGTGGGTACTGATCAAGGAGTATCAAGATTAGTATTTGTTAAAGATGATCTTCAGAATAAGGAGCCTTCTAAACAAAATGTTACCAAGGGTAAAGGTGGAAATAATAGGAGAGATGAACCTATTATTGATAGTAAGAAGAATGAGGAAGTTGTTTCTGTCAAGGCTAAGAAGAGGGTTGGTAGAACAAAGGATTCTTCTGATCTTTCTACCAATCCCCCTACTTTTGACATGAGACATGCCTTGTCTCAAATGAAGGTTTCTATTTCTTTATTAGAAATGTTGAAAATCAAAGAGCATAAGACAACATCTCTACCTCTTATAAGTGGAAAGGAATGTATTACTTGAAATGAGATAGTCCAGTTACCTTCAAATCAAATACCTAAGAGATTAGTGGAAATAGAAGGCATGTTTAAGATAAATGATAAAAATATATATCTCAAACGTCTAATACCAAAATGGAGGACCTAGAGGAAATAAACTTAGGTTCAGAAACATCCCCTCAAATGGTATACATTGGCAAAAAGCTGAGTAGAGAGGTTAGGGGAAATTTGATAAGATTGTTGAAAAGGTACAAGCATGTGTTTTCTTGGTCTTATGATGACCTCAAAGCTTATAGAGAAGATTTATTTCAACATGAGATCCCTATGAAAGAAGATACCAAACCTTTTAGGCAAAAATAGAGGCCCTTAAACCCCTAATTAGCCACAAAAATGCAAGTTGATTTGAAAAAATTAAGAGATGCTGGTATTATTGAGCCTATTAGGCATTCCTCCTAGGTTTCTAATCTTGTTCTAGTTATGAAAAAGAATGGTGATATCAGACTTTGTGTAGACTTCAGAAATTTGAATGTTGCTTCACTAAAAGACAATTATGGGTTGCCAAATATGGAAGCTATGCTGCATAGGGTGATTGGTTGTGAGCTCTTGTCTATGATGGATGGTTTTTTAGGGTACAACCAGGTTTTGGTCAAAGAATCTAAACATTTTAAGATGACATTCACCACCCCATGGGGAACCTATGTGTACGTTTGTATTCCTTTTGGTCTGAAAAATGCTGGGGCAACCTTTCAGAGGGAAATGGATGTTTCTTTTAAGGATTTGATTAATGTCGTAATGGTTGTGTATCAAGATGATTTAACTGCATGCTCTAAGAAGGCTAAGGATCATTGTAACCATTTGGAGAAGGTCATTGTCAAGGCTTTGGAGTTTGGTATCTCATTGAATCCCAAGAAGTGTCAATTTGTTGTGACTGAGGGAAAACTGCTTGGTCATATAGTATCAAAAGAGGGAGTTATAATTGATCCTGAGAGAGTAGAAGCAATCAAAAAGGTCCATCCCCCAAAGAATATCAAAGGTGTGCAGACCTTTTAGGACAAATTAATTTTGTCAGGAGGTTTATTGCTAATTTTGCAAAACTAGTCAAACCCATAGTCAAGCTCCTAAAGAAAGATGTAAAATTTGTTTGGAACTATGAAGATCATCAAGCTTTTGGAAAGATCAAGCAAGAAATCTAAGAAGCCCCTGTCTTGATATCCCCTGACTATTCCAAGCCTTTCTCTTTATTCTCCTTTGCATCTTTTCACACAATTGCAGCTATTCTGTTACAAAACGATGAAGAAGGATTTGAATATCCCATTGCCTTCTTTAGTAAATCATTGCAATCTGCTAAGTTGAACTATGAATTGATGGAAAAGTAGGCATATGCACTAGTCAAGGCAGTCAAGGCCTTTAGACCTTATCTTGTTTGTGCTAAAGTTAATGCATATGTACCTCATGCAGTAGTAAAGGACATCTTAGTTCAGAGTGAGGTCACTAGAAAAAGGTGTAAGTGGATCAATAGGATCCAAGAATTTGATATAGAGCTCCATATTACCAAGCTTGTAAGAGGTTTGGGACTTGCAAAGCCTATGAAAAAGGAGAATATGGATCTTGTACATGTAAACAATGTTGCCATTGGTGGAGGAAATATGACTACTATTGAGATGCAACTGCGATACACAAGTATTGTTCATTTCCTCAAACATACTATTTGCCCACAGGAGTTGAGTGATAATAAAAGAAGAAGCTTACAATTGTAGACTCAAAGGTATGTGCTGATACAAGGTGATTTTTTTTTGAAGGACAATGATGGAATATTACTTTTTTGTTTAGAAAAACACTAATCTGAAAAGATTTTGCAAGACATGCACTTTGGGTTATGTGGAGGGCATCATTCAGCTAGGTCTATAGCTCATAAGATTTTTAGGGATGGATAGTATTGGCCTATTTTTTTCAAAGACACTCATTCATTTGTCCAGAAATGTGAGCCATGTTAGAGGTTTTGAAAAAAGTTAAAGTTCATAGGTGCCCTATTATTAAATCCTGTGGTTGCAGAAGCTCCTTTTTCTATGTGGGGCATGTTGGAAAGTTGTCTATACTGAGGTATATGACTAGATATAGTGTTGTGATTACGGAAACAAAGTCATATAGCTATTTGGAGTCAGCGCACTTGATGTAAAGATCAAAATTTAGTTAAATGTTGAAGATTGGACAGTGTACAAAGTTCCTACAACTCAGAGCATCAACGCACGTGTGTACAGAAGAATTATGGTATGCACCCTAGAAGTTAAGTTTGTTAGACTATACTCATGCTTAGTCTATGAGTGCATAAGCAGATGTGCAATGATTAGAAAGTTACAGTTAGTTGAAGTTGGACAGCCAGTGTGTGCCAGCAGTGAAAAGACCATGGAGCTGACAGTTAGCATTTTGGTTTGTGATTATAATGTAATGTTGTAAAGGCTATGTGCCCATTGTATTTAGGTTGCTAACATGTTTAAATGTATAATAGTAAGCACACTTAAGCCAATTCATTTGGAAGTATTATTTGTAATTAGTTATAGGGCTGACCTAATTGTGTATTTTGTATGAGCATATAAATATAAGGTGCACCCATTGTATTCGGTATGGAAGTTGAGATAGAGTTATAATAAGCAAAGAAGATGTGTGTGAAGACACTCAAAGATGTTGTATACACCTAAAAATGGTCATCTAGACTATTAGCCCCTTTTACTAAATCATCAATTGCTTATTCTTGATCAAATCCTAGTTCTATCATTTATTCGATTATTTTCTATGGGCTAACCATTTTATCCTAAGTCTTTATTTATTTAAAAGGAATTCCCTCCCATTTTAATAAATAAAAAGCCCCCACTTTTCCTCTTATCCTAAGTTGCACAAATAAAGCATTATTCTTACTTTATAAAAAGAGAAAAAGCACTTTTTATCTCATATGGACACAAAAGTCAACTCTTATTTTCTCATTGGAGGATATTTGTGCACATGGATTGATCCCTCTTCAAGTTCCACCATTGATTAAATCTTTTGCCTCTTAATCTCCATGGTCCATTCCTTCTCATTTCTTATAAAAGGAGAGCTCTCTTCTTCATTCTAGATCCCCAACTTTTTATGCTAATGTTATGCTGTAGGTTTTCTAGGTCACTTTGAAGCTGTTGAAGATTTGGAGCATTCTTGGCTTTTTGCATCTACATGTTATCATAGTTTCATTTCTTGCATTTTCATGACATTCTTAGCTTATATTTCCTTTATGCTTTAGATTAATTCATCTAGCTTAACTAGGAGGCTTTGTAATACTTGCATCTTTCATTTTCATATCTTAGCTTGCATTTCCATTTCTAGCATAGCATTACATTGCATTTTCATTCTTGATTCTTGAGGATATTAGAATTCTTGCCCTTGTCTTCATTGAATCTCCCATTGCATGGTTTACTAGAAAGGTTATAGGCTAAATAGCTCTAGCTGAGAGCATTCTTAAACCCTTGCACTCCATGCCTAGGGAGCTATGGATCGATTTTTGAAACCTCATTTTTGAGTGTTCTTGAATGTAATGGTTCATAGAAGTGTGACACAATTATAGCACACATTTTTGGTGCCCACCATGGGGTAGAATAGTTTTATTTTGTCCTTCTTTTTTTGCATTTCCACACTTTATTTTCATCATTTTTAGCTTACTACTTTCGGCCTTTTTTTTACAATTTTCGGGTGATACTTTGCTAGTGTCGCGTGATAATTCTTTATATAGCAGCATGATACTTCGCCTATCAGGAGTATCACCTGACTGTTACAGGAAATATCACCTGGTGTAAGGTGAACTATCACCTGGTGTCCGGTGAAATATCGCGTAGACTAATATTATCACCCCAGTATACTGAGAAGTATCGCACGATAATTCTGGTGTCTATAACTATCACCTGTACCTGGCAGTGAGCTATTTTTGAGTTATTTTATCTATCTTGCAAGTTTCGGCTTCTCTGCTAACTTTTTGAAATTTTTTGAAAATTTCAGCGTTTTCAAATCCATGCCTTTGGAAAATAGGTACCCATTTTTTTAGAAATTTTCACAAATGGTATCAAAAGTTTAAGTGTGATATATTGTTGGAAAGGTCTTTTCGAGCCTAATCCAACCATGCTAGTTTCATTTTCAGATTTTGCCATTTGATTAGCTATTTTACTTGCAGATTATCTAATTTTTGATTTTGCTAACCTTGTGGGCCTAACAAGTTGTGGTTGTAGGTGCACTTGCTTGAGATATTTTTCCAAAAGAACGCATGTCAAAGAGGGCTACTAATGGTTTTTGCAGGGCTGCCCTAAGCATAAAAACCAAATAAAGTGCTTGTTTAATTGCTTTCTTTATTGAGTGCGGCATATACTAGTTGTTTCATTTCATAGGCACTTAATACCTTATTGTAAAAATTTTGAGGTGGTAGGAGAGTATGCTCTTCACTCTTGTGGTGAAACAAAAATCTTGACCCATCTTGAGATTTTGAAAGCAAGGGGGTAATTGAATCTTTGCTTGGTGTGTTTGGGAGAAATTTTTGAGATAGGGGAGTATGCTCTTCACCCTTGTGGTGAACCAAAAACCTTGAACCTCAAAAATTGATCTACTCTTTGTTTAGATTTAGAATCCTTTAGTGGGCCTACTCTTGAGCAATCAAGAGGAATGACCCAAGTGGGGACAAGCTAATACCGAGCTATTCCAACCCACTATAATCTCAAGGCTATTGAAGACACAAAACCTTGGTAGACATAGTACTTATCTTCGCTTAATGTGAGTAACTTATGGGATTGTGACCATGAGGAAAGCATTGAGAAAGAATGCTTAAGGTACTCTTGAGGCTGCGAGGTCCTAGTCCTTTATGAGGAGCAAGATGAGTGCTATGAATGAAAGCTGTTACTACGAACCATTAGATAGAAGCCACCTTATTTTTGCCGCTTAGCTTCTTGGTGCAAGGATTGATCCAAGTGGACTTACCTGGATCACCCCAAGACACTCACCATATGTGTTCCTTTGGTTGTGTTTTTGACACTTCCATGACAACACCAATATCTCTTGTGGGCAACCACTTGGTGTGAGGCAAGGGAACATCAAGTTGTGGGCCATGTTGCTAAGTAACGAGCCTTGTCCTTCTAAGTAGTAATTACTTGAATTGTCTTCGATTGTGCTATACTAGTGTAAATGTTCTCAACATTCAACAAAACGGTAGCACTCATAAAATTTTTCATTTTGATATCACAAGTGCTTGTCTTGGCAAGGTTGCTTTTGCCCTTGTTTCAAGTGTTCTATGACATGTTTGATCCTATACTATTTGCAAACCTGTCTTTTATCTATTGTTACTGCTTGTCAAATTGAGAAATTGCACTATCCAACGTTTGAACTTGATCAAAATGCTTCAAAACTGAGATTTTTATGCTCACTGGTCAAAGAATTGCCCAAATCTGCAATAGTATCGCACACCTTACTGAGAAATATTGCGAAATAGTTCGTGCCTGCTATTTATCGCTTGCTTTGCCTGAAGTTTGTCACTCTGGTATATTAAGGTCTATCACCTGGTATAAGGTGAAGTATCACTCTATCTTAGGAGAATTGCCCTGTTTGCCTGAGAACTATCGCCTGGGTCATTTCTGCTATCTTGTCATTGCTGCAATCTAGAGCTGCTAAACTTGCATTTTAACCTGTCGTAGAGTGTCTTTTTCTATTCTTACCTGAAGCTAGTCTATTATCTACATGCTCAGACTTGTTCTAGATTGAAACAAATGAGCTAAAACTATTAGATTTGAGCTTAACAAATGCTAATCTTGATCACTTGTTGCATCACGGTTACCTCTCTAGCTACTTGCTTATTGAGCTTCTTGCTCACTGCTCGGCTTTAGTCAATTGATTGCTGTAAGTGCTTGAGCACTTTTGATGAGCCATCTCTATATTGTTCTACTTTGACAAGTGATCTTTATTAGCTTTGCTTATCTCAAATCTGAGAAACTTTGTCTCATTCTATTAGTCGACCAACATCTCTTTTCATGCCAGTTAGAACTCGGTCTCGATTTGAGCAGGAGAGTCATCCTCCATTCAATTATACATAGTTACCTTCTCCAACTAGATTCTCATGAGTGTGCATTAGCAACAATAGTTCTAGTTCTAACCAATCTGAGGATTCTAAGGCTACCCCGTGGTACAAAGGAGGTTTCCTCTTTTCCGCATTCAAGACCCCCAAAAACACAGATAGTGTCTCACTCACTTTGACTGAACAAGAAAAATTTCAACACTTACAAGAACACTTTGAGCATAAGGATAACCAAGCACGCTTAGACAAAGAACACAATCAACAAAGGATGGATGCTGCTAGGTGCATGGCTTATAGAGGAATGTCTTATGAGCAACCCGAGACTAGTAACTATGAGCATAGACCTCTTTTTAATGGCAACAATGGCAACAACACACCACCAAGATCTCCTCCAAGACCCACTTTTGGTATGCCTTCTTCACCTCCTAGACCTCCTCCCTCTCAACATGAGGCAGAGGTTGATGATGATATTTCTAGTGAGGATCTTATGAGATTTGAACAAGATGTGGTCTCCCAATGAATGATGCATAAGCTTTTAGAGCGTAATGGTGATCAATATTTTCAATATATGACTTCTAGAGGATACAGGCTTCCTCCCGGCTATGATGTTAGAAAAATTGTCCAACAAAGAGTACCAACTAAATTGGAAGTCCTTCAGGAAGAATTGCACTAGACAAATCAACGCCTTACCCAAATGGCAATAGAAAAAGAGCCTCCAAAGGTCTCTTTTGTAGAATCAATTTGTGCTCTTCCTTTTGATAAAATTCTATACATGGTCCCGTTTCTTAGGGATATTGAGGTTCCCAAATATGACAAGTATGATGGAAATGGTGATCCCCATGACCATGTGCATCACTTTTATGCTCTTAGTATGGACTTTCTTCATGAAGACACATTTCTTCTATGATTATTCCCTCCAAGCTTAAGAGGCCAAGCTTTAGAATGGTTTGCAAAATTGACACCACCTCTTAAGACTTTTGATGAGTTGGCTCAGTGATTTACCCAACATTATTCTTACAACATCCAACAACCTATCACCATGATAGATCTCGGTAATCTAAGACAACATCAAGGTGAGCCATTTCCAACTTACTTACAATGTTGGAGGTCATTGTATTCTAGGTATCCTCGTCCATTACCTGAAAGAGAAAAGATTGACATTTTTGTCAACACACTTGTGCCTGAGCTATTTTATGATCTAAGGAAGCAACTATTCTCCTCCTTCCATGACATGGTTGAAAGTGCATATCAAATCGAGGATGTAGCTATAAGAAAAGGGGATATTGTTATTAATAAAGATGTTAAAGGCAATGGAAAAGACAAGAACAAACCTTGGAATAAGAACAAGTATGTTGTTACTGATGGGGTTGTTGATGCTCCTAAAGCTAAAGAGCCTACTTTCAATCTCTCCAATGCTATCTATATAACAAAACAACAAGAGGCTACCAACACTCACAGTGCTCCTAAACCTCAATATGCAGATAAGCCTAAGAAGTCATTTTGAAAGTGAGTGTATACCAAGTTGGCAGAACCTTACGATGTGATCCTTAAGACTTTGGTTGAAAATGGATATCTTACACTTCCTGATAAACCTAGTAACTGGGATCTGATAAATAGGCCTGATTGGTGGAGAGAGGATCATTACTACCATTATCACAGAAACAAGGGACATCCGATAGACAATTGTTTTAAGCTTGAGGATGATATTCAAGACATCATTGATAACAACACAATCTCCACTGATGGCTTAACTAAAAATTCTGATCACACAGCTTTCAAAGATCCTCTACCTAAGCATGACAAGGGGGAAACCTCTCAAGCACATAAGAAGAATCATGATGCTAAGATCAACTATACATATACTTCTGATACACCTGTGATCAACATGGTAGAGCCTATTGAGAGTTTTCTTATGGCGAGATCTCAAGATGATAATAAAGTCAATCATGGTAAGCCAAAGTTGATCTTGCAAACACATGGTAGTTCATCTTCCAGAAGTGAGACACTGAATGCTGTTACTAGGGGGCAAGCCAAGATTTTCCTTAAAACTGTGCAAGATCCCAAGCAAGCTTTTCCTTCCAAACAAGTAGCTCCTTTAGCCACCCCTAGCTATGATCTTGTCCAACATTTGCAAAAGACACCAGCCCAGATATCTATGCTTGTGTTGCTTTGGTTATCCCCTTCACATAGAGAGATTCTTAATGAGGCTCTACGTACAACACGTGTTCCCAATGACATTGATCTGAATCAATTTCAGGCTATGGTCAACCACATTTCATCTCCGCTATCTCTCTCCTTTTCTACAGAAGATGACATATCTATTACTCACCCTCATAATCTGGCTTTACACATAGAAGTTCTAGTCTACCACACCCACGTCCGCCGAGTCCTGATAGACAATGGTGTAGGGTTAAATATTGTTTCTTTTAATGTCATACAATAGTTGGGTTTTTCAAAATTTGCTATGGATTCCAAGAAGAAGATTACTATAAAAGCTTACGATGAAGTGGAAAGATCTTCCAAAGGTCTTGTCACGCTGCCTGTCCAAGTGGGCCATGTCATGAAAGATATTAGCTTCCAAGTATTGGACATCCTAATCACATATAACATTCTTTTGGGTCATCCTTGGATCCATGACATGTAGGCTGTTCCTTCCACTTATCATCAGTGTGTCAAATTTCCATACAATGGCACTGAAGTTGTGATTCTTGGAGACCATACTATTGATATTAATGCTCTTGCTGCTGCTGAAAAATTTGTTCCTCACAATGAACCTTCTGTTGATCCTAGTACATCTTTAGTTGCTGCTGAGAAAAAACTTAAGATGATGAGCCTTGGTATGGGTGAATATACGCTAGATTCCTTTGCTTCTATACCTATTTCTCCTAGATCATATGGGAAACCTTCTGAACAGATGAATCCTTCCACTTCTGTTATGATGATCTTTGATACTTTTGTTCCTTCATCTGTTCCTTTAGAAGCAGAAAGAGAAGAACAAGCTGTTCAAGAGTGGATCTATAGAGAAGATGAGGGTAGTATGGAAAATGCTTTCCTTTATCATTCCAAAAATACTTTGATGCTCAGTAATTCAAACACAGATATAGATGAGTCACCACTGCACACAATGGCTTGAATGGGAGATGATCTTCCTTCTACTTCACTTCTTTAGGGAGAAAAATGTATACCTACTGATGATATGGTTGAGGCCTCTATGTCTAGAACCTATGTGCCTAAAGAATCATTGAACTATGATAGACAACTTCACAACATTGCACGGTTACTACAAAGAGGTGATCTCTCACATACTGACATGAGTATCTCTACTTCTCGGCATCTTAAGCCTCTTCCAAAAGATTCTTCCATGATAGATATGGATGTTGATGTGGTTCATACTTATGGTGACAAACCCAATGAAGTTGATGAGTCTTGTGCAAGATCTGATGAGTTTTTTCCCCGTATTACCTTAGTCGACTACGCTAGTCCTTCTATGACAAGTCTAGATCTTAACACTTTTGGAGATTACCCTATAGGCTCAACTTCTCTTGTCACCAGAGATGACACCCCTCACATAAATGCTATTGAACCAATCACTTCATTTCATCTCACATCAACACCTGCTACTTTTTCCACCAGCAAACTAGCAACAAAAAGGACTGAATCAGCAATCAAGTATCACAGTCATCAAGTCAAAAGAAAAGAGCAATGGTCGGATGGTAGAAACCACATTTTGGCAGTATCTAAACCTAAGAAAAGTAAAAATAAAAATTGGCTCAAAAATAATGATTGTCGAATAAAAGATGACAATCTGATTCTCTACAAAGAAATGGTGAAATTCTTCAAGCATGATCTCATATCTATTACACTTCAATCCACTCCTAGAGATAAGAACAAAGTTTCTAATGCCTTGGTTACTTCAACATCCATCTTACAAATGAAAAAGCATAAATTTTGCTTCAAGTTCCTGATGGACGAATTACGCTATCCTGATCACAAATCTTACAATCCTACCATCTTTTCATATCTTCCACCTCATATTCCTCCTAAAAATCCACCATGCCATTCTTCCCACCATCCCTTACACTTTGCCTTTTTCTCTGGTGACTTGTATAGGAAGGGTCTAGATAGAACTCTCCTTAAGTGTCTAGAAATAGAGGAGTCAAAAAAAGTGCTAGCTGAAATCCACGATGGCATATGTGGATCACATTCTAACGATCCTCCGCTAGCTCAGACATTGCTTAGGGATGGTTATTATTGGTTGAACTGGTTGAGACCTCCTATCATCACAACTACAACATTTGGGCATGGGGCCTATCAGTTCTCTACATCAGTGGAAGTAGATTCTTGATGCCCGTTTCTGTCTGGGGCATTCTCTGTACATATTTATTGATCCTAAAAAAATTACAAAAAAATTCATATATGATGCTGAAAAAATCCTAAAAAGCATAAAAAGTACTGCAAAAAAAAGAACATCCTAGTGAAAACCTAGCAATAGGCGCTTTGATGTCTCACCAAAAAAAATCAAAAAATTCAAAAAATCAAAAAAATTGAAAAAGTGCCTTGGTGAAAACTTGGAAACAGGCACCTTGGTAGCAAAAATACAAATTTTTTTTAATATAAAAAGTCCTAAAAAAAATTGCAATAAATCTATCAAGTGGTGAAAACCTAGAAACAGGCATTGCTTGAGACCCTCTACATCTATGTCTATCAGTCTTCATGGCGCTCCTTCGCTCCACTTCTCGCTTTGCCTCTCCTAGCCTGGAATTGATTCTTGTCTTAGTCTAGGGGGCATCTATTTTTTTGAGCTTATCTTGGGTCTCTTTGTGCGTCCGGGTTTCTTGGGAAACTTGGTTCAAACCATGTTTTTCAACACTACCCTTGCATCGAGTGTTTCTCAACACTTATCAGATGTCCTACCCTACAGTCTAGTATGATATGATATTTCTCATTTGTAGATGTGATACTCAAAGTTTGACTCTATGACTTACACACACACACTTGCTAAGATTTGTTGACTTTATTTTTCTTTCTGTGTTGTCTATGATGATTTCTTTGATGAGTGTTTTCTCCCTAAGAAGTTTTTGATGATGCATAGCTAGAAGACTGAGGGTATGAGAACATGTTTTATTTCTTTATCTGCTTGTGGGTATATTTTGTTGATCCTAAATGTCATGAACATTTATGCTGGTCTTACTTGACACTATGGATTGACAAGGTATTATCCTTGACTTTTTTTTGCAAGTGCATGCTTATAGTCATCTTGACTTTCTTGTGTCTCGATGTGAGCATAATCTTGCTATATCAAACTTAGGTAATCTCACTGTACTAGTCATCTTGACCTACATGTCTCTGATGCCTAGGTGAGATTTCCACATTTTTATCTGATATAGATCATATTCAGATTCACATAGTTATGCTAGTGTGTATTGTATGATCTTGCGACTCTACCAATAATGCTCGATGATGATAATTAGATGTCTATTGGCTTCATAACCTTGCAAGTAAACCACTTTTCATGTAGCTTGCATTCTTAGGTTTATGTTAGTTTAGTTTTGCATCTTGCATATGGAGAGAGCTCTCCTTTATCTTTCATGGACTTGTTAATCAACTGCACTCACCTTTCACTTCTTCCCGATCATACCTTTCACTTCTTGTCTTTCATCTCCCATCATTTTCTATTCATTTTAGGATTGAAACTGAAATCTGAGTTCACCTTGATTGTCCAAATCTCCTTTCTCCTTCTTTCATGTAGTTGGCTAACCTTTTGAGGCCTAATCCTTCAATCTTCACTGGGGCATTCTTCACCTCTTCATCCCCATCTCTTTCAAACTTCTAGTCTTTCATTCAATTTCAAATCCCAAGTTCACATCCCCCCCTCTGTGGTGTTTATGGGTTGAGGGACCAATAGGTTTTTGCCCCGTGTCCCATGTGTGGGGCATATCTTCACTGCTTGATGGTTATTCTGTTCTCTCTTTTCGATTCTGATTTCTAGTGATTTGATCATGTCTCTCTTGTTTCTACTTTCCCTCTATCTAGATTTTTCTTTCGATCCCAAGGGGGCAGACACATCATATATTATTGGCTATCTCTTTCCTAAGTGTTTAGTACTGTCGCTACCAAGCTGACCATGCAGGATTTGCTATTTTTCTACACTTCATTCTTTGGAGTCAGAACACTATTGCTTGCCTTCTTGACTATCTCTTGCCTTCTTGGCTGATCTATTCTTTGACGTAATGTGTTCCCAGATCGATCACACATTAGTCAAAGAGGGGAAAATGTATACACCTAAAAATGGTCATCTAGACTATTAGCCCCTTTTGCTAAATCATCAATTGCTTATTCTTGATCAAATCTTAGTTCTATCATTTATTCGATTATTTTCTATGGGATAACCATTTTATCCTAAGTCTTTATTTATTTAAAAATAATTCCCTCCCCTTTTAATAAATAAAAATCCCCCACTTTTCCTCTTATCCTAAGTTGCACAAATAAAATATTATTCTTACTTTATAAAAAGAGAAAAAGCACTTTTTGTCTCATATGGACACAAAAGTCAACTCTTATTTTCTCATTGGAGGATATTTGTGCACATGGATTGACCCTCTTCAAGCTCCACTGTTGATTAGATCTTTTGCCTCTTAATCTCCATGGTCCATTCCTTCTCATTTCTTATAAAAGGAGAGCTCTCTTCTTCATTCTAGATCCCCAACTTTTTATGCTAATGTTATGCTACAGGTTTTCTAGGTCACTTTGAAGCTTTTGAAGATTTGGAGCATTCTTGGCTTTTTGCATCTACATGTTATCGTAATTTCATTTCTTGCATTTTCATGGCATTCTTAGCTCAGATTTCCTTTATGCTTTAGATTAATTCATCTAGCTTAACTAGGAGGCTTTGTAATACTTGCATCTTTCATTTTCATAGCTTAGCTTGCATTTCCATTTCTAGCATAGCATAGCATTGCATTTTCATTCTTGATTCTTGAGGATATTGGCATTTTTGCCCTTGTCTTCATTGAATCTCCCATTGCATGGTTTACTAGCAAGGTTATAGGCTAAATAGCTCTAGCTAAGAGCATTCTTAAAACCCTTGCACTCCATGCCTAGGGAGCTATGGATTGATTTTTGAGACCTCATTCTTGAGTGTTCTTGAATGTAATGATTCATAGAAGTGTGACACAATTATAACACATGGATGTATTAGAGCTTTATTAGAGGTGAAAGCATCAAAACATCAAAGGAATTGATTTGACAAGAAGTGTCACAGTGATAGTTCATCCTGTAGATATAGTGTGTATTTGAGATCAGAAGGTTGTAGCCTTCACCACTTGAGAAGTGAGCTCTTGGATAGTGCGTCCTCTCCCCTAATAGGTACAATTGTAAAAGACTCCTAACAGGGTCCGAAACTTAACAAGGTCTACTATACTTAAAGAATTATAAATGTACTCCTAACAGGGTAAAGGATCTTCTAACAAGGATCACAAAACACTAGTGCAGAATATTAGTGGGTGTCAATTCCCATCGGGGTTTTTAACTATTTGGATTTCCTCGTAATCATATTGGTGTCATGTGTTGATTTCATGTTTCATATTTATATGAATGTTTGTTTTAGTACTTAAGCATTTAAATTTAGCATAAAGATTAAAGTGAAAAGTAAAATTCAGTGAACACTGATTCACCCCCCCTCTAAGTGTTCCCATTCCTAACAATTGGTATCAGAGCTCTGGTCCTCAGCAAATAAGTTTAACCATTTGAGGAGATCATGGACAAAGCAGAAATGAAACATCTGAATTGAAATCTTGAAGCTACTCTTGAAGACCTGGACAAGTCAGAAAAAGAATCTAAAGAACTAAAGGATAAACTTAGTGATGCTCAATTAGTCATCAAAAAGCTAAGGAAAGATTTGAAACAATGCTCTACAAGTGATCTAGGGACAATGGTCAAAAAGCTCAATGAAGAAAACAAATCCTTAAAAGAACAACTTAAAGAGTTTGATGATAAGTTGACTAACAATCAGGAAGTCTATGATGAACATATCAAAGAGAACCTTCAGCTGAATGAAGAACTAAGGCAAGCAAACATGGAAATCTTGGAGCTAAGGAATAGAAAAGAAATCTTCGAGTTTGAATTGAAAGAAGCAAAGAATCACATTGACAAATTACACACCAGTTCTGATTTGATAGAATCTCAGTTGTATGCAAGGAGAACCAAAGGAGACACTAGCTATATTGGATACAATGAGGCACAAAATTAGATTGACAACATGCTAGCAAGAAAGGATTCACAAAAGGACCCTACTGTTAATGAAAAGACTAAAGATCAAACCATAGATAATGGTGGACCACCTAAGAATGAGCGCAAGTGTGTAGGACACACATATTTTGCATGTAACAAGCATGGACACATTGCAAGGAATTGTACAGAGGTAAGAACCTTTAATGGCTACTATTATTCATGCAACAAGTTTGGTCATAGAGATATGAATTGCAAGACTAGCAAGAAGAACATGATTCAACAAGATCAGACAAATCAAAATCAGACAAATGTAAGAATTCTCAGAATGTTAAATGCCAGATATGTAACTATAATGGTCACACAAAAAAACAATGTAGAATGGTGACTCATTTTAATGCGTTGAGGAATATAAGATCTCTAGTCATTTGTTACTCTTGTAACAAGGCTGGACATATCTCAAGGTTCTACAGATCAAGGACACAAGGTTAGGGAAGCCCTAAAAAGGCCGAAGAACTAGTTTTGGATCCCATAGGAGAAGTTAATTTTGTCAAAGCCTCAGATGATGCGAGCATGATTTGGTCAGAGAAAAAGGACAAGACTAATGAGAATGTATTGGATGCATCCGTAGTGGACGCACCCTCTACATCTAAATGAATGGCCCTCAGGGTCATAGGGGGAGCTAATTTAGATCTAGACCCCTACGTGGCTGGTATACTCACCCTTAGAGTATGCACCTTTGGACTTAAGCTTTTGGAGTATAAAGGTACCTATGTGCAAGAGCGCACATGCTAATTGTGAATAGAACTCGAGTTGCAAATTTTAAAGTGACAACCTAGTTTATGCGACTTGCATTAATGGCAGAATTCTCATTTTAAGTACATGGAAAGTTGTTTAATCACTCATTGCATTTGAATTAAGAGTGATAGGAGAGTAGAAAGAGCCTTGGAAGTTGTTGTGAAGACTTGGAGATTGATCTATCAGTGTTTTTAGTGCATATGTCCAGTTGTAGAATCCCTAAGCTCGTTGCGCCGATTCAGAAGCCTTCAGATTATCTTGAAGTTCAATTGGAAAGCATTTACAAGTAAGTCATGGCCACTCCCATTGTTTATGATGTCTCTAAGAAGAAGATATATGTTTTCAAGAAACATCCATTTAAATCAACCCTAGATGATTTATAGGGAGCTTTCTCCCACATGCCTATGGGCATCATGCATGTCAAGGATATTAGGGCATATATCTACTATAAGAAGGAACCAGTTGGATTTGATAGGCTAAGAGCGCACATGGACACCATGTTGAAATCGAATAAAACATTCATGGATGAATATGCTAAATGGAATGATCACGCTTTAGTTGAGTATGCTACGACATATGAATTCTATGAGACAGAATGGATAAAGATTTTATTGAGAAGAATTCATGATGATTTGTTTTGGATTAGTGATGTACTAGTTAGAATCACCAATGACTTGATACATGAGATGACAGGCCTCTCTAGGATAAGCGTCATTCTTCTTGTGGGCAAGGATGTCAGAAAGATGGTTGAGAAAACATGTAGGTCAAGGAGCGATAGGCACGACATGAAAATCAAGCCTATTGAGCAAGAAAACATCAAATTGATGTCAATGATATTGGGATATAGGTTTTGTCACACCAGTAGGGTGAATAGTGTGTCTATGGGCACTATTCTAGAAGCCATCAGACTTGTGAAGGAAGATGGAGAGTTCAACTTGTGTGAAATCTTGCGTGCATAGTTGATTGATAACATCAAGGCCATCAAGCATGACAAGATAAAGATATTCAGGTTTGGGTCATTAATCATCTACATGTACCTTCATATAGTTGGGAAGATATAAGATTTGTATCTGTACAAGACTATTCCAACCATGCCTTAGATATCCAACAAAACATCCATTGAAAGCACATTAAGGGATTATATAACATTAGAATTGAAGACCTTTAGGGTCAAGTTGAAAATGAGCTACAGGATTCTAGAGAACATTATGGAAAAATACAAGGATACAATTTGTTTTATGGTGGAGACAGATACAACTTGTATGGAAGCTATTGAGCCAAGAACTAAGTGGATTCATCCACTTGGTTATGAGGTAGAGGAACAAGTCCTTGAAGCATATGCATAGGTATTACTATCAGCCCCCAAAGATCCTAATGAACCTAGATGGGGAACATATGAGGAGAAGACAAGAGAAGTAGATGCTAAACTTAACAGTGCAGCAACAAAAAGGAAGGTTGCTAAAGTCACATCAAAAATATTGAGAATACATGGTGTGTCTCAAGCTGACCTTGATAAAGCAAGGGATGAAAAGATTGATTTGGAACTGAAGAACGCAAATGCAACTAAGGCAAAATCACATGAGCCCAAGATGAAGAAGATAAAAATTGAAAAAGATGATAGTTAGAAGGGTAAAGAAGATGATACTTCTTCTGTGCCCAAGGAAACCATTGACCTTACTAATCCTCTTGAGTATAAGGCAATGCCTAAGAGAAAGAAAGAGGTTGGCACCAATCATCCATCCTTGAGAGTCACAAGAAATAGAAGAAACACCCAAGCACCTCCTGAAGTAAGCTTCAAACCCAGTCTCAGTGTGCTAAGTGCTAGAATAGTTGATGAGGGAAGAATTGACCAAGTAGGGAAATTCTATGACAAGTAAAATGAAATAGACAAATCTGAGATTCATGGTATGTTGGTTAAGCACATATTAAAGTTCAAGAAAATAGTCTTGGAACTTAAAACAATGATTCCAAATAAAGTATGGAATGTCCTTGAATTCCAAAAGAGACAGGCCATTGAGGAAGATCTGCGGATAAGGGAGAAGATTCTTGATGATACCCTTCCTGTGTGTGAGCTAGAAGAGAAGAAATTGTTGTTAGATCTGGTGAAGACTCACCTCAGAACAAAGACAAGAACTCTGAACATAATGGATAAAAATTATGAGTTAATTGAAAAAGAGATAGAGAAAGCCTTCAAGAAGGTATTCATGAATAGAAACATGTATCCACCTACTACACCCACAGCTAATTTACCCACAAAGGTCACCAAAGAGTCAGAGACCATCAAGGAACAATCTACAGGTCCTCAGGATTTAGTGCCTACAGTGGAAGTAAAATCAGAGTCAAAAAAGTTTGTGCCAATGTCAAAATCACTCAAGGATGGCACCATTATCATTGGTAATGTGGAGATAGCCATGGTGGCACTTGACACACAAAATTAGACAAGTTTGAGGAAGCTTTTGTGAGCACACAAGAAGCTAAGATTTTATGCAGCAGCACACCTCCCACTCATCAAGAAGAGGTATTAATTGAAAATATATCAGATGAGAAAGAAGAAGAGAAAATGGAAGAGGAAGAAAAGAAGGAAGAAGAAGAAGAAAAAGAACAAGAGAAAGATGAAACTTCTGTTGAACTAGCCAAGGTAAAACTAGAAGTGATGGATAGCACTCCCATCACTCCCTCAGCATTGTTGTCAAGTTTGACACCTAACACATCCAGTTTGGACTCATGGAGAGAAGAAGACCTAATTAAGTTCAGTGTCCTAGCTATGGAGAAGACAAAGGAGAAACAAGTAGTGAGAAATCCTTTCCTTGTGGAATCAATGAACATACTGAATAGTTTGTTGCCTGCGAACATGAAAGTAAATAAGGTACACTTGGTTGATGATGTGAGTATAGTTATCTCATAGTTCAAAAATAAATTTTCAAGTCTTGAAGAATCTGCATCCAAAGTTGCAAAAGAGAAGTACCTAAAGAAAAGATAGAGTGAGTTGATGAGCAACTTTGCACTAGATCTGAATTCACTCAAGACAAGACAAGCATCCTTAAAAGAATTTTCTGATCAAGGAAGGAAATTCATTACAGACTGCATGGATCAGGATAAGCTTACTGATGCCCATCTTAAGAAAATACAAGAGGCTGAAGCTATGATTGAGCAGGTGAAGAGTTCAATGAAAGAAACATCCACTGATGTGAACATGTGTAACAATGTCTACCAAGGTCATTTGGACAAAATTGAGAAGGCAGAGAAAGAGATGGCAAAGATAAGGTCTAGACATACTCAGTTGAGGAATGATCTTGCACCCTCACTAGACATTCTCAATTAGAACATAAAGGAGATTGATGCCATAATGGTAACCTATGATCAAGGTTTGAGCATAGATTTTAAGGAGATGGAGAAGCTTCAATATGCATTATGCGCCCATCTCTAGATAGTTAACTCTTTGATAACTTTTTGGAAGAAGGAGATCTAGAACCTTAAGATAACATATCCAGATGTTTTCCCTAAGTAAGTATGTGCAGATGTAGTTTTTGGTAAACCTTTGTCATTAATGTCAAAGGGGGAGTTTTGTATAGAATATGGAGTATAATATGAATAGGGAGATATAAGATTATGTATAAGAAATGTATAGAAGACAAAATTATTTTGTGTTAAGGGATAGTTAGCAACTTGGCCATATTCCTTTGTTTCCATCAATGACAAAGGGGGAGATTGTTGGCAAGTTGTCTATACTAAGGTATATGACTAGATATAGTGTTGTTATTATGGAAACAAAGTCATATAGCAATTTGCAGTTAGCACACTTGATGCAAAGATCAAAATTTGGTTAAGTGTTGAAGACTGGACAGTGTACAGAGTTCCTACAACTCAGAGCATCAGCACACATGTGTACAAAAGAATTATGGTATGTGCCCTAGAAGTTAAGTTTGTTAGAATATACTCATGGTTCGTCTATGATTGCATAAGTAGATGTGCAAGGATGAGAAAGTTACAGTCAGTTGAAGTTGCACAACCAGTGTGTGTCAACAATGAAAAAAGCATGGAGCTGATAGTTAGCATTTTGGTTTGTGATTATAATGTAATGTTGTAAAGGCTATGCACCCATTATATTTAGGTTTCTGACATGTTTATATGTATAATTGTAAGCACGCTTAAGCCAATTCATTTGGAAGTGTTATTTGCAATTAGTTATAGGGCCGACCTAATTGTGTATTTTGTATGAGCATATAAATATAAGGTGCGCCCATTGTATTCGGTATGGAAGTTGAGATAGAGTTATAATAAGAAGAGAAGATGTGTGCGAAGACACTAGAAGATGTATTAGAGCTTTTCTAGAGGTCAAAGCATTAGTGCATCAAAGGAACTGATCTGACAAGCAGTGTCACAGTGATAGTTCATCCTACAGATATAGTGTGTATCTGAGATCAGAAGGTTGTAGCCTTCACCACTTGAGTAGTGAGCTCTTGGATAGTGTGTCCTCTCCCCTAATAGGGATGATTGTAAAAGACTCCTAAAAGGGTCCAAACCTTAACAAGGTCTACTATACTTAAACCATTGTAAAGCTACTCCTAACAGGGTAAAGGATCTTCTAACAAGGATCAAAAAACACTAGTGCAGAATATTAGTGGGTGTCAATTCCCACCGGGGTTTTTACCTATTTGGGTTTCCCCATAATCATATTGGTGTCATGTGTTGATTTCATGTTTCATATTTATATGAATGTTTGTTTCAGTACTTAAGCATTTAAGTTCAGCATAAAGATTAAAGTGAAAAGTAAAATTCAGTGAACACTAATTCACCCCCCCTCTCAGTGTTCCCATTCCTAACAGGGCATGGATTTTATTAGAGAATTTTTTGAAAAATCCAGTGGTGGGAATAGTTGGATTTTGGTTGCTATTGATTATTTCACCAAATGGATTGAAGCCATTCCAACTAAAAGGGAAACTAGTGCAGTTGTGACTAAATTTTTAATGAATAATATAAACACTCGGTTTGGTGTCCCCATCAAACTAGTGGTAGACAATGCCATGAGCTTTAGGTCACATGAATTTACTGACATTTTCTTAGAGATGGGAATAATTCTATCATACTCATCCCCATACCATCCACAAGCCAATGGCCAGGCATAGTCCACTAATAAAAATATTCTGCAGATTTTAAAGAAGACTCTGGAAAAGAACAAAATGAGTTGGCATGCAAAATTAAAATTGGCATTATGGGAAGATAGAATTATTGAGAAGAAGGCAATAGGGAAATCCCCTTTTGAGATGGTTTATGGTGTAAAGTCCAGGCTTCCTGTAAATAATATGTTACCTATCTACCAGTTCATACAAGATGAAGAAATGGAAATCAGTGATCCATTGCAAGACAAGATGATTCAGTTAGTTGAGCTGGATGAACTCGGAAGGGAAGGTCAAAAAGAAAATGTGAAGTTGCAACAGAAAATGAAGTATCTTTTTGACAAGAGAGATACCATTAGAAAATTCTAGCCTGGTGATATGGTTCTTCAATGGAATGCCAGGGCTGAGGACAAAGGAAAGCATAAAAAATTTGAATCCCTATGGTTAGGACCTTTCATTATTCATCAGATTCATGGAAAGGATTCATATTTTTTAAGAAATTTGAATGGTGAGGAACAAGAATTGCCAGTGCATGGACAATTCCTAAAATACTTCTTCAATAAATTCTCAATCTTTTCCATGCATAGTAGTTTTTGTATATATGTACAGGTGTGTTTGTTTCTATTGTGGGTTTTCTTCCTGCTTTAGGTTAGGGTTTTGTGGTCTGCCAACTAGAGATTCATGGTTTCTTGCTATGAACTTGCATTCAAGCATCCTCAGATAGAGCCACTATTGGGTATATTTTAGGTTTTCTAAGAATATTGCTTCAGGTCCTTGTTCTATGTTCCTGTATATTTTTTTTGTCTGGTCTAGGGTTTAAATTTCTCAAAATCAGTTGTGCTTATTCTTGTAAATCCTTGCCCTTGGTCTTTTTTCCCTTGGTAGGGTTTTATCCTTCAAAAATTGTACATTTTCCCTAATTCTTATGTTTCCACATTACCTTTTTGGCCACTTAAGATTTTCCATTGTGCACATGATCATTCTTTTCCTTCAGTGTTCACTAAATTGTGCAATAATTTTTCATAACACTAAGGTATTCGATGAACTAGCGACTATGTTTTAATCCTTGTTAAGTTTTCCTTTGGTCATTGATTCTCCCAGTTTTGGCTGCAATTAGTCTTTCTTCCAGTGATTTGGCAACTGTGTGGTCTCCTAATCTCTTAATCCCTGGTGGTTTCTCTTAACATTCAACAAATGGGCGCGGCGGTTATCTCTTATTCTCTAAATTAGGTGGTCATGCTCTATGTTTTCTGGTGACTCAGCGAGGACCATTGATCATCTCTAAGATCAATGATGGTGTCTTAATCTCATAATGAATGGGTCCTACAACAAGTTATTTAGTGAATAAGGCATTCATGTAGTCTCGTAATCATTTAGTAAAGCCCTAAGTTATTCATCTCGATCTGGAGAACAAAGCAATGGTCAATGTATATTTCCCTTAGTCGCTTGAACTCGGACTAAAGTGATTAATGTTTCAAACTTTGGGAGACTCAGTGAATACTGTATTCACTGAATCTCATGATTAAATGATAAAGGTTTAAAAGATTGGGAGACTCAGAGACAACCGCTTATTGTTTTCAAGATCTATAATCAACACTTAATCTCAGAATGTAACCTAGGTTATGAAAAGTATTCAGTGAATGGGAGATTAAGGTTGTTCACCCAATCTCCAAATGAGACCATCATTAAGTAATTATTTTAGAGAATATGAGATGTCTTTGTTTGGTGAATCACATGATGAATCAAGAGTTAAGAAAGGCATTCAGAGATTAAGAGAGTGCAGTGGTCATTGATTATCTAGATAAGACTATGGTCAAGGTTCCAAGTACACGAGTTTAAGAAAGGCTTTGTTCACTGGATCTCCATATGGTTGCTGGGTTAAGTAAAAGATTGTGAGAACCAATGAAGTCTTTGGTCACTCATTCTTCGAGTTAAACCATGGCTGACCTAGGTGTTCTGAGACCTGGAGAATGCTTTCAGTCATCCATTCTTTGAATGGGGTCGGGTTATGATGGGTTTCAAAGGATAATCTAAGGACCATTGATTGTCGTTGGGATCAATGGTGATCTTTGAATCTCCAAGTAAATTTATGAGTTAGTAAATCATTCCAAGATCACACAAATGACCTTGTCGCTGAATCACCAAGCTTAACCCAGGATTAACATTTCTTTCAAAGATTGCGAAAGCCTTTGTTCACTAGATCTCCAAGTCAAGTCTGGTTAAGTTTTCATTAATAAAGACTGATGATAGCCATTGCTACATGGAAAGGCACTCTACCAAGTTGGAAAAAAGTAAAAGGCCATCCAATCAAGTTTTATCAGTAATTAAGGGTTTTTAAAGCTAACTCTGTCACCATTGCTTTCATGCTTTATTTATGAGTTTTAAAATGAACCTGTCAACATCCATGCCATGGCTAGCCTTGATTCGAAATTGGTAATGTGAAAAATTGAATTCAGAAGTGATTGAAATTGGATTTGTAATGATTTGGCAATTGTACGCAATTAATTCTTAGAGATATATAGGCAGGAATCCATTGCTTTCTGTGCTCAAAGTTTTTTGAAGATAGTTGTGATTTTAAAAGCAAAGCAGTAAGTGAGAAGTGAAAAGATGTTGTAGAGCTGAGAAACATTCATATTCCAAGATGAGTCAACAAAGATTTGAGCATTGTGTCATCCAGTGGAGCAGCCAAAGAATAGAGTGATGAAGAGAAAGGGAAGCCCAATTATTCAAATGAGTTCCTCATATTGCTTCCCGGGTCCAACCAGAACAAGAAATCTATTGATATGGATTTCAAGGATATAATGGACAAGTGCAGAGACCCTATCACTCCTTCTAGCTCAGGTTACACAATCTTCACTTATTTGTACAATAATAGACATAAAGCTATACCAATTTGCAATGCTTGGGCTTTGGGGATGGAAAAATTAATTGTGGCGAATGTTTTCTTAGATGTAGACCTCATCATTGAGTTGGCTAGATTGTATGACCCTATTTCAAAAACTATCAGGAGAGAAGATCAGTCTGCCTTAGTTACCTTGGATAGGGGGTTGTTCATGAAAGCTTTTGATTTCTTTGCCTCCTCCTCTACTGAGATAGAATTGAAAAAGGAAAGGAAAAAATATGCAAGTCATATAGGATCAATGAAAAGTCAAATGGTTAGGCATATCCCAAAGCAAGGTAAATACATAGCTCCTCTCCCTGCAAGCATGAATGCCCCATATAAGTTCAAATCCCTCAACTTCTATATGAATTTTTTATGTCATGGATTGTGTAGAGTTCTAGGGATAGATGGAGATGAAGAGAAATTGCATGTCGACTTGCCGATGATAATTTTGGACATTTAGAATTCCCATGCAAACACTGATTATGATTACATCCAGTATGTAATCAATAAAATGCATGAGGGTTTGATGGTTGTTAAAGAAAATAAGAGGCATATTAGGTTCATTGACTACTCCCTCCTGATGCACCTGATTTTATATTTCAATGTCAATAGTTTGGATGCAAGAATGCTAAAGCTTAGGCTCAAATTTGAAGGCCATCCTAATCTAGTATAGTATTGGATGAGGGTGTGGAATTACACCTCTAATGAGTGTGATTTCTATGTGTTCCAAAATTTCTTTGTTTTTCCAATTCTATAGTTGTTGGGGACAAATGTGGTAAGGTTGCAAGGCAAGGTTTTGTAGCTTTTGAGGCCCATGCAGTATGAAAATAATTGGCAAGGAAACCACAATTGGGGTGACTTCTACCTAGGGGAGAATTTCACAGTTATTAGAGTTTATGGCTGCCCTCAACCCCCACATTTACTTCCAAAATTTGTACCACCGAGGGTTGCCCTATTAGAATTCATTTGGTAGTTGATCTAGACTGATAAGGAGCATTTGGCACCTCACAAGAAGGACACCTTCATGCCAAGGCAATTTAGGGTAGGTAGTTTCCTGATTGGGAAGAGAGCATTGGACCAACTCAGTAGTTGGTTAAATCATTTCAAGATGATTTATGGTACTTTCAGATACATTGATCCTGAAGATTTTATCAAGACTACAAGAATTACATTGATTTCAAACATTGGGACAATAAGGGAGCATGAAGACTATGACGAGAAAGATGTGATAAGGAACATCTTAGACAAAGATGAGGCTAGTAGGAGATGGACTAAGTACTTTGACTTATTGAGATTAGAGGCCCAAATCAAAGAGTCCAAGATTACTTTTGGAGGGTTTTTCCATGATCTCCCTTACTTGAAGAGGATGGAAAGAATGATTGAAATGTATGGCACCCTGTTCAGTCAAATGGAAGGGTTGCTTGAGGAGAAATTAGATGTGAAAAAGGATTATTCCACTTCTGATTATGAGGAGTATACTGATGAATTACAAGAAGGTGATTGTCCACCTCAAGTTAGGGACTCACCTATTATTGACTTAACTCAATCTCCACCAGAAGCAGGGGATACCTCAGAGCCACCATTGAAAAAATAAATGCTTGAGGTTGGTGAACCTTCTAAGGAGAGAAAATAGAAAAGGATAATAGATAGAGCTTCTGCTCTAGTACCTGGTGACATAGCTTATCAGCATCAATTGAGAAAAGCTATTAGAGAGGGAAAGAAGATAGTGTCCAAAGAGGAAGAGGAATTGCCTCTATTGCTAGGAAAAGATGAAAGAGAATTATATCAAGAGGAATTCCTTAGTGATGACTTGTTCATCAAAAGTGAATAATTCAAGAACTTCCTTATCTACAAGAAGTCACAAGAGGTTTCAAGGTCTCTGCCAAAGGGAATGGAACTGAGTGAGGAGACTATGAGAGCTCTGACATCTTATGGCCCAAGCCTTGAGAAGATTATTGTTGAGGAGGTCAGAGAGATGGTAAAATCAAGTGGAATGCTCGTGACTCTTGGATGGGACATGAATTCGGCTTTCATCATAGATCAGATAAGAAAATAGCTAGAGGGTAGCTTATCTTATGAGGTGCATATAGAAGACATGATAAGAGGAAGTGGCTATGACCCTGAGTCTCAGGCTATTGCATTATGGTCTCTTGCTCCTAGAACTCAAAAGCCTTCTTTGGTGAGTATTAAAGATAAAATGGAAGGAGATAAAATTGTCTGGACTATCTAGAATACCACTGATCTTGAGGTGTCCAAGGTAGTGACACATTTTTCTCACCTTAATGAAGCAAAGACAACCCAGTTGGCAGACAGGTAGGCTCAGTTGTCTGAGAACTCAATGAAAGTTGCCAAGGATAGAGATTTGAAGTTGATGATGATCAAGAAAATGGAGGATGAACTAGAGGATCTAAAGGCCAAGCTTGAAGAAGCTTCAAAGGAAGTTCCTCCTCCTCCTTTGTAGTTTGAGGCCCCCTCCCAACCAATGAAAGAAATTCCTGATAGGCCATCAAAAGATCTAGAAAAGGTAAGGCTAGACGCAGCCTTAAAGAACATGTCAGATGTTTTGCAACACAGACTTGACAAAGTAAAGGAGAAAATGGACTCAGTCCATCAGTCAGTTGTCTTGTTGCATAAAGTAAATGAAAAGGTAAATGAGTCACTAGCTACTTTAGAGCCACTCTTCAGTGTTTGATCTAGGAGTACATTTTTTGAGATGCTTGATGCCTTGCCGCCACATAGGCCTGATCTCCCTGAGGTAGTCATAGATGTATTTGAAAAGATAGGGTTGGTTAGTGCCATCTTTAATTTTTTTAAAGGAAAATTAGATCAGGTGAAGGCCAATTTACCCATGTTTGATAATGATTATAGTAAATATTTGCTCTTTGTTTACAATAATGATGGAAGCATAGTAAGTGTGGATGAGTGGAAGTCAGGCATGGGCCAAATAATGATTAAGCAAGAGGCTTTCCTCGATGGTGATGGTTCTTTGGACTTAGAAGGATGAAACAACAGAATAGACAACTTGATCAAAGTTGAAAATGATTGCATAAAGTTTTTTGTAGATATTAAAGGCATCACTGATTCTAGGTGGGAGTTGTAGATTAAGTCGTTAGAAGACTATCAGGGTTATAATTGGCCCTCATATGATGATGTAGCAGCATGGGACAAAAGAAAAAAGAAAAAGAAAAAGAAACCAACTTTCATGGAGTTGGAGGAAGAAGAAGAAGAGTAGAGTACATCTAGTGCCTGATCCAAAAATTTAGGGAGAGCATGTGATGCAAAGTGGGTAGCAGGAAGCATCAACAGTGAGCAAAGGTTAAGGGAATGTACCCTTACACACCCAAATTATAGGGAAAAGTTCCCTACACCTATCACAAGTATAGCAAGGAAAAAGAATAAGGTATCACAACCCCAAAAACCCAAAGGCAACCTAATCACTAGGTTTCACCAAGTCCCAAATACCAATAACCAAGATTGGCTGTGAAGCACTACTAACCCAATTTATGAACAATCCCCATGAAATGAATCACATGATTAGGGGTGACCTATACTTAGGGGTCTAGCATATTTAGGTCCTTTTAAATTATTTCCAATGGTTCTTTCACTTACTAGAAACCTATACACCACGGTTGCTTCACAAACCCAAGATTGGGCTTATAGCCCTTCCTAGAAGTGATTTTGATCCTAGAGAAAAATACTTCCATGCAATATAAATTTTTTTTTGGAGATTTTGATACCCTTTTGGGCCTTAGGGATCATATCCAAACACCAAGATGTGAAACTAAAAGGAAAGTAGGAAAGTACCTAATCTAGGCAAGATAATTAGGCCTAATTAGGTCTGCAATTGCACTACAAGTGCTATTTCCCTTGAACCAATGCCCAAACCAATTATTGGAACATGTGAGGGAATACATAAGGACCTTAAATCCTAATTTATAGGTCTTGGTGAATCCCCAATCAACAATTATGTTGACTGTACTCAGTCTCTTGTAGTTGCACACATAGGGATGTACACCTAGGGCATCATGTGTTGGCATTAAGCAGAATTGCCACTAGTGACAACACTTATTTGCATTCTAGGTGCAAACTGAGCAGATAGTGCAAACCGAGCAGACAGTGCAAACTGAGAAGATAGTGCAAACCGAGCAGACAGTGCAAACCGAGCAGAAAGTGCAAACCGAGCAGACAGTGCAAACTGAGCAGACAGTGCAAACCGAGCAAGATAGTGCAAACCGAGCAAGTTAGTACAAACTGAGCAGGACAGTGTAAACCGAGTAACATCATGTCTACCGAGTCACCAGTATTTACCGAGTTCAAAACCTACCGAGTGGTCAGTATGAACCGTGCCTTCACTTCTATTGAGTGCATGACGATGCCGAGTAATGTAGTGGACGCCGAGTATCAGAAAGTCATCGAGTTAGTTTGTAGGAACCGTGTAACCATACTTGGGCCGACTTAGTAGCACTTATGTTTATTTGTCAAGCTGACTTTGTAATTGTAATTGTAATTAATTGTTTAAGACTTGTATATAAACAATGTTGTAAAAATGTCAAGATGTATGTAATAAGCATGTATGTGAAAAAGAAAGAAAGGCAAAGATAAGCGAATTACAAAGGGCTTCAGCAGTATAAGGAACAACAAAGACAAATTCATCATAGAAGGTGATCAGTACATCAGCGAATCTCAATCAGCAATCCAGTTGCAAAGCAAGAGATCTACTGTTTCATCCTAACAGGTGAATCAGTACTAAAATCCTTTAACCGGGTAGACTTAACAGTCTTTTGTAAAATCTCTTTACCGAGTGCATACTTCATTGTATGTTTGTAAATCCTTTAATAGGGTGGATTTAGCAATCCTTATTGCTCCTAACAGGGCAGATCATCAGAAGTGATCAAATTGTAAGCCTTAACCGGCCAACTTTATTCTGCAGTATTAAAGCTTTGTGGGTTTCATCCCCACCCCAGTTTTACTTTCTTTTTGGAAGGTTTCTAGGTAACCAAATCTATGTGTCATTATTGTGAATGCTTTTAAGTTTCATGCTTTCTGTATGCAAAGGTTAAAGTAAATTACATGTTAATACATCTGTAATTGAAAGAAAATTTGGAGTTACTGATTCACCCCTCCCCTCTCAGTAACTCAGTTAATTCCTAAATATTTCCAACAATTGGTATCAGAGCAGCATTGGTTCTCAAGACAAAGCTTAACTAGCTTGAGCAAAGATCCAGGACAATGGAGGTATTCAAACTGAACAAGGTGATTGAAAATGAAAAGCTAGATCTGGAAATGGCCATAGCTAAACTTAAAGAAGCAAAAGAACATCTTTCCCAATCCCTAAGAAGAAGGAAGGAACTTGCAAATCAGATGAATGATCAGAATTACATTGAAGAAAAGATTGAAGATCTTTTTCCCTCTAATAGCTCAGATGAAGCAAACAATGCTATCAAAGAACTCCTAGAAAAGAATGGGTCTCTGCAGGAAGAAGTGAGAAAATTAAAAAGAGAACAAGAGCTACACTCTACAAGATTTTGTGAAATCTTGGAACAAAGAAACAAGTTGAAAGATGAATTAGATGGAAGGAACATTGAAGTCCAAAATAAAACCCTTCAGCTAGAAAACCTAATTGATCAGATCTCTCATACAAATGAGGAAATTCTGAATCTAAGATCAGAAATAGAAAGCACAAGAGAAGAACTAAGATCTGAAAAGGAAATCAATCTAAGATTGGTGGATGACCTAAACGCTGAAAAACAAATCAATGAAGGAATGTTGAAAAGCCAAGAAGACTTGAATCAGCTGTATGAGCGAAATCTTCATAGGCAAAAAGGAAAAGCAGGACTTGGATACAAAGGAGAAGGTGAATCTTCTAAGCAAGGTACTCAAAGGAATCAGAAACCTACTTGTAATCACTGTGGTAAAATAGGACATACTTCAAATAAATGTTGGAGCAATAAAAAGGCAGAATTCAATGGAAAATGCTACCACTACAATCAACCTGGTCACAAAGCAAATGAATGCAGGGAAAAACCAAGATTCAGAGGTAATTGTCACAAATGCAACAAACAAGGTCACAAGGCATCCGAGTGCAGATCCAAAATATTCAATCCAGCAGAACAAATTATGAAAGCAATGTTTGGATGGGACTACAACACCTAGTGTAGATGTCATTACTGTGGAGAATATGGACACATTGGCATGAATTGCATAAAACATCATCTAAGGAAAAGAGATACTACCATAAGATGCTTCAAATGCACTAAACTCGGTCACATAGCCAGAAACTACATGAATGCTAGTGAAGTTGAAGATGGAAAGAAGAATGAAGCAACTAAGGTCAGAAAATAGGTGAGACAAAAATGGATTCCTAAATCTACTGAGAAAACCAGTCCAAGTAATGGAATGGGTGGCTCTACCGACTCAAACTAAATTTCCAAGAAAGCACTGGAACTGTATTCTCATAGACCAATCTCAAGCAGTTCTAGAACCGAATTAAAAGAAAGATCTAAATCAGCATGCAAGATGCAGTAAGATCACAGGAAGGTCAGTATCAGTCTTTACCGAGCAAGGTCGGTACCAGTCTTTACCGAGCGAGGTCAGAGCAATATGAATTCTCAAGTTCACCAAGTTGTGAAGTCTTTACCTAGCAATTAATTCTTAGTGGGTGACAGTCTGTCAAAATTCATACCCTAATTTGTACTAAGCATTAATGACAGAGTTGTAAACAAAAGGCAAGTAATCGAACTCATTCTTCACTGTGAACCTTTAGCACTTTGAGAGCAGAAAATTTCAAGAGCAACCCAGTGATTCAATACTTTTGCGAAAGGAATTTTCTGTGAGCTACCATGGCATCATCCAGCACTTCAGCAAAGAAAGGATCTGATATGTTAGTCCAAGGGGAATGGAAAGCACCAGATTTCAAGATTGTGCCCGCAATTACAGCAGCCCTAGATCCGAACAAAGCTCAATCTTAGATTCCTCCTAAGGTACTACTTATTAACGATATCCGCAATCATTTCAACTGTTCAATTCAAGAAATGGGGAACCTAGAACTAGATATTGTGTGTGAAGAACTATGTGTGGATGGTACTCTTAAACCTGAGCACAAACATCTGGAAGATAAGGGATTAGTTCACATTGCACATTTGCCTCAAAACTTTCAGGATAAATGGGTTAGATACATTCTCAGCCGTGTACATGATGGCAAGATTTGGCTTGAGCAACCCATAGAGATCACCAAGAAGATGATTCATCAAATCACCGGTCTTCCCATGTTGAACAAAGCAAAAAATACCAAAACCCTAGGTCGGACAGAACTAGAGAAGAAAACCCTAGCCGAGTGGGATGGTAGAGGCATGAAAGTTAGCCGATTCTGAACTAAATTTTGGTACACACATAATTGCCCATAAGATTTACAGTTCAAGTTGAAAGAATAGTGTCTCCTGTGAAGCTATTGACCTAGCATACAAAGTGGTCAAGAATAACTTAACATTTGACCTAGCAGACTTATTGTTAAAACAGTTTAACAAAAACATGGAAAGCATTCAAACTCCCAAAAACAATCCATGTAAGTTTGGATCCTTATTGGTCTGTTTATTCTTCTATGCTCAGAAATTCTTCCCTTCTAAAGGAAAAGTTGTATGGAGAAAAGATGTGCCAGTCCTTTATGAAATAAATGAATACATCTTAGAAATGGGTGAAAATTTTGAAAGCATCATGGATAATTATTTTGAGTCTTTCAAAGAGAAAATGAATGACAAATTTTGGATTCCACAGAAGTTGGTGGAAGATTACAAGGATGACATTTGTTTTATGGTGGATTGTGACAATGTATATATTCAAGCAGCTAAACCGAGGACTGTATATGTAAAACCTCTTCCTTATGAGGTAAATATTGATGAAACCAAGAATATCATTGAAGCTCTTCTTAATCAGCTTGTTAATCCCAAAGCTCCATATTTTGGAACATATGATGAAGCTAAGGTGAGAATTGAACTAAGCATAAAGCTTCCACAGGCAGTAAACAAAGGAAAGAAGAGGATAGCCAAAATGCAAATGCTAACCGAGGACAAAGAAGATATCGATGAAGAAGAAAAGGAAAAGGATGAGAAAATAGAGGAACCAGAACCTGCAAAGAATAAAGGAAAGGTATTCATCACTAAGGCACCTAAGCCTCCCACTGCTGTATTTACAAGGAGAAGTGCAAGAGGTAAGGCAGACAAGGTAGATAAAGACATAGTATTCAAAAGGCCTCCTCTAAACTTTCAAGAAAGGATCAAACTTTTTAGAGACGGATTAGGATCTGGAGGAAGTAACATAAAATCTTTTAAATATGAAACTAGATCGGAAACAGAATAGAAGGAAATAGAAGATCCTGTTATTGAAAAGAAGGGACAGTGGAAATACTCTCCTGAAGAAATAGCCCCACAGGTTCCAGCAGTTCTATTAGATCCAATAAAAATGAGATGGAGCAATGCCAAGCAAACTGTAAAAGACATATTTGATCAAACCCTGAGACAGTTAATGCCGAGATTGAAAAATGATGAAGTAAAGAAGGCATTGAAGGACAATGAAAGTAAGATGACATTAAAGTTCAATACTTGTTTGATTCTGATCAACAATATTGAATCGGTTGTGAAGGCTGCAAATGCCACATGGAAAAACATATACCATCTTCACCAACCGAGTATTGAAATAGTCATAATAAAAGACATTGAAGATGACAGTGATGAACAAGAAGAAGCCACTGAGGTAGATGATACTGCGAGAATAGTGGCAGAAGTCATTGCATCACTTCCTACCTCTCCAGTAAAAGTCTCTACATCCAGCCCGGAGACACCTTCAAGCATGGTTGTGACAACTTCAACATTTGTCCAATCATCTATAGCAACAATAGAAGCAACTACCATTTCTTCTACCGAGTTGCAGTCTCCCACATCATCAAGTTTTCCAGTAGTAAGTTTTCCAGTTTTTGAATCTACAAGTGTAAATATTTTAAGTTCTCCAGTAGAAAGTATACCAGTCTCTATAGCTAGCCCTACTATATCTACTGTCACTACTACTAAGGCATTAAGTACAGATAAGCCTGAGGCTCTACCGAGTATAAATTTTTTGGGTAAGAATATAAGAGAGGATATAGACCTAGATGAAGAAATAGAGATTCCAACATTAGATTTTGCAAATCTATCAGTGGACCAAATGCAAAATATAGGTGAAATCCTCCAAAGGAAAGCAAAGCAAAAGAAGCTTAAAGAGGAGAGATACAAGGAATATCAAATCATCAAGGATGCTAAAGACCTTTTGTCTGATGCATTAGGCATTAAAGTAGACTCCTCTCAACATGTTTTGCTACAATTAGCAGAAGTAGTTAATAAATACAATGAGGATTCATCTGGGACAGAAAAGTTAGTTGAAAGAGCCGAGAAGAGATTCAACAATAAAGTGCTTGAGCACATTGCTCAGCACATAGCTATTAACCAAGTAGAATTGTCTTCAGTTTTGTCAAACATTGAATCTACCTATTCGAATGCTACCTCTCTTTTGGCTAGATTGTGCAATATTGCCGAGTTCACAAAGGATGTCACGGATAAAATGAATAAAATGGATGAGGATATGAAGATTAGCATATAGAAGCTGCAACTTGAACCAAGTTCAAGCTCTGCTCATCACATGAAAATCTCATACCTATCAAATATGCAGTCAGATCTACTGAAAGAAGACACAAGGATCTGGTCCACACTGCTAGACATCCAACACATGATCCTTCCCATCATGAATACAATGTATAAGCACATTGAACATTCCAAAACATTGATTCATGAAAATCAATTCTCTATAGTAGATCACATGATTGAACTCTCTGCGGAAGTCCAAATTGCAATCCAAACATGCAAGATTCTGCAAGAAAGTTGGGACAGAACCCTGGCACTAATAATGAAGGTACATTCTGATTTTCTATCAAATTTTGGATTCTCTCTATAAATCACTTGTACATGCACCTTTGGCATTATCACCAAAAAGGGGGAGATATATGTATAGAAGAAGATTTGTATAGAAAAAGTTAGCACATTGAAAGGGGGAGACAATGTATAAAGCCCTATAACAAAGACAAATTTTGAAAAATCAAAATAAAACTCAGCATGATTCATGTATATAAGTTTTGGCCAATAAGTGTTTTTGTCACTAATGCCAAGGGGGGAGATTGTTGGCATTAAGCAGAATTTCCACTAGTGACAACACTTATTTGCATTCTGGGTGCAAACCGAGCAGACAGTGCAAACTGAGCAGGCAGTGCAAACCGAGTAGACAGTACAAACTGAGCAGAAAGTGCAAACTGAGTAGACAGTGCAAACCGAGTAGATAGTACAAACTGAGCAGAAAGTGCAAACCAAGTAGACAGTGCAAACCGAGCAGACAGTGCAAATCGAGCAAACAGTGCAAACTGAGCAAGATAGTGCAAACCAAGCAAGTTAGTACAAACTGAGTAGGACAGTGTAAACCAAGTAACATCATGTCTACCGAGTCACCAGTATTTACTGAGTTCAAAACCTACCGAGTGGTCAGTATGAACCGTTCCTTCACTTCTATCGAGTGCATGATGATGCCGAGTAATGCAGTGGACGTCGAGTATCAGAAAGTCATCGAGTTAGTTTGCAGGAACCGTGTAACCATACTTGGGCCGACTTAGTAGCACTTATGTTTATTTGTCAAGCTGACTTTGTAATTGTAATTGTAATTAATTGTTTAAGACTTGTATATAAACAATGTTGTAAAAATGTCAAGATGTATGTAATAAGCATGTATGTGAAAAAGAAAGAAAGGCAGAGATAAGCGAATTACAAAGGGCTTCAGCAGTATAAGGAACAACAAAGACAAATTCATCATAGAAGGTGATCAGTACATCAGCGAATCTCAATCAGCAATCTAGTTGCAAAGCAAGAGATCTATTGTTTCATCCTAACAGGTGAATCAGTACTAAAATCCTTTAACCGGGTAGACTTAACAGTCTTTTGTAAAATCTCTTCACCGAGTGCATACTTCATTGTATGTTTGTAAATCCTTTAACAGAGTGGATTTAGCAATCCTTATTGCTCCTAACAGGGCAGATCATCAGAAGTGATCAAATTGTAAGCCTTAACCGGCCAACTTTATTCTGCAGTATTAAAGCTTTGTGGGTTTCATCCCCACCCCAGTTTTACCTTCTTTTTGGAAGGTTTCTGGGTAACCAAATCTATGTGTCATTATTGTGAATGCTTTTAAGTTTCATGCTTTTTGTATGCAAAGGTTAAAGTAAATTACATGTTAATACATCTGTAATTGAAAGAAAATTTGGAGTTACTGATTCACCCCTCCCCTCCCAGTAACTTGGTTAATTCCTGAATATTTCCAACATCATGGCAATTCCATCTCCCTACAAGTTACCACTTCTAACTTGCATATTCTCAAATTAAATAAAAAAAACTTGAATGCCACCAAGGGGCATCAGATTCCCATGATGGAATCTAGTAGAACACTCAAAACCAATTGAAACCCTGGTTTTAGGCTTACAATCTAGGTAGTCAAACTAAAAACTTAATAACTCTCAATCTATGATTGATCAAAGCATGAAACCAAATGAAAATGAAAGTATATTCACAAGGAAAATGTTTGGCTTCATAATTTCATGCCCTCATGTCTGTACCATTCCGTACAATTCAACTATCCTTGGGATTTGCAAAGAAATGGTTGTATTTTTATTAATTTTGAATGCTAAATTACATCATCATACCTTCCACCCACTTGGTAGGGCTTATGAAGGCATCCCCCATTGGTTAAAAACTGATTTTCAAACCATATAGCTATTGGGGGTTTGTTTACAACTTTTAGCATAAGCTGTCAAAATTGCAAAGCAACTTTTACAACTTTTTAGCATCTTTTCTATCCTAGGTGACCAAACTTCATCCAAACCTAAGTCTAATGATCCAACATGGATCCAAACATTTAAAATATGAAATCCTAAGAAAATAACCTATGCTAAGGTTTGGAAACCCTATTTGACCAATAGTTGACCAATGGCTTTTCAATGCCCAACTTGGGACTAGGTCTTACAAATAGGGTCCAATTGGAAACCTTTATTTCTAGAATGTCCTAAGGACTACTAGGATCATCAAAGGATCCAAAAGAGTGTCAAAGACTCTTAGTTTTATGAGGGTTCTCCTGCACCATACTCCCCTTGAAGTTTAGAACTCAAGTTCCTACTTGAGGTTAACTGATCAATGGTGGTTCCATGTTGCTTAATTTGTTCCTCGGTCAACCAAGTTGCATCAATGTTTGGAAGTCCTTTCCCCTTAACCAAGTACTACATGTAATTTTGCTTCCTTGTTTTCTTGAGCACTTTGGATTCAAGGATTTCTTCTAACTCCATTTGTTTTCTTGGTGGGATATTTGTCACATAGTCTTCGACATCTTCAGCATGTGAACCATGCACATTAGAAACATTTGCAACACACTTGTAAGGGGTAAGGTCTACAATATTAAAAATAGGAGAAATCAATAAAGTGAGGGGAAATGAGATTTCATAGGCATTTTCACCCATCTTGTTGAGGATGGTGCAAGGTCCAATCTTCTTCATGCGTAGATTTGAATATTTTCCTTTAGGGAGTCTTTCCTTCTTTAGGTATGCCCAAAATTTGTCTCCTATCTTGAAGTGAACTTCTCTTCTTCTCTTGTCAGCCTACTCTTTGTACTTCATGGTGGACTGCTGCAATGATTTTTTTACCTCTGCCTATACCTTGGTGATGAGTTCTACCAGCTCTTTTCCTTGAGCATTGACTCTAAAGTCATGTGGTAAGTCTACCAAATCCAAAGGACCTTTAGGATGGAGTCCATACATTGTTTGAAAAGGTGTCTTACCAGTGGACCTATTCAATGAATCATTGAATGCAAATTCTACTTGGGGAAGTATCATGTCCCAACTCTAATTGTACTATTTTGTTAGGCATCTTAATAGGTTTCCTAGTGAGCTATTGACCACCTCTGACTATCCATCCATTTTGGGGTGGTATGCTGAACTGTAGGTCAAGTTTGTGCCTAGTTTCTTGTGCAAAGTCCTCCAAAAATGACCCTAAAACTTCACATCTCTATCTGAAACTATAGTCTTAGAAAGACCATGAATTCTCACTACCTCTTTAAAGAAGAGATGAGCAATATGAGAGGCATCATTAGTGCTTTTACATGGTAAAAAATGTATCATCTTACTAAACCTGTCCACAATGGCAAAAATGTTGTCATGACCCTGTTTTGTTCTTGGCAAACCCATTACAAAATCCATTTAGATTGATTCCCATGGCCTAGAGGGAATTGGTAGGGGTTGGTACAGTCCTTGGTTAGTGGATACCCCTTTTTCTTGTTGGCAAATAGTACAAGATTCTACAAAATTCTTGACTTCATTCCCCATTCTTGGCCAAAAATAACTTCTTTTCACTAAATCAGTGGTTTTATCTATTCCAAAGTGACCACCTAAGCCACCATAGTGCTTCTCTTTGATGATATTTGTTCTCATGGAACACTTGGGGATGCACAATTGAGCCCCCTTAAAAAAAAGACCATTTTGAATCAAAAATTCACAAAAATTAGTGTGATATCTCCCTGTTAGGTTGGTGCATACCTCAAAGGCTTCTCCAAAATCTGGATCTCCTACATATAAGTGCTTTAGTGAGTCATTTCCCACACTTTGAAACTGAATTTCTTCAATCACTCCAACTATCCTACTAAGAGAATCAGCCACTTTATTGGCTACTCCCTTTTTGTGTTTTATATTGAAGGTGTAAGCCTCCAATTGTTCCATCCACTTGATGTGTTTCACCCCTAGTTTGTCTTGAGTATTAAGAAAACTCAATGCATGGTTATCAATGAAGACTATAAACTCCTTGGGAAGTAAGTAATGCCTCCATTTCTTAAGTGCTTGGACCATGGCATACAGTTCTAAATCATAAGTAGAATATCTTTTCTTAGCATCATTTAGCTTTTTTGAGAAAAATGCCACAGCCTTACCTTCTTGGCTTAAAACATCACCTATGGCCAAGTTGCTTGCATCTATCTCCACCACAAACACTTTGTTGAAATAAGGAAGAGTTAGAATTGGATACTGAGAAACTCTATTCTTGAGATATTGGAAGGCATCATTACCCTCTTTAGTCCATACAAACTTAGTCTTTTTGCCACCTTTTATTGTGTCCAACATAGGAGCACACACATGACTAAAATTATTAATAAACTTCCTATAAAAAGTTGGTAAACCATGAAAGCTTCTAACATCACCTTGGTTCTTTGGTGTAGGTCAGTTGATGATTGTTGCAACCTTTTCTAGATCCATTTTGAGAGTGCCTTGGGAGATGAAAAATCCTAGGAAGATGAGTTCCTTCTTCATGAACATACAATTTTCCAAGTTAATCACTAACTTGTGTTGATGGAGCCTCCTTAAGACCTGCTCAACATGATCAAGATGTTCCTCTTTGCTATGATTGTAAATCATAATGTCATCCAAATATATGACTACAAACTTGCCAATAAAATCAATTAAAATCTCATTCATGAGCCTTATGAATGTACTTGGAGCATTGCTCAATCCAAAAGGCATAACAAGCCACTCAAACAAACCTTCAGTTGTCTTAAATGTTGTCTTCCATTCATCTCCTAGCTTTATCCTGATTTGGCGATAGCCTGATTTTAAATCAATTTTGGTGAAGTAACAAGCAGTGCCAAGTTGGTCAAGTAAATCCTCCATTCTTGGGATTGGGAACCTATACCTTATTGTAATTTTGTTTAGGGCTCTACTATCAGTACACAACCTCCATTTTCCATCCTTTGTAGGGGCTAAGACTGATGGGACAACACATGGACTGAGACTTTTCTGAATTAGTCTCTTCTCTAGCAATTCACTGACTTATCTTGCAATCTCTGCATGCTACACTAGTGTCATCTTGTATGGGGCCTTGTTGGGCAAGGATGAACCAGGTATCAAGTCTATTTGGTGACTAATATCTCTTAAGGGAGGGAGGCTTGTGGGTAGGTCACTAGCAGTGACATCATTATATTTTCCAAGTAGTTCCTTGACTTCATTTGGTATAGGATCCTTCTTATCAGACCTTATGATATCCTTGGGCTTAGAGATTAGGACAAAAGCTTCAGTTTTAGGCTCCTTTAAGACTTTCAATGTTTCTTTTTCACCCATGATGATGACATTAGGTTCTTTCTCAGATTTGTTATTAGGCAGGGGCTTCATAGTGAAGGTCTTCCCATCTTTAGTGATGGAGTAGGTGTTCTTCCTACAATGGTGTATGGCATCTACATCAAATTTCCAAGCCCTACCTAGAAGGATGTGGAAAGCATCCATTTCAACAATATCACAAAGAACTTTTTCTTTAAAGTCTGCAATTGAAAATTCTATCCATTCTTGTTCAGTTACTAAGGTTTGTTGACCCTTTGTTAGTCAAGAGACATGATAGGGAAAAGGATGTGGCTTCTTAGGAAGATTTAGTTTTTGGACCATTTCAATAGATACTAAGTTTTTAGTTGAACCAAAATCTATGAGCAAATTACATACCTTTCCATGGCATTTGATCTTTGTCTTGAAGAGATTTTTCCTTTGTGGAGGTTCTTGGTTTTGTGGTACTTGAAGAAAGACTTGTCTCATCATCAAACACACTCCTTCTTATGGTTCTAAGTCCCTTGCATCTACATTGTATTCTTGTTTGTCCTCTTGAATGATTTGTGCTCTTCTTTCACCTTGATTGTTATTGTTCCTCTTCTCAGGACACCTTCCTACATGGTGTCCTAACTGATTGCAGTAGTAGCATTTTAGGGGTCCATTTCCTCTTCTTGTGTTTGTTCTCCCTCTATTGAAGGGTCTCCTTCCTCTATAGTTCCCTCTTGAGTTTGAGTCACTATTCTCTTTGTCTCCTTGGTCAGGGGTCCTACCCCTACTACAACTATTTTGTCCTCTATTCTAGGAGGTTCGTCTCCCTCTAAATTTCTTCCCACTATCATTGCTCTTTCCTTTGCCAAACTCCTACTTTCTCTTCCACTTCTCCTCTATCTTGAGTGCCATTTGATAGCACTTGTTGACAGTGGTAGGGCAGTGTAGGATAAGTTCCTCTTGAATGGATACCTTGAGACCATTCATATACCTTGCTAGCTTTTCTTCCTCATCTTCTGCCACATTTGTCTTCATACATAGCTTTAGGAACTCCTCGGTGTATGAGCCTACATACATGTCTTTTTTCTTTAAGCTTTGCTTCCTCCTATGGAGTTGTACCCCATAATCTTTAGGCACATATGTTTTTTGATCAGGGCTATCATTTTGTTCCATGAATTTATCACGCTTCTCCCATTCTTTACCCTCTCTATTTGGATGAAGTTCCACCAAGTTAGGGCTGCTCCCTTCAACTTGGATCTTTCCATTTTCACCCTTTGCTTCTCAAGGATGTCCTCACATTCAAAGAATGTTTTTAAGGCCTCCACCCAATCCAAGGATAAATTTGCATTCATCTTACCATTGAAAACAAGTAAGTCTATCTTCTCCTCCATGGTCCTTCTTCCCATGGACTTTAAGGCATCAATGAGAGTTTTTGGTCTGTAGGGATGTTCTGATCATAGGTGTCTTCCTCCTCTTCACTCCCTTCTTCATCAACAGACTCATCCTCTTTGTCCTTATCTAAATTCTTCTCAAGTTCTTGGAGCCTCTTAGTTAAGGCTGTATTTAGTGCCCTTTGTTCTCTCACCATATTTTCTAATTCACTATTTGTGACCCTTGTAGGGATCTCTTCATCCTCAGGAGCATACATAGCTCTGATACCACTTGATGCAAAGTGGGTAGCAGGAAGATTCAATAGTAGCAAAGGTTAACGGAATGTACCCTTACACACCCAAATTATAGGGAAAAGTGCCCACACCTATCACAAGTGTATCAAGGACAAGGAGTAAGGTTATCACAACCCCCAAAACCCAAAGACAACCTAATCACTAGGTTTCACCAAGTCCCAAATACCAATAACCAAGATTGGCTATGAAGCACTACTAACCCAATTTATGAACAATCCCCATGAAATGACTCACATGATCAAGGGTGACCTATACTCAGGGATCTAGCCTATTTAGGTCCTTTTAAATTATTTCCAATGGTTCTTTCACTTACTAGAAACCCATACACCATGGTTGCTTCACAAACCCAAGACTAGGCTTGTATCCCTTCCTATAAGTGATTTTGATCCTAGACCAAAATACTTCCATGCAATATACTAAAAAAATTGGAGATTATGATACCCTTTTGGGCCTTAGGGATCATATCCAAGCACCAAGATGTGAAACTGAAAGGAAAGTAGGAAAGTACCTAATCTAGGCAAGATAACTAGGCCTAATTAGGTCTACAATTGCACTACAAGTGCTATTTCCCTTGAAAAAATGCCCAAAAAAATTATGGGAACATGTGAGGGCATACATAAGGACCTTAAATCCTGATTTAGAGGTCTTGGTGAATCCCTAATCAACAATTATGCTGACTATACTCAGTCGCTTGTAGGTGCACACATAGGGATGTACACCTAGGGCATCATGGCAATTCCATATCCCTACAAGTTACCACTTCTAACCTAGATATTCTCAAATTAAATAAACAAAACTTGAATTCCACCAAGGGGCATCAGATTCCCATGGTGGAATCAAGTAGAACACTCAAAACCAATTGAAACCCTGGTTTTAGGCTTACAATCTAGGTAGTCAAACTAAAAACTTAATAAATCTCAATATATGATTGATCAAAGCATGAAACCAAATGAAAATGAAAGTAGATTCACAAGGAAAATGTTTGGCTTCAGAATTTCATGCCCTCCTATCTATACCAGTCTGTACAATTCAACTATCCTCAGGATTTACAAAGAAATGGTTGTATTTTTATTAATTCTGAATGCCAAATTACATCATCATACCTTCCACCCACTTGGTAGGGCTTATGAAGGCCTCCCCCATCAGTTAAAAACTATTTTTCAAACCATATGGTCATTGGGGGTTGTTTACAACTTTTAGCATAAGTTGTCAAAGTTGCAAAGCAACTTTTACAACTTTTTAGCATCTTTTCTATCCTAGGTGACCAAACTTGATCCAAACCTAAGTCTAATGATCCAACATGGATCCAAACATTTAAAATATGAAATCATAAGAAAATAACCTATGCTAAGGTTTGGGAACCCTATTTGACCAATAGTTGACCAATGGCTTTTCAATGCCAAACTTGGGACTAGGTCTTACAAATAGGGTCCAATTGAAAACCTTTATTTATAGAATGTCCTAAGGACTACTAGGATCATCAAAGGATCCAAAAGAGTGTCAAAGACTCTTAGTTTTATGAGGGTGATCCTGCACCAACATACATCAAACAAAGAATGATGTAAGTTAGCCTATATTGGCGGTCATCATTCATGCAACAAACTCAAGCAACTGCTTTGAAATATCCTCAGATGAAGGTGCCAACTGTGAAGATTCCATTTGTTTGGAAGTTGTTTTATGTTTCTCCAGTCTCTTTGTCATCATATTTTGTATTTTTTTCTATAGTGCAAGTCACTTTCTTGGCTATCTGAAGCTTGTTGCATCCTTTCTTTGAGGATTCCAAGATAGCCAATGATATAACTAGCAATTTTGCTTCTTTTGTAAAGGTGGTTGATAATACTTTGTAAAGAGAGTTCTTATAATAGGATATTATTTTCTTACAAGTCTCTATCAAAAATGTACTGATATAGTTCATATATTAATACAAAATATTGGAAATTACTTGTGAATGCTAGTTGTCTTCACATATGGATGTTTAAGTTCTCTTATGTATTAAATTGTAAGGCTCTCTAATGCATTGTTTACTAGGTAGATATAGGGGTTAAACTTAAGTTTCTTTCAAGGGAAGAACAAATCTTAAGGGAGGTATCTAGGAATTAATTATCCATGTATGAATTTGATAGCAGGGTTAGCAATTGGGAGAATGGAGTGTCAAACATTTCATTTAAGTTTTAGTATATCTATTTTAATAGGATTATGTTGATGTAGGTTTTGACTCTGATGCCCAATGAATAAGGCACTAGTTATTTCTTGATTTGCATGTATTCACCATCAAAAAATAAAATATTTTTTTCAATTTACATTTGTTTTATATTTCTGAATTGAATCATCTATGTCAAGCACATATATCACTATTGTAATGCTTTGTAGAAGCTATTAAGAAAGGTAAACTCGCTTGAGGTTCATACTCGAAGTGAAGAAGGTTTTTAACCTTAACACCTTAGCATTTGAATTATGTTAGATGCATCTATTGGGAGTACAAGAGTTTTGATTTCAAGATTTTTTGAATCCTTTTAATCATCTACAAGTTTTAGTGCTAACAGGTACTAAGTGGATTTTCAGGAATAAATTGAATGAAAATGGTAAGGTCACTAGGAATAAGGCAAGACTTGTATGCAAGGGATATGAAAAAGAAGAAGGTATTGATTATGGTGAAACCTTTGCACGTGTTTCTAGACTTAAAGGATTATGTATACCAATTGTATATGTTGCACATAAGGGATTCAAAGTATATCAAATGGATGTAAAATCAGCTTTTCTAAATGGAATTCTTGAGGAGGAGGTCTACATCGAACAATCGGAAGGATTTGTTGATCCAAATCAGAAAGACATGGTATGTAGACTACACAAAGTTTTGTATGGACTAAAGAAAGCATCGAGGGCATGGTGTGAAATACTACATGCTTATCTTATCAGAATTAGCTTTGTAAGAACTAGTGAAAATAGTAATTTGTAGATGAAAGGAGATTCTGATGATAATATTTTGATTGCTGAAATATTTGTTGATGATATAATCTTTGGTGGACAAGATCTGATTTGCAAATATTTTGCCAATGAAATGAGAAAGGAATTTGAAATGTCAATGTTTGGAGAGATTAAATTCTTTCTAGGTTTGCAGATTATACAATAGAATGATGGGATTTTCATCACTCAATCAAAATACATTAAAGAAGTGTTAAAAACTTTTGACATGGAAGATGCAAAACTAGTAGGAACACCGATGGTAACTGGATGTAAGTTGACAAAGGATGATGAATCTATAGAGGTAAATTAGACACTATATAGATCTATGATTGAAAAAATGATGTATGTAGTACATAGTAGGCCCGATATTGCACAAGCAGTTGGGATTGTGGCAAGATTTTCTGCCAATCCTAAAGATTCACATATAGTTGCAGTTAAAAGAATTATGAGATACTTGAAGAATACTATGGTTTATGGTACTCTAAGGAAGGAAAATTTAAACTCTGAGTTTACACTTATGCAAATTGGGCTAGAAACATAGATGATCAGAAGAGCACAACCAGTGGAGCATTCTTTTTAGGGGAAAGGCTTGTGACTTGGATAAGAAAGAAACAAGGATGCATTTCTCAGTCTACTACTGAAGGAGAGTATGTTGTTGCTGCTGCAAACTATTCAAATATTGCTTGGATTAAACAAGTGTTGGAAGGAATGAATGAGGCAATCACTAAGTTGGTGATTATATATTGTCACAACACTAGTGCTATAAATATTTACAAGAATCCTATGATACATCAAAAAACAAAGCATATATCTATTAAGTATCACTACTTAAGGGAACAAGTTCAAGAGAAGTAGGTGAAACTGGAATTTGTAACATCTAAAGAACAACTTGTTGATATCTTTACAAAACCCTTACCAAAGGATACATTTGAATATTTGAGGACTAGACTTGGGGTCTGTCCTCTGTCTATCAGTCACTAAGGTGATCAGTAGGTTGCATCAACCTATACTTATCAGAAAATCATTCATGTTGATGCACAAAGCTCACACTTTAGTTTTTCTAAGTTTGTGAAAGAGTTTAGAAGCTGGAACAAAAATTTGTTTATCAGTACACTGAAGGTACTTGATATGAACCGAACAACCGAGAGTTACTTGGCTATTGAAGATTTGTTTGTATATTTTCTTTCGCATTTTTGTCAATGGTAGAGAAGAACTATATATGAAAAATTGTATAGGGAGAGGAGAAAAGATATGAAAAAGAAGATCAAAGAGAGATTGTAGAAAGGGAGAGAAACTTCATATTGGAATATCTATTACTGAGAACAAGAATTTGAGAACTAAAAAGATCAAATCTGCAGGGAGAGTCTGCATGTAATTTTCTTTTATAGTGATTAAACATATTAAATATCAAGCTAGGGAGATCTTATCGAGCTACAACATTTACTTACATAGTTGTATAATACATGTTTGGTAAGTGTATGACATATTTTTCATATTTCTTGTGTTGCCATCAATGCCAAAGGGAGATATTGATGAACTAAAACTGATTGAATATATAGATGAATTGAAGAAACAATGATTAGAGATCACCGAGCTACTAAAGTGATATGTAAGATGATTAAATCAGTCAATATGTTGTCATTGATGTCAACTAGTTTTGAAAATACTCATCGTGATAGTTACAAACATTTGAACATCTGTTGAAGGAAGAAAATATGAAGAATTGAGATATATACATGAGGAAAAGATGGATATGATAGAGAAGGATAAGGTAAACATTGGGTAACTTATTTATGAGTCTATGGCTTTATATTGTTGACTTGAGCATGTTACATTAATCTAATATGAAGAAGAGATTTGAAATTGAACAAGTCAATGTGGTCGATAATTAAAGATTTATGTATACATCAAGCCAGTGTAGTGTATACCGAGTGATAGTATAACTAAGCTAGTTATCACCGACACATTTCTATATTAACTACGTATGGATGAAAACATTAAATGGTAAAGAACAACCAACTGAATTTGATGAATTAGAAATTGTTATGATTTTGAGGTTAAGGATGAAGTTAGTTATGAGATCCATGGCTGATAAAATTTAGAGATGATCTAAAGGATGAGATTGAAATGTGTTATGGACACATCTACCAAGGAAGGTTTAAGCAACAAAATGGGTGAAGGAGATTAAGGGGCACAATCTAATGGTTGATATGAAAATGATTTACTTGTCTATATAAGAGATATGGGTTTCATTGTTGAAACATGCCAAACAAAAAGGAGACTATAGAGATTTTGTGTGAAGATTATATTCATGCATACTTGATCAAACTGGTTATTGAAAGAATTGAGCTGCAGACATTACCGAGTGTTAGAGAACTATTTACCAAGTGAAAGTAAGTGTAGAAATATTGAGGAAGTGAATTGATTAATGGTTAGAGGATATTATGAGCTTAGCATAGATCGAAATATTTTCAATTGAGTTGTATTTGAATCAAATCACTACTGTATCAGTTTAACCATTGATTCAAAAAAATCTCTTAAATGAGTGGACCTAACAGTCTTTTGTCCTACCCTATGACATTCATTGAATGTAAAGTGTTATCTTGTTGAACCCATAGTGAATCCTAGTCAAAAGTTAACTGTTAGTGATAAATCCTCTAACTAGGTCACACCTAATAGTGTGTATTGTAACCTTTAATAGGGTTGGCTCTTCACCGAGCTCACTTCAAAAGAGTGCGGTCCAAGGTGGTTTTTCCCTTAGCAGGGTTTCCATGTTAAATCAGTGTTATGTGTTATTTGTTATGATTGTTTTGATATCATACTTTACATACTACATAGTTGATTTAGTCAGTAATCATAGTTTGGATAATTACTGGTAATCGATAAAATGGACATACAGATTGATATTTTATGTTACTGAGCTACATAATTTGTTGAAATTGTTTTGTATGGCACATCTATGTATTTGGGACTATGGATAACTGATCTAACTGATTCACCCCCCTCTCAGTTATTCTAATAAGTTTCATCAAGAAAATCTATGACAATAGGATGATCTCCTAGAATAGGAGCTTCTGTAAGTTGATTTGTGATTTCTTGTCCTTTTATTTCCTTGCATTCTATGTACACAATATCAAATTTACAAAGTATCATGACCCATTTTTTTGTGTGGCCTCTTAGAGCAGCTTTAGATAAAAAATACTTAAGTGGTTCACTCTTCGCTATCAACTATACCTTATGATTAAGCATGCAATGACATAGATTCTATGTGCAAAAGACTATAGCCAAACAAGCTCTCTCAATAGTCCTATAATTGAGCTCATAACCTACTAAAGTTCAACTAAGATAGTATATGGTACACTCTTTTCCATTGTCATCTAGTTGTGCTAGGAGAGCACCCAGTGCTACTATAGTTGCAGAAATATAGAGGATCAAAGGTTGACTTGGAATAGGTGGGACCAACACTAGTGGATTAGCTAGATAATCCTTGAGTTGTTCAAAGGCCTTTTGACATAAGCAATCCCAAATGAATTTGATATCCTTTCTTAACACGTGGGAGAAGGATGCACTTTGTCTATCAATTGTGACACAGCCTTCATATGGACTGAAGTCTGCCTTGTAAGCATCATAGTTGTTTTAGGGTCTTAGGAGGTGGCATCTCCAAAATGGATTTCACCTTCTTAGGATCCACTTATATTCCTTTACGAGAGATAATGTAGCCTAGAAACTTGCCTGATTGCACACCAAAGACACATTTCTTGGGATTTAGTCGAACCTTGTATTTCTTTAATCTATCAAAGATTGTGGTAAGGATAGTAATGTGTGTTTTTCATGTCTTGGACTTTCCTAAGATATCATCCACATAGTATTCCATAATCACATGAAGGAGTTCATGGAAGATATTTTTCATGGTTCTCTAATAGGTTGCACCTACATTTTTTAGACCGAAGGGCATGACTTGGTAATAGAATGTACCCCAAGGTGTGGTGAATGTAGTTTTATGCTAGTCCTCCATTACTATGTGAATCTAATTGTATCTAGAAAATCCATCCATGAGGGATAGCATGGATGGATTAGCTCAATCAATTAGCTTAGGGTTGGTAATGGGAAAATCAAATGTGGATAGGTTGGATTTGGTGATATGGAGGGTACAAGTGTCAAGATCATTTTCAATGTATTGGAAAGGGACTTCAAAGAACTCTTCCTCGGTGTCTAAATTGGATTCAACCACACAATACTCCTTGGAAAAAGTTTTCTTAGTCTCTATGGAACCCAATCCTTTACCACCAGGATACCCAGTAGCTTTGATGATAGTTTTCCTTCCCCAAGGCCAATACCATGATATCCAATGCTTTCAATAATGGGAGTTGCATTAACATATTTCCCCTTAGGGATATATACGTGTTTATCTTCTTCATCATCAAATAGCTAGGATAGGACATTATGTTCCATGTGTTCATCTGAAAGAGATCCCCAATGTTCAAATGTAGTCTACTTGCACTTCATGATTTCCTTATCTCCCTTAGGGAATATTTGTGAAGGTTTACCATAGGATTTGGGGGAGAGGGGGAGTTGACCAATACACATGGTATTCTCAAATTTATATTCCCCAATACCTTGATCTATGAATCATACCTTATTTTTAGACTCAGTATTCTTCTCCTAAGTAACTTTTACCTTTCCTTTATCTTGGATAGACATTTTTTCTTTATCTTCAAAAGAAGTGGACCGAACAAGAGTTTTTTGTTTAACAGGACATACATACTCGTTCAATGGGTAGTATTTTGATTTATTACTTTCTAGCCTTTTGCAATATTAGAAGGGTTCATGGTCTCCATGGATTTTTATTTTAGTTGTATGGTGTTGGGACACCTGAGATAGCATGTATCCATGGTCTACCCAAGAGAATGTTATAGGGTGGGTCTAGGTCGAGCACCTAAAAAACTATTTCAATGAGGGTTGAGCCCACTTTTAAGGGAAGTGTAATTGAACATAAGGAATGTGGATCAGATATAGATAATAATAATAGCCTAATTTTTATATTTCAGATTGTATCTAAGTCTAGATACTAAATATATTAATGCAAAAAATTTACAAGTAAATTATTGTAGAAGAGATTTAATGCTTGTTGTGGTATATAATTACCATTATGATTTATTATAACCCATAGCAAGCATTGATATATATATACTTACGTAGAATCATGACCTTACATGGCTTATGCCACATAGGGTCAAGACCCTACATAACACAACCATTAATCTTAATTGTCGATTACATACCAATTCATATTGACAGTTGATAATAATACACATGATATATATTATTGACTATTGATGACAATACACAACAAATGATAATGTATCGGTATATATTGTTATTGGGCTTCATTGTCGATAACAATACATAGCAGCCGATATGTTATCGGGCTTCATTGCCAATACAAATATGAATAGTGGTTGGTCTTATCATATCATAGATACATTAGGCAGTGTGGAGATGTATCATGTACCCTCAATTATATGATAGTCATGTTCTGTCATCATTCAATAATAAGGTTCGACAATATTTATAAATGTGATCTCAATTAAATTTTATATATATATATATATATATATATATATATATATATATATATATATATATATATATATATATATATATATATATATATATATATATATATATATATATATATATATATATATATATATATATATATATATATATATATATATATATATATATATATATATATATATATATATATATATATATATATATATATATATATATATATATTGGCATATGCATGTGTTAATCACTTGTATGCTTCAATCCAAATGAAGCTAGTTCTCAACACTCTCTCTTAGCAAGAGAGGATTTGAACAACATTCATTTGAATTGATTACACATAAATTACATTTTAGAGAAATGAAAATTATCTGATTTTTGACACTTTGGGACAACAACTAAATGTAGTCTATCAGATAATAACCTTGATCCTAGGATGACAATAAAGTCTCCAATATCATAGGTATAATTTCAGACATAAATAGTCCATCTTGACTCATCAATCATCATGACCTCTAAAACATTTTGGAACAATAATTTAATGTAGTCTATCCTGATGATAAATCAAGAATCTCAATGATATTCGACACAATCCAAAACAAAAATTTAATGTAGTCAACCATGATATGATTGTAATCACAACACCCAGTGATCACAATTTTAGTATCAAGATATTTGGTACATTCTAGGAAAACAACTTAATATAGTCAATATTGATAATAGGTCATAATATTGTTGAGTTCATCACCTAACAATAGTAACCTTACACATATGAAAGATCGTCACCTTTCATAACACACAAACATAATTATTGCAATAAAATATTAAAATATTTATGAATATATTCAAGTACATATTGTTGAGATTCAATCTTAGAAAAAATCATTTACAATTTAGTCATACCAAGTTTACCTCTGAAGTATTCTATTTTCAACTCTGCCAGAGGCTTGGTGAAAATATTAGCATTTTGCTCTTCAGTGTTGATATACATCAACTTGAGAACATCTCTATCCACCATATCTATTATATAATGGTACGATATCTCTATATGTTTGGATTGGTTATGAAAAATTGGATTAACTAAAATTTTAATGCAGATTTGATTATCATAGTGAATCATTGTGGGATTCAATGGTTTTCCAAATAGTTCAACCAGTAACTTCCTCAGCCATACTACTTCATGAGTTCCCATGGAAGAAACCATATATTCAACTTCAGTGGAACTTTGAAAAACTGCAGACTGTTTCTTGTTGAACCAAGATATCATAGCCGATCCAAGACTGAAACAACATCCTATAGTACTCTTGCGATCAATAGAATTGTCTGCCCAATCAGAATCATAATACCCTTGTAGTTTGATTTTAACATTCTCATACTTTAGTCCAAGTCCAATGGTTCCACGTAGGTATCTCATAATATGCTTGGAAGCCATTAGGTGAATATTCTTAGGGTCACACATGAAATGACTTAACACATTTGTAGCATAACAAATATTAGGGTGAGTGTTCACCAAGTACTTGAGAGATCCAATAATTTGTCTATAGTATGTAGGATCTATGGATTATAAATCTTCTGCATCACTTTTAAGCTTATGAAGATTTGTTTCCATTGGGGTAGATAATAGTTTACAGTCCATCATTCCAAATTTGGTCAAGATATTAGTGGTGTATTTTCCTTGATGTAGGAAAATGTAGTTCTCCTTTTTCCATACTTCTAGACCTAGGAAGTAGTGTAGAAGGCCTAGATCTTTCATATTAAATTCAGCTACAAGATCTCGTTTGCATTTTTCAATAAGATGCTCTTCACCTGTTGTTAATAAGTCATCAACATAGAGAACTAGAATCAACATGTCACCATCTGATATTTTGAAGTATATGTTAGGATCTGCTTTCTTTTTGGAATATCCTAGTTTGGAGAGATAACTGTCCATCCTTTCATACCATGCCCTAGGATCTTGTTTAATGTTGTAGAGAGTTTTCTTTAGTTTGCACACAGGGAGATTTTTATCATGAGTAGAAAAACCTTCAGGTTGTTCTATATATACTTCTTCCTTAATGACACCATTCAAGAATGTTGTTTTTATGTCCATTTGGTGTATCTTCCATCCTTTATACGCTGCAATGGAAATAACAGTTCTTACAGAAGTATATCATGCAACTGGGGAAAATGTCTCTTCATAATCAATTCCATCCTTTTGGAAGAACCCTCTGGCAACAAATCTGGCTTTTTGTTTTTCAATACTACCATATGATGCATATTTGAGTTTTGAATAACCACTTTGAAGATACAACTGATTTGTATTTAGGTTTAGGTACAACATCCCATACATCATTTTTTAATATGGTTTGGTATTCTTCAATCATTGCTTCTTTCCAAGTTTGACATGATAAGGCCTCTTCAACATTTGAAGGTTTAGATTTTGCAAGTTCAGTTAGGAGTGCAACATAGTATGTTTGATTTCTTGTTTTTCTATTCTCTCTGAAAATTTCACTAGGTTCTATGTTGTTTTCTTCAATCATCTTTTTTTCCCATAGTGGCATTTTCTTATTATTAGGAACTTCAATATTTTTAGAATTAGTTGCAGGAGGTTCATTATCTTCTATGATATTATCCCTTTGATTCTCATCTAATTCTGTGATTTAATCATCTTTTGTATTTAGGGATAGTTTATATGCCACATTTTCTTCAAATTTTAAATCTCTACTAATTTCAATAGATTTTTGTCTTGGAATATAGACTCTATATCCTTTAGTAGTTTCACTAGAGCCAACAAATATTCCTTTCTTCCTGAAGGGCTCTAGCTTGGTCCTTTTTTCTTTAGGAACATGAATGTATACATGACAACCAAATATTCTTAGATGACTTAAGTCTAGTTTATTCTCTATAAAAGACTCTTCAGGTGTTATATTTTCTAAGATTGAATGAGGGCATCTATTTTGAATGCATATGGATGTGTTTGAGGCTTCAGCCTAGAATGAGATATGTATATTCTTGTCATGCATCATGGCTTTGGAAGCTTCAATGCTGGTCATATTTTTCCTTTCTGCAACTCCATTTTGTTGAGAATTATAAGGTACAGTACAGTCCCTCTTAATCCCAATAGAAATGCATCATACTTTAAAGTTTTTTAGAGATATATTCATCCCCATTATCAGATCTTAGAGTCTTTATTTTCTTCCCTGTTTGATTTTCTACTAGGGCTTTAAATTCTTTGAATTTCAATAATATTATGTTTGATTCTTTAAGTTTTAGGAAGCATATCTAGGTTTTCCTAGAGTATTCATCAACAAAGATCATGTAATACAATAATCCCCCTAATGAGGGTGTTGACATAGGACCACACAAATCAGTGTGGAAAAGTTCTATTACAAATTTAGATTTATGCTCGCTTGTAGAAAATGACCCTTTTGAGTTCTTTCCTAGAGCAAAACCTTTACAATTTCTAGTATGTTTAGATTTAGGTGAGATAGTCTTATGGTGATCTTCCTTATGGTAGGTAGGGAACTATACCAAAGATGACCTAATCTTCTATGCCAAATGTCACTACAATTTGATACTTCATGATTTAGAGCATTATTTTGGTCGTTAAAAAGTTTTTATAAGCTACCATCTCTTGTTCCTATGGAAATTGCACTCTTAATGTTGGAATTTTTAGGCCAAAGTAGAACTTTATCTTCATGAAATGTGACCCAGTATCCTTGATTAGCTAGACCTAAAATAGAGACCAAATTTATTTTGATTCTTGGTACAAATAAAACATATTTTAATTGTAATATAACTCCAGTTCTTTAATTAATTGAACAAGTCATGATTCCTTTCATAGGGTTGGTGGAGTTGTCACCAATTGTGACCTCTTCAATTGAGTGTTCTTCAAATTTTTTGAATTGATCTCTAAATCCAATTATGTGTCTTGATGCCCCACTATCGATTATCCAAGTGCTTTTGTTTGAGTTTAGTTCACTTGATAAGGCTAAGAAAAATAGAGGATTTTCCACTTCTTTGACTTTAGCTATTGTTTCTTGAGTTTTCATTCTTTCAGGATAGAATCTATGAGTGTATCCAAATTTATCACACTTGTAGCATTTGACCTTTGAGAGATCTCTGGTTTTTTGATGTCGATTATTATTTCCTCTCTTTCATTTAAAATTATTTTTCCTTTTGTTTTTTTTTGTAGCATGAAGTGCTTGAATATCTCCCTCTTTATTCATACCCATCCCTCTTGACATTAGTCAAGATTATTCTTGAGCTCAATCGGTTCTGAGTTGATTGAATTTAGGTAGTGACGATCAACCGCTAATGCATTGAATAAAATATTCCCAAGAGATTGGTAACCCTCTTAGGACAATTAGGGATAGTTCTAGATCATCTACATTATTTCCAATGGTAGCCAGTTGATCTCTCAATTCAAAAATCCTCAAAAAATATGATGTAATTGTTTCTCCTTTATTCATTTTAATGTTCATGAGTTCCTATTTTAAGGTCAGCAGTCTTCTTGCATTGTTGATCTCATGTGTAGCTTGAATGGTTTTGAATACTTCATCTGATGTTAGTTATCTAGCTATGGTTGAAAGAATGTGATCTATAACAACGTCAATGATTATTTTCTTAGCCTTGTTATTGTGTCTTTTCCATGTAGTTTTCTCTTGTACATCTTCAGGCTTATTTTTGTCTTCTTCTATAAATGAATCCAATTTAAGTTCTTGAAGGATTGTAATTATACGTATTTTCCATGAGATGAAGTTGGAGGTGCATTTGAGTCTATCTTCCACTCTAACACTATTCACCATGATTGCCCTTCCTTTGAATTAAATATATGTCTGATATTCTAAATAAAATTTTACTATTTTATTAATCTCTATTGATTAGGCTTTGATACCATGTTAAAGAATGTGGATCAAATATAGAGAATAATAATAGCCTAATTTTTATATTTCAAATTATATCTAAGTTTAGATACTAAATATATTAATGCATAAAATTTATAAGTAAATTATTATAGAAGAGATCAAATGCTTGTTGTGGTATATAATTACCATTGTGATTGATTATAACCCACAACAAGCATCAATATATATATATATATATATATATATATATATATATATATATATACACACACACTTATGTAGAGTCATGTCTACATAGAGTCATGATCATACATGGCTTATGCCACATAGGGTCATGACCCTACGTAAAACATCCATTAATCTTAATTACATACCAATTGATATTGGTAGTCAATAAAAATACACATGATATATATTACTCATTATTGATAACAATACACAACAACCAATAATGTATCAGTTGCTATGTATTGTTATTGGGCTTCATTGCCGATAACAATACATAGTAGTCGATATGTTATCGGGCTTGATTGCTAATACAAATATGAATATGTAGATTACTATTTGGAAATTAATGCCTTTGACTCTCTGTACCCAATTTCAGATCTACTAGGAAAAGAACAACATTGTCGAGGATGGGAATCCTACTTCAACTTTGAGATCCACAAACTCAAGCAGGTGTACCTTATTATTTTACTAAATATCAACAAACCAAACAGTAGATTGGTGTCTTGAAATACATATTTGAACATTTACCAAACAAAACATATAAATTAAAGATTTTAAAATGATTTTAAATGACTTTATGCCTTGACCAATGCTACAATCTAAGGGCATAGAGTCTAGATGAGTACACATCCACTAACATATATTAATGAAAAGAATTCAAAACCATGAAAGTAATCTATGCCTTACATAGGACTTTCAACAATCCAATACTAGATTATCAAATTCATAAACCCTCTCCATAACCCTCAAAAATAATCTATGGGATTTATGCCTTCCTTGAAAGCATCGTGTAACTATTCCACAATTTGCCTTTTAGATTGATGAATAGGAAGTGCCTTACAAATCCAAGCTCATTAGAAATTCAAAGAGACTCATAAAGATAATCAAACACTGAAAAGGGGTTTAAAACAACACCTTCATTAATATATCAAGCTTCCATGTATTCAAGAAGAACCAAGAATCCTCAAAACAATAACAACAAGTCTTAGAACCAGAGCCCTTTTTAAATGATCATGAAAATCCCTTTATAGGACATGGAAATTTATGATCCATTTAGGGAAAAATTAGGGTAACCTAACTCAACAAATTCCATAACAACCAACTACAACATACAATAATTGTAGAAATGAAACACCATAAAACCCGTAGCTATCAGATCAAATCCGATCTTTAGTTCAGGCAAAACCCTTCTAGTAAGCCACAAGGATAGAAAATTCATCATTGAAACCCTCTGTTGGTTCTTCAAAATGGACTTTATGCTTATGAAAGAAACCAATACATCCATAGATAGATTGTCATGAATGGTTAGTTCCAAATATGGAAAATCTGAGATGATTAGACCAACTATAGGGACAAGACCGCCCTTGGCACTTTTGGCTCTGCAAAACCAAGGCGGGTGCACCTAATCCAGATCTACATACAACACTTCACAATAATATTTGGATTTTAATAATAGATAAATGATAACAAAATACTAAATGATAACTAGTCATTTATTGATTCTCCATTACCATTAAAGAAATACAACTTATAGGTCACAATACTTGAAATATTTATATCAAATATTAGGAATATAGACAAACCCCACTAAGTACATATCATTGCAAAACATACTAATTTCTAGTCAGTGCCTTATCCATTGGAAATATTTTTATTGCAAAGAAAAAATATAAAAACCAATTAATTTCAATGATTTAGGATCCCTAAATATTATCACCTTATGACAATATTCATCAATTTATCACTAGATTCATACTACTTATAGAAATCCTTGTGCAAACAAAAATGAATCTATGTTCTATCCAGAGCTATTTAATTTGATCTCAGATCAAAGCCAAGGAAAAGCAACACACACATAGATAAATTCTATGCAATGAATTGGAAAACTCATAATTCAAAGAAATAGACACAAAGGAGAGATTTCAATCCTCAAACCATTTCAGTTTCTTGTGGGATTTTATTACTAACCATGCTATTGTAAAACTTAATTTTCAAAGAGATAGTATTTCAAGATTGTGTTAAACTTGAACTTTGAACCATGAGAATCAAGGCTTGAAGGTTCACATGTATGGTTCAGATTTGCAAGTTCAAGGTTTAGAGTTCAATATGCGGGTACTAATGGTTCACTTTCAAGATTCAGAAGCACAGGTTCAACTTCAAAGCATAATCTATGGTTTCATAAGTGCTGACCTATTTCAAAGATGAAAATTCAAAATGCTCACCCTTGAGATTTCAATAGTTTAGAGACCAAGGGATCCAAATTCAAATCAGTTGTTCTAGTTCCAAAATCTCCACCAGTGTATTTGATGATGAATTAAAATGTCTCTCTCCATGGATCAAAATAAGCTCCATAATAGGGACAAGTATGCATTCAAAATGTTGTTGACAACATGTTCAGTGACCATAACGAATGCAACCAACGCATCTGGTATTGGTTCTCCATGCATGAATATTAAAACATTACTCACACCCATATCATGAAGATTCAGAGAAGCACACATTGGCTAGGAAAATCAGTCTTTCAAAGAACCGATTTCAATCAATGAAGATCCCCATGGTGATAACTCATATGCCATGTGTCTTTTAGCATGATATCTCTAACTTGGACCTAGATTGAACTCGTTCAAATTTATCAAAAGAATCAAATGGTCTGTGAAATACATACAAGGGGTGTGTGTGAAGTATTCTTTATAGTCTATGATCAACAGGTATTAAAGGAGCTTTCAAAATTAAAATGGAGTTATTTGACAAAGAGAAGAAAGATCAAGTAATTTCCTTCTCGTGTGAGCTCAAGCCATATTTAGATGGCACTACAATGCATTATGAGCCACCTTGTGTGATTGTTAGGTTGCAAGGAAGTGCTATGAATTGTAGACGACGGTGACTATGGAGTCAATGTGAAAACTTAGCCATTTTGTGGGAAATTTGTGGGCCTCCATTGTAAGAGACACATCAAGTCGTTGAAAGTTATAAAGAGCAGCAAATGTGTGGTCAAGCCAGCATGGAGATGTGCACCAACCATTTGACAAGATGCCAGGTTGAGTTTCAACACCTATATCAGGAAACTCCATTGGAAGATTTCCTTTAATAAATGTAATCAATATTTTGAAAGCATGATCACACTTTGCTACTCAAAATGATGAGCCAAGCTGACCATCATCATAAGACCAAAAGTTAAAGCCCATTTTTTTGTTTAGGGCAGTAACTTGACTACAAATTAGAAGCATAGCTAAATCTTCTGGGTCACAAGTTTTGGTTCCACCTAGGAATAGAAAAGCCATGCATATGAAGATAAAATCAATATCACCAAGCATGTATAAAAGTGTCAATTAGTAGAGAATTCTGATGTGATATCAATGTGGCCACTAATTTAGATGTTTGATGTTCAAAAGAACACTTGTGACATGCGTAATCTGGTCCTAATTTAAACTTCATTTAGTTAAAGGATATTATTTTGACAAAAGAACAAGTGTGTTTTTCATATGGTTCTATGAGTGTTTGGATCCCGATGACAGAGTCAGATTATGATAATTGATACCAGAAGAAATTATATGAAGATACAGACTTAGTTATTCTGCAAATATTATAGGCAATATGAGTAGACTATTGGTCCTAGTTGATTTCTTTGTTAAGAATTCAAATTCCCCCTGAATAGTGTATACCTTGTACCAAGTTGTATCCAAACAACATATACCAATCCCAATGATCAAATCATTAATAGAAATTGTATTGCAGAAGACAGGGCATGATAAAAGAGAATGTACCCAACCCTTTATATCAGATCGAAAGTAAGAATTCAAATGTTTTAGATCACCAATGAAAATATGTATGGCACCGTAAGTGGAATTCCCTATATAGACATAAAAAGGTCGAGTTATCAAGCAAGTCAAAAAGCTAGGAAAAAAAACTAGTAATGTAGTGTCACTAGGATAAAGCCAAGTGGTGATGTGTCAATCTTTAAGTGACTTCATCAATTAATATACCTATCATAGCAGAGGAATGAGAGAAGAATGACATATGGTAGTCACCTGGCATGAAAATAATTTCCTAAACATCACAAAATATATTATTCTTATGATGTGATCCTAATAATTCATTAGGGAATAGTTTGGAGACATATATACAAAGAATCTCAAGGGAGACCAGAGGTGAAAAAAGTTTCTGAGATGTTAATGTTAGAAACAAAAAGTCATTCAGGAATCAGTTATTAAAACTGATAAGCATAACTGAAAAGTAAGTTGTCGGGAAGAATGGAGTTTAGTATGGAAAAGAAAGATAAAGTTACAAGTTCTTTTTTCCAAAGGTCTCAAGGATGGGAAAGATTTTATTTTGTTTTATATTTTCTGCATGTTGATTATAAGAGCATAGATGAAATGATCCTAAGGTTATTTTGTTATGTATTTGAAATAAAGAGGAATCAATATATATCAGATCCTAAGGTTTGAATATTTGTTTCTCTAGTTGAAATTTGTCACGAGGCCACTTCTTCCTATTTTAAACATAGTTCTATTTTATTATGTCGATACACATACACTTGTAAATCAATCAGTTCACATACTCATACTTTGCAGAATAAGATATTTAATTCTTTTCATTTTCTCTGTTGTGAGAAAGGTTTAATAAATGGTCATGTGGCTATTTTTTGATTTTTCTCTACTTATTCAGTTTATAAATCTTATAATTGCATTCACCCCATAGTCATGGGTGAATTTTAGAAAGCCTTTGTGTCTTCTGGTAAAAGATATAACCAGCTATTTTTATTCATTGTAAATCTTTCTAAGAGGGAGTTGTACCTCACAATTCAAAGGAGGGTTATCAATCCAATGATAACTCATCCAACTATTGGTAGCATTTGTGATGCAGAGGGCATCAATGGTATTCTTTTCAATGTGCATATATTATGCTTTCTTTCTTTACAAACATCAATTTCGAGACTCACAATCCTTTACTTTTCCAAAAAAAATAGTATCCAACATAATATAATAATATCAATTATATCTTAAATTTTTTACTAAAACATAGATTCATCTCACCCATATCCACTGATAGTAACACATCATATAGATCATTCATGACCTGTGATATTACTCACCAACCTGCAGTCGGTCCCCATTTAAACATATGTGTAATAGACATGCTCACTACCTTTCTCCATTACAAATATCGAGCATAGAATAAAATAACCTTGGTTGTCACTTCAAAATGGAAGCTCAACACATTCAATTACACCAAATACTGATAACTCATTCATGAATTAAAACCAGTTCAATATTTGTGTAACGGTTATTGAAAACCATTTTGAATCAATTCACTGTCAAGCGAAACAAACAGCTACATATGACATAAACAACTTAGTAACCTCCTTCTGATAAATTTTTCAAGACTTAAAACTAGTACAATCATAGTTTAATGATTCTTCAATACCATTTCAATAAATTTGATGACTAGCATTCAATTTTTGATTTGATACTCTGTCAATCAAATGACTCCCATTCATAATCGGGACCAGTGTACACCGATTCATAAACACTAGAATATTTAATACTGTTTCTTGATAAATCCACAAACTCGATACACAAACCTATTGGAAAGTTGTCTATATTGATGTATATGACTTGATATACTATTGTCATTATGGAAACAAAGTCATAGAGTACTTTGGAGTCAGCGCACTTGAAGAGAAGATCAGAAATCAGCTAAGTGTTGAAAACTGGACAGTGTATAGAGTTCCTATAGCTCAAAGCATCAATGCACGTGCATACAAATGAATTAAGGTATGTGCCCTGGAATTTAAGTTGGTTAGACTATATTCATGCTTAGTCTATGAGTGCATGATCAGATGTGCAAGGATGAGAAAGTTACAGTTAGTTGAAGTTGCACAACCAGTGTGTGCCAGAGAAGAACAGTGCATGAAGCCGATAGTTAGTATTTTGGTTTGCAAATATAATGTAATGTTGTAGAGGCTATGCACCTATTGTATTTATGTTTCCAAAATTATATACTTGTTTGTTTGTAAGCATGCTTAAGCCAATTCATTTGGAAGTGTTGTATGTAATAGGTCTAAGGGCCGACCTAGTTGTTTATTTTGTATGAGTGTATAAATATAAGGTGTGCCCATTGTATTCAGTATGGAAGTTGATAGTGAGGTGTAATAAGTAGAGAAGAAGTGTGCAAAGACACTAGAAGATGTATTAGATCTTTTCTAGAGGTCAAAGCATCAATGCATCAAAGAAATTGATCTAACAAGTAGTGTCATAGTGACAGTTTATCCTGCAGATATAGTGTGTATCTGAGATCAGAAGGTTGTAGCATTCACCACTTGAGCAGTGAGCTCTAGGACAGTGTGTCCACTCCCCTAATAGGGACTATTGTAAAAGACTCCTAATAGGGTCTGACCCTTGACAAGGTCTACTACACTAAAAGCATTGTAAAGAAACTCCTAACAGGGTTAAGGATCTTCTAACAAGGATCACAAAACACAAGTGTAGAATATTAGTGGGTGTCAATTCCCACTGGGGTTTTTACCTATTTGGGTTTCCCTGTAACCATATTGGTGTCATGTGTTGATTTCATGTTTCATGTTTTTGTGAATGTTTATTTTTAGTACTTAAGCATTTAAGTTCAGTATAAAGATTAAAGAGAAAAGTTAAAATACAATGAACACTAATTCACCCCCCCCTCTCAGTGTTCCCATTCCTAAAAATTGGTATCAGAGCTCTGGTCCTTAACAAAGAAGTTTAACCACTTGAGGAGATCATGGACAAAGCAGAAATGAAACATCTGAAAAGAAATCTTGAAGCTGCTCTTGAAGACCTGGACAAGTCAAAAAGAGAATCTGAAGAACTAAGGGATAAACTTAGTGATGCTCAATTAGTCATCAAAAGGCTAAGGAAATATTTGAAAGAATTCTCTACCAGTGATCTAGGGACAATGGTCAAGAAGCTGAATGAAGAAAAAAAATCCTTAAAAGAACAACTTGAAGAGTTTGATGATAAGCTAACTAATAATTAGGAAGTCTATGATGAACAGATCAAAGAGAACCTTCATCTGAATGAAGAAATAAGGCAAGAAAACATGGAAATATTGGAACTAAGGAATAGAAAAGAAAGTCTGGAGTCTGAATTGAAAGAAGCAAAGAATAATATTGAAAAATTACACACTAGTTCTAATTTGATAGAATCTCAATTGTATGCAAGAAGAGTCAAAGGAGACACCAGTTGTATTGGATACAATGAAGCACAAAATCAGATTGACAATATGCAAGTAAGAAAGGATTCACAAAAGGACTCTACTGATGCTAAGGAGACTGAAGATCAAACCAAAGATAATGGTGAACCACCTAAGATTGAGCGCAAGCCTATAGACCACACTTTTTTTGCTTATAACAAGCATGGACACATTGCAAGGAACTGTATAGAGGTAAGACCTTTTAATGGTTACTTTTATTCATGCAATAAATTTGGTCATAGAGCTATGAATTGCAAAACTAGTAAGAAGAATAGGATTCAACAGGATCAAAGAAATTTGAATCAGACAAATGTAAGAAGTTCTCATAATGTTACATGCCAGATATGTAACTATAATGGTCACACAAAAAAATAATGCAGAATGGTGACTCATGTCAATGCACCGAGGAATAGAAGACCTCCAGTCATTTGTCACTCTTGTAACAAGGCTGGACATATCTCAAGGTTCTATAGATCAAGGATGCAAGGTTAGGGAAGCCCTAAAAAGGCTAAAGAATTAGTTTTGGATCCTGTAGGAGAAGTTAATTTTGTCAAAGCCTCAGATGATGCAAGCATTATTTGGTCAGAGAAAAAGAAGGACAAATTTGAAGAGAATGTATTGGATGCATCCACAGTAGATGCACCATCTACATCTGGATGAATGGCCCTCATGGTCATAGGGGGAGCTAATTCAGCTCTAGACCCTTGCGTGGATGATATACTCATCCTCAAAGTATGCGCCTTTGGACTTAAGCTTTTGGAGTATAAAGGTACCTTTGTGCAAGAGCGCACATGCTGATTATGAATAGAACTTGAGTTTGAAATTTTGAAGTGACAACCTGGTTTACGCGACTTGCATTAATGGTAGAATTTTCACTTTAAAGTACACATAAATTTATTTGATTGCTCATTGAATTCAAATTTAGAGAGATAGGAGAGAAGAAAGAGCCTTAGAAGTTGTTGTGAAGACTTGGAGATTGATCTATCAGTGCATTTGGTCAGTTGCAGAAACCCTAGATTGACGCGCTGATTTAGAAGTCTTTAGATCATCTTAGATTACAATTGGAAAGAGATTAATCAAGTAAGTCATGGCCACTCCCATAGTTTTGGATGTTGCTGAGAAGAAGAGATATTTTTCCAAGAAACATCCATTTAAGTCAACCCTAGATGACTTAGAGGGAGCATTCTCCTACACGCCTATGGGCATTATGCATGTGGAAGACATTAGGGCTTACATCTACTGCAAGAAATAACCAGTAGGTTTGGATAGGTTAAGGGCGCACATGGATACCATGTTGAAACTAGACAAAACATTCATGGATGAATATGTCAAATGGAATGATCACCCTATTATTGAGTATGCTATGGTATATAAATTCTATGAGACAAAATGGATAAAGATTTTATTGAGAAGAATTCATGATGACCTATTTTGGATAGGTGATGTACCTGTCAGAATCACCAATGACCTTATACATAAGATGACAGGCCTTTCTAGGATACGTGTTCTCCTTCCTATGGGCAAGGATGTCAGGAAAATGGTTGAGAAAACTTGCAAGTGAAGGAGCAATAGGCACGGGATGACGATTGAGCCTATTAAACAAGTAGACATCAAATTGATGTCTATGATACTGGGATATAGGTTTCATCACACTAGTAGGGTGAATAGTGTGTCTACGGGAACTATTCTATGAACCATTAGACTGGTGAAGGAAGATGCAAAGTTCAACTTGTGTGAGATCTTGCACGCACAGTTGATTGATAACATCAAGGCCATCAAGCATGATAAGACCAAAATATTCAGGTTTGGGTCTTTAATCATTTACACATACCTTGATATAGTTGGGAGAGTATCAGATATGTATTTGGACAAGTCCATTCCAACCATGCCATAGATATCCAACAAAGCATCCACCAAGAGTACATTGAGAGATTATGTAACATTGGAATTGAAGACCTTTAGGGTCAAGATGCAAATGAGGTACAGGATTCTAGAGAGCATTATGGAAAAGTACAAGGATACTATCTACTTTATGGTAGAGATAGATACAACTTGTATGGAAGTTTTTGACCCAAGAACTAAGTGGATTCATCCACTTGGTTATGAGGTAGAGGAATAGGTCCTTGAAGCATATGCACAGGTACTACTTTCAGCCCCCAAAGATCCTAATGAACCTAGGTGAGGAACATATCAGGAGAAAACTAGAGAAGTAGATGCTAAACTTAATAGCACAACAACAAAAAGAAAGGTTGCTAAAGTCACATCAAAGATCTTGAGGATTCATGGTGTATCTCAAGCAGACCTTGATAAAGCAAGGGATGAAAAGATTGCTTTGGAAATTAAGAGCACATCCATAGTGGAAGCTAAGTTTGATGATCCCAAGATGAAGAAGGTGAAAATTGAAAAAGATGATAGTCACAAGGGTCAAGAAGAGGATACTCCTTCTGTGTCCAAGGTAACCATTGACCTTACTACTCCTCTCAAGTATAAGGAAATGCCTAAGAGAAAGAAAGAGATTGGCACCATTCATCCATCCTCGTGAGTCACAAGAAATAGAAGGAACACTCAAGCACCTCCCGAAGTAAGCTTCAAACCCAGTCTCAGTGTGCTAAGTGCTAGAATAGTTGATGAAGGAAGAATTGATCAAGTAGGGAAGTTTTATCATAAGTATAGCGAAATTGACAAGTCATAGATCCATAGCATGATCATAAAGCACATGATCAAGTTCAAAAGGATATTTTTGGAACTAAAAACAATGATTCCTAACAAGGTATGGAATATCCTTGAATTCTAAAAGAGACATGCTATTGAGGAAGATCTGTGAATAAGGGAAAAGATTCTTGATGATACCCTTCCTATGTGTGAACTAGAAGAAAAGAAATTATTGTTAGATCTAGTGAAGCCTCACCTCAGAACTAAGACAAGAACTCTGAACATAATGGATAAAAATTATGAGATAATTGCAAGAGAGATAGAGAAAGCCTTTGAGAAGGTATTTATGAATAGAAACATGTATCCACCTACTGTACCCATAGCTAATGTACCCATAAAGGTTATCAAAGGGTCAGAGACCATCAAAGTACATTCTATAGGTCCTCAAGATTCAACACCTATAGTGGAAGTACAATCAGAGGAAGACAAGTATGTGCCCATGTCAGAATCACTCAAGGAAAACACCATTATCATTGATAATGTGGAGACAGCCATGGTGGCTACTGACACATAATTGGAAAAGTTTGAGGAAGCTTTTGTGAGCACACAAGAAGATGAGATTTTATGCAGCAACACACCTCCCACTCATCAAGAAGAGGTATTGATTGAAAATATATCAGTTGTGAAAGAAGAAGAGAAAATGGAAGAGGAAGAAAAGAAAGAACAAGAAGAAAAAGAAGAACAAGAGAAAGGTGAAACTTCTGTTGAACTAGCCAAAGTAAAACTAGAAGTGATGGATAGCACTCCCATCACTCCCTCCTCAGCATTGTTGTCAAGTTTGACACCTGAAACATCCAGTTTGGACTCATGGAGAGAAGAAGACCTGATCAAGTTCAGCATCCTAGCTATGGAGAAGCCAAAGGAGAAATAAGTAATGAGAAATCTTCTCCTTATGGAATCAGTGAACATAATGAACAGTTTTTTTCCTGTAGACAATAAAGTGTCTAAGGTACACTTTGTTGATGATGTAAGTACAATCATTTCTCAGTTCAAAAGTAATTTCTCAAGCCTTGAAGAATCTACATCCCTAGTTACAGAAGAAAAGTATCTAAAAAAAGGATTGACTGAATTGGTGAATAACTTTTCACTTGACCTCGGTTCCCTCAAGACTGGTCAAGAATCCTTGAAAGAATTTTCTAATCAAGGAAGTAAATTCATTGCCGAATGCATGGATTAGGATAAGCTTATTGATGCCCATCTTAAGAAAATAAAAGAGGTAGAAGATATGATTGAGCAGGTGAAGAGTTCAGTGAAAGACACATCCACTAATGTGAACATGTGCAACAATGTCTACCAAGGTTAGTTGGACAAAATTGAGAAGGTAGAGAAAGAGATGGAAAAGATAAGATCTAGACAGACTCAGTTGAGAAATGCTCTTGCACCCTCATTAGACATCCTCAATCAAAACATCAAGGAGATTGATGCCATAATACTAATATATGATCAAGATCCTACCATAGACTTGAAGAAGATGGACAAGCTTCAATATGCATTATGCGCCCATCTCTAGATAGTTAACTCTTTGATAACTTTTTGGAAAAAGGAGATCCATAACCTTAAGGTTGCATATCCGGATGTTTTCCCTCAGTGAGTATGTATAGATATAGTTTTTTGTAACACCTTTGTCATTAATGTCAAAGGGGGAGTTGTGTATAGAATATGGATCATAATATGTATAGGGAGATATAAGTATATATATAGATGACAAAAGTTTTTTATATTAAGGACAGTTAGCAACTTGGCTATATTCCTTTGTTTCCATCAATGACAAAGGGGGATATTATTAGAAAGTTGTCTATACTGATTTATATGACTTGATATAGTGTTGTCATTATGGCAACAAAGTCATATAGCAGTTTGGAGTCAGCGCACTTGAAGAGAAGATCAAAAATCAGTTAAGTGTTGAAAACTGGACAATGTACAGAGTTCTTGCAGCTCAGAGCATTAGCGCACATGCATACAGATGAATTAAGCTATGCACCCTAGAAATTAAGTTGGTTAGACTATATTCATGCTTAGTCTATGAGCACATGATCAGATGTACAAGGATGAGAAAGTTACAGTCAGTTGAAGTTGCACAACCAGTGTGTGCCAGAGAAGAACAGTGCATGAAGCTGATAGTTAGTATTTTGGTTTGCGGATATAATGTAATGTTGTAAAGGCTATGTGCCTATTATATTTAGGTTGTCGACATATATACTTGTTTTTTTGTAAGCATGCTTAAGCCAATTCATTTGTAAGTGTTGTATGTAATAGGTCTAAGGGTCAACCTAGTTGTTTATTTTGTATGAGCGTATAAATATAAGGTGCACCCATTGTATTTGGTATAGAAGTTGATAGTGAGTTGTAATAAGTAGAGTAGAAGTGTGCGAAGACACTAGAAGATGTATTAGAGATTTTATAGAGGTCAAAGCATCAGTGCATCAAAGGAACTGATCTGACAAGCATTGTCACAGTGACAGTTCATCCTGCAGATATAGTGTGTATCTAAGATTAGAAGGTTGTAGCCTTCACCACTTGAGTAGTGAGCTCTAGGATAGTGCGTCCACTCCCCTAACAGGGAATATTATAAAAGAATCCTAACAGGGTCAGACCCTTGACAAGGTCTACTGTACTAAAAGCATTATAAAGCAACTCCTAACAGGGTTAAGGATCTTCTAACAAGGATCACAAAACAGTAGTGCAGAATATTAGTGGGTGTCAATTCCCACCAAGGTTTTTACCTATTTGGGTTTCCCTGTGACCATATTGGTGTCATGTGTTGATTTCATGTTTCATGTTTTTGTGAATGTTTATTTTAGTACTTAAGCATTTAAGTTCAGTATAAAGATTAAAGAGAAAAGTTAAAATACAGTGAACACTGATTCACCCCCCCTCTCAGTGTTCCCATTCCTAACAAAACCCACTAAATTCTTTAATATTGACTGTCAATAAGACAAAACCAATTCATTAAACCATCACATTCTTCATAAAAAACCCAAAAACAAGCACATATTAAACTCCATTAATAATGAATGCTCAAACCGAGTTTTATCCAGACATTAATTTATATCTTCGAAACTAAATTGCAGGAGAAGTTAATAAAAAAAAACATAAGGAGATGACCCAAACACACTTTACAAAAACCATTTGATCAAAAACTATTACATTGAAATACAACTTGTAAGTACATTATGGCTGGCTCTCTAGCTGGAGGCCAGAGAGCCCAATCCTATTCACAATTCTTATTCTCTCTCCCTAATCTATTCACTATCGACCCCCTTTTGATTACATAATGTTGTCTATTTAAAGACAATCTTCATAGTTACTAACCGTTCATCTACCCTTCAAAACTTTGTATTCCCTTTTGAAATTTGGTTAAAAATGTCATCTAATCCATTTTCGAGTACATTACAATGTAGAATAATAAATCAACCATTTCTAGACATGGTTTAATAAAATTCTAAAATGACTTAAATATATTAAATTCAAAGGTGGAGGTGGTGCCCCTGCACCAATTTGTGCCTTCATTCAGGTGTCTTGAGTCATTATTTGTATTTATTTTTGAAGGACAAATCTTTTTACTAACAGATTTTTTGGAGACTCTACTGGGGATTCAGAAGCAAAGATCCGTGCCTGACATTTTGTTCCTCAGTTTTATCTCTGTGTGTAGGAGATTGGCGACTCTATAAAATGACCATGCCAAATAGAAAGGTCTTAAGAAGGATGAGACCCAACCCTACCATTCTTTAAATTATTTGATTGAATGACAAAGTGCTACAAGATTTCTAGGAGCACTATAAAGAAAGCATCTCTCATGTTGTAAAGATTAACCTAGGCATTGTAGATGACCACACTTCTGCCTTACCATGGAGGAGCATGTGTGTCAGATTTCACAAGCTAAAAGATCTGCAAGAGCACAAAATAAAATTTCATCAGCTTGAAAAAGAGTTGGAAGTCGATGAAGAAGAAGCCCGAGTAATCTCATCCAATTACATTTATTGTATCTATTTAGTTTTGAGTGAATACGATGTACATTATGAAACCTCCCAGCCTCATGAGATGCAAGCAAGTGCAGGAAAAGGCAATCCAAATACTGGAAGTTTGGTGAGTTTAGATACAAATGAATCATTTAAATCTACCTTCCTTTCAGAATTTCAGAGCTTTAGTTTTGAAGGTTTAGAGAGTCATATTTCTACAACAAGAATAGAAAATAAAGAATTTCAGACTTCTATATTTCTAGAATGTATGATTTTTACCTCCATACTAGAAGCTGAAGATTCTTCTTTCCTTAAAGAATGTAATTACCCTATTATAGAACCTTCTAATTTCAAAGATGAAGTTATTCCATGCCCTTCTACCAAATCTTGTGATGAAAGTGAAGTAGAATCATTCTTTGTAGAGAAGCCTAGTAACTCTAAAAATCTACTTGGGAAGGAAGATTCTGGAGAAAATAAAGGGCATGTTGATGATCTAGTTGAAGTATCATGACCCTATAAATTTCTAAATGGATTGAGGGATACCTCTTGTGGAGAGGAGACCATGGGGAGACTCATGTTATCCACCAAACAAGAAGTTTTGCAGCCCCAAGAAGTGTTTAATGAGATGGATCAATCTTTAGTGCTTGTTAAACAAGGATACTCTTCCACAAATGATTCAGGTATCGATCTATACCAAGGTTTGGTCTTGGATAAATAGTTTTCAAACTTTGTCCAAGTAGACCATGATGAAGTTTTTCTAGTATATGTTGACCCAATGCTACATGAAGTTAATCTATATTATGAGGAAATTTTGAATATTATAAATTCTTCTAAAATTGCTATTCTTAAGTGTACTGATCTTATGAACAATATAGTCCATTCTTGTAGGAGAGATGGGTTTTATTTTTATCAACCTTGGATTAGAAGTGAAGCCAACATGTGCCTTGCTAAAAGTTCTTTAGACTCTACAGATCTTAATGGAAAAGAAAAATTTGAAATGTATGCAACACTTAATGATGATGAGATTGTTAACATATCGCAGTCCCAAAGATCATTAGCCTACCCGGGTGGTGATTCTTGGCATGAGGTAGAGATTATTGATATATTCTTATCAGAAATCAAGCAAGAAGATTCCAAATATAAAAATTCAGGTATGGGTCTTCCGAATGCATTGACCTTGGATAAGGTGTTTTCAGATTTAGTTGCAGCAAAATACAATGAAGATATTCCTATGAGTACTGACCCTATGCTAGATGAAGTCTATTATTGCTTTGAAAATATTTTAAATGCTGAAAATCCTTTCAAAGATTGGGGTCCTATCAATGTTGATCATGTGAATGGCATGATCTTCTCTTTAAGAATGCCTGAGCCTAATTTTTTTCAGTCATGGATTGAAAATGGTCTTCAGAATTTCATGTTGAATACTCAATAAAAATTTGAATTCTATGATGAATCATGGCTCTTCGGGCATGATGTTTGGTTTATAAGATTCTTGCACACATTTAGTTTGGTTTGTAGTAATGAGGAGTTTTCCACATGCAAGTTATATCAGTCAATCTCATTCGCATGCAACTCACTATTCAGAAAGGGATCATATTTCTCCCACCCTATAAATGGATTTGTGTAGGTAATCTTTTCTTCTTGATCTTATGGTAGGAGTTTCCTACCAATGTGCATACTTACAAATAAGTTTGGCTATGCAGGTTTTTTTGTGTGTCCTTTAGGTGTTTTTGCTTGGTCTTTCTCTCTCTCTCTCTCTCTCTCTCTCTCTCTCTCTCTACAAAGTAAATCTCGATGCTTTGTTTCTTCTTGACTATGTTCCCAATGGCTAAACATTGGTCTTAATTAGACATTGTTGGATTCTTCATGTCCCTCATGGCTCACATCCCTAGTCAGAGCCATTTTTTGGCTTACATTTAGTACCCAACTTTTAAAATTTTGAAAAATTGGTCCCATAGAAGGAATCCTCAAATCATTTTAGTTTCTTGTGGGTTTTTATTACTAACCATATTTTTGTAAAACTTAATTTTCAAAGAGATAATGTTTTGAGATCATGTTGAACTTGAACTTCAAACCACAAGATTCAAGTTTCAAGGTTTAAAGGTTCAAAATGCATTTACTAAAGGTTCACTTTCAAGATTCAGAAGCACGGGTTAAACTTCAAAGCATAATATATGGTTTCATAAGTGTTGACCTATTTAAAAGATGAAAATTCAAAAGGCTCACCCCCTAGAGTTCAACGGTTCAAAGACCAAAGGATCCAAATTCAAATTAGTTGTTCTAGTTCCAAAATATCCACCAGTGTATTTAGTGATGAATTAAAAAGCCTCTCTCCATGGATTATAACAAGCTCAACAATAGGCACAAGCATGCATTCAAAATGTTGTTGACAACATGTTTGGTGACCATAATGAATGCATCCAACGCATCTGCTATTAGTTCTCCATGCATGACTATTAAAACATTACTCACACCCATATCTTGTAGATGTAGAGAAGCACACATTGGCTAGGAAAATCGGTCTTTCAAAGAATCGATTTCAATCAATGAAGATCACTACGATGATAATGCATCTCCCATGTGTCTTTTAGCATGATATCTCCAACTTGGACATAGATTGAACCCGTTCAAATTTATCAAAAGAATCAAATGGTCCTTGAAATACATACAAGCAATATGTGCGAAGTATTATTTATAGTCTATGATCAATGAGTGTTGAAGGATCTTTTGGTATTGAGATGGATGTATTTGACAAAGAGAAGAAAGATCATGTAATTTCATTGCCACGTGAGCTCATGCCATATTTAGAGGGCATTACAATGCATTATGAAGCCTCCTTGTGTGATTTTTGGGTTGCAAGGAAGCGCTATGAATTGTAGACAATGGTGATTGTTGATTCAATGTTCAAATTTAGCCATTTTTGTGGGAAATTTGTGGGCCTCCATTGTAAGAGATACATCAGGTCATTAAAATTTATAAAGAGTAGTGAATGTGTGGTCAAGCCAGCATGGAGATGTACACCAACTATTTGACAAAATGTCAGGTTGAGTTTTAACACCTATATCAAGCAACTCCATTGGAAGGTTTCCTTTAACAAATGTTATCAATAGTTTGAAAGCATGATCACACTTTGCTACTCAAAATGATGAGCCAAGATGACCATCATTGTAAGACCAAAATTCAAAGCCCATATTTTTGTTTAGGGGAGAAACCCAACTACAAGTTAGAAGCATAACTAAATCTTCTAGGTCACAAGTTTTGGTTCCACCTGAGAATAAAAAATCCATGCATATGAAGATAAAATAAATATCATCAAACATGTGGAAAAGTGTCGATTCATAGAGAATCTTGATGTGATATCAATGTGGCCACTAATTCAGATGTTTGATGTGCAAAATAACACTTGTGACATGTGCAATTTGGTCCTACTTTAAACTTCATGTAGTTAAAGGATATTATTTTGACAGAAGAACAAGTGTGTTTTTCATATGGTGTTATGAGTGTTTAGAGCCCGATGACAGAGTTAGATTATGATCATTGATACTAGAAGAAATTGTATGAAGATATAGACTCAGTTGTTCTACAAATATTACATGCAATATGAGCAGACTATTGGTCCCAGTTGATTTCTTTGTTAAGAATTAAAATCCCCCCTAAAAAATGTATACCTTGTACCAAGTTTTATCCAAACAACATATACTGATCCCAATTATCAAACCATTAATAGAAAATGTATTGTAGAAGATAGAGCATGATAAAAGAGCATGCACTCAACTCTTTATATTGGATCAAAAGTAATAATTCAAGTGTTTTAGACCAGTGAAAATATGTATGGCGCTGTAAGTGGAATACCCTATAAAGACATGAAAAGGTTGAGTTATCAAGCAAGTCAGAAAGCTGGGAAAGAAAACCTAGAAATGTAGTGTCACTTGAGGATAAAGTCAAGTGGTGATGTGTCAATCTTCGAGTGACTTCATCAAGAAATATACCTATCATAGCAGAGGAATGAGAGAAGAATGACATCTGGCAGTCACCTGGCATGAAAATACTTTCCTAAACATCATGAAATATCTTATTCTTATGATTTGATCCTAATAATTAATTAGGGAATAGTTTGGAGACATATATACAAATACTCTCAAGGGAGAATGAAAGTGAAAAAGGTTTCTAAGATGTTAACGTTAGAAATAAAAAGTAATTGAGGAATCAGTTATTAAAAATGATAAGTATAACTGAAAAGTAAGTTGACGGGAAGAATGGAGTCAAGTATGGAAAAGAAAGGTAAAATTATGGGTTCTTTTTGCCGAGGTTCTGGTGGAGGGGAAAGAATTTATTTTGTTTTATATTTTCTGCATGTTGATTGTAAGAGCAAAGATGAAATGATCCCAAGGTTATTTGTTATTTATTTGAAATAAAGATGAATCAATATATATCGGATCCTGAGGTTTGAATATTTGTTTCTCGAGTTGAAATTGGTCATGTGGCCACTTCTTCCTATTTTAAATATAGTTCTATTTTATTGATTCAATACGTATACAACTGTAAATCGGTCAATTCACATACTCATACTTTGCAAAATAAGATATACAATTCTTTTCATTTTCTTTGTTATTAGAAAGGTTTAATAAATGGTCTTGTGGCTATTTTTTGATTTTTCTCTACTTATTCAGTTCGTAAATATTATAATTGCATTCACCCCATAGTGATGGGTGAATGTTAGAAATCCTTTGTATCTTCTGGTAAAAGACATAACCATCTATTTTTATTCATTATAAATCTTTCTAAGATGGATTTGTACCTCACAATTCAGAGGAGGGTTATCAATCCAATGATAACTCATCCAACTATTGGTAGCATTTGTGCCTTCATTCGTGTGTCTTGAGTCATTATATCTATTTATTTTTGAAGGAAAAATCTATTTACCAATAGTACTGAATCATGTTTCTTGTATACACCATGCCTCAAAATATACACCACTACAATAATGGTCAAAAACCATGAAACTTGATATTTTCTATAATGATAAAACCTAGTATAATATGTTATACCCTTGACTGAAAAATCGTATGCAAAATCTATCCTAGTTTTCCAGCCCTTCTAAATGATCTTGGAAATTCTTTTATAGAATAAGGATTGCAACAAGCTTCAGATCATTTAGGAATATGACAAAAAGGTGTCACATCAGACAAGACAAAAGACAAACAGTACACAATAACTGAATTGTTGCAACTTTACAATGATGTCCTCTTGTTTTCTTTCCAAGATCTTGGAACAATTTCAAAATTAGTTCATCTCCCCCCAAGTGGTGTCTTTGTATTCATCATCCCTTTGCACAAAATTTACCTTTTGCAGTTTATTCCTTTTATGAAACCAGGGAAGTGCCACCCGTTGTAGCATCAGTGGGGATTTATTATTTCCTTGTTTCTTCTGAGGTATACTTTTCTTCCCAAGATTTGAATATTTCACCATCTAGCCAAGGAAAAGAAACAACCTCATCCTTCTTGCTTTGCAAAATATCATAGTTAGTTTTAATTTTTTGAACCTCTTTTCCTAGGAACCCAAAATGTTACCTAGCATTTTCAATAGACTCAACTATTTGGACAAATAGAATATTTCTATCCATATTCAAAATACTACTCATCCTTAATGAAAAAACATCATCCATCTATTAGATCCATTTCCTTTTGTCCCTTAACTTACCATTTTTCCTAAAAATGCTGGGAAATAATTCAAAAAAAGACTTGAAATATTCCCTTTTTAATACCAATGCTTTTCTTTGAATATTCTCTCTCCTAGATGCAAACTCCAACAAGCCCTTAACCAAATTGTGAGTACTTTTTATTGTTGCATCAACATCCTTTTCAACCTTTGACAAAGAATAAAATAATTTTAGTTTATTCTGCCTCAAAATGCACTTGTCCAAAATTGGTTCCACAGTGACCTTTTCCCGTTCAAAAGAATTCAAAATTTCAATCAGCTTCTCCCCTTAAAAAGATATTCCCTGGCTCAATGCCCTCAATGAATTACAAAATTGTATCTCTGAGCTTCTCCTCATATTTCATGTCAATTTCTAATTTTCCTTCTCTGAAGAGTTCTCTTTCACCTTTTAATCTCTTTTCCCTTTCTATCAGTGCTCTTCTTTGGTCCTTCAACATTTCCCTTTTAATAAATAATTATTCTTGAGTGCAAGGAGGAAAAGGGGAAGGAGGGTATTCAATAATGGAGCTTGAGGAGGTAGACCTAGCAGGGGAAGAAGACATTTTTAACTGAACAGGCATTTCAACTTGTAATTTCCCTCCTAATTATCTTTTTAGCTCAACAATTATCTTGTCCTTTCCACTCACCTCCCTAATCTTCTCATTTTAGGCCTTAAGAACTACCTCCAACTTGAGGTTGAGCTCCTTATTCTCTTGTCTTCTTTTTTTTCCACTTTCATACTGAGTTTGGAAGTCTCCAATGCTAATTCTGAGGCCTCAACTCTCGAGGTCTCACTAACCCTTTTTACTAGTAGACTGCCAGAATGATCACTCTTGACAATCTATTTGCCCTTATTTCCTTCTTCCTTCCTTAAATACCACATAACCAGAGCTTGCTGATCATCACTAAAATTGACTCCCCTGATGGATTGTTCAACTTCCTCTCTAGTTTCATGCACTGGTTTGGTCTACTTCCTGACTGCATCTAAGATAATTGCATCAACAATGTCCCATTCTGGAAGGATAAGTACCACTACATTATTTTTTATTTCTCTTCCTTAATTTGAGGTAACTGTCTCAAACCTCTAAAACATCTCTTTCTTTACCTCATCCTCAATAGAAGCAAGATCCTTCTTTGGATGTTCTTCTTGTCTCTTCTCACAGGTCTCCTTAAACTAACTTATGTGAGTTCGCCAAAGGAACTACTCAAAAGATATAGCCTTAACAAAGGTTTCCTCAACAAGGAATTCATCACATGCCTTCTTAGTCATAGGATCTAACTCTTTTCCTACAAAATCAACAACTGTTAAATCCATCTCCACCACTTTGGGTTGCTAAGGCATTACTTGTTGAATTTCCTCATAGGTGACACAAATTTCACCAAGACTCCCCATTTGTACAAGTTTCTTAGAAACTACTTGTTCATCTATATGAAATGGAGATTGGGAAGGTGAATAAACATTCTCACCCTGTTGTGCTTCTTCTTCCAATATTTTCCTTTTAGGGGAGGGCTGAGATTCTAGATCTACATCAATAGGTCTCTTTCCTCTTGAGATGGAAAGATACTCAACCTATAAATGTGTTGGAAATTCCCCTAATGATGATGGGATATCTAATGACCTCAAAATATCTTGATGCATGGCCTTCTTAGGCATAGCCACTGTATAGCCTGATTTCTTCTATAATATATATTTTCTAGGGGGAACAATATTAGTGAAAGGTGGTTTGTTAAGAACTAGCCTAGCCCTTTCAGAATCATTTTCCATTACCTGATCTTTCTTTTGATTTAAGGTCTACATAAGACCTTCAAAGAAACTAACCAATTATTCAATCTTCTTCTCAAAAGGATGAAAATCCTTTAGTGGGTCAGAGTTCCTATCAAATTTCTACACAAAATAGAGAGTCTTCTTATAAACAAGCCACTTCTCTTTTCTCACTTCTTGTTCTTGTAGATTGAAAACATTTCTAATAATAATCTTAGGGTAATGGAATTGGTGTTCCATAGAAACACACCTTGTTCTCTTTCTGAACATCTCACTTATAAAACCCCCAGGATCAACAATTCTTGAAATTGAGGCAGCAAGCATGTAGAGCTCTATAACTTTATCCAAATGTGTCCACCCTCCTTTTGTAATCACAAATTGGTGATAAATGGTGACAATTGGAAAGATTGAACCTCTTCACTTATTAGTTAATGTAAGGTCTTGTAGACCACCAATCTTCCTAAGAATTTCTACAATTCCAATCTTCAAGGGAACTTGATAAGGCAAAACATAAGGGTGCCTCTGAATCCATAGACTCTAAACACAATCAACACTAGATACAAGATGATGTCTCCCCACTTATGGACAATCTTAATATCTTTAGCATATTTCTTGGGCCTGATAAAAGACAACAAGGTACTTGGGATCCTTGGATTATTAATAAAAATAAAAGCCTTAAGCCTAGATGTAAAACATCTATCAAAAGTAACATAGCTGGCATCCTTGCTATCCCATGACATGTCTAGACTCTACAGTTGAACTGGAAAGTCTTCACCATCCCTAGCCTTACACAAATCCATGGTCTTAGCAAAATACTCATAACCCTTGTACAAAAATATGTGCATCAACAGTGAGTACCAACACAAAGGCCTATCCACCTTGGAGTTCTAGATGCCCACTAGGCCATCATGGATCAATTTAGCCAAATAAAAAGAAAAATCAAAATAAACAACAAGATGACGATGAAGAACCTGAACCATCATAAACATAAGTTGAACTAACATCTCAAGCTCTTGATCTTCATCAAGGATTTGTCCCAAGGACCAATACAAACCCTTAGACTTCATGTTGAAACAATCCAATTTTATAGGCTCTAGGTTATTAGGTCTTGCAATGATCAACCCTCCAACCTTGTTGAAATATTCCTTCAAGGGCCCTCTTCTTAAATAATTTCTTTGTGCATTGTACACTTTCTTGAACATATCCAAATCAATCTTCTCTAGGGAATCAAAAGGTTTACTTAGGCTGAAAGCCTCATGAATTCTAGCAATAGTGATACTCAATAGAGAGCCAACATTGACATCCTTAACTATTCTAGTTACAAGATCATATTTCTTATGTACTTGCATCAACAAGTAAGCATCCATAAACACACTAGGCACAACCAACTTTCCAACATCAAAATTCCATATGTTGCTACCAGGAATAAAAGTATTTCTCTACCCATACCCTAATTTGAACAAAGCTAAACCTGACATACCAATCTTAGCATCACGCATCCAATTTCCCTTGTCAAATAAACCATTAGCCACTCTCAAATGAGGGTTTTTAGGAACACGTTCTTTAACTTTAGATGAATCATTGGTGGACTTATCTAATTTTTCTAAGAATTCATCACAAATGGCTCTCTCCTGGTAATCCACCTTTCCTTTGAACTCTCTTTGTGGTGTCATCTTTAAAACTTAGGGTTTAAAAGGTTACTATATTTTAACAAACTTTCTATCTTTGTAAAACCCTAACAATGTCAAACTTAGCAACCACACAACATTGAGGAAACAATTTGTCAAGAAATTAACTCACCCGGTAAATATTTTCTAGAAAACACAAGTAGCTCTACAATTTTTCTCCACTCATTCGCTCTAAAAATTATGTAGCTTTTGTAATTTGAAATGAGTGCCTTACTGGTATATGTTCAAGAGATATTTGTTGGAGATTTGCCAACATGCCGATATTGATTGTATGTTTGTCATTGATGAAAACATATGGTAAGTAGCATGTGTTGTAGTTCTATGTAGTGAGCCTTGAGCATATGTTGTATGGATATGTTATCAACATGATATCATAGACATAAAGGTTGATTTTGGGAACAGACAGTTGTGCAGTGGTTTGTGATAATAGTGTTCCTGACATAGTTACAAGAAGAGTTCTGTATGTGATTTTCAGTATGGTTATGATGGAGCCTTGTGCATTTATATTTATGTTGTACACATGTTCATGATGCTATGTTCATGGATGTAGAGTTATTGGTGTATTACAAGTTGAGTTGTGATGTTCCTAGTTACCAGTTATAGTTTCCTAAGATTGTCTGATGGAGCCGACATTGTTTATATTGGTTTAGAAATTGTGCCTATCATTATGGTATGTGTGTTTTGTTTCATTTTTTTTGATGAGTTATGAATGTTTGGTTAAAAATTCATAACATAATTCAACATCAGAAGAAAGTTATAGTTAATTTGGTGGAGCCAACTGTGTGAAGTGTCATGTCTACTCATATTGGATTAGGCAGTCCCATTTTGTGTTGTGTGCTTAGTATAGACATTGGAGATGTTGTTGGAGAGTTATGTTATTTCTTTAATATGATTTCAAGAAGGTTCTAATAGGATGACTTGATTACATCATTAGGAGGAATATATTTATAGGCAATCATTTGTGATTGCTAAGTGTGATTGAGAGAGCAGAGCAGAAGATGTGAATGTGTCGACACAGTCGATCATCAATAGAAGATCTATGTGAATAATAAGAGAGTGTATGCTATTCATTAGAACTGATTAAGACAATAGGTCTACCTCACAGTTCACCAAGATCCAGATATAGTGTGTATCTATTAAGAAGAAGGTTGCAGCCTTCACCCTTTGAGCAGTGTGCTCTCAGACAATGTGTCCTCACCCCTAATAGGGTTAATTGTAAAAGACTCCTAACAGGGTCTGACCCTTGACCAAGTCATTTTACTTCATGCATTGCAAAGATCAACTCCTAACAAGGTTGTAAGATCTTCTAACAGGGATCATTATACTCTAGTGTAGTTTATAGTGGGTGCTAATTCCCACGGGGGTTTTTACCTATTTGGGTTTCCTCGTAACCAAAATTGTGGTGTTGTGTTTAAGTGTTATCTCTTTGTGTATATGCTTAATGTTCTTCTCACTTAATTGGATAAAGAATTGAATCTTGTAGATAACTAATTCACCCCCCCTCCCCCCCCTCCCTCTTAGTTGTCTCTTGGGACTATTCCTAACAATTGGTATTAGATCCAAGTGCCTCAAAGAGAAATTTTAACAACTTGAGGTTGATCAGATGGCGTTCTTCAGAAAAGAAAGTCCTAAGTTTGATGGAGAGAATTATCTAGACTGGAAGAACAAAATGACAACACATTTGCAGTGCATTGTTTTTAAGATTTTTGAAGTAGCTACTAAAGAATTTCAGATTCCCTCTTTAGCATATCTTGCAAAGGAAGATGAAAATCTTAAGAAAAAGGAGATGTTCACTCAAAATGCTATTTCCAAAGAAGCCCTTATCATCACCTTGTCTGATAGTGAGTTTTCAGAGATCAAGAAAGTAGATAAAGCCTACAAGATATGGAAGTATCAAGAAGACATGTTTGAAGGAGACATCCAAGCTAAGAATGCACGCAGAAAGACATGGAAGAAAAAATTCAATACATTGGAGATGCTACTTGAAGAAAACATCAGAGCCTACAATCAAAGGATTAATGAAGCAGTTGTAGGAATTAGGAACAATGGTGGAAAATTTTCAGAAGAAGACATAATGGATAAGCTAATGACTACACTGACACCAGAATATGAGAGCAAGATAAACATCCTAGATGAGACTATGCATTTTTCAAAATACTTCAAAAGAGAGACCTTAATCAGCAAGATTTCAGCATTCGAGATATCAAGTTTAAAGACAAAGCCTAAAAGTGAAACAACCTTCAACGCCTCAATCCATGGTAAGAAATTCTTGAACACTTCTAGTAATTTTGATAATGAAGATGAGGATAAAGAACTAGATGATTTCATTGCTATGATTTCTAAGAAAGAGAAGAAAGGAAAAGGAAAATATGAAGGTCAGTTACCATTCAAATTCTTTTCATGTAACAAGATTGGTCACTTTGCATCTAAGTGTCCTACAAGAGTCAAGAAGTTCAAAACTAATTAAAGGCCTAAGTATACAAAAGAATATTACTATGCTAAATATGAAGTATCAAATGAAGATTGAGTAGAAGATGAAATTGGATTCATTGCTATTGAAGTTATGGAAAAGATGTTTGATGAAATGGATATTGAAGACGAGAAGAAAGCACAAGAGTTAGCATTAATCTCCCAAGAAGACATCAAAACTAATTGGATCATTGACAATAGTTGTTCACATCACATGACAAGAGACAAAGATAGATTTTTACATCTGGATAAGTACAAAGGTAGCATGGTTAGATTTGGAGACAAAAATCCTAAACCTATAATAGGTAGAGGAGCCATCACCTTGGATGGAAAGAACAACACTGATGATGTTCTATATGTTGATGGCTTGCAGCATAACCTACTAAGTGTTGGACAGTTGCTTGAAAAAGCATATCAATTGGAATTCAAAGATAATAAATGCATCATTAACAATAAAGGAGTAATGATTGCATCAGGTTCCAAGACTAAAGGTAATGTTTTTCATCTTAATCCTGAAGCAAGTTATTTTGTTGTCAAAGTAGATGATAGTTGGTTATGTCATAAAAGACTATGTCACATCAACTTTGACAATATAGTAAAGATAAGCAATGTTAAGGTAGTTAGAGACCTCCATTGTGTTGTAAAACCAGTTGATACAATATGCAAGGAATGTGTAATGGGAAAATATGTAAGGAACTAATTCAGAAGCAAGCACGATTCAGCAGAAAACAAATTGGATCTAGTGCATACAAACCTATGTGGACCAACTCAAACAAGATCATACTATGGTGAAAGGTACTTTATTTTATTTGTTAATGATTATTCTAGAATGATGTGGATTGCATTCTTAAAAGATAAATCAAAAGCATTTGAGAAGTTCAAAATATTCAAAGATAAGTTTGAAAATGAGTCTAGATTAAAGATAAAATATCTAAGATCAGATAGAGGAGAATTCACCTCTGACATATTTTATGAGTACTATGAAGAACATGGGATAAAGAGACAACTAAGTGCACCTAGAACCCCTCAGTGGAATGGAATTGCAAAAAGAAGGAATAGGATCATACTTGACTATCAACAGAATTCAATTGAGGCCAGGTGCAGACAAGACACCTTATGAGATATGGTTTGGGAATGTACCTACAATTAAATACTTTATAATATTTGGAAGCAAGTGCTACATCAAGAGATATGAAGCCATTGGGAAGTTTGATGCAAGAAGTGATGAAGGTATTTTTCTTGGTTACTCAACTAAAACCAAAGCTTATAGATGTTTTAACTTAAGATTGAAGAAGATCATTGAAAGTGCACATGTAAAGATAGATGAAAAGTTTATGATTCAAGAAAGATATCATTATTATGAACCTATGATTGAAGAAGAACCTAGACCTACCAATAGAGAAATAGTTGTTGAAGAAGTGTTGGACAACATTGATGTATTATTCAATGACCCCGAAACAAGTGAACAAGAAACATAGAAGATAGATGAGAGAGTCTCACCTAATGTTCCAAAGTTCACATCTAGATACCATTCAAAAGAAGATATCATTGGAGATCATAACAGCAAAGTCATGACAAGATCAAAAGCAAGAAGTTCAACAACTAGTGAAGAGGTATGTTTACTTTCACAAATTGAACCCTTAAGTGTTGAAGATGCATGTAATGATTTAGATTGGCATGGAGCAATGAAAGAAGAGATGGATTAGAAAATTAAGAATGATACATGGGAACTGGTCCCTAGGCCCAGTGACAAAAATGTGATTGGAACCAAGTGGATATTCAGAAACAAGATGAATAAAGATGGAATAGTAGTAAGAAACAAAGCAAGACTAGTATGTAAAGGATATGCATAGAGAGAAGGAATTGATTATTCTGATAGATTTTCCCCTATAAGTAGATTGGAAGCCATAAAGTTATTTATGGCCTATGCTACATTCAAAATCTTCAAAGTATATCAGATGGATGTCACGTCAGCATTCCTGAATGGAGAGTTGAAGGAAGAAGTCTACACAAAGTAGCCTGAAGGATTCACCTTATCAGACAAACCTAATATGGTATGTAGATTGAAGAAAGCCCTCTATGGACTTAAGCAAGCCCCTAGACCATGGTATGAAAGACTATATGGTTAATTAACAAAGATTGGATTTAAGAAAGGAGCAACAGATTGTAACTTATTCATAAGAGAGACACCTGATGGACTATTGCTAGTTTCTATTTTTGATGATGACATTATTTTTGGTGGAAATGAAAAGCTTAGTGAAGAATTTGATAAAGAGATGTAGAGAGAATTTGAAATGAGCATGATTGGACCTATCAAGTACTTTTTGGGACTAAATGTGTAGTAGACAGATAAAGGTATTTTTATTAATCAAACAAAGTATGTGAAAGAGATACTAAAGAAATTCAAGATGGATGATTCCAAGCCAGTAAGTACCCCTATGATAACAAGATGTAAGATTTCAAAAGATGATGATTCTACAATAGTAGACACAACCTTATATAAATCTATGACTGGTAAACTCATATATCTCACTCAATCTAGACTAGATATATCTAATGCAATTGGTATTGTTGGAAGATTTGTAGCAAAACCTAAACAAAGTAATCTCATGGTAGTAAAAAGGATATTCAGATACTTGAGAGGAACTATAGGCTATGGTTTATGGTATCCTAATTCAAAGAATGTAGAGTATGTAGCAACAACATTGAATATGCAGAATTGTATTTCTCAGTCCATAACAGAAGTAGAGTATGTAGCAGTAGCATCGAATTATTCTACAATTGTGTGGATCAAGCAGATGATAAAGGATTTTGGAATTCAGATTGATTACCCTATTGTTATTCATTGTGAAAAAACTAACACTATCATTATGTCAAAGAACTTTGTGATGCATGAAACGACAAAGCACATTGAGATAAAATATCACTTCCTAAGAGAGAAAGTTGCAAAGAAAGAAGTAAAGTTGGACTATGTGAGTACAAAAGAACAACTAGCTGACATTTTCACAAAGCCCTTACCGAAGGATACTTTTGAGTATCTCAAGGAGAAGCTAGGAGTAATTCCCTTCCCTGAATGTGATTAGAGTTTGCAGTAGTGCATCAGTCCTTAGTGACTAATGAATGGTTGACTACTCTACCTCGGGAGTAGTATCCATTCCTATTTATTTTTGGTGCCCTTTACCATTGATGACAAAGGGGGAGTATAGATATAGTCATGAAAAACAATACAGAAAGGGGGAGTATATAGTAAGGCGGAGTTGAGGAATATGAAGTAAGAAGGGGTATATAGTAGAAAAAGATGAGTAAGCAGAGTTGTAGCAGTTGATATTCAGAGCATTCAGCAGTAGATGGAGGATTCATCCTTGGGGGAGTTTTGTTAAGGAAATGGAGAATGTTATAAAATAATTGTATGTTTGGATTGGTGGTGTTTTTCATTCCATATGTTGCCATCAATGCCAAAGGGGGAGATTGTTGGAGATTTGCCAACATGCTAGTGTTGACTATATGTTTGTCATTGATGACAACATATGGTAAGAAGCATGTGTTGTAGTTATATGTAGTGATTCTTGAGCATATGTTGTATGGATATTTTATCAGCATGATATCATAGAAGCAAAGGTTGATTCTGAGTACAGACAGTTATGCAGTGGTTTGTGATAGCAGTGTTCCTGACAGAGTTACAGGAAGAGTTATGTATGTGATTTTTAGTATCATTATGATGGAGCCTTGTACATTTATATTTATGTTGTATACATGTTCATGATGCTATTCTCATGGATGCAAAGTTATTGGTGTAGTACAAGTTGAGTTTTGATGTTCCTAGTTACTAGTTACAGTTTCCTGAGATTGTCTGATGGAGTCGACATTGTTTATATTGGTTTAGCAGTTGCGCCTATCATTATGGTATGCATGTTTGGTTTCATTTTTTTGATGAGTTAAGAATGTTTTCTTAAAAGTGCATAACATAATTCAACATCAAAATAAATTTATAGTTAATTTGGTGGAGCCGACTATGTGAAGCGATGCATCTACTCTTATTGGATTAGGCAATCCCATTTTGTGTTGTGTGCTTAGTATAGCTATTGGAGATTTTTTTCAGAGTTATATTGTTTCTTTAATATGATTTCAATAAGGTTCTAATAGGCTGACTTGATTATATCATTTGGAGGAAGATATTTATAGGCAATCATTTTTTATTGCTAAGTGTGATTGAGAGAGCATAGCAGAAGATGCGAATGTGCTGAGATAGTTGATCATCAGTAGAAGATCTATGTGAAGAAGAAGAGAGTATATGCTATTCATTGGAACTGATCAAGACAATAGTTCTACCTTGCAACTCACCAAGATCTAGATATAGTGTGTATCTATTAAGAAGAAGGTTGCAACCTTCACCCTTTGAGTAGTGTGATCCCGAATAGTGTGTCCTCACCCCTAACAGGGTTAATTGTAAATGAATCCTAATAGGGTCTGACACTTGACCAAGTCATTGTACTTCATGCATTGTAAAGATCAACTCCTAATAGGATTGTAAGATCTTCTAATAGGGATCATTATACTCTAGTTCAGTTAATAGTGGGTGCTAATTCCCATTGGGGTTTTTACCTATTTGGGTTTCCCCATAACCAAAATTATGGTGTTGTGTTTAAGTGTTATCTCTTTGTGTATATGCTTAACGTTCTTCTATAATTAATTGGATAAAGAATTGAATCTTGTAGATGTATACACCTAAAAATGGTCACCTAGACTATTAGCCCCTTTTGGCTAAATCATAAATTGCTTATTCTTGATCAAATCCTAGTTCTATCATTTATTTGATTATTTTCTATGGGCTAACCATTTTATCCTAAGTTTTTATTTATTTAAAAGGAATATTTCCTCCCTTTTTAATAAATAAAAAGCCCCCACTTTTCCTCTTATCCTAAGTTGCACAAATAAAGCATTATTCTTATTTTATAAAAAGGGAAAAAGTACTTTTTATCTCATATGGACACAAAAGTCAACTCTTATTTTCCTATTGGAGAATACTTGTGCACATGGATTGCTCCTCTTTCAAGCTCCACCGTTGATTAAATCTTTTGCCTCTTAATCTCCATGGTCCATTTCTCCTCATTTCCTATAAAAGAAGAGCTCTCTTCTTCATTCTAGATCCCCAACTTTTTATGCTAACTTTATGCTACAGGATTTCTAGGTCACTTTGGAGCTTTTGAAGATTTGGATCATTCTTAGCATCTACATCTCATTCTTGCATTCTACATTTTATTCTTGATTCTTAGCTTAGCTTCATATTTATGCTTTCTTAGATTAGCTTCATTTCTATACTCTAGATTAGCTCACATAGATTAATTAGCTTGGGTTGTAACACTTGCATATTTCCTTTCATAGCTTAGCTTGCATTTCCATTTCTAGCATAGCATTGCATTGCATTTTCATTCTTGATTCTTGAGGATATTGGCATTCTTGCCCTTGTCTTAATTGAATCTCCCATTGCATAGTTTACTAGCAAGGTTATAGGCTAAATAACTCTAGCTGAGAGCATTCTTAAAAGCCCTTGCACTCCATGCCTAGGGAGCTATGGATCGATTTGTGAGGGCTCATTCTTGAGTTTCCTTGCATGTAATGATTCATAGAAGTGTGACACATTTATAGCACACATTTTTGGCGCCCACCGTGGGGTAGAGTAGATAGACTTTGTCCTTTCAATTCTGTATTTTCGTCAATTTTCATCAATTTTCATCAATTTTTTGGCAAGTTTTTAGCTTATTTTTTGTTCTCTGGTTTTCTGTCTCAGAATATCACGCGATACTTCTCGTATATCATGCAATACTTCTCGTATATCGCGCAATACTTCTTAGTATATCACACGATACTTCTCAGTATATCACGTGATATACCTCTGTATGTGTGTGCGATACTTCGCTTGTCAGAAGTATCGCCTAGCTATAGTAGAGTATATTGCCTAGTCTCGGGCGAAGTATCACCTGGTGGCGGGTGAAATATCGTGCGGACTAATAAGTATCACCTGGTGTCAGGTGAAGTATCGCGTGATCCTATGTCTGTACCTGGCAGTGATATGTTCTTGAGTTATTTTATCCATCTTGCAAGTTTCAAGTTCTTAGCTATCTTTTTGAAATTTTTTGAAAATTTTTAGCGTTTTCTGGAAAATGGGTGCCTATTTTTTTTGAAATTTTGCAAATGGTATCAAAATTTTAAGTGTGATATATCATTGGAAAGGACTCTCTGAGCCTAATCCAACCATGATGGTTTCATTTTCAGATTTTATCATTTGATCAGTTATTTTTGCACATTATCTGATTTTTCATGTACTAATCATTGTTAGATTTTGGATTTTGATTCTCCTAACTCTTGTTGGTCTAACAAGTTGTGGTTGTAGGTGCTTCTTGCTTGAAATTTGCTAAAATCGCATGTCAAAGAAGGCTACTAATGGTTTTTGCAAGGCTGCCCTAAGCATAAAAACCAAATCAAGTGCTTGTTTAATTGCTTTCTTTATTAAGTGCGGCATATACTAGTTGTTTCCTTTCATAGGCACTTAATACCTTGTTGTAGAAATTTTGAGGTGGTAGGAGAGTATGCTCTTCACCCTTGTGGTGAAACAGAAATCTTGACCCATCTTGGGATTTTGAAAGTAAGGGGGTAATTGAATCTTTGCTTGGTGTGTTTGGTAGAGATTCTTGAGATAGGGGAGTATGCTCTTCACCCTTGTGGTGAACCAAAAACCTTGAACCTCAAGAATTAATCCACTCTTTGTTTAGCTTAGGATCCTTTAGCGGGCCTGCTCTTGAGCAATCAAGAGGAATGACCCAAGTGGGGACAACCTTGTCATCATTTTCTTTGGTGGCGAGTGATTCCAAATCACTATAATCTCAAGGCTATCGAGGACACAAAACCTTGGTAGACATAGTACTTATCTTCGCTTGATGTGAGTAACTTGTGGGATTGTGACCATGAGGAAAGCATTAAGCAAGAATGCTTAAGGTACTCTTGAGGCCATGAGGTCCTAGTCCTTTATGAGGAGCAAGAGGGGTGCTATGAACGAAAACCCTTACTATGAACCATTAGATAGAGGCCACCCTATTTTAGCCGCTTAGCTTCTTGGTGCAAGGATTGATCCAAGTGGACTTACCCGGATCACCCCAAGACACTCACCATATGTGTTCCTTTGGTTGTGTTTTTGACACTTCCATGACAACGCCAATATCTCTTGTGGGCAACCATTTGGTTTGAGGCAAGGGAGCATCAAGTTGTGGGCCACGTTGCTAAGTAATGAGCCTTGTCCTTGTAGGTAGTAATTGCTTGAATTGTCTTCGATTGTGCTATGCCAGTGTAAACATCCTCAACATTCAAACAAATGGTAGCATTCATAAGGTTCTCTATTTTGATATCACAAGTGCTTGTCTTGGCAAGGTTTCTTTTGCCCTTGTTTCAAGTGTTCTATGACATGTTTGATCACCTACTGTTTGCAAACCTGTCTTTTATCTACTATTACTGCTTGTCAAACTGAGAAATTGCACTATCCAACCTTTGAACTTGATCAAAATGCTTTAAAACTGAGAATTTTACGTTCACTGGTCAAGAGTCATATGATATTGAAGTATCCTTGCATACACTCAACCAAGAATCTTGAGTCATTTCTACTGTCCTGTCATTGCTACAATTCAGAGTTGTTAAACTTGCACTTTAACTTGCTGTAGAGTGTCCTTTTCTGTTCTTACCTAAAACTGATTTGTTACTTACATGTTTAGATTTGTTCTAGACTGAAACAAATGAGCTAAAACTATTGGATTTGAGCTTAACAAATGCTACTCTTGATCACTTGTCGCATCACGGTTACCTCTCTAGCTACTTGCTTATTGAGCTTCTTGCTCACTGCTCGGCTTTAGTCAATTGATTGCTGTAAGTGCTTGAGCACTTTTGACGAGCCATCTCTCTATTGTTCTACTTTGACAAGTGATCTTTATTAGCCTTGCTTATCTCAAATCTGAGAAACTTTATCTCATTCTATTAGTCAACCAACATCTCTTTTCATGCCGGTTACAACTCGGTCTCAATTTGAGCAATAGAGTCATCCTCCATTCAATTATACACAGTTACCTTCTCCAACTAGACGTTCCAAAGCACCCATTAGCAAAGATAGTTATAGTTCTGACCAATCTGAGAAATCTAAGGCTACACCGTGGTACAAAGGAGGTTTCCTCTTTTCTGCATTCAAGACTCCCAAAAACACAGACAGTGTCTCACTCACTTTGACTAAACAAGAAAAATTTCAACTCTTGCAAGAACACTTTGAGCGTAAGGATAACCAAGCACGCTTAGAAAAAGAACACAATCAACAAAGGATGGATGCTACTAGGTGCATGGCTTATAGAGGGACATTTCATGAGCAACCTGAGACTAGTAATCATGAGCATAGACCTCTTTTTAACAATGGCAACAATGACAACAACACGCCACCAAGATCTCCTCCAAGGCCAACTTTTGCTATGCCTTCTTCACCACCTAGACCTCCTCCCTCTCAACATGAGGCAGAGGCTAATGATGAGATTTCTAGTGAGGATCTTATGAGATGTGAACAAGATGTGGATTTCCAACGAATGATGCATAAGCTTTTAGAGTGTAATGGCGATCAATATTTTCAATATATGACTTCTAGAGGATACAAGCTTCCTCCCGGCTATGATGTCAGACAAATTGTCCAACAAAAAGTACCAACTAAATTGAAAGTCCTTCAAGAAGAATTACGTCAGACAAATCAACACCTTACCCAAATGGCATTAGAAAGAGAGCCTCCAAAGGTCTCTTTTGTAGAATCAATTTGTGCTCTTCCTTTTGATAAAGATCTATACATGGTCCCGTTTCCTAAGGATATTGAGGTTCCTAAATATGACAAGTATGATGGAAATGGTGACCCTCATGACCATGTGCATCATTTTTATGCTCTTAGTATGGACTTTCTTCATAAAGACACATATCTTCTACGCTTATTTCCTCGAAGCTTAAGAGGCCAAGCTTTGGAATGGTTTGCAAAATTGACACCACTGCTTAAGACTTTTGATGAGTTAGCTCAGCGATTTACCCAACAGTACTCTTACAACATCCAAAAACCTGTTACTGTGATAGATCTTGGTAATCTAAGACAACATCAAGGTGAGCCATTTTCAACTTACTTACAATGTTGGAGGTCATTGTATTCTCGATATCCTCGTTAGCTACCCGAAAGAGAAAAGATTGACATTTTCATCAACACACTTGTGCCTGAGCTATTTTATGATCTAAGGAAGCAACTGTTCTCCTCCTTCCATGACATGGTTGAAAGTGCATATCGGATTGAGGATGTAGCTATAAGAAAAGGGGATATTGTTATTAATAAAGATGCTAAAGGCAATGGTAAAGACAAGAACAAACCTTGGAATAAGAACAAGTATGTTGTTAATGATGGGGTTGTTGATGCTCCTAAAGTTAAAGAGCCCACTTTCAATCTCTAGAACGCTATCTATGCAGCAAAACAAAAAGAAGCTAGCAACACTCACAATGCTTCTAAACCTCAATATGCAGATAAGCCTAAGAAGTCATTTCGAAAGCGAGTCTATACCAAGTTGGCAGAACCTTACGATGTGATCCTTAAGACTTTGGTTGACAATGGATATCTTACGCTTCCTGATAAACCTGGTAACTGGGATCCAATAAATAAGCTTGATTGGTGGAGAGAGGATCATTACTGCCATTATCACAGAAATAAGGGACATCCAACAGACAATTGTTTTAGGCTTAAGGATGATATTCAGGATCTTATTGAGAATGGCACAATCTCCACTGATGGCTTAACTAAAAATTCTGATCACACAGCTTTCAAAGATCCTCTACCTAAGCATGATAAGGGGGAAACCTCTCAAACACATAAGAAGAATTATGATGCAAAGATCAATTACATGTATCCTTCTAATACACTTGTGATTAAAATGGTAGAGCCCATTGAGAGTGTTCTAATGATGAGGTCTCAAGATGATAATAACACCAATCATGGTAAGCCAAAGTTAGTCTTGCAAAAATGTCGTAGTTCATCTTCTCGAAGTGAGACACTGAATGCTGTTACTAGGGGGCAAGCCAAGATTGTCCTTAAAACTGTGCAAGATCCCAAGCAAGCTTTGTCTTCCAAACAAGTGGCTCCTTCAGCTACCCCTAGCTATGATCTTGTCCAACATTTTCAAAAGACACCAGCACAGATATCTGTCCTTGAGTTGCTTCGGTTATCCTCTTCGCATAGAGAGATTCTTGATGAGGCTCTACGTACAACACATGTTCCCAATGACATTGATCCAGATCAATTTCAGGCTATGGTCAACCACATTTCATCTCCACTATCTCTCTCCTTTTCTACAGAAGATGACATATCTATTGCTCACCCTCATAATCTAGCTTTACACATTGAAGTTCTAGTCTACAATACCCGAGTTTGCCGAGTCCTCATAGACAATGGTGCAGGGTTAAATATTGTTTCTTTCAATGTCATACAATAGTTGGGTTTGTTAGAATTGGCTGTGGATTCCAAGAAGAAGATTACTATAAAAGCTTATGATGAAGTGGAAAGATCTTCCAAAGGTCTTGTCACGCTGTCGGTCTGAGTGGGCCCTATCATGAAAGATATTAGCTTCCAAGTATTGGACATCCCACTCACATATAACATTCTTTTGGGTCATCCTTGGATCCATGACATGCAAGCTGTTCCTTCCACTTATCATCAATGGGTCAAATTTCCATACAATGGCACTGAGGTTGTGACTCCTGGAGACCATACTATTGCTATCAATGCTCTTGCTGCTACTGAAAAATTTGTTCCTCATAATGAACCTTTTGTTGATCCTAGTACATCTCTAGCTGCTGCTGAGAAATCACTTAAGATGATGAGCCTTGGTATGGGTGAATATAGATTGGGTTCCTTTGCTTCTATACCTGTTTCTCCTAGGTCATATGGGAGACCTTTTGATTAGATGAAGCCTTCCACTTCTGCTCTGGTGATCTTTGATACCTTTGTTCCTTCATCCATTCCTTTAGAAGCAGATAGAGAAGAACAAGCTATTCAAGAGTGGATCTATAGAGAGGATTCTAGAAATACTCCCATACTCAGTAATTCAGACACAGATACAGATGATTCACCGCTACACACTATGGCTCAAATGGGAGATGATCTTCCTTCTACTTCACTCCTTTGGGGAGAAGAATGTATATCTACTGATGATATGGCTGAGGCCTCTATGTCTAGAACCTATGTGCCTAAAGAATCATTGCAATATGATAGACAACATCACAACATTGCACGACTACTACAAAGAGGTGATCTCTCACATAATGACATGAGTATCTCTACTTCTCGGCATCTTAAGCCTCCTCTAGAAGATCCTCCCATGATAGATATGGATGTTGATGTGGTTCATACCTCTCGTAACCCACCTGACGTGGTTGATGGGTCTTGTGTGGGGTCTGATGAGTTTGTTCCTCGTATTGCCTTAGTGGACCATGCTGGTTCTTCTATGAAAAGTCTAGATCTAGCTACTTTTGGAGCTTACTCTATAGGCTCAACCTCTCATGTCACCAGAGATGACATCCTTCACATAAATACTATTGAACCAGTCACTTCATTTCATCTCACATCAACACCTGTTACTTCTTCCACCAAAGAATTAGCCACAAAAAAGATTGAATCAGCAATCAAACATCACAATCATCAAGTCAAAAGAAAAGAGAAATGGTCAAATGGCGAAAACCACATTGTGGCGGTATCCGAACCTAAGAAAAGTAATAATAAAAATCTGCTAAAAAATATTGATTATCAAATAAAAGATGACAAGCTGATTCTCTACAAAAAAATGATGCACTACCTCAAGCATGATCTCATATCTATTATACTTCAGCGCATTCCTAGAGCTAAGAACAAAGTTAGTAATGCCTTGGTTACTTCAACATCCATCTTACAAATGAAAAAGCATAAATTTTGCTTCAAGTTCCTGGTGGACAAATTACGCTATCCCCTTCACAAATCTTACAATCCTACCATCTTTTCATATCTTCCACCTCATATTCCTCTTGCAAATCCACCATGCCATTCCTTCCGCCATCCCTTACACTTTTCCTTTGTCTCTGGTGACTTGTATAGGAAGGGTTTAGATGGAACTCTCCTTAAGTGTCTAGAAATAGAGGAGTCAGAAAACGTGCTAGCTGAAATCCATGATGGCATATGTGGACCACATTCTAATGATCCTTCGCTAGCTCAGACATTGCTTAGGGCTGGTTATTATTGGTCAAACTGGTTGAGACCTCCTATTGTCACAGTTGCAGCATTTGGGCTTGGGGCCTATCAGTTCTCTACATCAGAGGAAGTAGATTCTTGATGCCCATTTCTGTCTGGGGCATCCTTTGTACATATTTTATGATCCTGAAAAAAAATACCAAAAAAATTCATATATGATGCTGAAAAAATCCTAAAAATCATAAAAAGTACTAAAAAATGAGCATCCTAGTGAAAACCTAGCAATAGGCACTTTGATGTCTCACCAAAAAAATCAAAAAAATTGAAAAAGTGCCTTGGTGAAAACCTGGAAACAGGTGCCTTGGTAGCAAAAATTATAAAAAATTATAAAAAGTCCTGAAAAAATCTATCAAGTGGTGAAAACCTAGAAACAGGCACTGCTTGAGACCCTCTGCACCTATGTCTATCAGTCTTGTGTGGCGCTCATTTGCTCCACTTCTCGCTTTGCCTCTCCTAGCCTGGAATTGATTCTTGTCTTAGTCTAGGGGGCATACATTGTTTTAAGCTTATCTCAGGTCTCTTTGTACATCTAGGTTTCTTAGGCACCTCACAAATGGTGTTTTTCAACACCACCCCAACTGTGTTTTTCAACACTGCCCTAGCATCAAGTATTTCTTAACACTTATCAGATATCCTTCCCGCCGTCTTGGATGATGCAATATTTCTCATTGGTAGATGTGATACTCAAAGCTTGACTCTATGACCTACACACACGCACTTGACTTGCTAAGATTTGTTTGACTTTATTTCTTTGCGTGTTGTCTATGATGATTTCTTTGCTGAGTGTTCTCCCCCTATGATTGTTTTCAATGATGCATAGCTAGAAGACTGAGGGTATGAGAACATGTTTTATTTCTTTATCTACTTGTGGGTATATCTTGTTGGTCCTCACTGTCATGAGCATTTATGCTGGTCTTACTTGACACTATGGACCTACAAGGTATTATCCTTGACTGTTTCACGAGTGCATGCTTCTAGTCATCTTGACTTTCTTGTGTCTCGATGTGAGCATAATCTTGCTATATCAAACTTAGGTGATCTCACTGCATTAGTTATCTGGACCTACATGTCTTTGATGCCTAGGTGAGATTCCCAAATTTCTATCTGATATAGATCATATTCATATTCACATAGTTATGCTAGTGTGCATTGTATGATCTTCTGACGCTACCAATAACACTCAATGATGAATATTAGATGTCTATTGGTTTTGTAACCTTGCAAGTAAACCACTTTTCATGTAGCTTGCATTCTTAGGTTCATGTTAGTTTAGTTTTGCATCTTGCATCTGGAGAGAGCTCTCCTTTTCATCTTATGTGGACTTGTTAATTAACTATGCTCACCTTTCGCTTCTTCCTGATCATGTCTTTCACTTCTTATCTTTCATATCACATCATTCTCCTTTCATTTCAGGATCGAAACCAAAATCCAAGTTCACCTTGATCATCCAAATCACCTTTTCCCCCTCTTTCACATAGTTGGCTAACCTTTTGAGGCCTGATCCTTCGATCTTCGCTGGGGCATTCTTCACCTCTTCATCCCCATCTCTTTCAAACTTCCCATCTTTCATTCACTTTCACATCCCAAGTTCCAATTCTTCCCCTCTATGGTGTTTTCAGATTGAGGGACCGCTTGGTTCATGCCCCGGGTCCCATGTGTGGGGCATATCTTCACTGCTTGATGGTTATTCTGTTCTCTTTCTTCGATTATGATTTCTAGTGATTTGATCATGTTGCTCTTGCTCCTACTTTCCCTCTACCTGGATTTCACTTTCAATCCCAAGGGGGCAGACACATCATATCTTATTGGCTATCTCTTTCCTAAGTGTTTAGTACTATCGCTACGAGGCTGACCATGCAAGATTTGCTATCTCTCTGCACTTCATTCTTTGGAGTCAAATCGCTATTTGCTTGCCTTCTTGGCTAATCTAAGTTGTTTTGTGATCCCAAATCGATCTCACATTTCAACTTCATTCTTTGATTGCATGTGTTCCCAAATCGATCACACATTAGTCAAAGAGGGGCAAATGTATACACCTAAAAATGGTCACCTAGACTATTAGCCCCTTTTGGTTAAATCATAAATTGCTTATTCTTGATCAAATCCTAGTTCTATCATTTATTTGATTATTTTCTATGGGCTAACCATTTTATCCAAAGTTTTTATTTATTTAAAAGGAATATTTCCTCCCCTTTTAATAAATAAAAAGCCACCACTTTTTCTCTTATCCTAAGTTGCACAAATAAAGCATTATTCTTATTTTATAAAAAGGGAAAAAGCACTTTTTGTCTCATATGGACACAAAAGTCAACTCTTATTTTCCTATTGGAGGATACTTGTGCACATGGATTTCTCCTCTTTCAAGCTCCACCGTTGATTAAATCTTTTGCCTCTTAATCTCCATGGTCCATTTCTCCTCATTTCCTATAAAAGAAGAGCTCTCTTCTTCATTCTAGATCCCCAACTTTTTATGCTAACTTTATGCTGCAGGATTTCTAGGTCACTTTGGAGCTTTTGAAGATTTGGAGCATTCTTAGCATCTACATCTCATTCTTGCATTCTACATCTCATTCTTGATTCTTAGCTTAGCTTCATATTTATGCTTTCTTAGATTAGCTTCATTTCTATACTCTAGATTAGCTCACATAGATTAATTAGCTTGGGTTGTAACACTTGCATATTTCCTTTCATAGCTTAGCTTGCATTTCCATTTCTAGCATAGCATTGCATTGCATTTTCATTCTTGATTCTTGAGGATATTGGCATTCTTTCCCTTGTCTTCATTGAATCTCCCATTGCATGGTTTACTAGCAAGGTTATAGGCTAAATAGCTCTAGCTGAGAGCATTCTTAAAAGCCCTTGCACTCCATGCCTAGGGAGCTATGGATCAATTTGTGAGGGCTCATTCTTGAGTTTCCTTGCATGTAATGATTCGTAGAAGTGTGACACATTTATATCACATAGTAGACAACTTATTCACCCCCCCCCCCCCCCCCCCCCCGCCTCTCAGTTGTCTCTTGGGACTATTCCTAACAAAATTTTGCAACAACTCTTTGACAACATGGCCACATGCTTTGCAATTAGTTCATTGACATTCAAACCTAAAACTCAATGGGTAAAAAATGGAACTTTTCACACCAAGGAAGGAAGTTTAAAATAGGACCACTGATCTTGACTTAAAACACATCAGAAGGTCGTTGCAATCCCACAGTTGGTAACTTTTGATTAACTTCTCATCTAGGCTTTATGCCCTTTGTCTGATTGGATTAGATCTGATGGAAATCAAAACTACATCTTCTTTGGCCCCACTTATTACTCATGTCCCATGTGTTACAATTAGTGGTTTCCGTTGCACCAAAATATTGACCTGTTAATGCTCGATACAACCACTAGACTTATAGAAGACACAGGAGGTAGTTAAGCCATGTCATGAATCCTGAGGGGAGCACTGGCCATTTTGCCAACAATCTCCCCCTCAGCATTACCTGAGGGGATTCAAACCTATGACCAAGCTTTGATACCACTTGTTACAAGTAGTGGTTGTCATTGCACCAAAAGATCGACCTATTAATGCTCGATACAACCACTAGACTTATAGAAGACACAGGAAGTGGTCAAGCCATGTCATGAATCCCGATGGGAGCACTGACCATTTTTCCAACACCATGATCATCATTGGATCTAACTCAATCCAATGACTACCATTATTTCATCTAATTCTAACTCCACTTACTCACTTTTCACTAATTTGATGATCAGACGGCAAGTGTGATCCCTTGATCACTAAGAAACCTATTTCTTTTATTTGAGGCATTATGACCATTTTCCAATTAAGAAATAATAGACATAAATTTACCCACCTTTATCCTCTGGCCCCACTGACGTCACTTTTAACTAACTAGAAGATCGAATGGCTGGCGCGATCTTGTGATTAGTAACTATCAATCAACTTAGGTTCAAGGCATTACGCCCACCGCACGATCATCTTTAAACTGCACAACCTTTATCCTCCACCCAAACCTTTAACCTTGGACCCACCAATCACAATGAAACCATCACCACAATCTCCACTGGTAACCTCATCAACAATCGAGATGCCCAAAAATATTCCCTATCGATCACCATTTCCTTCCGAAAGCTTTATCGTCATAAGATATCCTAACGAATCAATTAGGGATTAGAGAATTTTAAATATGTCTTCACCAAAGCCTTTTCATTCTTGATATAAATATTAGTGAATCTAATGTCGATGTCAAAGTTTACAACTGATCGGTGAGACATATGGTGATAAATTAATGGACATCACGTGAGCCTAAAAAGAAGAATTTTGGTTACCAATGAGGTGATCAAGAAAAGTTCTTGCGATGAGAAATTGATAAATGCATGTTGAAACTTAGGAAATATGGTCAAGAACTTAGGAAAATATTGAACCATTCGGGACCACTAAGTAAAAGACTTAAGGCATTTCATGGTCTTGACCAACAATTTAAAGCATGTGAAGAAAGATGACTTAAGTGAAACAAAAAAGGTAATGAAGAAATAGAAATGGGGTAGGTATTATGGACTTAAACAAAAAATTTGAAACCCTTTGTATTGATAAAGCCTATTTCTTCATACATGAAAAAAGAAATAGCAATTTTCCTCAAATTTTTTGTAGCAGTGACAAGAAAGTTGGCTAACAATGGCTTTGTCTAGGGATGTATGCCTCTTGCAACCATAGAAAGAATTCAAAATCTCTAGGTTAAGAAAACCATCTACAAAATGGAAAACACCTCATAGCACACAACAAAGAAACACACAACAAGAAAAGGAAACCTAAGGTCTACTATTCATGGATGATAAAAGTACCTCAAGAGAAGTACAACTTTGGGAATTGTCCATGAACTGGAAATTCCAAAACATTTCCAATCAAATCCTTGATGATATAAGAATCAGGACCCTATTTGGCATCAATAAGATATGGTCCTAACCAAATTGGGTCAAAATTTCCATGTTTTCCTTTATCTTCTAACCTGGCATTCCACATCAAGACCAAATCATCAATGTCAAAACTTCTAACAATGGTCCTTTTGTCATACAAATTTTTATATTGGAGCCGCAATCTGATATTTCTATCATGTGCCTCTCTTCTGGATTCTTCTAGTTGTATTAAGTCTTCCATTCTAATCTTCATGTCATCATCCAATTCATCATCATATACTTGGATAATCTTATACATTTGCAAAAAAAAAATTTGTGGTAGTCTGGCATGAATTCCATACACCAAATCAAAAGGTGCACAACCAATGGCCAATTTTACTGTCACTTTGTCAACCCACGAAGCTTGCTGCAACTTTGAGTTCCAAGCCTTTTTTATTTTTGTCAAAGACTCTTTTCAAAAAAATTATTAGGATTTTTTTTTAGACTCAGCTTGACCATTTCTCTGTGGGTGGTAAGGGGATGAATATGAAATTTGAATCTCATATAGCTGGCAGAAATCATTAAACTCTTCAGACCTAAAGCACATTGCGTTGTCTACCACTATAGTTTGAGGGAAACCAAATCTAGTGAGGATAATTTGCAACATAAAATTAGTGACCACCTTATTGGTGGCTCTCTTAGTGGGGATAGCCTCAACCCACTTAGTAAAGTAATCAGTTGCTACTAAGATCCATGAGTGGCCTCCACTAGACTTGTTTGGAATCTCCCCAATGAAATCCATGCCCCATTTCTGAAAAGGTACTTCAACAGCCACAAGCCTCAAACGAAAATTTCCATTGAGTTTTAACTTATGTACAAATATTTGGCAAGAATCACACCTTTTGAAAAAGGTGTGAGCATCTTTAAAAATAGTAGGTCACCAAATACCAGACCTCAAAATCATGTGTGCAGTGGTCTTAGCCATGTAATGGCCCCCACATATATTATTGTGCATTTCTTCCTCCACTACAGATCACCTTTTAGAATAAAATACCTAATTGCATGCAGCTTGATTGTTCTCTTCTTATTTTGATCCATTTTAGGAGGAAAAGACATCTTCTGCAGGTATCCAATAATGTCCTTGTACCATTCAGAATAGTCTAAATCACAAATGAAAGGTTTTTTCTCTTCCTCAAGAATGATTATGTGATTTGCATCCAAGTTGCATCGAGCCATTAATTTTTCAAATATTAGGCCTCTAATAAACTGAGTGATCTGAATATCAATATTGAAGTCATGGATTCTAATTATCCACTTGCATCTTCTTCCCAAAACCTCCTGTTGAACCAGGATGTCTTTTATAGCAGCATTAGGCACATATGCAACTATGGTTGCTCCAACTAGGTAGCATATGAAAGCTTTAACAGCCTTGACCAAAGCATATGCATGTTTTTCATTGATATCATACTTCAATTTTGTTGACTGCAAGGATTTACTAAATAAGGAAATGGTCTGCTCAATACCCTCTGGGTTGTTTTGTAATAACACTGCAACAATGGTATGGTAAGAAGAAAAAGAAAAGATTTTCATTGCCTTACTATAGTCAGGGGTTCTTAAAATAAGGACATCTTTGATGGCTTGTTTGATACCTAAAAAATTCTTACATGCTTCTTTATTCCATTCCATCTTAGCTCACTTTTTTAGCATTTTGGAGATGGAACACTGGTCTCAGCAAAATTTTTAATAAATCTCCTAACAAAATTTATTTGTCCAAAGAAAGACTAAATTCCTTTGACATTTTTTGGCTAAGGCACTTTATCAATTGTAGCAACCCTTTTAGGGTCAATCCTAACTCCATCCTTGGATACAATGTGTCCCAAGAGCTTACCTTCTGTTACTCCAAAGGCACATTTCTTTGGGTTAAGGGAAACACCATACTCCAAAGCTCTTATTAAAATATTCTCAATATGACCATAGTGTTGATCTTATTTGGTTGAGTATATTGAGAGGTCATTTTGGTACACCCCTATAAAATTGTTTATGAAATCTTCACACGCCATATCCATGGCTCTTTAAAAAGTTTCTCCAGCATTTGTCAGCCCAAAAGGCATTCTGATATATACATAGGTAGCCTGTGGTGTGGCGAATGCAGTCTTGAATTGTTCAAAGTCCTTAACAACAACCTAATTATACCCTAAATTACCATCCATCATTGACATCAGTTTAGATCTAGTAACTCTCTGTAGCATAGCTTCCATGTTTGGTAGGCCATAATTATCTTTTAATGAATTTATGTTCAAATTTCTAAAGTATGCATAGAGTCTGATATCTCCATTCTTTTCTCTTACTAGGACCAAGTTGGATATCCATGTTCAATGATATCCATGTTCAATGTATAATGGGTATTATGATTCCTACATCCCTCATTTTTTTAAGCTCTTGTTGCATTTTTGGTGTCAAGGTAGGGTTTACAGGTCTTAACTTTTGTCTGAAAGGTTTTATGTCTTCTTTCAAGGGAATTTTATGCTGAAAGAGATCTTCTATATAGGATTTTAAGTCATCATAATACCATGCAAAAACATACCTATATTTTCTAAGAAGATCAATCAAAGACTTTCTTATTTTAGGAGATAACTTTTCTCCAATATATACATTTTTAGGGGCTCCAACTGCCCCTAAATTTATTTCTTCCAAATCCTCGAGTTTATTTATAGACTTTGTTGAAAAAGACTTACCATTATTATCAAATTCTCTTTCAAGAACAACCAAACCCTTTGGAAGTCTGTTTGATTTTAATTGCAACACTTCTTTACCAAAAATGGTATCCTTATCATCTAAGGTTTCCACATATCCACTAAAATTTATCTCTTTGTCTTCAAAGCTGGCCTCACAATGTAAAAGTCTCAAAATGTCCAGATCATCCTTAAAAACCTGTCAATTTTTAACATTGTCTGGTATAGAAGGTCTGGATTGAACCTCTATCTTTGAGATTCTTGCAAATGTAATATCCTTTGGCCTAAAAGAAATACTGCCCTGCAACTCTGTCATTCTATTTTGACCTCTGTCCATCCAATCAATACCAAATGCATCAAAATTTTCTAACTCATCCCAAACAACATATATATTGCTTCAGTCTTCTATTTTTTGAAGCATACTTGGACCTTATCTGAGATATTACAAGTTTAGAGTCTCCAATTACTCTAAGGTCTCTTATCTTATGTCTTAAAGCCAACCTTAATCCTATCAATGGAGCTTCATACTTTGCAGTGTTATTTGTACAAGAAAACATTAAAGTAAATGAATACTTAAATGTCTTTCCACTAGGAGCTATTAATAGAACTCATTGTAGACATCTAAAATGACTTTCCCAAAATAAAAATATTTTATTTTGGAGAAATTCCCTGATAACATCATCATTAATTAGTTAATTAGTTTTTATTATCACTATCTCCTCTCCTATTTTAATTAAACACGTTTAATTAAGAAAGTCTAGCCAAAAGTATTTAAATCAAATTTAAATGATTTTCCTCTATTTATTGAATCATTATTTGATAAATATTGTCACAATCCTCAAATAAATTTAATATTTATTTAAAAGCCTAAAATCCTAGAATCTTCTAGAGGTTCCTAAACCCTTCTAAACTTTCCTAAACCCTTCCTAAAACTACTTAGAAGGTGATTCCTAACTTTCTTATCCTAAACCACCCTCCTTTGACTTTTGGTCAAACCCCCTCATTAATGAGCCTTACATGCTCATTACTAACTCCTTACATGCTTATTAATGACTCCTTACATGCTCATTAATGTCTCTTACAAGCCATAAATGAAGCCCATGTCTTCTCTTCACCTTGGTTCCCTAAGCACACTTCCCTAGTGTTGTTCACACATGTGTGAGAAACCCTTAACACTCATCCATCTAACCTTACCCCTAGCCATACTCCAGACTCTACCCCAAACCCTGACTTTGACCCTAACTCCACTTTCTAACCCAAGCCCTTCCTCAAATCCTATAAATACCCTCACTTCTAAGAGAAATTTACTAATTCACCTTTCATTTACATAGTATTGTTATCATGCTCATTTCTATCTAGACTTAGTATAATATTTAGCATTGTTAGTTTAGTTGATTTCTAAGATTTTTAACTCACATCCTAGCTTAGGTAATATGGATTAACCTAGTTTATTTTGTTTTTTTGAAATTCATTTCATCATAGACTCACATATCTCATTTGGCTTAAAATAAATCTAGTTTAATCATCTTTAGCTTAATTTGCATCCTAGCTTCATTAGGCTCCTTGAGGCTCTAGGGGAAAATTAGGTTTTCTATACTTGATTATGTACCACTATAGGGTTCTCATGGTCCCTAGTTGATCCTAATCCTTCCTAATTTACATTTGGGACATGCTTCAAGTGTTTTGAGAGCACACCCACATCTCTAAATCAAGAGAAAATCAAACGGTGACAGGGTGCTCCCGTTTAAGCTCTATCCGAGTGTCTTTGCAAATAGATTTTACTATATGTTAGGAATATAATGTTAGGCTAATGTTTGAATGTCTATGCTTGTTTTGAATAGGTTAGGTTTTCTCTGATCACATTTTGGCATGCCCGATAGGACCCCACCACGCAAATTTGCTCCTCAAAATGTAGAAAAACAAGTTAAAACTCAACAAAATTATTGTCTGCGGATTTGTATAGAAAAAAAAAGTTGGTGGGATCACTAGTACGGTTAGTGGGATCACTACCTAGGCTTGTAGGAATGCATTCCCGCAAAATCCTATCTCTTGTTTTTCTTCTATGTCTTTTTCGTTCACCAGTCATTTTTTATAATGAGCGGGATCACAAATCCACAACTCACGAGAACGTGCATTAACTGTGTGGGATCGTGAATGTATATTTTTTGCAAGCCTTAAGGCATTAAATTTTTTTACTCACAAGCTTACTCTTATATTCTAGCGGGATCCCTTGTTGACTGATGGGATTGTAGGTTGACCTTGCGGGATCACGGCCACATGTATTGACTTTGTTTTAATCACTTTATTTTGTGCTGCACTTTTTCAGACTAATAGTCCCATGGGATCACTTGTACAGTGTGTGAGATTGCAAATTTGGTGTTTGTGGGATTGCAAAAATAGTTGGCAAGTTCAGACTAACAGTCCTGCAGAATCGCTTGTACGGTCTACGGAATTGCAAATTTGGTGTTTGTGGGATTGCAGAAATAGGTGGCGGGATCGCGAGTTTAATTATCATAAACAAAACTTAAGTATTTCTTTTGGTTCTTAAAAAGAACCACAATCCAATCTTGAATGCATAAAGTTAATAAAAAATTCTTCATTTTTGTGATGTTTTAGTAATGTGTATTTTCAGAGGTCTTCAAAGTTGTGTCTCCTGAAATTTGCCTCTAGATAATTGGATTATCTTTCCAATGATGTAAACGTGTCATTTTGAGTTGTGAGCAGAAAGTTATGCCTTTTGCAAGGGGGCATAAATTTCAAAGTAGTTTTTTTATCAAATAGTTTTTTGTTCTACTCAAATTGGGCTCTTAAATATCAAATCTCGAGTGCATAAAGAAAATAAATAAAAGTCAAATCAAGAGTCATTTTATTTGAGTCCAAAAGAAAACAAAAATCTTGAATGTCCTAAAGTTGGAAAACAAAGCATTTCATTACTTTTCAAAGCTCAAATCAGGATCTTACAAAACACAATCTTGAGTGCAAAAAGGGTAAAAACATGTAATTTCTTCAAAGTTTTTGTATCTTCAAGGGATGAACAAATCAAAATCTTAAGCACAGGTTTTTGTAAGCTTTCATTTCAACTCACTAAATCAATTTGGGAAAGAAATCTTCTTGGTGTACTTATTAAAAGTTTCCAATTCTACAAATCCTTGTTAGCTAAGTAACGTGAAAGAAGTTGAACTTGGATGAGTTCACTTATTTTACTTTTATAGAAGCCCATCCAAATAGAAAATCACTTCCTCTTTGAAGAATGACTTCAAATTGGTACTTCCCCAGCTGCTATAGAAATAAAGTGTTGAGAAAACTCTAGCTTCATCAGGTCAGGTGATGTGTGTTGATGGTAGCCCGAGGTAGGTGAATATCCCTACTATTTCAGCATGGTCCACTAATCTCTTAAGTGAGTCACACATGTACAAATTGATTGGGAGGACACTATAGACCAAATTAAACACTTGTTAAATTAGAAGCTTCCCAATCTACTCCCAAAGGTTTCAAAATCTTTGTGCAAGGATCGATCCAAGTGGTTTCCCGAATCACCTTAAGACACTCACCATATGTATCCCTTTAAGGGATATCAAGCTATGGGAAAAGATTTTGATACTAGCCTTCCCTTAGGTAGTTTTTCTGGTGTGTTTTTTTTGAAGTTCCAAACTCAGTACAAACACTTGTCAAAACATACACATATTTCAGAAGCATTATCAGATTCAGTGGTCAATCATTTACTTGTATCCCACAAAGTTTCTTTGTCCTTTGTCGGGATTCATTTCAGAGTTTTTTTTGTTGAGTTTGTCCTTTGCCATTTGGAGACATCAAAACTAATCCAAATCTTGACCAAAGTTATTCAAACATCCTTGTAGAAAGAGATTCTTCAAAATCGGATACCCAAAGCTTTGTTTCAATCCAATTGCCAAATCTTTACAAGCTATATCTAATTCAATTAAACATAAGAAAGCCAAGCTTCCCAATTCCAGATTCTATCAAGAGAAGAAGATTGCAGAAAGAAACTTGAAAGATCACCAACCTCTCCTAAAGGAAATCCAAGCAGAAGAAAAGTATCAAGAGAAACTAGATAATGTGGGTTACAACGCCAGAGTGAAATAGTTTGCATTCTAGTTTCAAGTTAATTGTTGTTATGTCAACCTACAGAGGGAGGACTAGTTTGGCCCATCGCATATCTATCATTTCTTCATAATCCCACAAATCTTATCTCAATATCCTTACATCCTAGGTCATCCTTAGATTCATCATTACATCATCATCCCCTTAGCTTATAGTTCATCTTCATAGATGCATCCTTGCATTAGTTATCATCATCCTAGATTGCATCATAGGACATCTTTCTAGTTGCATTATAGTCATCCCTTTTTAGCTGCATCTAGGTCATCCTCATATAATAGCATCATATGTTCATCCTTCATCATCCTTGCATCAACAATCCACAAATCATAATCCTTGTCATTTTTCATCATCCTTGAACCAAATCCAGTGATCCAAATCCATACACTCCATGTCATATCCTTTGAGTTTCTTCAAATCCTTATCCCAAATAAAAAATCTCCACCCTTTGACTAAGCATTGTCTAGGGAATCCTATACTTGTCTATGTAAGCCTCATCATCTTGAGAAATAGGTTGGTGTGCATTGATAAGAATCTCATCTTCCAAAGATCATCAGTCTATCTTAGGTTGAAAATCCAATCCTATTTCATCCTACATCAAGAAACAACAACTCATTGTTGACACTTAGTAAATCCTATACCATCCTCCACCAATCTTCCATCATCCTCAATCAAATCAAGCATCCCACTATCCTTCAACATCCCACCATCCTTCAACATCTCACCATCCTTCAGTTGATCCAAATCCTTGCATCACATCCTGGAAATCCATCATCCTTAGAAGTTTCTTTAGATTTTACATCCATCATCTTTAGAGTTCTTAGAAACATCTTGCATCCACCAATCATCTGCATTTACATCCTTAGATCTACATTCCATTCCTACTGAGCTGCGATCCAAGAAGAGAAGGAATATGGATCCCAATCTAGCGACTAGTTTGTCTGATTCTAAGAATCCTACCAATACGATGGTAACCTACAATCCACAAATCCCACAAATTAAGAATGTGTGGGAAGACCCAAATGGATCCCCCACTTTATTTTCCATGGAAACTTTCATGAGCCATCTAGGGCATGCACAAATAGTAAGTGCAATCATTGATCAGAATCAACAAGCTATATTGGCCAAATTTGCATAAGAGGGTACTTCCATTCCACCACATCTCTAACCCCTCATCCCCATCAAAATAATCCATATCCCAGTTGAAACATATACCCCCATCATCCAACAAGTTCTCAATCCTAACTTGCACATATCTTAGGAAGCCTCACCCATCCCCCATCTCTTGCAAAGAAGCTTTGTAAGTCCTAAAACATAAGCAATAGCACAATCCACTCCCTTTTCTATCATGGGAACACCATCATCTTCTATAGCATCTCAAGCCACCACTCAAGCCCAAAGCTTCCCACAAAACCAACCTCCACCTCCGACACAAGCCGCTACAAAAATAGTTCCTCCACCATCCATGAGCCAAGAAGAATCACCCTTTCTGGGGGCAACATAATCATTTCCCTCCTTCCCTCAACAATCCTCCACAGCAACATCATCCTTCCCATGGATAACACAAGCATCTTCTTCTACCTACCAACAAGGATTCACCCAAGCATACATTCCACCTCCACCTTTTATTACCCATACACAAGCCCAATAGAATGTCTTCACAATAGGGATGCCCTTCATGAGCCCTCAAAATCCATCATCTACATCCCAATCTCCCACCATCACATCTTCATTTCCAAAATCCTCTATATCCCATCTCCCACCATGAACCGAATCTCATTGGGGCCTCACTCAAGTAGAAATGAAAGCTTTGGGTATACCGACCCAATCCCACATATCTATGTCTGCAAACCAATAAGCCACTTTCCCTCAAGAAGTGCAACAACAACCATCACAACATCTGCTAACTTCATCTTTTCCTTTATATACCAACTATTTATCTATACCACCCGCTGCTTCTCAAATAGTTCCAGCACCCCAACAATAGAGTTCATCTCATCTTTCCATCTACCTTGCACAACCACCTCCTATCACCAGCTTCCCAACATTTGTTCCACCCCTAAGAAATGCAAAAATGCACCCCACCTACAGCAGACAAGCCCAAAGCCATGTGCACCAAGGCCAATATTATCAGCAAGCTGCACCATTCCATCAGCCTCCTCCACAACAACAATACTTCCCAATGCAAAAACAACATCCCATCATCCCCTAGCAGCAACAAACATCATCCTATCCAGTGTAGCAATAGTATCCTACCATCTCCTAGCAACAAAATCCCATCATACCTCACCAACAACAAGCCACTTCATATACTCCCCAACAACCATCACCCCAACACCTATTCCAATCCACCTATCTTGTTGGGAAATCTCCATATCCCACTCTGCAATATCTGCCACAAAATCATCCTTATTTACCAACACCATCAAATCCCTTTCCAATGGGAGTACCCACTCCAAAATCAATCAATGTTGAGTGGGAAGAGATAAAGAACGCTCTTAAAGAGCTTAAGTCCAGAAAAAAAAGCAAGGCCTTCAAGTTTGACAAGGTCTGTCCCTATCCTTTTGACAGATCAATCATAGTAATCCCCTTTCCCAAACACTTTGAGACACCTAAGTTTGATAAATATCAAGGGAAATGAGATCTCATCAGTCATGTAAAGGAGTTCTATATGGCATGCCAAGAAGTGGCCTACAATGATAACTTCCTTATGCACCTATTCCCTAAAATCTTGGGAGGGACTGTTATTGAGTGGTTCTACAAGATACCCTATGGAACAATCACAACCTTTGTCAAACTCTCTAAGAAGTTCATTTCCCAATATGCCCACAATGTCAAGAATGAGTTATCTTTGCTAGACCTTTGTAAATCAAAGTAGAAAGGAGGAGAAATCCTAGCCAATTACTTACAATGATGGCAAAACCTCACTACCAGGTTATCATATCAACCCCCTGAGAAACATCTTATGAAGATCTTTATTGATAACCTGTATCCCAAACTATCCCACTTCATGAGGATGAACTGCATCCAAACCTATCAAGATATCAAAGACAAAGGGATAGATATTGAAAGATGCCTCTTAGACAAAGGCAAAATCCGACATTACAAGGACAATTCCCATAGCAAGCCCATTAATGACAAACCCCACTATTGGAATAGAAACAAGAATGTTGTTACTGATGGAGCCACTTACACCAAGCATGTCCAAATCATTGTGGCCTGTCCTAGACCAACTCCTGCATACCACTAGCAACAACCTCAAAACAATCAGCAACCCATGTAGAATTACCAACATCAAGAAAACCAAGGAAACAAAGAAAATAAAACCAATGTCATATCCACTACTCCAAATCAGAATAGGCCTCGAGTCTAGACTCACCAAAAGTGAACCTTCACCCCTCTTGGTGAACCACTAGATGTAATCTTTCATCGAATGGCCAAGGCCAGCCTAATCACCTATCCACCAACCTAGCAATTTGATGATGAAACTCCCAAGCCCAACTGGTATAAAGTGTTAGGAATGAATGCTAAATATATCCTATGGGAGTATTGGTAGCCATTCTGTAGCAGTTGTTGTTGCATTCATGACTGAGATTGTCATTGATGTCAACACAGTGATCTACTGAGATTTGTAGAGGAGCAGACAGTGTTTGGATTAGCGCACATGGGATATTGAAGATAGAGCTATGTGATGTTGAGGATTTAATCTTTGTTATGTTATATTTTCATGGTTAATATTGTAGACATTAATTCATTTATTCATGGAAGTTATGAGCATTTTGGTGGAAGTAGTATTCAGGCAGTGTTCCTGAGTAGCGGTTTGTGGAAATCGGATGATATCTCCTAATTGGGATGGAATCTGGTTTTGCATAGTTAGAGAGAAGTTGAAGACATGTTGATAGTAATGTGGATGATAGTGCAAACTTTGAGGTCGCATGAGTGAAGAGTTATTCTAATTGGAAGTCGACAGTTTTGTGTATTTTTTTTATGTAACATGTGGAAACTTTTATTTTGTAATTGGATGCCAAATCATTTGTAATTACTTGAGTGTGGTATAAAGGAAGGAATGTTTTTCCTTGTTGTAATATGGATATGAATTTAAAGATGAAGTGAATGAAGTTGTGAAAGAGGACATGCAAGGTACATAGATCTGAAATTGAGATTTGGTGTAGCAGTGAGTGTGGTTTGGCATAGTCAAAGAAGAGGTAACATATTATTGAGATCATTAATGATTTGATATTATTCAATTGAATAATCTAGAGATTAGCTAGACAGTGTGTTCAGTGACCTTGCCATTGAAGCTATTTGGGCAGTGGGTCCTGTATTCTATAACTCCTAATAGAGTTAGAATCTTTTAGCAGGGATTCAAAGTCTCCTAACAGGGACTCATATTACTAAATTTATTTGATAAGAATCCTAACAGAGTCCATCCTTTCACAAGGAATATTAATATTAGTGCATCTTTTGTGGGCATCATTCCCACCAGGGTTTACTCTTTGATCAAGAGGTTCCCTAGTCAACATATCTTGTGTCATTGTGTTATTGTGTTATTGTGTATGAATATCTTTCTATGGTTGTTAATTACATTACTTATATGGTTAAATGTTATTGAAGTTGATAAAGGTTATAATAATTATCAAATAATTGATTCATCCCCCCCTCTCAGTTATCTTGGTGGACTTTACTTTCTAAAAATTTGTATTAGAGCAGCAGGTCCTTGAAAGAAAAGTCTAACAACTTAAGGAGATCCATCGAGAATTTTAGGAAAGAAAGCCCTAAGTTTGATGGAGTAAATTTTGATAGATGGAAAGAAAATATGAAGACACATCTACTGTGTTTAGGACTAGGTTATTGGTTGATTACTAAGAATGAGAAGACTATCATTGATGAAGATAATATTGAAACATGTACTAATGATGAGAGAGATCTATTCATGTGTAACATATGATGGAATATGGATGAAGTGACTGAGAGGGGGGGGGGGTGAATCAGTCAACCATAAAACACTTCACAATTATTTCTTTCCAGATCCCTTAGGATATCTTAAAGAATGTTATCTATTTTAGCACTCGGTAAATAGATTGCAGTAACTTTGAAGATGCAGAAAGTATTAGCAAAGTTATCTTTAGATGTTCATCAGCACTTGTATATGATTAAGATGGCAATTAAGAAAACAAGAGACACAAGATTTAACGTGGAAACCCAATATGGGAAAAACCACCAATGTATCTAGATACTATTTTTCACTTTTCTGAAGTGATGCCCAGTTAGAAGCCAACCCGGTAAAAGGTTACAAAACACACTGTTAGGTGTGACCTTGTTAGAGGATTTAATCACCCTGCTAGGAGTGGCCTGGTAAGAGGTCTTGAAAACAATTCAATGGAATTGTCACCTTGTTAGAGGATTTACAATATGGTTGTTAAACCAACTCGGTTAAGAGATTTAGAATTCACTGTTACAATGATAAGAAGGTAACAATGAAAATGACCTGTATAATAATGCAACCACCTTGCTGATTACAGATCTCTGTTCTGCATAAGTGTGATCCTTCCTGATCGAATAAATCTCTGCTGCACCTTAAGGATATCTGAACATCCTTCACAAATTCGCACACACCTTTCCTATCTTTCTTCTGTAAATCTTCTGCTGTATATCTTTATTTTTCACATTTGACCTTTTATTTATATGATTTTAGATTTGTCAAATCGACATTATTTAGTATAACAATCGGCTGAATTAAGCAAACTTTATTTGCAAAAATCCTTCAAGGGCCGACCGTGCTCGGTGACCATAACTTTCTACAATCTTTCAGAGACCGAGGGAACTCGGTAAACACCGACAATCCTTTACCTTCGATAACCAACTAAACTCGGTAAATGCTAACTTTTCTTTGATAACCGACTGAACTCAGTAAATGCTGATTTTTCTTTGATAACCGAGTGGACTCGGTAGACACTGATTTTCTTTGATAACCGAGTGGACTCGGTAGACACTGATTTTCTTTGATAACTGAGTGGACTCGGTAAGCACTAATCTTCCTATCTGGCAGACCGACTGAGCTCGGTAGGAACTGATTGCTGCGGACTATGACATTGTGTGACATCAAAGACAATACATAATTTGAGTAGCAATTTCCTTTAGACAATTGTTTCCAAAAACATACTTTCCAGAGAAACACTTTTGTCAGCCCTTCCGGAGAATGAGTACAGTCAGGTAAAATGTTTGAAAACATCTCATGAAATTTGGAAAGCTTTACGCTCTACTTTTGAAGGTGATGAACATGCAAATAAAGTTAGATTACATAATTGGATATGTGCATTTGAAGATACAAGAATGATGGAAGATGAATCTATTAGAAGCTATATTGGTAGAATGTCAGAAATTTTTGCAGGTATAAAATCTTGTGGAGGAACAAAGATAAAGAATGAAGTGATGTGGAAAATTCTGAGGACATTAACTCCTGCATTTAAGCAGACAACACAGATGATTGAACAAGTTATACCTTATACTTTGAACTTTACTAGAGAGACTCTTCTTGGAAGATTGGAAGCAGCAAAGATGAACCTAAAGTTATCAGGAGACTTACCTAGAATGGAGATAGCATTCAGTGCTCTTAGTGTTCACCCTACTTTGTGAAGAAGCATCAGTGTGAGCAGAGATTATGTTGGTAGCAGCAGATCTAGAAATGAAGAAGACGGGAAGATTGAAGAAGGTGTTTCCTTGCTTGTGAAGAGAGAACCAGACGGTAAGAAAAATTTTAAATGTTGGACATGTCAAGAATAAGGTCATTTTGCATCTAAATGTCCTAAGAGAGTTAAAAATCACAGAAACAATTTTAAGCCTAGAAGACCTAAGGAATGTTATTATGCTAATGATGAAGAACTTGAAGCTAGTATAGAGAGAACCTTAAGTGAAAGTGATACTAAGAATACTGATGACATAGGATTTGTAGCAATTAAAGAAGAAAATCCTAAAACAAAGGTTAAGGAAGAAGAAACCCTAGTTTCTCAAGTTGAAAAGAAAGCTGATTGGATTATAGATAGTGGTTGTTCACATCATATGACTGGAGACATGAGAAAATTCATAAAGTTTAACAATTATGATGGAGGAGTTGGAAATAATGCACCTTGTTTGATTAAAGGTATATGATCTATTACTCTTGATGGAAAGACTAATACTGATGATGTTTACTTTGTGGATGGTTTGAAACATAATCTTTTGAGTGTTGGATAGTTAGTTGATAAGGGATATCAAGTTTGGTTTACTGAGAAAACTTGTGTGATAAAAGACAAAGATGGAAATTTGATTGGTACTGGATCTAGAACAAGAGGTAATGTATTTCAGTTAAATCCTACTGAGATGACATGTTTGATTACTAAGATTGATGACAGTTGGTTATGGCATAGAAGATTTTGTCATATAAATTTTGATAACATTATGAAAGTGAGTACTACACTTGCAATAAGAGATTTGCCTAAAATTATGAAGCCTACTAACATGATTTGCAAGGAATGTGTGATGGTTAAATAGAAGAGAAGTTCATTTCCCAGTAAGAAGTTCACATCTACAGAGAAGTTGGAGATTTTTCATACAGACTTGAGCAGTCCTACAAGCACTAGAGGATTTTATGGAGAAAGGTATTTTATGATTCTTGTTGATGATTTCACAAGAATGATGTGGACTGCATTTCTTAAAGAAAAGTCTGAAGCATTTGATAAGTTTAAGATCATAAAGAATAAAGTTGAGAATGAATCTGGAATGAAGATTAAACGTTTGAGATCTGATAGAGGTGGTGAATTTACTTCTAGAGATTTCAACACCTTTTGTGAAGTGAATGGTATTAAGAGACAATTTTCAGCCCCTAGGACACTTGAACAAAATGGTATTGCATAAAGAAGAAACAGATCAGTGACCGAAGTAGCAAGAGCTATGTTATTTGAGAATGACTTAGAGAAGATATTCTGGAGAGAAGTAGTGAACACAATAGTGTATACAATGAACAAAGTACAAATCAGAGCAGACATAAACAAGACACCCTATGAATTATGGTTTGGACATGCACCCTCAATTAAGTATTTTAGAATTTTTGGAAGCAAATGTTATATAAAGAGAGATGATGATATTGGAAAGTTTGATCCTAGAAGTGATGAAGGTATATTGGATATTCTTTGAAGAGAAAATCTTATAGATGTTACAATAAGAGAACTAAGACTATTGTTGAGAGCGCAAATGTTAAAGTTGATGAAAAGTTTAAAATTCAAGAAAGAATGCTTGATTATGAATCAGATGAAAGAACTCATCCTAGACCTAACATTAAGACTACTGAATTGTTCTATGAAACTGACAGTGATTTTTTGAATGAAAGCCACAGTGAGATCATTGAAGAATTGACACCTAAAGTGAGATTTGAGACAGTGACACCTAACAAGAATTTATCAAGGAATCATCATGTTGAGAAGATTATTGGAAGCATAGACAGAGGATTTCTAACTCGAAATAAGGTACAAGAACAGTTATGATTGTTTTCTCAAATTGAACCTAAATCTACTAGTGAAGCTTGTGAAGATGAACATTGGATTAAAGCTATGAAAGATGAACTAGATCAGATTGAAAAGAACAAAACATGGGAATTGGTCCCTAGACCTAAAGATAAGAATGTTATAGGAACAAAATGAGTATTCAAAAACAAGATGAATGAACAAGAAGTAGTAAGAAAAAAAGAACGATTGGTATGTAAAGGATACTCACAACAAGAAGGAATTGACTATGAAGAAACTTTTTCACCTGTAGCAAGAATTGAAGCAGTAAGAATGTTTTTGGCCTATGCATCTTACAAGAAATTCAAAGTATATCAGATGGATATTAAGTGAGCATTTATGAATGGAGAATTGGAAGAAGTCTACATTGAGCAACCTGAATGAAATCCTTTAACTCAAGAAGGAGACATGGTATGTAAACTAAAGAAAGCATTATATGGACTAAAGCAAGCACCTAGAACTTGGTATGCAAGATTGGATAAGTATTTGATAAAATTGGGATTTAAAAAAGGAACGGCTAATAGCAACCTGTACACAAAAGAAAATGAAAATGGTTTGTTGGTTGTAGTTATTTTTGTTGATGACATTATTTTTGGAGGAGAAGATGAAGCTAGTGATAAATTTTCTGATGAAATGAAGACTGAATTTGAAATGAGTATGATTGGTGAAATGAAATACTTTTTGGGATTATAGATAACACAGAACAGTGATGGTATCTTTGTTAGTCAAACAAAGTACTTGAATGATTTGTTAAAAATATTTGGAATGGAGAACTGTAAACTAGTTGGAACACCTATGGTAACTAGACATAATTTATCTAGCATAGATGAGACTCCTACAGTTGAACAAAAGAAGTACAGATCTATGATTGGGGGATTGCATTACTTGACACATACAAGACTAGACATAGCACATTTAGTTGGAATTGTAGCAAGATTTCAAGCTGAACCTAGAGAATCACATTATGCAGCAGTAAAGAGAATACTGAGATATTTAATAGGCACAATTGAGTATGGATTGTGGTATGAAAAATCTTATGATTTTACCCTATGTGCATATACAGATGTTGATTGGGGAGGCAGTGTTGATGATAAAAAGAGCACCAATGGTGGAGCATTTTTCCTTGGAGGAAGATTGGTTTCTTGGCTAAGCAAGAAGCAGAATTGTATTTCACAAAGCACAGCAGAAGCATAATATGTAGCAGTAGCAAACAATTGTAACTAGATAATTTGGATGAAGCAAATGCTAAAGGATATTGGAATAAAATTTGTTGAACCTATTTTTATACATTGTGATGAAACCAGCACAGTTAGTATGTCTAAGAACCCTATATTACATTCTAAGACTAAGCATATAGAGATTAAGTATCATGTAGTAAGAGAGAAATTTGTTGAGAAAGAATTCAAACTTGAATACATAAGCATAAAGGAGAAGATATCAGACATATTTACAAAACCTTTTCCTAAGGATACATTTGAGTATCTGAGAGGTATGCTTGGGGTTATGCCCCAACCTATCTTTGAGAAGTGATGTAGATTGTTGCATCCATCCAGTGGTATATGAGCCTTATCTTTCTTTTGGACTAGATTTTGGTACTTCCTCTATGGGGGAGTATGTGTATATGAGCTGAGTCATGAGGACTTTAGTGAATGTATTTTCTGAATAGTGTATTTTGACATTGGAGTTATTGTTGACATAATGAAGAAATTTTTGTCATTGATGTCAATGAGGGAGAAGTGTAAATGAAAAACCTTTTGTACCATCTATTGGAGAGAAATGGATAGGAAAATGAAGCAAGATTTGATTGATGAAGAGGACTTGAAGTATTTTTCAAAGCAGTAGTGTTGCAGTGCTGGATTTATGGAGCATTGGATGTTTTTTATCTATGTTGCCATCAATGCCAATGGGGGAGATTGTTAGGAATGAATGTTGAATATATCCTATCAGAGTATTAGCAGCCATTCTGTAGCATTTGTTGTTGCATTCATGACTAAGATTGTCATTGATGTCAACACAGTGATCTACTGAGATTTGCAGAGGAGCAGACAGTGTTTGGATTAGCGCATGTGGGATATTGAAGATAGAGCTATGAGATGTTGAGGATTTACTCTTTGTTATATTATATGTTCATGGTTAAGAGTGCAGATAGTAATTCATTTATTCATGGAAGTTATGAGCATTTTGGTGGAAGCAGTAATCAGGTAGTGTTCCTGAGTAGCGGTTTGTGGAAATCGGATGATATCTCCTAATCGGGATGGAATTTGGTTTTGCAGAGTTAGAGAATAGTTGAAGACATGTTGATAGTGACATGAATGACAGTGCAAACTTTGAGGTCACATGAGTGAAGAGTTATTCTAATTGGAAGCCGATAGTTTTGTGTATTTTTTTTATGTAACGTGTGGAAACTTTTATTTTGTAATTGGATGCCAACTCATTTGTAATTACTTGAGTGTGGTATAAAGGAAGGAATTTTTTTCCTTGTTTTAATATAGATATGAATGTAATGGTGAATTGAATGAAGTTGTGAAAGGGAATTTGTGAAAGAGGACATGCGAGGTACAGAGATCTGAAATTGAGATCTGGTGTAGCAGTGAGTGCAGTTTGGCATATTCAGAGAAGAGGTAACATATTGTTGAGATCAGTAATGATTTTATATTATTCTATTGAATAATCTAGAGATCAGTTGGATAGTGTGTTCAGTGATCTTGCCATTGAAGTTTTTTGGGCAGTGGGTCCTTCTATCTTCCATAACTCCTAATAGAGTTAGAATCTTTTAGCAGGGATTCAAAGTCTCCTAACAGGGACTCATATGTACTAAATTTATTTCATAAGAATCCTAAAAGAGTCCATCCTTTCACAAGGAATATTCATATTAGTGCATCTTTTCTAGGCATCATTCCCACCAGGGTTTACTCTTTGATCAAGAGGTTCCCTAGTCAACATATCTTGTGTCATTGTGTTATTGTGTATGAATATCTTTCTATGGTTGTTAATTACATTACTTATATGGTTAAATGTTGTTAAAGTTGATAAAGGTTATAATTATTAGATAACTGATTCACCCCCCCCCCTCTCAATTATCTTGGTGGACTTTACTTTCTAACATAAAGATCATGAGTACTATGATTATCATCATGTTAAAGGACACACAACCCTCAAGTGAATGAAATATAAATACTATATCCAAGATCTCATCTATAAAAAAGAGATCCAAGTGGACACACTAGCCCAAGCCTCACTTAATTCCAATCTAAAAATCTATTAGAATGTGTTCCCTCAACATAATGCTGGGAAGAACCGGGTCAATGCCAATCCTCTACCCCAGAACCAAGGTAAAGGCAAGCAAGGAGACCATGTTGAACATAAAGACTATACTACTTCCCATATCAACTACGATAAAGTTTTTGGATGCATAACCCAAGTTGAACCCACAATTAATGTCATCCATGTCAAGGGAGCAGATAGTCAGTGTGCAATAACCACACATAGAGGCTAGATATCTATAACTGGGGCTAATCCAAGGCCAACTAAAAATGCCTAATATAACCTTCTTGAACACCTTGGGAATACACCTGCCCAAATTTCCATCTTCGACATTCTCCACACTTCACCCATCCATCAAGAGATCCTCAGCTGAGCCCTCCAAGAAGGACATGTCCCCACAGATATAAATACCATCCAATTTGAGAACCTTGTAGGGCATCTATATGCTTGCTGTGCTCTTTCCTCCAAGCCATCTGATATACCAGCTGTTGAGCATGACCACACTCTCCCTCTCTATATTTCCATCATGGTCAAAGAATTTTCCATTAAAAGGGTCATGATAGATAATGGCTCAGCCCCAAATATGTGTACTCTGAAGTTCATTCAGAAAATAGGGTTCACGAAAGCTGACATATCACATGATTTCATCATCATCAAGGCATATGATAACTTGGAGCGTACCTCTAAAGGAACCATTCTTTTCCCTATCAAGTTAGGCCCTATAACTCAAGACACCATTTGCCATGTTATTGATCTTGACCTACCATATAACATCCTCCTTGACCGACTATGGATTCATTCCATTAAAGCTGTACCATCTAGTTATCATTAGTGTATCAAATTTCTACATCAAAGCACTGAGATCACCATCCATGTAGACCCCCAACCCTTCACATACTATCGTGCATTGGAAGCATCATTCCCTCATTCCACACATTGTCCTAGAATCAAAATTGGCACTTTTGTCACCATCTCATCCTGATCCCATAGAATTCCAAAGACTATCCTCACCTCCACTCTCTCTTCTGTCAAGATCAACAACCAGGGTTGTGGTGAGTATAGCCTAACTGATGCATTTGCATTAGGGGCCCTACCTCTTGATCTACATACACAAGGGCACCCAAGAAACCAAAGAAATCCTACTCAAGCCAATCATGAAATCAAGCAATTGGGACCATTGATGTTTGTTTCCCATGGAAATATAGATAGCCTTAATATGGACCTTGACATCAATCGGTGGCTATGCAGAGATCCCCCACCTCCTGAAACTAAAATCCTTGACTACTTCAAAGAGAAATATCCAGCATCACACAAGTACACCATAAAATAATGGAAATACCAAGGCAGTGGTCTAGGACCACAAGAAGGTGGAAGAAAAGATCCAATCAAAGCCTCAAAAAATACAAAACATCAAGTTCTTGGCTTTAATACCCCTCGCCTACACATACAAGGACCCAATACCACAACTGGGGGTACCAACTTTCCCAACATTACCCTTTTGAATAGCTAGGACAACCTTGTAGAGATCGAAGAATCCCTGAAGAGGAAGAAAAGAAATCCTACGATGACATCTTTGACGATGATACCCTCTAGGCACTTTTGTCCTCCAACAATTGACCATTAATGTCATAGAACTTCCCCTTGTCCATCCCAAACACATAGACTAGGATGAACCAAGCGTCACACATATCAATGAGTTCCAAAGTGCAGAAGCACTCCTAAGATTCATGGGAGCATTACACCAACAAGTAGATCTAGATCAAGAATCAGCTCACATCTGCAAGCTCGACCCTAAAGGATATTTTGGGGAAGAGGCAAGCTTTAGCCAAAAAATTGAAAAATAAAAAGAAAAGAATGAGTCCTTATGTGAAAACCCCTCTAGGGCACATTCTGACTCTTAAAAAGAGAAAGTAAAGGTTGTATCTTTTGGTGAAAACCTCTCCTAGGTGCTAGAAGATGGAGACTTTCCTCTTCCTCCCATCTAGGATTACAGACTAGAGTAGTCACCCATCATCATTGAGGAAACAAAGCCAGTCAACTTAGACATAGAAGATTTCCTGAGAATCACCTACATCACAACATCTTTAACCAAGGGTGAAGAAATGGATCTCACCGCACTTCTCCAAGAAGCCACCATCAATTTTGCAAGGTCATATGCACACATGCCTGGGCTTGATCCAACTCTAGTTGTGCACAATCTTGCAGTGGATCCTAATGCCAAGCCAATAAAGCAGAAGCTATGCAAAATACATCCTAAGGTATCTCTATTAGTAAAAATAGAATTGGAAAATCTCCTACAAACCAAGATCATCAGAGCCATCGACTACTCAGATTGGATCTCCAACATGGTGCCTATCACTAAGCCTTCTGGCAAGATCAGAATCTGCCCATATTTCAGAGACTTGAATAAAGCATGTCCTAAGGATGATTTCCCGCTACCCAATATTAACATGATAGTAGATCTCACAGCAGGCCATGAGATGTTTTCACTCATGGATGGCTTCTCAAGGTATAATCAGATCAAAATAGAAAAAGAAGATCAACACAAGAAAAAATTCACAACACCATGGGGTACCTTATGCTACAACGTGATGCCATTTTGGCTAAAGAATGCAGGAGCCACTTATCAGGGAGAAATGACAACCATCTTCCATGATATGATACATAAAATCCTAGAAGACTATGTAGATGATATTGTTACAAAATCTAAGACAAGATGTGAACACCTAGACATCCTTGAAAGTGTGTTCAATCATCTACATCATTATGGCTTGAAGCTCAATCCCAAAAAGTGTGTCTTTGGTGTAACATCTAGAAATATTCTAGGCTTCACTGTATCATGACGCGACATAGAGATTGACCCTAAAAAGGTCAAATTCATAACGGAAATGCCTCCACCAAGAACACTCAAGCAGCTCAGAAGCCTTCAAGGTAAACTACAATCAGTGTGTCGATTCATATCACAGCTGGCAAACAAGTGCCAACCTTTCACACACCTACTCTACAAGGACATGAGCTTCAAATGGGATCCTATCTGCTAAAGAAGCTTTGAAAAGTTAAAGGAATATCTAGCTAACTCTCCCATCCTTGTACCATCAGTTTTAGGATGCCCTCTAATCCTATATATTTCTGCAACTACTACAACACTGGAGGAACTATTAGCACAGCTTGATGAAAAGAACAAAGAGAGAGCCATCTATTATATCAGTAGAACACTTATTGGCTATGAGCTCAATTATTCACCAATGGAGAAAGCATGCCTCATAGTGGTCTTCACCACTCAAAAACTTAGACATTACATGTTTAGCCACACAATCAAGCTCATCTCAGAGGTGGACCCACTCAAGTATCTACTATCAAGGATAACTCTGATAGGCCGTATGGTAAAGTGGGTTATGTTGTTAAGAAAGTTTGACATCCAATACATAGGTCGAAAGGAAATCAAAGGGAAAGTAATTATTGATCAGCTAGCAGAAGCACCTCTGGTGGATGCATATTCACTAATCATGGAATTCCCCAATGAGCATCTATGTATGATCGAAGAACAATAATATGGAAGCTATACTTTGATGGCTCTTACACATCACATGGATCATGGACATGAATCCTATTTGTCACACCTCAAGGTGACTATATCCCCATATCATTCAAATTGGGATTCCCTTGCACCAACAACATTATAGAGTATGAGGCACTTATCTCAAGCCTCAAAACAACCATCTAGTGGAACATAATAGAACTACAAGTGTTTGGAGATTCACAACTGATAATCAATCAAGTCCTAGATGAATTTTAGACAAAGGATGACAAGTTGTTACCCTACAAGGAACTCATGGACAAATTGAAAGAACACTTCCTGAGTCTACATTTTACGCAGATACCAAGGCTTCAGAACAAAGTAGCAGATGCAATGGCAACAATTAGATCCTTATTGGAAATCCCTCATGACTCATCGTAGTATGAATTCTTAGTTGAGAAGCTACACACAGTTGCTTATGAGAACATCGATTCAGAAATTGTGTGCATCCCGGTTGGTCCCCACTCCCCATGGTACCATTAAATTCATGCATATCTTAAAAATAATATCATATCTCCCCATCTCACCAATACCCAATGCCAAAACCTAATTCATAGAGCTTCTCGCTACACTCTTGTAGCAAACACCCTTTATCATCAAGGATATCACAACATCCTCTCTAGGTGTTTAGATTTGAATGAGGTCATCCTAGCTTTACAAGAGGTACATGCTAGAATTTGTGGTGCCCACACAAGTGGCATGGTCCTAGCCAAGTAGTTGCTTCGATGAGTTGGGTATTACTAGCCAACAATGGAACATGATGCCTATGAATTGGTTAAGAAATGTATACCATGTCAGCAACATGGAAATATGATTCCTGGGCCAGCACAAGACTTGCAGCCCATTGCACCACCATGGCCCTTTTCATGTTGGTGCTTTGACTTCATTGGGTTAATCACTCCCCTCTCCTTGAATAGACACAAGTATATCATAACAGCCACAAAATACTTCACAAAGTGGGTTGAAGCAATTCCACTCATCCTCACTACTGGCATTCAGATATCCAAGCTCATTCTTTACCATATCATTTGTCACTTTGACATCCCATCCACCATATTCATAGATCATGGAAAACCTTTTGAAAACCAACATGTGGATGATCTGTGTGCTAGATTCCACACCCACCATCATTTCTCCAGTCCATACTTCCCTCAAGGAAATGGCCAACCTAAGGCAACCAATAAAACCATCCTAAAAATCCTAAAGAATGTTGTCAAGGATTCAAGTCGTGACTAGCACCTCCAAATAAATCCCATTGTCTGGTCCTATCATACTTCTTATCACACTCCCATAGGCACCACTCCATATTCCCTTGTATATGGTGCCAAAGCCATTCTACCTATCGAGGTTGAGCTCGCATCATTGCATGTCTCCATGAGAAACTATACCACAAATGAAGACTATCGTGTGGCACGCCTCACACAACTGGACCTATTAGATGAAAAGAGGAAGCAATCATATGATCACCTGGTCACATACCAGAATTAACTCAAAAGGAGTTATAATAATAAGGTCCATCCAAGACAATTCTAAGTGGGTGACATGGCCCTCATGGAAAATTAGAAAGTGCAAGCACACCAAGAAAAAAAGGCAAGTTTGAACCTACTTGGTTGGGTCCTTGTGTTGTCACATCATGCTTTGGCTCTGGAGCCTATCAGCTATCTACACCAGAAGGTGAGCCCTTGAATGATCCAATCAACATCATACATCTGAAGAGGTTCTATGCCTGAACTAGATCCTCTAAAATCCATAAAAATTGGAAAATCCAAAAAAAAGAAGCAAAAATGAAAAAAAGAAAAAAAGAAAAGAAAAATAATCGTCCAATGGTGAAAACTTGACAATTCAAGTTCCTTGGACAAGTATGTTGGTCAAAAATTGGAAACAATCATCATACATAGTGGACTAAGTCATTATCTATCAAATTCCCATCCCCCCCATCCCAAATCCCAGTCCTCTTTATCCAATCCCCATCCCCACCACCAACCCATCAATCCCAAGGTGTTCCATCCTCAAGCCTATCCAATGCAGCCATCCAGTTCCTTTCCCCAATCTTGAGCTTCCTGAATATATCTTGTATAGCGCAATCCTTCCTGTGTAAATCATGTATAGTGAGATCTCCCTATCCCAATCCCTGAGATTCTATACATATCTATTGTAAATCTCTTCCCATCTGTTGTACATATCATCGCATCTTGTTGTACATATCCTCGTTAGTCTTGCTACAACATTTGATCAGATAACTTATTCCATCTAGCCTTGCACTTCAACAATATCTTTTGTCTACTATCCTTGAACATAATGATTATCCTTGATTCATGATTTGCCAATGACATCACACATTCTCCCCATCAATCAACAAGTCCTTGAGGATGTATCCTTCCTCCTGTCTGACCTAATCTTCCATCAATCAAACTTGGTCTGTGTTGGTTGTTTCCTTCCTTAAGTTCAGACCTAATCTCGCCCCCCATCAATTAAATAAATCTCTCTCCTTGGAAAAGGATGTCTTTTGGAGTTATTATTTTGATCTTGGATTTTGTCCTTTTGATCTTGTTTATCCTTTATGGCTTCTCGTTGTCCCTCTCCTCAAAATTGCCATGATCCTTTATATCATGGTGCCCTGTGAATGAGGGCAATCTGGGGCAAGGTCTTTTGATCTTTTTCTTCTTCTTATGAGTTAGTCAGACATGACCCTTGCACGTTTCACATGTGAACTTTTGGGCTACATGGTGCACTTGGGAAATTTCATGTGTTTGTGGTTTCTCCAGCATCATTTCTACCATGCTTCCTCTTGGGTTCATGTGTGATGTTGGGGAAACCCTTGCGTATCTTTTTAGCACCATTCCTCTGCAATGCTGGTGACAAGGCCTTGTGTTCTTAGTAACCTTGACATGTCTCTAATGTTTCTATATCAAACTAGGTTGTGCTCTCCACATTTACACACAGAGCTCCCAGAATCCCCCTCACCCTGCATCATATAGATTAATCTTTCATCTTTCATATAGCTTCATCCTTCATCCTGCATTTCACCATCATCTTGCATTCATGCATCTTTTCTCTTGGAAGGATGTCTATTTCTCCCCGCTTCCCATCTTCCTTCATCCTTTCCCTTTCTTTCTATTTTCTTTTCGAGAAAATTCTATAACGTTTCCTCTTTGTGTTATCTTCTCGAGGGGGCACAACTCCTTATCCTCTAAATTCTAGGCTAGGGCATCTTATTTTCTTATCTTTGACACCATGCCACTTGCGGCATCACATCAAAGAGGGGAAAAATATAGACATCTAAAATGCTTTTTCCAAAATAAAAAAATATTTTATTTTGGAGAAAACCCCTGATGACATCATCATTAATTAATTAATTAGTTTTTATTGTCATTATCTCCTCTCCTATTTTAATTAAACACATTTAATTAAGAAACCCTAGCCAAAAGAATTTAAATCAAATTTAACTAATTTTCCCCTATTTATTGAATCATTATTTGATAAATATTGTCACAATCCTCAAATAAATTTTATATTTGTTTAAAAGCCTAAAACCCTAGAATCTTCTAGAGATTCCTAAACCCTTCTAAACTTTCCTAAACCTACTTAGAAGGTTATTCCTAACTTTCTTATCCTAAACTACCCTCATTCAACTTTTGGTCAAACCCCCTCATTAATGATCCTTACATGCTCATTAATGTCTCTTACAAGCCATAAATGAAGCACGTCTCCTATTTCACCTTGGTTCCCTAGGCACACTTCCCTAGTGTTGTTCACACATGTGTGAGCAACCCTTAACCCTCAGACCATCTAACCTTACCCCTAACCATACCCCAAACACTACCCCAAACCCTGACTCTGACCCTAACTCCACTTCCTAACCCAAGCCCTTCCTTAAATCCTATAAATACTCTCACTTCTATGGGAAATTTACCAATTCACCTTTCATTTACATAGTATTGTTATCATGCTCATTTCTATCTAGGCAACATAATATTTAGCATTATTAGTTTAGTTCATTTCTAAGATTTTTAACTCACATCCTAGCTTAGCTAATATGGATTAACCTAGTTTATTTCATTGTTTTTTATTTCATTTCATCATCTCAAATATCTCATTTGGCTTAAAATTGATCTAGTTTAATCATCTTTAGCTTAATTTGCATCCTAACTTCATTAGGCTCCTTGAGGCTCTAGGGGAAAATCAAGTGTTCTACACCTGATTCTATGACACTATGGGGTTCTCATGGTCCCTAGTTGATCCTAATCCTTCCTAATCTACATTAGGGACATGCTCCAAGTGTTTTGAGAGCACACCCACATCCCTAAATCAAGAGAAAATCAAACGGTGATAGAGCGGTCCCATTTAAGCTCTATCCGAGTGTCTTTACAAATAGATTTTACTATATGTTAGGAATATAATGTTAGGCTAATGTTTGAATGTCTACGATTGTCCTGAACAAGTTAGGTTTTCTCTAATCACACTCATGCACCATCTCCCTCCTTAGAGCTTGTACCATCAAAATACATGGTCCATAAGCCAGCTTGATCTGTTAAGTTGTTCTTATCCTTAGATAAAAGAAAAGGTTCATCTTTCCCTTCAAATTTTATGTCTTGTACTTGAAAAGAATTAATGTCATTGTCAAGGAAACAATTCATAGTTTCTTTTTCATTTTCTTCCTCAATCATGTGGGAAGTTCTAGTTTCTCTAGACACTCTAACATTTTCACCAACAATCTTGAAATTTGCAAAGGATAGATTACATTGCATACTACCTCCCATTGCTACACTCCATTTTCTTGACAATAATATTTCATACTAGGGAGTGATGTCAACAACCAAGACACTCATTGTCAATTATCTGTCAGGATAGGCAACAAGTCTATAAGGAAAAGCCTTAATTGTACCAATAACATGCACATCTCTAGAGTCCATGGCCTAACATATCCCATTAGGAGTATCAACTTTTAGCCCTATTGATTTCATCACCTTAGCAGGAATGATAGTATTAGATGCTCCAGAATCAATCATGTAATTCTTTAGCATCTTTCTATTTATAACTAGAGTCAAGAAAAGGGGATCAACAGCTCCCAAAGAAGTGTTTACAACATTGGTATCTAAATAGATTTGGGGTATTTATGAAACAATCTCTTTTGGTTCCTTCCCCTTTCTTTCAAATTTATCCTTTATTCCTTTAAACTTCTCATTATTTCCTAGTTTCTGAACATTAGTTGAAAGAACACCATTTACCCATGTCAGGGCTTTCTTCTTATGTTCCCCTATCCTCATCATTTCTAATAATGGAACTTTGACACTAATTTGAGATAACAACTGCCCCATATCAATAGGGTTGTATTTCATATAAGAGAAATATTGTTTGATTGGAACAACATTTCTATCTTCAACCTGAGATGCTAAATTCAGTTTGTCTCCCTTTTGTTTCTTATTATCACCTTTGGGAAGGGAAACATTTGTTTCTGGTTCCTTTACCTTTATCTTGTACACATTTTTGAAACCATTTGGCTTTTCAGCCTTCTTAATCTTAATTTTCTTGACACTTTCAACAGTTTTTTTCCTTCTTCTTGTGTCTGCTTGGTGTCTTCTTTGTTTTTATCTATGAAAAATCTTGATGGTCTTCCATCTGCACTACCAACTATCCTATTTCTTAAAAGATAAATACTCTTGGCTTGAGTAACCATATCAGCAGTGATCTGTGTTATTTCTTCATTAGAGGGTCTTCTTAATACAACAGGATCCTCACCCCTTTTTGTATTACAAAATATATTATCAGTTTCCTCTTCTTCTTCATAAAAAAAAATCCACTGATGATAAAGCTCCTTTATTCTTTGTGAGCCAAGCACATCTTGGTTCTAATCTTCAACAACAGAGTCTACTTCATCATATAAATGTGATGAGGTCATAGCACAACCATTCTCATCATGTGTCATCTTCCTCATCTCCTTGTCCCTCATTTACATATACACTTAAACAGACTACACAATTATCAGGATCATGTGGGGATTGGAAAGATATGCACCATGGAACATCATCACTTATCTTAAACGAGTGATTTTTTAATGGATTAGGGGTTTTATCACTAGGTTTGTCCTTTTTTGGGAGAACAGGTTTCCCATCCTTCAATTGGGTATGGTAAGGGAAATTCTGCAACCTTGGTTGTCTATTAAAATTGTTGAAAGAAGGCTTTTCATTACTTGGAGCCCTACTATTTCTATTTTCACTAGGCTTTAAGTACTTTAGAGCATTTAAGATTTGTTTCAAATTATCTTCCTCTTTGGGTTTTATATTAGAGGGTTTAACTAATTCTTTCTTTCCAAACCTAAGAGGCCTAGGGTCTTCTCTTCTATCTAATTTGTCTGATATCCTTCTATTAATCTCAATATTAACAGAAAATCTATGAGCTTCCTTGATAGTTATAACATTTTTTTCCCTGAGAAGATAGCCCATCTTAGCATAAAAAACATTTAAATAGGTTGCTAGACATACCTTCTTATCCAGCCTCATTACTTGGAAAAGCTTATGCATGGTTTTCTGAAATCTCACATTGAATTTAATGACTTCTTCATTCTAGTTTTTCTTGATGCTATTAAATTTATTTAACATGAAACCTTCATTTTTTTTTCACCATATTGATCCTTGAAACAGTTAATAAAATCATCCCATGAGCCTACACAGTCATGTGTGAGTCCTCTAAACTAGTCTCTAGCATCCTCAATTAGTGATTGAACAAATAATTTCATAATTACATCCTCGTGTTCAACTTCATAATCATATATCATGTGAATAAATTTCTTTAAGTGCTCTTCCAATGTAAAAACATTATTACTAGTAAATTTAAGAAGTTTTTCTCTAATTTCCTTAGGAATTATATTGGGATAACCAGGAATACCAATAAAAAGAAGTTTCCTATACCTTTCCACATGAACTAGTCTTCTTTGGAATGATCCATCATTTTGAGAAGTAGATTCTTTATTGTTTGATGTAGTAGCAATGTTGCACTGGCTAGTCGTGGAATAATGATTGTCTGCTTAGCAAAGTTTCTAGAGTTTCCACCAGGTGTTGAAGTAGAAGCAACCACATTAGAAGGCCCTGAGGACTGCCTGAGAAAATCAATTTTCTTCTTCATTTCCAAAGGAGTAGCCTCCAGTTCTACCTTCTCTAATTCTTTGGCTAAGATTTCCTTTTCTCTTTTAGCCCTTTCAAGATCAGTATCTAATTTGGACAACTAATCCACTGGAATCTTGTCACTAACATGTTCATTTATAAAAATCCCTGTTGCAACTTGCTTAACTTTTTCCTTAGATTTTTGTGTTCAAACAAGTTGGAGATATACTATGTCCTAGCGTAGTTAATTCTAACTTCAACTTGTTGCATGCAAATTATTTTCAACCCACATGTTTTCAACTACATGTTATGGGAACACCATTATTTTACATGCAATTTTTTGCTTGTTTTTTATTAGTTTCTCATGCATTGAAGTTCAATTTTAAACTAAAACAAAATCACTGATTACATATGGTGATTTATATATTTGTATCCTTGCATTCCTTGGTTAATTAATAGAATTAGAGTCTTTGTTTTTTATTGAACAACTCTTTGTAATTACTCTTTTTCCTCTATTTGGTTGAAAAGCTAGTGATGTGAAGCTACCATGTGTTGGATTATGGTTGAATGCCTCTAAGTAAAAATCCATGCTAGACGGGACACATTTTTTTCGCAATGATTAATAGAATTCATTTCATAATTAAAAATCTTTGTTTTCCTCTATTTTTTATCTAAAATGTTTTCTTCTATCTTTCAACAAGCTCCTCAATTTATTTTGCAAGTACAACTATAGAAAATTCTACATAGTATCAGAGCCCAAAGCTGCTAGGAAGAAGGAGCATTAATTTAATTTGTAGGTATCGTGAACCAAAGCTATTCTAGAATAATTTTTTTCATTGTCTTGGGAGTGTTTCTTAATTTCTTTTTTGTATCCATGAACTGAAAAAAAGTCCAAAAGGGGATAGTCTAAGGCTAAAATGGGAATAAAATGTCATCCATTTGTCATCACTTAGGAATAAGGAAGCTATAAGTACTGGTGTGATGGAATGCTAAAGCATTGTTGATGGGTTAATCTATTGCCACATTTGTATGGGCTTATTCCTGAACCAAGTTCATGTTGGTAGGAATCTACTTAGGAAAGTAGAAATGATCATGTCTTAGGATTAATTGGTTTAAGTGTTGGGGAGCACACATCATGGTTTGTATCAAACATTGAACACCCTCACACACTTTGGACCACTCTATGGGAAATATATGGAGATCCCACTAAGCCTCCATTCACATATGATCTAGCTACAAACATGCTTCTCTCCCTTGATAAAGATGATGATCCTATGTATGATGATGACACTAATGAGGAAATTTCTTATTGGAAGATTCTTGATTGTCTTGATTATAAAAAGACATCTCCATCAGATTCTCCTCTTTCTACATCTTCAGTATTGGAGGCTATTCAATCACCTCCACTTTCTAGTTTGACAGATATATCGGCTTCTCAAATGCTACTTTAGATTCTCTTCAATAGGTTTGTTCTTATCTTCTGGATTCAATTACATGGGATCAATTTCCATCAAATACCTCTTTTTTATTTGTAGAATCTCCCATTTCAGATATAGATGTCACTATTGATTGTATACATCTTCTCTTTGATGAGGGTGATTCTTCTTCAATTGGTGTAAGGGAATATTTTGATCCTCTTTCTCATTCTCTACATTACCATTCCTCACAATTTGATATGAGTATGGATAGCTTGGTACTGTTGGCATTAAGCAAGATTGCCACTAGTGACAACACTTATTTGCATTCTCAGTGCAAACCAAGCAGAACAGTGCAAACTGAGCAGAACAGTGCAAACCGAGCAGAATAGTGCAAACTGAGTAGAATAGTGCAAACTGAGCAGAACAGTGCAAACCGAGCAGAACAGTGCAAACCGAGCAAGACAGTGCAAACCGAGCAGGACAGTGCAAACCGAGCAGGACAGTGTAAACCGAGTGACATTATGTCTACCGAGTCACAAGTATCTACCGAGTTCAAAACCTACCGAGTGGTTAGTATGAACTGAGCCTTCACTTCTACTGAGTGCATGACGATGCCGAGTAATGTAGTGGACACCGAGTATCAGAAAGTCACCGAGTTAGTTTGCAGGAACTGTGTAACCATACTTGGGCCGACTTAGTAGCACTTATGTTTATTTGTCAAGCCGACTTTGTAATTGTAATTAATTGTTTAGACTTGTATATAAACAATGTTGTAAAAATACCAAGATGTGTAAGTATGAAAGAATATGAAAAAGAGAGAAAGGCAGAGATAAGCGAATTACAAAGGGCTACAGCAGTATAAGAAGTAGCAAAGACAAATTCATCACAGAAGGTGATCAGTACATCAGTGAATCTCATTCAGCAATCCAGTTGCAAAGTAAGAGATATACTATTTCATCCTAACAAGTGAATCAGTACTAAAATCCTTTAACCGGGTAGACTTAACAGTCTTTTGTAAAATCTCTTTACCAAGTACATACTTCTTTTGTAAGTTTGTAAAAATCCTTTAACAGGGTGGATTTAGCAATCCTTATTGCTCCTAGCAGGGCAGATCATCAGAAGTGATCAATGTAAGCCTTAACCGGCCAACTTTATACTGCAGTACTAAAGCTTTGTGGGTTTCATCCCCACCCCAATTTTACTTTCTTTTGGAAGGTTTCTGGGTAACCAAATCTATGTGTCATTGTTGTGAATGCTTTTAAGTTTCATGCTTTCTATATGCAAAAGGATAACGTAAACTATATGTTAATACATCTGAAAGAAAATTTTGAAGTTACTGATTCACCCCTCCCCTCTCAGTAACTTGGTTAATTCCTGAATATTTCCAACAATTGGTATCAGAGTTGTATTGGTTCTCAAGATAAAGCTTAACTAGCTTGAGCAAAGATCTAGGACAATGGAGGTATTCAAACTGAACAAGGTGATTGAAAATGAAAAGCTAGATCTGGAAATGGCCATAGCTAAACTTAAAGAAGAAAAAGAACATCTTTCCCAATCCCTAACAAGAAGGAAGGAAATTGAAAATTAGATGAATGATCATAATTACATTGAAGAAAAGATTGAAGATCTTTTTCCCTCAGATAGCTCAGATGAAGCAAACAATGTTGTCAAAGAACTCCTAGAAAAGAATGGGTCTCTGCAGGAAGAAGTGAGAAAATTAAAAAGAGAACAAGAACTACACTCTACAAGATTTTGTGAGATCTTAGAACAAAGAAACAAGTTGAAAGATGAATTAGATGGAAGGAACAATGAAGTCCAAAATAAAACCCTTCAGCTAGAAAACCTAATTGATCAGATCTCCCATACAAATGAGGAAATTCTAACTCTAAGATCAGAAATAGAAAGCACAAGAGAAGAACTAAGATCTGAAAAGCAAATAAATCTAAGATTGGTGGATGACCTAAACACCGAAAAACAAATCAATGAAAGAATGCTGAAGAGCCAAGAAGACTTAAATCAGCTGTATGATCGAAATCTTCATAGGCAAAAAGGAAAAGCAGGAATTGGATACAAAGGAGAAGGTGAATCTTCTAAGCAAGGTACTCAAAGAAATCAGAAACCTACTTGTAATCATTGTGGCAAAATAGGACATACTTCAAATAAATGTTGGAGCAATGAAAAAGCAGAATTCAATGGAAAATGCTACAACTGCAATCAGCATGGTCACAAAGCAAATGAATGCAGGGAAAAACCAAGATTCAAAGGTAATTGTCACAAATGCAACAAACAAGGTCACAAGGCATCCGAGTGCAGATCCAAAACATTCAATCCAGTAGAACAAATTATGAAAGCAATGTTTAGATGGGATTACAACACTTGGTGTAGATGTCATTACTGTGGAGAATATGGACACATTGGCATGAACTGCATAAAACATCATCTAAGGAAAAGAGATACTACCATAAGATGTTTCAAATGCACTAAACTTGGTCATATAGCCAGAAATTGCATGAATGCTAGTGAAGTTGAAGATGGAAAGAAGAATGAAGCAACCAAGGTCAGGAAACAGATGAGACAACAGTGGATTCCTAAATCTACCGAGCAAACTAGTCCAAGTAATGGAACGGGTGGCTCTACCGACTCAAACTAAATTCCCAAGAAAGCACTGGAACTGTATTCTCATAAACAAATTTCAAGCAGTTCTAGAACTGAATTAAAAGAAAGATCTAAATCGGCATACAAGATGCAATAAGATCACAGGAAGGTCAGTATCAGTTTTCACCGAGCAAGGTCGGGAGTGATCTAATATGATTACCGAGCGAGGTCGGAGCAACAAGTTCACCGAGTTGCGAAGTCTTTACTGAGTAATTAATTCATAGTGGGTGACAGTCTGTCAGAATTCATACCCTAATTTGTACTGAGCATTAATGATAGAGTTGTAAACAAAAGGCAAGAAATCAAACTCATTCTTCACCACGAAGTTTAGCATTTTGAGAGCAGAAAATTTCCAGAGCAATCCAGCGATTCAAACACTTTTGCGGAAAGAATTCTCTGTGAACTACCATGGCATCATCCAACACTTCAGCAAAGAAAGGATCAGAAATGATAATCCTAGGGGAATGGAAAGCACCAAATTTCAAACTCGTGCCCGCAATTGCAGCAGCCCTAGACCCGAACGGAGCTCAATCTCAGATTCCTCCTAAGGTACTACTTGTTAACGATATTCACAATCATTTCAATTGTGCAATTCAAGAGATGGGAAACCTAGAGCTAGATATTGTGCGTGAGGAACTATGTGTGAATGGTATTCTAAAACTAGAGCACAAACATCTGGAAGACAAGGGATTAGTTCACATTGCACATTTACCTCGAAACTTTCAGGAGAAATGGGTTAGATACATTCTTAGCCATGTACACGAAGGCAAGATTTGGCTTGAGCAACCCATAGAGATCACTAAGAAGATGATTCACCAAATCACTAGTCTTCCCATGTTAAACAAAGCTAAAACTACCAAAACCCTAGGTTGGCCGGAACTGGAGAAGAAAACCCTAGCCGAGTGGGACGGTAGAGGCATGAAAGTAAGCAGCATTACTGATGCTGAACTGAAGTTTGGAACACACATCATTGCTCATAAAATATACAGTTCAAGTCGACAGAATAGTGTTTCTTGTGAAGCCATAGACCTAGCATACAAAGTGGTCAAGAATAATTTATCATTTGACCTTGCAGATTTGTTGTTAAAACAGTTTAACAAGAACATGGAAAGCATTCAAACTTCCAAAAACAATCCATGTAAGTTTGGATCTCTACTGGTCTGTTTATTTTTCTATGTTCAAAAATTCTTCCCTTCCAAAGGAAAAGTAGTATGGAGAAAGGATGTGCCAGTTCTTTATGAGATAAATGAATATATTTCAGAAATGGGTGAAAATTTTGAGAGCATCATGGATAGTTATTTTGAGTCTTTCAAGGAGAAAATGAATAACAAATTCTGGATTCCACAGAAGTTGGTGGAAGATTATAAGGATGATATTTGTTTCATGGTGGACTGTGACAATGTATACATTCAAGCAGCTAAACTGAGGATTGTACATGTAAAACCTCTTCCTTATGAGGTAAACATTGATGAAACAAAGAATATCATTGAAGCCCTCCTTAATCAGCCTGTTAATCCCAAAGCTCCATATTTTGGGACATATGAAGAAGAAAAAGTGAGAATTGAATTAAGTATAAAGCTTCCTCAGGCAGTAAATAAAGGAAAAAAGAGGATAGCCAAAATGCAAATGCTAACCGAGGACAGAGGAGAAGACACTGAAGAAGAAGAGGAAAAGGATGAGAAAACAGAGGAACCAGAACCTGCAAAGAAGAAAGGAAAGGGATTCATTACCAAGGCACCTAAGCCTCCCACTACCGTATTTACAAGGAGAAGTGCAAGGGGTAAGGCAGACAAACAGGACAAAGATATAATATTCAAAAAGCCTCCTCTAACCCTTCAAGAGAAGATCAAACTTTTGAGAGAAGGATCAGGATCTGGAGTAAGTAATATAAAATCTTTAAAATATGAAACAAGATCGGAAATAGAACAAAAGGAGATAGAAGATGCTGTTATTGAAAAGATGGGACAGTGGAAATACTCTCCTGATGAAATAGCCCCACAGATTCCAGCAGCTTTATTAGATCCAATATTGAATCAGTTGTGAAGGCTGCAAATGCCACATGGAAGAACATATACCATCTTCACCAACCGAGTACTGAAACAGTTATAATAAAAGACATTGAAGATGACAGTGATGAACAGGAAGAAGCCACTAAGGTAGATGATACTGTGAGGATAGCGGCAAAAGTCATTGCATCACTTCCTACCTCTCCAGAAAAAGTTACTACATCTAGCCCGGAGACACCTTCAAGCATGGTTGTGAAAACTTCAACATTTGTCCAATCACCTATAGCAACAACAGAAGTAACTACCATTTCTTCTACCGAGTTGTAGTCTCCTACTTCATGAAGTTTTCCAGCAGTAAGTATTCCAGTTTTTGATTCTACAAGTGTAAATACTTTAAGTTCTCCAGTAGACAGTATACCATTCTCTATAGCCAGTCCTACTATGTCTACTGTCACTACTACTAAGGCATTAAGTATAGATAAGCCTAAGGCTCAACCAAGTATAAGATTTTTGGGCAAGAATATAGTAGAGGATATAGACCTAGATGAGGAAATAGAGATTCCAACATTGGATTTTGCAAATCTATCAGCAGATCAAATGCAAAATATAGGTGAAATCCTCCAAAGGAAAGTAAAGCAAAAGAAGCTTAAAGATGAGAGAGACAAGGAATATAAAATCATTAAGGATGCTAAGGACATTTTTTCAGAAGCATTAGGTATTGAAGTAGACTCCTCTCAACATGTTTTGTTACAATTAGCAGAAGTGGTAAATAAGTACAATGAGGATTCATCTGGGACAGACAAGTTAGTTGAAAAAGCTGAGAAGAAATTCAACAATAAAGTGCTTGAGCACATTGCTCAGTACATAGCTATTAATCAAGCAGAATTGTCTTTAGTTTTGACAAACATTGAATCTTCCTATTCGAATGTTACCTCTCTTTTGGTCAAACTATGCAATGTTGCCAAGTTCACCAAGGATGTCAAGGATAAAATGAATAAAATTGATGAGGATTTGAAGATTAGCATACAGAAGCTGCAACTTGAACCAAGTTCAAACTCTACTCATCACATGAAAATCTCATTCCTATCAAATATGCAGTCAGAACTACTGAAAGAAGACACAAGGATCCGGTCCACACTGCTAGACATTCAGAACATGATCCTTCCCATCATGAATACAATGTATAAGCACATTGAACATTCCAAAACATTAATTCATGACAATTAGTTCTCAATAGCAGATCACATGATTACACTCTCTGCAGAAGTCCAAATTGCAATCCAAACATGCAAGATTCTGCAAGAAAATTGGGACAGTACCCTGGCACTGATAATGAAGGTACATTCTATTTTTCTATCAAATTTTGGATTCTCTCTGTAAAACACTTGTATATACACCTTTGGCATTATCGCCAAAAAGGGGGAGATATGTATAGAAGAAAAAGTTAGCACATTGAAAGGGGGAGATAATTTATAAAGCCCTATGACAAAGACAAATTTTAAAAAATCAAAATAAATCTCAGCATGGTTCATGTATGTAAGTTTTGGGCAATAAGTGTTTTTGTCACTAATGCCAAAGGGGGAGATTGTTGGCATTAAGCAGGATTGCCACTAGTGACAACACTTATTTGCATTCTCAATGCAAACCGAGCAGAACAGTGCAAACCGAGCAGAATAGTGCAAATCGAGCAGAACAGTGTAAACTGAGCAGAACAATGCAAACCGAGCAAGACAGTGCAAACCGAGCAGGACAATGCAAACCGAGCAGGACAGTGTAAATTGAGTGACATTATGTCTACCGAGTCACAAGTATCTACCGAGTTCGAAACCTACTGAGTGGTTAGTATGAACCGAGCCTTCACTTCTACCGAGTGCATGATGATGCCGAGTAATGCAGTGGATGCCGAGTATCAAAAAGTCACTGAGTTAGTTTGTAGGAACTGTGTAACCATACTTGGGCCGACTTAGTAGCACTTATGTTTATTTGTCAAGCCGACTTTGTAATTATAATTAATTGTTTAGACTTGTATATAAACAATGTTGTAAAAATACCAAGATGTGTAAGTATGAAAGAATATGAAAAAGAGAGAAAGGCAGAGATAAGCGAATTACAAAGGGCTACAGCAGTATAAGAAGCAGCAAAGACAAATTCATCACAGAAGGTGATCAGTACATCAGTGAATCTCATTTAGCAATCCAGTTGCAAAGTAAGAGATATACTGTTTCATCCTAACAAGTGAATCAGTACTAAAATCCTTTAACCGGGTAGACTTAAAAGTCTTTTGTAAAATCTCTTTACCATGTACATACTTCTTTTGTAAGTTTGTAAAAATCCTTTAAAAGGGTGGATTTAGCAATCCTTATTGCTCCTAGCAGGGCAGATCATCAGAAGTGATCAATGTAAGCCTAACCAGCCAACTTTATACTGCAGTACTAAAGCTTTGTGGGTTTCATCCCCACCCCAGTTTTACTTTCTTTTGGAAGGTTTCTGGGTAACCAAATCTATGTGTCATTGTTGTGAATGCTTTTAAGTTTCATGCTTTCTATATGCTAAAGGATAAAGTAAACTATATGTTAATACATCTGAAAGAAAATTTTGAAGTTACTGATTCACCCCTCCCCTCTCAGTAACTTGGTTAATTCCTAAATATTTCCAACAGGTACAATATTTTAAGGAGATCTATTTTCCTTCTAAGTAGATACATGATTCTTTTGATTGTGTTCTACATTAGTTTCTGAAATCTTCTAGATTGTCATATTCAATAGTGTTTGATTTTATTATGACAATGTTCAGTATGAACATGAAAACTATGGATAAAGTCTTAGAGACATCATACATTCAAAGTTCTCTTCCTACATATTCTTTTTTGGATTGGGGAGATTTGATTCATATATTTTTTTATTTATTTTTTTCCTAAAGGAAAGAATGTTGTTCGAAGATCATGGACCACCTTCTAAATCTAGTTTTGAGCATCTACCATTGACTACACATTGTGGAGGGATATATTATATCTAGATTACATTTCACTTTATGTGCATCCTTCTTGGGGTGAAGGATACTACATCATAGTAGTTGACATGAAGAGATGGTGTTAATTTTGAGGTGGGGGTGGTTTGTTCCTACTGGATTTTCCCTCTTTCCTCATTCCTTTCAATAGGTTTTTGTTTTCTCCTTGGTTAGAATTAAGGGGGGTGGTGGTGTTTCATTAATTATAACCTTTCTAATCTATTTTTTATGTTATGTTTTGATCTGTAATTTATGGATGAGAGGTTGTTCAATTCTAGCCTAGGAATGGTAATTGTAGATGATTCCTACATACATAAGTCCAACTAGAGGATAACAATTGATTAATCATGTTATCTTTCATCATAATTTCAATTTATATGGTAGTTAACTTTTTATAAATCTCATGATTTATAATTATGGAAGGCACAATGACTAATAGAATTCATTTTCTAATTCAATCTCTATTTTCCTCTATTTCTGATATGCAAATTTTTCTTCTATCTTTCAACAAGATCCTTAATTTATTTTGTAGGTTGCAGAAAATTCTACACTATGCAATATCTATGTTAAGTAATAAGTATCATTTAATCAGCTCATATATCTATGAGTGTTCTAAGAATTATAAGAATTCATGTTGAGTCTCTAAAATTTTTTTTGATAAGGTTCCCAAAATAGCGAACTATTGCATATAAAATCCCTACTGTGTGCAATCAGTGTGTTAGAACATAATTCATAGATGTCCCATTTGATGAATTAAGATAAGAAGATAAATATTAGAGAATAGGGATTTTGGAAATAGATCACGACTTTCACGTGTTTTTATTAGGGGCTTGTGGTTAATCCTAACATCTATTGAAGAGCTAAAGTGTTCATCTTTTTCACTGGTTTATGCCCAAGGATATTTTTTGATGCAGGAGCATCTTGGGTCCTTGGCAATCCTATGTCACCAAAAATAATTTGGAGTTTGTCTATGTTGCTCGGTTTCTACTTTGACTGAGTTGGTCAGTTTCCTTTGGTTACCGAGTGTGGTCAGTTATTTCCTGGGTGGTCAGTTATTTCACTGGCGCTCGGCATTGCATGTATACTGCTCAGTCATCTTGCTCACCGATGGGTTTAGTTTTAGTTCCTTTTGTGGCTGACTTGTGCATTTATATTAGATCATAGATTTAATGTTGGAATCCATCATTGGGAAGCATTTGGTCCTAGATCTAACCGTTCATTCCATTGATTATGGATCTGAAGGCCGACTCAGCTTGGTAGCTTCTTGTATAAATATAGTTGTTTGGTTGTAGTTTTGGGAGTCAGTTTTTGGATAGAAGATAGTAGACAGTAGATCAGATATTTGTAATAGATCCTTGCATGTTTGAGGACTTCTTTGATTCATTGTAATAGCTGGCCCTAACCAGGAAGGCCTTACAGCCTAGCATGTATGGTTCTATTTGATGATAATATATTAATCCTTCTCCATTCTCTCTCTCACTGTTGTTGTTTTTTGCTTCCGCATGTGTTGGGTAGGCTTGGATCATTAGGGTGTGCCATTGCTTGGCCCCTCTTGCATTCTTCTTTGCATTAGGTGGTATCAGAGTGAGGTGAGATTTTGATCTAGTTATGCGGATCTAGGTTTGTAGGTTCCTCTTGAAGCCCTAGTTGATTGTTGTGGGGTAGCAGATTGTGATCTGACCTGCAATTGTAGAGGGTTGTCAAGATGGTTTGTCGAAGGTGAGATGAAAATCCAGGATTGGTAGATATGCTAAGGCAAATTTCTGCTAGGTTAGAAGCTGTTGAAATAACCCAAAGAAGAGGCAGACATCTTGAAGATGTTAGTGATGATGAAGTTGAAGAAGAATAGGCGAATGCAGAGCCTGCACCTGTTATGGATCAAGGTGAAGAAAATTTTTTTAAGGCTTTGACAAGTTTGAAGTCAGCACCACATTTCAATCCTCCTGAGTATGGTGGAAAGCTAGATTCTAATGAATTGGTGGACTGGATCACTGAGATGGAAAAGTACTTTGAATATGAAAATATTCCTGAGAATAAGAAGGTGAAGATTGCAAGCACAAAGTTGAAAATTCATGCATCCTTATGGTGGGAACATCTGCAATTGGATAGGAAAAGGAAAGGCAAAGACAAAATCAAGGTATGGAGTAAAATGGTGAGAAAATTGATAGGAAAGTTCTTACCTTGTGATTATCAGATTAACCTAGTTCGGTGAATGCAAAGTTTGAGATAGAAAGATAGCTCGGTAAAAGAGTATACTGAGGAATTCTATAGATTAGATATCAGATCTAGACATGATGAAGATGATGTGGAAAGAATTGGTAGATACCTAAATGGTTTGAGAGTTTCCATTCAAGAGGAAATTAGTATGGTCAAGCTGGAGACTATTGAAGAGGCTTATCAATTTTCTTTGAAGGCCGAGGAGAAATTGAACAAGAGACATGAGCAAAGACAAAGAGGTTGAGGTGGTAGATTCCCTAGAGGAAGAGGTAGATCTAATGGTAAAAATGGTAGATCTTAACCAGAAAAGACAAATCAGGACAAAGGCAAGACCAAGTGGAAAGGTGAAAGTTCTGGAGGCAGAGGTAGTAACTACCGAGGTGGTTATGGTAGAGGAAGTTTTCAAGGAACTTGTTACAATTGTGGAGAAGGACATAGATCTTTTAAATGTACTAGGCTAGTAAGAAGGCTGGTAGTAGTAGAAATGCTTTGGTGCAAGAAGAGTCACCGAATGAACCTAAGAAAGAAAATAACTTGATGGTAAGGAGAGCACTATGGAATGAAAGAAAGAAGGAAGATCCGGTAAGGAAAAGTTTTTTCAAGACCATATGTAGAGTTTCTGACAAAGTTTGGAAGGTAATCATTGACAGTGGTAGCTCAGAGAATCTGGCATCTAAAGAGATGGTGACAAAATTGCAGTTAGAAAGGTTGGTACATCCGAAGCCCTATCAAATTTCATGGATCAAAGATGAGCATACAATCCTAGTAAGTGAACAATGTTATGTGAATTTGAAGTTTGGAAAATACTATGATAAGGTGTTATGTGATATCATGCCTATGGATTGTTGTCATATTTTGTTGGGTAGACCGTGGCAATATGATAGACATGCTATATATAATGGGAGATTGCATAAGTATACTATTGTGGCTGATGGAAGGAAAAAAATATTGTTACCATTGATGGAAGAACCTGTTAGTAATGTTTGCACATCTGTGAAAGTTTGTTTGATGGAACAAAGAAAGTTTGTTAACTCTTTGAAGAAATGATGTATGTTTTGATGTAATCCCTAAAAAACTGAGTAAGAAAACAAAGGATAATGTCCCTAAGGAGATTGATAAATTACTCACCGAGTATAGTGATATCATTTCTAATAATGTACCTGATGGTTTTCCACCGAAGAGAAGCATTGATCATTGTATGGATCTAATCCCTAGAGCTAGTTTACCAAATAAGGCACCTCATCGATTAACACCTACCAAGAATCGAGAATTGAACCAACAGATTCAAGAGTTGCTAGAGAAAGGTTTGATTAGAGAAATTTTAAGTCCTTGTGTAGTACCTATTGTATTGGAACCAAAGAAGAATGGAGAATGGAGAATGTGTACTGATTCCAGAGCAAACTACAAGATAACAGTGAAGTATAGTTTTCCTATATCGAGAATGGATGATATAATGGATAGTTTGACTGGAGCAAAGTATTTCACAAAGATTGATTTGAAAAGTGGGTATCATTAGATCAAAATCAGAGAGGGTGATGAATGGAAGACTTCTTTCAAGACAAAGGAAGGTTTGTATGAGTGGTTGGTTATGCCTTTTGGTTTAACTAATGCACTGAGTACTTTTATGAGGTTGATGAATGAAGTTTTGAAGAAATTCTTGGGTAAGTTTGTGATTGTATATCTTGATGATATTTTGATATTTAGTAAGACTAGAGAAGAACATTTGTTTCATGTTAGACAAGTGTTGCAGAGATTGAAAGAGGAAAAGTTGCTGATAAATCTGAAAAAGTGTTCATTCATGAAAGAGGAGATTTTGTATTTGGGATTTGTTATTTCGGCTGATGGTTTGAAGATGGACCCTAAAAAGGTTGAAGCTATTTTGAATTGGCCTACACCTATGAATTCTAGTGAGGTAAGATCATTTCATGGTTTGGCAAGTTTTTACCGAAAGTTCATAAGGAATTTCAATTCAATTTGTAATGCTATGACTGAGAATATGAGAGGAGACAAAAGAGAATTCAATTGGACACATGGAGCTAACAGAAGTTTTGAGACTCTAAAGTAGAAGGTTGTTGAATTACTTCTGTTGGCATTACCTGATTTCAGTAAAGTATTTCAAGTAGAATGTGATGCAAGTGGAAGTGCAATTGGAGCTGTGTTGAGTCAAGAAGGTAAACCTATTGCTTTTTTTAGTGAAAAGTTGAATGATGCTAGAAGGAAATATTCTGTGTATGATGAAGAATTCTATGTTATTGTTCAAGCACTAAAGAAATGGAGACATTATTTGATACCGAGTGAATTTGTGTTGTATACTGATCATAAGGCTTTACAATATTTGGGTAGTCAAAATAAGTTGAATCAGAGACATATGAAATGGGTTGAGTATTTGCAGAGTTATACATTTGTGATAAAGCATAAGAGTGGAGTCACTAATCAAGTTGTTGATGCATTGAGTAGAAGAAGATCTTTGATGACCGAGATGAAAATTGAAGTTCTTGGTTTTGATGAGATGAGAGATTCTTATGAGTTTGACCCTAATTTTTATGAGCCATGGAGAAAATGTAGAGCACCTATTCAAGATCAACAAGACACTAAATGGGATGAATATTTTATTCAGGAAGGTATGTTGTTTAAAGGTATTCAGTTGTGTATACCGAGAGGAGTACTGAGAACTAATCTGATAAAGGAGAAACACAATAGTGGTTTGGCTGGACATTTTGGTATTGATAAAACATGGAATTTTCTTAAGGAGAAATACTATTGGCCGCAATTGTATAAAGATGTTCAGAAATTTATGAAAAGTTGTGGAATTTGTCAAGTTGCAAAAGGAGTAAGTCAGAATATTGGATTGTATACACCAATTGTTGTTCCTGAGAAACCTTGGATTGATATTAGTATGGACTTTGTTCTTGGCTTACCGAAGACAGTAAGAGGTAATGATTCTATATTTTTTGTTGTGGATAGATTTTCTAAGATGGCATATTTTATACCATGTAGAAAGATATCAGATGCAGTACATGTAGCAAATCTTTTCTTTTAGGAAATTTTCAGATTGCATGGATTACCGAGGAGTATTATCTCTGACCGAGACAGTAAATTTATTGGATACTTTTGGAAAACCCTTTGGAAGAAATTTGGCACTAAGTTGAAATATAGTTCTACATTTCACCCACAAACCGATGGACAGACTAAATTTGTGAACCAAAGTTTGGGAAATCTTTTGAGATGTTTAGTTGGAGACACACCGAGTAATTGGGATTTTGTGTTAGCACAAGCAGAATTTGCATACAATAATTCAATGAATAGGAGTACTGGGAAGACACCATTTGAGATTGTGAATGGCACACAACCGAGAGGAATATCTAACTTGAGAGACATTGTTGATGAGAATAAGAAAAGTGCTGAAGGAGTAAAATTTGTTGAGTACATGAAGACATTGCATGAAGATGTGAAGCTGAAGCTAGAAGACAGTAATTAGAAATACAAAGATAGAGCTGATATATCAAGAAGACATAAAACTTTTGATGTTGGTGATGAAGTGATGGTTCATTTGAAGAAAGGTTGATTTCCTGTTGGAACATATGGGAAACTGAAGATGAAGAAGTTTGGACCTTGCAAGATTTTGAAGAAATTTGATAGTGGAAATGCATATGAGACTGAGTTACCTGATGACATGGACATATCACCTATTTTCAACATTGCTGATTTGTATGAGTATCATGAACCTGATGAAGAAGTGACAGTACTGACAGAATATCCTAAGATGCAAAATGATGAAGTTGAACAAATTTTGAAGGAAAGACTTGGTAAGAGTACAAGAGGAAAACAATATATGGAATATCTGGTAAAGTGGCAGAATAGACCGATGGAAGACAGTTCATGGATTTCACAGTCTGAGTTGGAAGTAGCTTGGACCAGACCTACCAAATGATTCGAAGAATCATTTCAAAATAACCCCAAGTGTCTAATGCAAGAGCATCTTAGGTCCTTGGCAATCGTGTGTCACCAAAAACAATTTGGAGTTTGTTTATGTTGCTCGGTTTCTTCTTTGACTGAGTTGGTCGGTAGTTGGTCAGTTTCCTTTTGTTACCGAGTGTGGTCGGTTATTTCCTGGGAAGTCGGTTATTTCACTGGTGCTTGGGGTAAGTGCACAAAGATGGGGGACCAAAAAGATGCCACTTTTCTTTTTGGCCCCCCATCGCGCATAGTGCACACGCACTAAAGGGTGTGCACCCTATAGGGCACACACCCTATGGCTTGGGCAATTCAAACCCTTTATAAAGTGCGCACACCCTATAGGGCATGCGCGCTATGTAAATCTATGATTTTCATAGCACGCTCACACTATGAAAATCATAAATTTACATAGGGCATACGCCCTATAGGGCGTGTGCCCTATGTAAGATATGATTTATATAGTGAGAGAGAGAGAGAGAGGGGGGGGTAATTTATACAAATATAACATTTAAGTATAAGTTTGATCATTTTAATTTCTTATACTTTAAGTTATATTTGTATAAATTATAAAATATAATGCTTGCAGGATGTTTGGGATTGGTTCCAGCTTCATAAGAGTTAACATGCAGATTCTAGATTTGAAAAATTTCAGACTTAGCCAAATTTTAGGATTCAGCAAGCCTTCAGCAGGGTTACCTCCAAAAATCCATCATGGATTTCTGATGAAGGGTGCTCCCCTTAATACCACAAACACATAACAGAAACAGAGAAACCACAACAATATGCAAGAACAGAAAATTGGCTTCTTATTATCTCCACAAATGTGGAATTACAAACTTTTAGGATTACAATATGCAAAGCCACATGGGCATTCCCTTACAATATTCTGTAGTACAAAGCCTCGAATCAATACCCAGATCTACTACCCAGAACTATTCTGAACTGCCCAAGACAATAATGCAGCCTTCCTTATATAGGCAATTTTCCACCGCCTAGAAGGTTCCAGAATTTTAGCCAATAAGGCCGACCAAACTTAGAATTATTTTATTTTACATTTTATTACATCATAGTCGGCTCAAGATAACCTTTGAAACCCGAACAGAAATTTTGAAGAAAATTATTTTTTGCCATTTCGAGTGGCCCAACTTCCGAAGACCATAAGTCATCACCAGTTGACCCGATCGGCTATTATAACCCCATTTTGGAAATGCCACAAAGCGCTCTACAGGCCTGACTGGTGCAAGCGCTTGTCACCCAAATTTTTGACCTCATCCGGGGCCTCTAAAGCCTTCAAAACTGAGTTCAAAGTTTTTGTACCCTGCTGCCAATACCGAAAATCTTCAATATCTTCCAATATACACTTGATCTGGCAATGAAACTTTACTGGTAGACTTATATGACCAAAATGAACCTCCAAGAAAGAAATCAGATCATTCTGAGCACATACAAAAATTACCAAAAATAGTAACTTTCCATAAATAGCAGCTCTGCACAAAATAGCCCTTATTGAATACAAAAATAGAAATATTTTTGGGTGATGCAAGATTGCTCTTACACCCAGGATGCTCCTGCATCAATTTCTAAGGTCAAACTGAAGTTGGCAAAAGGATTCCCAAAGGGTTTTAACTCGGTTTATCACAAATCACTCAGTTTTGACCCCATCTCTACAAAAGACTTAGCTTAGCTCTCACCCAAAGCTCTCTCTCTCTCTCTCACTCTCTCTCACACACACACACAAAAACATCACCCTCTCCTCTCTCTCTCTCTCATCACCCTCTCTCTCCCCCTTATGTACTCTCTCTCTCTCTCTCTCATCACCCTCTCTCCCCCTTATCTCTCTCTCTCTCTCTCTATATATATATATATATATATATCACCATCTCTCTCTCTCTCCCTCTCCCTTCTCTCTCTAGAGTGAGAGAGAAGAGAGAGAGAGAGATAAGGGAGAGAGATAGAGAGAGAGAGAGAGAGAGATGGTGATAGAGAGAGAGAGGGTGTGTGTGTTTGTGTGTGTGTGTGTGTGTGAGAGAGAGAGAGAGAGAGAGAGAGAAAATGAGTTAAAACCTTTTGGGAATCCTTTCACCAACTTCATTTTGACCTTGCAAATCCATGATGGATTGTGGGAGGTAACCCTGCTGAAGGCTTGCTGAATCCCAAAATTTGGTTAAGTCTAGAATTTTTCAAATCTAGAATCTGCATGTTAACTCCTATGAAGCTGGAACCTATCCCAAACATCCTGAAAGCATTATATTTTATAATTTATACAAATATAACTTAAAGTATAAGAAATTAAAATTATGAAAATCATAAATTTACATAGGGCGCACGCCTTATAGGGCATGCGCGCTTTGTAAAGGATTTGAATTTACCAATCCTAAGGCTTGGATTTTCCTTGGAGATCCAACCCAAAGGCTTGGACGATTGAAATAGGCTTGAGACGTGTTTTCTAGCAGACATACAAAAAAATGACCTCTTTTTTTGTGTGCTCCTCGTTAGGTTTACTCGTGGCTCAAGAACGTAAAAATCAGGTGATGTGATATTGTAGATCTCTTGGTTAGCTATCTAAGCATATAATTTATTTTGAATTATGATTATGTTAAGTTTTTCAACTCTAATTTCTTTTGTGTGTATGTCCATTTTTTGTAAAAAACCAACATGCAGTATTTTGGGCATAGATTTTGGCTCGTTCATCAAATTTTTTAATAAGTTACAGTTTTAGAAACTAGACTCCATTCTACACACTTTAAAAAAAAGAAAATTTAATTTTCGATTAGTTTTAAATAATTTCTAGGGGGAGCACACAAAAATTTCATGTTTTCAAGATGTGTGCACTTCATAAATTCATAAAAAATTATACTTTCATCAAAAAATTACCAAAAAAATATGGGATAAACTACATGGTGTTAGCTAACTTCTCACTATAGCAATTAAAAAAATTCAAAAAAAAAGTTAACATTTTAGGGGGAGCACACTAGACGCTATGTTATGTTTTTGGACAAAAAATAGGACCACTTTTTGTGCTCCCCCTTTTTGAGGGCCTTAATCTGCACCATTTTCAAAATAAGTTAGTAGTTTAGGAACTAGATTCAGAGTATTACAACTCTTGTTTTTCTCGCATCTTAAAATTTTGAGTCTAACTATCTTCAATTTCTTGTTGAAGTTCAGAGTTTGCTGATTTCAGGAAAAAAGTGGCATCTTATACCCCCTTTTTGGTCCCCCATCTTTGTGCACTTACCCGTAATTAAGAGGGGTGGGCAATTTCTTTCACCTTTCAACCCTAATAGGCGAGCATCATCGCAAAGGTGATTTCATGCACTTCCTTAGTGCAATTTATTTTCAAGTTTTTTTTTGCTTGAATTGTCCTTATGTAATCATGTAAGCACTTTTATTGTAGAAACATTAGATCCAGTGTCCATCCATGACTTTTTGGGATTTTGCACACATTGTGTGCCATATTATTGTACTCGCACTGAATTATAAAGTGCCATGGGGGGTTGTGTAGAGCTATTGTTTTCCAATCATAGCTTTGTCAAAGGAGAGTTCCTCTACGACAATAGAATGTTCACTGATATTCTTGCCTCATGCGAGTGTTTAGTTTAACTGCACACACCCTTTTCTCAGTTGCAGATACTTTTGGTCCCTTCTACATAGCATGGTGACACATCATTCTAGTGGATCTATCAAGCCTCACCCAATTCAACATTATGGGGGGGTTATCCTACTATTGTATTCGTGCTAATACTTCCTTGGTTTTTCTTGAAGTGTACTAAGACACTCTTCCATTCCATTTTTTAGTGGAAGTTTATTGGTTTCACTTGAAGTGTGCTGAAACACTCTTGGATTCCTTTAAGACTATTGCACTTGCATTTTCAACAAATTTGAGAAGTGATAATGGTATCGCTCAAAAAACATCATTGGTTGTGTAGTGAAGATCACTCATGCAGATTCTTGTGTCATCTGTATCTTCGACATCTAATCAATGTTCGAGAAGAACCACTTGGAGCACTCATATAGATTTTTGTCTTCCTGATCATCATCTTCTTCAAAGGAGAGCATCAAATATAGCACCAGAACAGTCATCAACAGTTGTCTATACAGATTCTTTATGCTTTAGTGGTGTTCACATTCATGATTTCAAGACATGTTTTTTGAAGGCTTCTTAGACCTTCTTGTTCTCTCTTTTGGAGAGGAGTTTTCTCCCACTGGGTTTTCTCCTTTTCTCTGGTTATGAGAGATTTCTTTGTAGTTGTACATGGGTACCTAACATGGCCTAGTTGTTGGGACCCATAAAGCTTTTCTTCTACATTTTTGTACTCCCTAAGTTGCACTTAAGGGGGGGTGTTGGAGTAAATTAGTTAACCTATTTACTCTTTATCTAAGTTTACTTAGGTCCTACCTAGGTCCACTCATAAATGAGTGGCTAGTCCACTAGGTCCACTTTGGAATAGGTGGATAGTCCATTTGTCGAAGATAAGATAAGATATCTTATCTTAGAGGATATTGTAGTCCTCCAGATTGAGACACTTGTCATAATCTAATCAGAGGTCTCTCAAGCTCCTTCCTATTTAAGGAGAGCCTTTGTACCTTTGTAAATAACCTCAGATAGCTAATATCTCAATATAGTTTCTTGTGTTAACTCTCTATTCTGGTAGATGTCTATAGACTGGGTCTTGGGTATAGGATGACCTATCCTAACAAACAAGAGTATATCATTCTTCAAATCAATCCAATGAGTTAGGAGTATCTAGTGCAAAGGACAGATGCACAGAATTGAGGTCAATAGAGTAGAAATAATTTGAGTGAATCAAATTACAAGAGTACACAGTTGTTAAGATCAATCCCATGAGTTACAATAATATCTTTTATAAAGGATATATCCATAGAACATAAGGTCAATCAAGGATAGCATAGATTTGACATTCATAGAAATCAAAATATTATTGTTCAAATAATTTTATTATAAAAAGAGAAACTATTTCTAATACCAAGATGAGTGGATCTTTATGACATCATTTTAATCCTTCATCATACTAATTATTATTATCAAAAGAATCCCTTAAACTTTTCTTAACCTTCAGGTAGGAAGATTTGAAAGGAACCCAACAAGGAGACTAATAGGCATATGCATAGAAAAAACAATTTTGTAGCACGCTTGGAATTTTCCTATGGAAAAAGGAGACTTATAATCCAACGGGATAATTTCTTTCCAATCATGGGAATAGAAACTTTCCACAAGGATGAAGGACAAACTTAAAAGGAAAAATGATACCAAGGAATTTGAAAACTTCCCTATGATGAATCTATTTACAGCAATTAAATTTTAACCAATTTAGCTTAGTTGACAAATATTGTAGATATAATATTTAGTTTTTTACAACTAAATACTTCACCCTTTAGAACTTGGTAGAAAACATCTAGGCAGTTTAGAGCTTAATTGATATTATCTTTTTCCTTCAAATGTAAGAAAATATGCATTTATAAAGTGGTTGTTAACAACTTGTACTATAAAATTAGGAAAAGAAATGTCTTTCACCAAATAGAATGATACAATGTTAAGAAAGAGATAGCTAAAGCCTTCTAGAATAAGAAAATAGATGATAGGATCTAGAAGACAAAGTTGGTGTATAGATCAAAAAATAAAAAAAGAATTATAGTTATGGTTAGTAATGGCCTATTGGTTGCAAAAGAATAAAAAAGAGGTTTTTAACGAAGCACACAAACTAGGGTTGAGATCATAGTTTATAAAGAATAAAAGGATACGTGGCTGTTCAATATTGATCATAATATATTTCAAAATTAATCTTTAATAAAAATAGTTTTTTTGTTGATAAATTTGTATGGACTATTTAGTTACTTCCCAGATAGTAACAATATTATCAATAATATTCATGGACTTATAAATCCAATTTTCCCATGATAAATATTTTAAGGAAGAAAATGGTGTGTCTTCAAAGAAATAGCCCCTGCAATAGTTCTTAAGAGATGTTGAGAAAAGTAACCAATCTCCAATTATATAGATTTCATTTAGATCTCCATGTACTTAAGTATGAATTTTTCATTCTCTAAATTCATTTGTTTTACCTAAAATTAGAATTAAAACTTTATGAAGATCTTCATCAATTATTTTTAAAAGATATTCATAAATTTTATAGTGAGAACCATTATAACTTGGGGCTTTATTATTAGCCATGGAGAACACAACCATTCAAAGATTAACATTTATGAGAAGTTGGCAACAAAATTATTGTTAGTATTGTAAAACCTAGATAGGAACCACACTCCAGCATTTTACATGAGCTCCTTTAGTAATATCATTGTTAATTTGAATGATTTTTAAAAGCACAACAATTACATGTAATTTATAGTTAAAACATTAGAGAAGTTTTAAAATGAAATCATCTTTCTTGTCTTCATTTATTTTTATAACTACGAGTTGCATTCTTTTGGACATGCAAGAAATAGCTGATAGGTTTTCTATTTTTCAAAGGGAGTGGGTAATAAGCTTTCAACTTCTAGATGAAGGATATTAAAATGGATTTTTTATTGACAATTTTAATAGTTCAATAACTTGCCTAAATGAAAGTGTTAGAGTTAAGTATGAGATAAATTCATGAACCACGTTAGAACTTGGGTTGGTTGAAGAACTACTTTCAGACCCGACAAGGATATGAAATTCTATTTGTTAGTAGTAATTTTAATTGTTGAAGAAAATTCTATGACTATGGTTTCTGAAAAAATCATGTAAGACCAAACCTTATACCTTCAAAGTGATGAATAATATATTCAGGATGTTTTCATTCTCAATTATAGGCACTTATATGGATGTGCTTGGTAGACTCTAGCTTGATTGGTGCAGGAGAACCTAGGGATTGGTGTACTCATCCCTTCAAATTTTTCTTTGAGGTAATTCATAAGAAGCCATGTAAATAAAATAAAATCTTAAAGAGCTTAGACTGTGTGTGTGTGTGTGTTTAGTTAGATTAGGGTCCTAAAGGTCATTTTTGGTCTCAAAAAGTCAGATAATGAAGTAAAGCCATGTAATGTGATGATGATGTCATCATGACTCATCTTGGTAGAGGATGATGTCACAAGGTATTATTTGTGTACATAAAGTCAATTGGTACCTAGGTTTTAACTAGGTTGAGGTATTTGGTTGGGAAAGCAAGAAATGTAAAAAGTTGCTAAATTGCAAAAACAATTGCAAAACTTGCAAAGTGCAACATTGCAACTTTCTAAAAGTTGCTAAGACAACTTTGGTAAAAATAAGAAAAAGACCTAAATAGGTGACCAAGCCCTAAATGGGAGTTGAATACCAAAGATGGAAGATATATAAGCCCAAAAACCCTAATTCTAATAGAAGGTATGACTGTTGTACAAATTTTGGCTTGGAGGAATAGAACAATGCTTGTTTTTGTGTAATTTCTTAGTTGCACAGCTAAATCTTATGGAAACATGATTGAATCTCTTACTGTTATGGATTGATTAGTTATCTAATATAATTTCTTTTCATTTTGTGTTAAGATTTTAGTGTTTAATTCAGTGTACATAATTGTTTTGTAAAATCTTCCAAAGTTACCTGTTTGCTGGTCCTATGTGTTCAAGTGCTGAAAAGCATGGTGTAACTTATTATCCCATCATCCAAACTGTACAACCTCTTGGAGATAGTAATTTTACACAATTAACTACAAGTGTACAGAAGCATGGGACCAGGAAATAAAGGCAAACAATTTTAAATCCTTTTCCTAGGCAAGACAATGTGATTCTTGGCTATGAAGGATTGAAGAACACTAGATTTGGATGGTAGGAGGTTGCATAATCATGTGCCCTAATGGACATGGATGGTTGAGATGTATGTTTTTATGCTATTGACATGTTTTCAGAGTCTCAAGAATAACTTCAAGCAATTTGGAAGCCTAACTCTCACCTTTGGGACTATTTCCTAGTTGAGAAGCCCTAGTTGGAACATGGGTGTACGAGCATTGTCAAATTCTAAAACCCAATAAATATCCAAGGCCTAGGTGGTCATAAACAAGATCCATGAATTTATTGGGGTGTTGTGTGTGGAAATTCTTAGTTAGAAGGAACCCTAGGTACTAGCGACCTAATTAGGCCTAAAAATAAGGAAATCAGGAAATCGATAAGAGACTTTTGTATTGAGCCTTCAAAATGAAATCATAATCCTTAGATAACATGTTTAATTGAAGCACTAAGCCTCTTGTCAGTACTCATTTGGGTAGGGCTAGCTATGGTGATGAAACCAATTAGTAAGTCCAGGTGTGATGCTTAGAAGTGTTAGCATATAAATTGATAGGTTTAAGTCTTTGAAGAATGAAAGGAGAGAAAAATCTCTAAGGTGTGTGGGTGAATGTGAGAAATCCCTGAAAGGTCAAAGAAGTGACCTAGAGAAGGATAGAGGACAATCCTATTGTAGAAGAAGACTCTCCCTATCATTGATGTTGCTTTTGGAACCTTTTTCTTCAACACTTAGCACTGCCCTTATAAACATTGTTTTCCATTGTGGGTCTAGGGACATTATCAAATGATGATATGTCAAAATATCATTTTATTAAAATGATACAAATTTAGTGTTGGGTCGAAAAGTGCTTTTTAAACCAAAAGAAATGTTGATTTATAGTATGTTGGGTGTTGGGGTTTTTTTGAATGACATCAGAAATTATTATGGTTCATGAACCATGTCAATGACCTGACTCTTTCTTGAGAGTCTCTTTGAGGCATTTCATTAATTTGTGTCTTCTTTGTACTTTGTCATTTTTCATGTAGACACTTTCTCTTGAGGCAACATGTTGAATGGTCAATTCAAAGGTATATGGTGTACTCTTACATGTTTTTTTAAGAAACCATAGTCATAAGTGTGAACAAATGCTCTTTTCAAAAGAGAATTCTCTCAATCTTGAAGTCTTGTATATTTATTCTAAAATAAACAATTAAAATATTCATTATTTATCTCTTTTATTATTTTAAATTTTCCCAAAAAAAATTCAAATTTTGAGAAAAATTTGATATAAAATATTTAAAAGGAATTTATCTTACTATTGTCATTTATAATATTATTTATTAAATTTTACTAAATGTTAAAATTATAAAATTTAAAACTACTTTTTTAAGCCTCTCAAAGAAGATCAAACTATTTCATTTCCCATTTTAGAAAATCAACTCAATACCATCTCCTAGGATCATCATAAATAAAAACACACCTCAAGGAGATAACCATGCTATCCATTTCTCACAGTGATTCCCTCCAGAACCATTTGATTGTAGCTCAAGATCCATGAATATTAAAAAAATCTTAGAGCACTTCAAAGAAATAATGGGCAAAACCTCTCAAGTGATATACTACTGAGTAGACCAATAGTAGGGAATGAGAATTCTCTTCCAAGATATGGAATCCATCATGACTCATCCAAGAGAAATATCCTCATAGGTCTCTATTAAACTCATGTCCAACAAAGGTGTAAGCTCCTTGAATTTCATGTCAAAATCTCATCAAGAGAAACCATCTCAATAGCATATCTCTCATCTCAAGAGAACTCTAGCCTCACCTAAGCCTTTGTACATCCATGAGTACAAGTAAAAGATCAATTCATGCTAAACTCTAAATGCATCTTTGCACTATCATGAAGCTTCTTAGGCATATTACCAATGCATCGAATATAAAGAGAACTCAATAGACTATTGTCAAATCTGCAATCAGTTGCATCAGAAACCCATCATGACATTGTGATATGTCCATCTCCTAGGAGATAACATGCTCCAAGTGAACATACCATGGTCTCAAGAGAAATGTATCATGCAAAAACTCTAATGCACAGTCAAAAGTGTACCTTGACATAACACCAACATATCTAAACAAACATAACCTATCAAGCACCACCATCACCTCAATCAAAAACTCTAATAGGATCTAAGAATCCCTCCATATCATCTACATCACTAAAGAAGATCATTCATCACCTTGTGATGAATACACAATCATTTCTTAAGCTCCCATTGAATCTTGATAAGGAGCTTTACAAGCACATGATACACCATCTGCCAAATCTAAAAGTCTTATAGGTCTATGCACATCTAGATGTACTACTAATGAGACTAAGTAAAGCCAAGATTTCCAAACAAGCAAATAAGCATGTTATAGGACCCTATAACCAAATATTCAACTACACACTCATTATCCATCCTCTCATCCCAAAGTAACCATGTCATTGCAGAAGTGACCATAGACAAGGCTAGTTAAAATGTTTACACCAACAGTAAATCAAACCTCATAGATATAGATATTCAGTGCATCATAGTTATCATGCTACAACTAAATAGGTATTCAACCCACACAATTTCATAACTCATTAATCTAATCATTGAAACATGAAAACCTAATATCACATTGAAATAACATGCAAAATGAGATTCAAAGAGAATAATCATGTAGAAAGCATGATGCAAACACAAGATCAAGCAAAGATCCGATTTGGCAATCAAGACCACATCAAGCACCATAGTACAAGAATTTGTCAAGCATGACCATAGAAACATTGAGTTACAAATCATGCACCAACATCCCTATGCAGAGAAAGCACCACACCTTCTTTCACCATGCATGAAGCATATATGTAGAAATATAGCTATCGCGTCCAGTAACACCCCAAGGGAACCAAGATCTATAAATAGCTCTTCACTAGATCCACAAAATTGAAAGTTTTTCTTGACTGTGTAAAATTTGTAAAACTGATCTTTTCAAGAATACACGTGCACATCATATGCCCATTTCTCATTTGGAGAGTCAAAATTTTGAAAAAGAGAAAACAAATTAAACTAGAATAATGTATTATCCTTGATGAGCATCACCATAGATTTCTTAGGAAAATCTATAAACCCCTCAGATTATTGACCTCGAGTCTATTTATTAACACTAATTTAGAAATAGCCTTGTCCTTTGTGTCATCTTTAATTTCAATAAATCTCAAGATGTTTCTAATCTAAAAGTTGAATTCTTTTAACACAATCTACAAGTTTTGGTCATTTACTTAGTTGACCCATTCAACTGTATTGGATCATATGGATTTCCTTTATCTTAAACAAACCATGTCATCCATGTCCAATATCCAAATCTAGAGATCAAAATTATATTATTAATTATCAATACCATTAGGACAGGCCATAAATACTTTTGTAAAAATCTATGTACCTCTGTACACTTACTACTTCAAGTTGGATTGAAACTAAAAGTAAGGACCTAATGATCAACTAGGTTCTAGGAGGATTCATCATACCAGTAATCTTGTTTTAAAATTGACCTATATGAGGAGGCTAAAGAAAAAAATGTACTACTTATTTATAGACTTTTGCAAGGTTTTTGACACTATCCCTCAAATCTTTTCATAAAAAATGCTTTGGACTTTGGGTCTTCTCAAATTTGCGATATCATTCATTATAAAATTATTTATAGCTAAGGTTTGATGAGTCATTAAATTTAACTAATTTGTTTTACTCTATGAGTTGAAATCAAATAGAATAAAGGCTAATAAAGCAATGAAAAACAAACTTCAAATAAATTGAATTGAGTGCAATAACATACAATGAAGCTCCTAAATGTTTGCAACACTTTTGTCTTTTATTTTTCCTTATATACATTTCTTCAATAAATTAAGAAGTCCATATACTAATTTATATTATAAAGGACTCATAAAACTTACTAAAAGTATAAGAAATGAGTTTACAACTACATAACACTCTTAAACTAAAAATTAAATAATAATATATTTGACAACCTTACAAAAGGTTTTTATTTTATATTTTATATGTTGCTATATTAAAAAAAAGTCCTTACTAGATGCTATAATAGAAAATATTAAAATTCATAAAAACATACATAAATATTTGAGTTAAGATTTCTAAAATCTTTACGAAATATTTCCTTTTAAAAAATCAATCAAATTGATATATAATTATATTTTTTATATATTAAAGTCAATTAACGGTTGATGAGTCATTTATTTGGTCTTTTCAAGAATCGTCAAAGTTCTCGACTCAAATAAATATTTGATTCACGAACCAAATAAATATCTGACATGGTTCCTAAATTATTTCCAGTTCCTCCAAACACATTTAAATGGCTTTGTTAAAAAGGCTTTGGAAGCTTTTAAGTTGAACATTTATGTTGTTCTCAAACCACCAAAATAATCGTTTCCATTCAAAAGCTCTTAGATTATCCCCTAACTTATGATATTTATATTTTATATATGTTTCAAAATTAAATAATTATATAATTAAATAACTTATTGATTTCAATTCTAATTTTAATTTAAAAATTTAAATCTTATTTGAATCAATTTAATATATTCTAATTTAATACAATCTTAAACTTAATTTGATTAAAATTATATAATAGTAATCGTAACTTAATATTTGTTGCAGGGTGTGAAAAGAAAGAAATGATAGAATCTTCAGAAATAAGGCTTCCAATGAGAAGGTGATCTTCCATAAGATCAAAAGAGCTATGCTTGATAATCTTTATCTTAAGGGGAACATGTTTGAACCTTCTAATATGGAGGACACTATTTTCTTTGAGAAGTTGAAGATTAAAGGAAATTTGAATCATTGTAAGAAAGAGTCTTTGAGAAACGAAGCTAGATGGGATTACCCTCCTAATGGGTGGATGAAGGTTAACTTCGATGGTGCCTCGAAAGGGAATTCAAGGGTGACTAGTTGTAGCATGGCAATAAGAGATGAGCATGGTGTTTGTAAAGATCTAAGAGCTATTCCTTTAGGTTTCCAAACTAATCATGTTGCGGAGGCTAATGCGGCCCTACATGGCTTAATTTTGGCTAAGGAGAAGGGTTGTAGGAAACTTTGGATTGGAGGTGATTCTTTAAACATTACTAAATGTTTAAATAAGTACTCTAACCCCTTGTGGACTATTCATAATGTTATGAAAAAACCTCAAATCCTAATTGGCTCATTTGAAGAATGCACGTCATCACACATAATTTTAGAGAAATGAATGCCCTTGCTAACTGGGTTGCTAACGTGGCTTGCAAGTTGGAGAAGATGACAACATGGGATGAAAGGAGTGATCTGCCTTTTGAGGCAAAATCATTTATAGATAGTGACCATTTACGGAGTAGGCATAAAGTGTGTTAAATGGTATGTTTAATGATGTTTATTGATTACAAGGTGAGGTCTCATTATTTCTTTTTGTGTGGGAAATTCAACTTGGTGATGATGCTTCTGATTTAGCATGAATTATGGGTCATTTTTGCAAAGTTTAGTGAAGCCAGTTTTATTTGCAACAATATTCAAAGTTTTTACAGTGATACTCTAAAGGGTTATCAGAGAGATAACATGGGTGGTAGTAAGAAGAGATTCAAACCGGTGAATTGCAAAGAATGGAAAAAGAACAAGGAGGTGTGGGATATTTTGAAGAAAGGTGGGATGGTGAGCTTTATGGAGAGATTGCATGGTAGAAACCCTCTTGTGTCGAAGTAGTTCTTCAAAACTTGGAAAAATGGCATGGTTCTTGTGGGAAATCAGTTATTGGAGGTTACAGAGGACATCATTATGAAAGCTATTGGTATGAGCATGGAAGGGTTAAGGTTTTATAGAGATAAAAGTAACTTTGACAAAGCTCCCAAGAAGTTCCCTATTACGAAGCTGGAAAAGTTGAGACTAGTGAAGGAGGATACCTTCTACTATAACCCTAAGTGCATTTCTTAGTTGTGGAGATATACATGTTATACGTTGTCATCAGCTATATCACGCTCAATGGTAGATTTACCAGAGCTTATGGGCATCATTTTATGTTGTTAAATCACTTTAGACATAATGTAAAGATTAGTCTTCCTTTTTATTTGTTGAGTTAGTTGGATTCCACTTTTATTAGTCTTCAAAAGGATCCGAAAGGGGACCATGCCTCTCATCAGGGTCTCACGGTTCTGGTGTATGATATTCTCAAAACAAAAAAAGTGGAAAAACCCTTTTTGAAGGGTTATGCTAGGGATGATGAAGAAATAGAGGATGAGGAGGAGGATATGTATGTGAAGGGAATAGAGGATGATGATGAGGAGCCCGTTGGGGCCCTTTCTATGAGAAAGGCTAAGTTTAAAGGATCGTCATCTAAGAAAAATGTTAAAAGGGATTATGTTGAAGAGTCTGATACTAATAAGGGCACTGGAGATGAGGGTTATGATGAGGAAAAAGGGAAACTAGGGAATGAGAGGAAAAAAGGTGAGACCACTGGTACCAAGAAAAATAAAAAAAGGGCGATAAGTACCAATAAAAGGAGAATCATTCTTTCCTCGAAGGATGAAGAGAACCAGGAGCAAGAGAAGAGTTTAGGGGAAAATATTGGGGAGGAGATAGATGAAGATGGTAGGCTGGAGGTCGACATTGGTAATCTGAGGGAAGGCCAAATTCCTCTTGAGAACGAGAAGGGTACTCTGCAAAATGCCTACCAAGTAACAGAGGAGATTGTGGATAGTATCGACAAAGACATATAGAAACCAATATGATAGAGAATACTACCAATGAAAATACTGAAAAGGAAAAAAGTGGGCAAAAAGATCTACCTAAAGACAAGAGCTGGTTGGTGGATTTTACTTGCACGCTTGATAAAATGATGGATGATATAGGCAACATTAAAAAGGAAATGTGGGTGATGGGTTGCAAGGTGAACATCATTAAGAAGGCCAATCTAGGGGATAAACCAGTTGTAGTGTACCTTGATGAAATGAAAGATGTGGTGGGTAGGGCAGAGGCTTTTACTAAAATAGTGGACAAGGTCTGCGAGATGGAAAAAAGACTCAAAGAGAAGGAGGACAGAGCTATGGATGGGAACATTAAGGGCAGGTTCCACATGCTAAATAATAGAGTGAAAAACTTAGAAGACTCCGTGAGAAAAATTGGTGAGCAATGCCTTGTTAGTCTCAGAGCCTACACTGAACATGCCAAGATCTTGGTTGACAAGGTGGAATAGGAGAAGGGCGATAAAGATTTTAAGGCGTTGAAAGACACTACGGGGCCAGGAAAGCATACACAGGCTAGCACAAGAAAATCTGGTATCAAAGATGACAAAGAGGGCAAGGACCTAGAGGAGCTCAAGAACTCTATTGGGCAGATGCAGCTTATGATGATCCAGGCTAAAGACCTTATGAAGTACATGTAGCTATCTTTTTCTTTGTTGTCTTGTCTTTTTGTTGTCCATGTTTGGGCATTTTTTTTACTTTTAGCTTGTGGTTATGGTTGTTTACTTTTGTATTATGACTTATGTTCCTTGGTGTTGCGACACAATTTCTATAAAATTTTATTGCTATACTTTTAACTCTTTGTAAAACATGTTTGTACTTAATCAAAACAAACTATATCTTAAAAATTATAATTATTCTAAAAGAATATTATTAAATTATAATTTAATTTTAAAATCATACTTGATTTTTCATTTAATTAATTATTTAAATAACCCCACAAAAAGAAAACACAAATTAAAGGAAAACCTTACAAAAAATGTACATTAATATATTTTCATCATTTTCACCCTACATTAAATTTCGCTTCATTTTCATAGTTGTATGTATCTTGAAAGGATACTTCATCTCGATGCATAAATTTCAAAAAGTTCAACAACATTCGGTAAGTTTGTTTTACAGATCACATCTTGACCAACTGCAATTACTTCCATGACTTGGTAAAAATTGATTTGATCCGTTGAATGATGGAAGGTGGCATTTATTTGAGGAAATATAGTCTGTATTTTTCCCATACAGTCAACGAGAAATAAATCAGCAGATGAAACCATTTCAATTGTCTTATAGAGGTTTCAAAATAATAAATATATATTTAAGACATAACAAGAGGAAGCTAACTTTATTAGCGCGCAATAGGAGTTATCATATAATATTTTTTAACTGACATTTTTGTACTTTTAAAGCTATCGTCTACCCCTTTCCACGCGTAAACGAAAATACTTACAAATATCTGATCAGGTTAACAACCTCTAGCTTGGCAATTCCCTACCCATTGCCAGAAATTGCAAATACGTGTTCTTACTTGTAATCAATTTTCTGGATATTGCCAAGAAAATTGAATGAAATGTGCAAGATGTGGATAAGTGATGTTGGAAAAGTATTTTTTTAAGATTTTTTAATTAATTTTATTGTTTTTATGGAAATAAGGAATGTGCAAAGATTTGCATATTTATATTTAGAATTTAGTTTTTCTTTATTTTTTTAATTTTATTCCTTGCAAATAAAACTGTCTAGATACATGTGTATCTAGTTTTCTTTCCTATTTTTTCTATGGCTATGAATTCTTTATATTCAGCTATTTGTAATATGTTTTTCATAAAGAACTGCAATAAAAATTATTTTCAAAATTTTATTCTTTTGTAAAATCTTCACAAGAAAATTACACGATATTGGAAAGATATTGGAAATCCGTGTTCTTGAATTGCAGTCCGATTTCCTGCATATTGCGATGACAGTAGAATGAAACGGAAAAGGAGGGGCAAATAAATCGCAAATCTGCTTGCAACATAATTGCTTATAAATAGGCACACGGATTGTGGTCTAAAATTCTCAGGAGAACAACTATAATCAACTTGTGTTTCCGACATGGGAGGCAAGAATTGCGAACTGGAGCTGGAAATTGAATTCACCCTATGGAAGAGCTCTAGGGATTTAGAAGGCCTGATTGAATTCAATGTTAAACGCAGGCATATAATTGATATGCGGATGAACGGGCTAATGTGGTCAATTGAAGCCCTGCCCCTGCCCAACACCACGCATTACACGTTCAGCGACATCGAGCTCAAACGATCCAAATCCCCTCTTCATTTATCACCCAAGTTCAAGCTTCTGCTTGTGGCGCTCCAGACGTATGTCAGGTCTGTGGAGGAATTGCTGGATAAATTATACGCGTATTCGCTTTTCTTGTCCAGGGCAGAAAATGAGAAGCGGTGGTGGATAATTGTCGATGCCGAGGTCATGGCAGTGGCATGTAACGCAGCCACAGAGGCGACTCAACAGGCTGCAAAAGTGGCGGCGTCTTTTCTTGTCGAGCTCTTGGAATCGCTGGAGTTCTTACCTCGGGAGAATATTAATATAGAGGAGCTCTGGGCCACCATTCTTTCTGCAACAGAGATATGGAATGGCGTCGCACAGGCTGCCGTGGATGGAGGGAACGTGCTTCACTGGTGTAAAGTTGAGGTCTTGGAGATGGAGAGAATGATTCCCTGTTTCGAATTTGAAGTTGCAGTGCAAGACTTCTTGCAAGGAAATGGTGAGATTTCTAAAATTGGGCTTGTGAATAGCTGTGCGCTGAAGGTGAGCGTGGGAATGGAAGAGGAGATATGGATCGTTTGCTCTCAGGAGGGAGTCGAAACCGAGATGTCTTTGGGGCTGAGTTCACTGTTGCCACAGCTCATCAAAAATTACATCACGAGCGCTCCTGAGAGGAATGAGGGCGAAGATGGTGTTAAGAATATTGTGGAAGGTCTTTTACAGCGTGTGGTTGGGTACCTGACGTTTCTGCCGAGAGTATGCGAGGTTTGTGGTAGCCATCGGTTGTTGGAGGCTTCGTTGAGCAGCAGTTGCAGTAATCTGTGTGAGGCTCGCAAAGAGATATGTGGCTAGAATGCTTTACGCTTCACACAGCAAGGCCTTTCCACTTTGCTTCTAACCGATGACGATGATGTTGATGATGGTGAGAACGAAAATGCAGAAGATCTATTTAATTAATTGATAAATATTGTTTATTTCCAAAATTTTGTACCCTGTGATGCCGTGAAAATGATATTTTTGTTCAAACTGTATAGCTGTACGTTTACTTACGTAAGTTTACGTTTACTGTTAATCTTTTTAAGGCTTTGAGGTAACAGGTCCATAATCAATATGACTTATCCCTTCTGTTACACAACCAAAAAGCAATTTCAAAAAATAAGAGGAATCTAACTTTATTGTACACCTATCGAAAATATAGCTATCTTCATTTCTGTAAAATGTTTTCGCTTAAATCTGGTTCAGTTTATGAACTTTATTTTCATATTAAGTGTTCCAATTTTGTAATATGAGTTTTGTTATTCTTGACAGCTGTATTCTATTAGTAGCTTATATTGTTGTAAATTTGCTTTATTTAAAAAAAGAAAAAGAATAAAAAAAGAAAAAGAATATAGTTGTTGCTTTAAAAATTGTATACTATTTTTCATAGAATTTAGAACTATATATAAACAAGCTAAGTTTTCTATTGAACCCTTGCACGGTGCATCCAATAAATTATTTACATTATTAAAGTGAGATTAGATTTGTGTCTCCTTTTTCTTTTTCTTTTTCCTTGACAGTTCAACGAGCTACAACATTTTGCCTTTCTTGATGAGGTGTATTATTATTCTTTAATGAATAAGAGTTTTTTATAATTTATTTACAAAAATATTATTTGTTTTCACCAAAAATAGGGGTAAAAAAAACATTCACATTTCAATATTCAAATGTGATCAAGTTCAAATTAATTACTTATACCACTAAGCGTGGAGGAGAGTCATAGTAATCCAATTTTTTTCATACATTGATAAGTTTTGAGCCATAAAAAATGAGCTACCAACCAACAATCATGCCTTTCTCATTTCTTCCTATGCAAGCGGTCGAGTACCATGAGTAGGTGGAATGATTCCTATAGTATGTCACTCTACAAGCCCAATCATGATGAAACTAAGAAGAGACTAAAGGCAAGTAGGAGAGCTAAGATCAATGAACAAACTAATCCCTAAATTTTCTTAAAGGTGTTGAGAAGTATATGATTGAGTGTAATGAACTCCAAAGTAATTTTATTGCACCCACCTCAACGTCCATGGGAGTAGAGTAACAATGATAACTATGCATGGTCATTATTAAACTCTAATGATGTAAAAAAAATTATAGATGTGCCAACTCAACATCACCTTTGTTTGCTTCACTTGAATAGTAATAGCCTTTTTAAAAATCAAGAGGCGAATGTCAAGAACATAGCTAATTAATATAGTAAGATTTTTCTCTTTCCAAATGCTAAAAAAAGCTTTTACCATGAAATCATATCAAATATGGGTGAATTCAATAAGAATTCTAGGAATATATTGTAAGAAAACCATATGTCAGGAGAAAGGATTTGGTCTAAAAGGCTTAAAACGCCATGAATCTAATTTCAAACTTCCTAAGGTCTAGGATAAGTCTAGAAAAGGGTTATTGAGAGTATCCTCTTTTCTGCAAAATGGGAAATGAGGGTTTCTAACTCCCAAGTGAATCAATTTGGTACCACTGAGAATTGAATAAACTAAACAAAATTAGAAAACTTTCATTCAAGAATACAACCAAATAGTCTAAAATCTAGGTTACCAACAACTTAGAGAATACTGAAGAGTCCATCTATTGTTCAATCAAGACACCATAAATCCAAGTATAACTCTTACACAGGTGTCAAGTGGCATGCATGGGTACCATTTAATTTTTTTTTGTAAAGGTTTGAAAATTTTAACCCTAATTTGATAGAGCATAAATTAGGGGACTTGAATCAATATTATTTGATATATGTTTAAATATTTTCATATGCTTATAATAACAATAATGACCTATATTTGAATAGGCTCCTTTAGAATAAGAGAATTGTTAAACCCAAAATCCTTACAAGCCTAACGCATATAACGTACTTCAACATGCTTCATGCCCTTCAATGGATCTAATAATCCATATAGAACATAAAGCTAATCCTTGGTGTTAAATTAAAATAAACATGCAAGCCCACATACACACATTATATGCTTGGCCCATCTACCATGCAAGCTTACATGATGGAGATTGTAATAACATAAAAAACTTTAGACTTTTCTCTTGATAATTAATATGGTTGCACACCATATTTAGTTTTTGATATTAAAGTAGCCAAAATGAGGAGGCTGACCCTTGAATATAAACACCAAATGTGGTCAAGCCACAGATTAACACTTACTGCACATAGACAACAAACGAACCAGACAACACATTAACAACAAAAAGTCAGCAGATAAATAAAGTAACAATGACCTGATAACTGAAGTCTATAAAATTTATATACTCATTTTTTTGCAATCAAGAAAATTAAAATTAGAGGCCATAAAGAGATACAACACTAACCTTACTAAATCCTTATGCTTAGTATAATTTACAAACTATAAGAATTAAATTTCACAATGTACCATATGTATGTTGGGCCCCCCATGGGTTTGGCTAAAACAAATTATTTTCAATCAATAACCCTTTGGATTTCCACAAAAAAAAGAATCATAGATTTTGAGGGCAAACAAGAAATAAGTTTGTGCGAATGCAATTTGAAATTTATTTGGGCCTTTTCAAGCTTTCCTATAGTCACACACACATTAAAAATGCATCAAAACTAGTCCTAGAGTCATGAAACTAAACAGGGTTACTTACAAGAATCTAAAAAATTCTTGCCAAATAAATACTTATGATGATCATTGAGATGGAAGATTTTAATTGCCAAAGAGGAGAGGTTAGGTTGTTGTAATAGAGCTTAGGCATTGAGCTACTTCACAACCCATGCGCCAATTAATTGCAAAGTTCAAATTGTGGAAAGTAGATACAATGAATAAGGGTACTTAGTTCAATGATAGGAGAATGTGCTTCAATGATAAATATTTTGGAATCAATTTCTTATCTATTTAAAAAATTATAATATATTTTTTAGTGAATGTCTCAAAACTTGTGTTAGATGTATCTTGTAGTCCTCTAAATTTGGACTTGGGAGGCTACATGTCATGCCCTGACAGTCTTGGACTTGATCCTTAGAACTCTGAGATTAGTTTAGATTTTCTGGATGGTTTGTTACTTGTTTTGGAACATGTTTCGGTTGAACAATTTGTTATCTGGCATCGTTAAGATGTTTTTCAAACTCTTGGAGAATGCAGAGTTCACTAAAGTCTGATTCTCAGAATTATGGTTTAAGTATTTCAGTGTTGTGTTATATCAGAATTTTATCTTTTGAATCGGTTCAGATTCAGAATCCTGTAGTAAGTAATGTTTCAGAAAGACTATTCAGCTTTCAAGTTTATTTGAAATGGTTTCAGTTCCATTTTATGTGTGTATGTTTCAGAATTGGTTTGGTGACAGAAATAAATGTTCAGAGATAACAGATATGTTCATTGATCAATTTGTATATATATATGTTATAACATTTCATTTGTATAAATCTGTGTACGCTAATATGAAATAATTATATGTGTATGTTTATATATAGATTAGTTTTTAAATATGCACATATAGTTGATTCTATATACGTACATATGTTTATATTAATGAATGTTATAATTATACGTATAATATTGATGATTGTTATTGATGTTAATTTTCTATATGAAAGAAATTATAATAGTAATTAATATTAATATTAAGATAAATATTAATATTAATATTAATGACTATTAGTATGATTGTTATGTATATGGGGTAATGGTAAGGATTAGTATTTATATTAATATTAATATCAATATCATTTTATTGTTAATATGTTGGTAACGTTTTATTTTTAAATGTTAGTTTACTTAGCAGATTTTTGATGTTAATACCTATGCTATAGTGTTAGCGGATCTTGTGTTATGAAAGTTAGAAATTATGTTTTGAACTTTACCTAAACTAAGTTAACCTAGCCTAAGTAAAGACTAAGGCATGATTTTATGTGATATAGCTAACTTAAGCAAAACAATCAAACCTAAACTAGGCTAGATTTAGCAGAGAGTAGTGGTTTGAAGATGCGGCAGGTATTGGTATGCGAGCTATACAGAAAATGCCAAGTGTTGAGTTTTTTTATGTGAGTGGGGTTTTTGGGATTAGCTCGCAGTAATGAGCATTTATCGTATGTCTTATCTGTCATATTGCTTGGTGATGGATCGCATTTTGGTTTCAGTTCACCTTTGATGTACTTCAGTTTGGAAAAATAATGAACCCTCTGTTGAACAGGTTTCTCTGTGAAATCTTGGGAAGTTGTTAACCATGAGGGAGATTCTTGAGTTTCACCAGTTCATTTTAACTTCATGACATTGCATACCTCGTTTCTTCTGTCGATATCATGGTTGCATTTTCTCTGAGTTTGTTGTGAGAGTTGGTTGTGAGATTTTTGTGAAGCACGGCTTTGAGGAGGACGAAGACTTTGTCTGCGAGTTGGGTAGGAAGCTCTGCAAGCGGTCTTTTAGTGCTCACCCTCGCATTTTCTCAGGCAGGGGCAATTTCTTAAACTCTCTCTCTCATTGATTTCTTTGCTTAGTCTGCATGATGAAAGGAAAATGTTAAAAAGCTTTTTGAATAGTTTTGTGAATGAAATTATTGCGTGAAGAAAGTAACTGTGAAGGAATAGTTGGATTGTAAACTTGTTTTCATATATCTACGGTCTCTGTTATGAAGTTTCCATTTATAGTTAAATGTGGGTACTTGTGATCTTGAAATATAAAGAGATTTTTGTCATAGAAATACTGTGAAGAGTTATAGCTTTAGTGTGGTGAGTCTCTGTTTATTTTGTGACAGTCTCGAGCTTCGTCCTGTAGCATTCTCTGTCATGATAAAAGTTCATTAAGGGTTTGTGAAGTAAGTATTCTACGTCATCTCTAGCTCATTTTTTTTATTGGATTTAGTAGAATAATAAGGTTTGTCGAAAACCCATCTGCTAATTTTGAGAGAAAAGTGTTTAGAGGATTATTGGGTTGAGTCTGTCACTATGGTTTCGGTTTTATGAGCTCAATGTTGTCTTATAGAAGTAATAGGGATAGTTTTATTCTCTATTCTTTTGAATAAGCCATTTACGGCTACAGTATAGTTATTATTTTAAAAGGAATTTCAAAGTTATGCTTCGTATGGCTTCGGCATTGACAGCTTATTCCTTGGGTGAAATACCTGTTAATCTTTTTGGGTTTTCATTATCGATTTGCTATTGATGTTCATCGGCCCAGGAAAAGAGTTAATATGGAATCATTCAGTGGTTTTGTGTTTATCAAATATAGAATGCATTAATGTTATCATCAACAGTTTTCTTCAAAATTTATAAGTGAGGTTTAGTTTCAACAGCATCTATCACTAGTCGTTCGGTCGTTTTAGAATGTCTCTGATTTTTGTGAGCCTTCTTAATAACAGTCAACTGTGATAATATTGAGGTGAAGGGAAACAAAATGTTGACTGAGTTCGTAGTTTGTAGTTGCAAAAAAAAAATACATTTATTAAACTGTGGTCGGGTCTTTGTATTGACTGTAAATATAGTTTATTTCATGGCTTTTGTCAGTAGTCGATTCTACTTGTGGTATTTGGTATGATTCTCTGTTTTATTGATGACTGTCGGTTTGTATATATATATATTAATGCATATAATTATATATGCATCGACAGTAGGATGTCGACAATTAGCAGTTCATATTTATATATAGAGCAGCATAGTATAGTTGACTATGTATATGATTAGAAAAATGTGTATCGACAATATGTAGTTAATTGATTAAAGATTGGATGGCAGTATAGTTTCAGTTGAACAAAATAAAGTAATACTTTGGTATGAACTTAGAAATAAGATTAATCTAGTTGTTCTTTGGTCTTTGGACTGAAAATACAATCTTACAATTTGGTAAATTCATTTTCTAATTCTGAATTACTGAGATGTATAGTTATATGTTTAGTTTGTTTTCTTGCATTCTATGATAACGGTAAAATTAGATATTTTACTTAGTATTCTGAAATGTTATGTATGAGGTTATATGACTATATGCATGCTAGAATACATGTATGTATATATATTCCTGTGATATATACATATATGTACGCTGTCGTGAATATAGGGATATGAACTTATAGATAACAGTACAGAGTGTAAAGTCTAGAATGTTATGTATGAGGTTATATGACTATATGCATGCTAGAATACATGTATGTATATATATTGTCGTGATATATACATATATGTACGCTGTCATGAATATAGGGATATGAACTTATAGATAACAGTACAGAGTGTAAAGTATATTTTTAATATATATATATATATATATATATATATATATATATATATATATATATATATATATATTCTGTTAAGATCAACAAACTTATTTAATTGATATCTGTAATGAGTTTTGTGGATGATTTCTGTATAATTCAGATGGAGTCTGTTTATGATTAGATTTATTTATAATCGTTGTAGATAAGATTCCAATGTGAATGAAATTGTTTATGGCATTTTGTGTTGATGTTACTATGATGGAATAGATTATGGTTATAATTTCAGTCAAAAGATTTGATGATTGGTTAAGTATGGAATGGTAATATGGAAACATGGTTTTATATGGATTTCTAGATTGTGGATTCAATTTTATTATTGATGCAATGGAAATAAATGTTTTATTGAAATGGAATTCTGTAGTAGCAGTTAAATCATGTGTATTCTTAGATTATGCAAGTGTGATCCTTTAGATTGGGTGGCTGTCATAAATCGAGTAACTTGTGGTGATAGAATTATTTTGTCGGATGCCCTCCGACACTAGTCTAGATCCTTATGGGAAAGTTTATGACTGTTATTTAATCAAGTGATAATATTAAAATTCATGGGTTGGGTTTCATATAACAAAATAAGAACTTATGGTTTTACCTGACATATTGAATCTTACGAGTGGCTGAACGTAGATTCTTATGTTGACACCCATGAACTACTGGATCATTACCTTGACATAATCTGTGTGAGTTTATTAATGCATAACTGTTTGTAAGAAATTAAGTACTTGCTTTAAATCTGGTTGAGAAAAGAAAACTGTACTTTCAGAATATCTGTTATATGGATTACATGTTTATCATGCTATTACTATATCTAACATGCAGGTTTACTAAAGGTTTTAACAACTTGGACAATGTGACTAAGCCCTGTTGTGTTTGTCAGTTGTGTTTGCTTATGATTTCAGGTTCTATATATTTTTGGTAGAAGGACTTGGAAGAATAATTTGCTGATAGAATATTAGGGACTAGATGTAGTTTGGTTCTTGGTTGTTAAATGTATCTGAATCTGATTTGAATCAGTTGACAATCTGATTGTATTTGAAATTTTGTATTGTATTTAAATAAGAGTATATCCAAATACTCAGATGTAATTATCAGATATGTAATAATGCAGTATTAATACTCTTGGTATCTGGTTGTAAAGATGTTATGTAATGGAATTATATTCTAGAATAAAAAAAATTGTTTGGTGTTTATTTGAGTTTTCGTTTCTTGTTAGATGGTTTTAGGTTGGGTGTTACACTACACAATATAATTATCCTCTACTATTCACTTAAATAAATTTTTTATTACTTTGTTTCTTTCTAATAAATGATTGTTGGTGATATGTAGAAACACTAGTGAAATTTTGTCATCTCACATGAAGATGTTATGTCACTTGAAGATATGTTATTTAATGTCTTATAAAAAGCCAACTTTTAAATTCAGATATGTGAGATGAATGCTTATTATTTCTAATAGAAGATATTCTTTTGAATTAAATATATTTATCTTTATGGGGATTACCTAGATGCCATAAGTGTTCAGTGTTTCATTCATTCTCATGAGAAATGAGTTCTTGTGAACCACTACTCACAAAACATTAGTCAATGAATTTGACTCGAGAACTACACAATTGAATTTTGATAGCAACATCACAAAGATATAATATTTAAAGACATCATTTATTCACAATTTGTAGAGATATTTTAAAATGTTATTAGATTCAATTATGTCTAGACAATCTAAAATAGAATGATACAAAAAAACATGTATACTACAAGTACACACTAGCACTAACATTTATAAGAGATTTAGTGGGTTTAGAAATATTGATGTGATTAACTAAAAATCTTTTATTCTATTGAGAATTATCTAGATGCAATAAGTGCCCAATGTTTCATTCATTTAAATGAGAAATGGGTTCTTGTGAATCTCTACTCATGAAACATGAGTCAATGAATTTGACTTGAAAACTACACAATTGAATCATGTAGCAACATCACAAAGATATAATATTTAAAGACATCATTTATTCATAATTCATAGATATATTTTACAATGTTATCAGATTCAATTATGTCTAGACAATCTAGAATAAAATGATACAAAAAACATATATACTATGCACTAGCACTTACATTTATAAGAGATTAACTAAAAATGTTTTATTCTAGTGAGATAATATTTGGGTTTTGTTTATTCCAAAAACAATTGAAGAACATTATTTTCTAATTTATACTTTTCTATTTTTCTTCTAAATTAAAAATATTATTCTTTGTGAGCATTACCTAGATACAATACGTGCTCAGTGTTCCATTCATTCTCATGAGAGATGAGTACTTACTATAGTTCTTTTCTGGGTAGATTGTGAACTAGAGTTTTTCCAAAAACATTTTGGGTCACACTCAATGATCCATCATCAGGATGACAAGGGAACCAAAACTCATGAAACATGGGTCAATGAATTCAACTCGAAAACTACACAATACATAAGTAGGAGATATTTTCCACAACAAGTCAAATTGTGATATTACTATCAGGATTCAACTATGTAGTTATCTGAGCCAAATGGGGTTACAAGCAGAGTGGGTTTAACCATGGAAAAAACTTCGTAGTTAAATGCACTCAAGATGGAGTAGTACTAGGATGGGTGACCTCCCAGGAAGTCCCGGTGCTTCACCTTTGTGAGCATCACCTAGATCCAATGAGTGCTAACTATTCCATTCATTCTCATGAGAGATGGGTTCGTGTGAACCACTACACATGAAACATGGGTCAATGGGTTTGACTCAAAAAACTACATAGTTGAATCTTGATAGCAATATCAGAACTACACAATAGATTTTTGCTAGTAACATCATAAAGATTTAATATTTAAAGATATCATTATTTATAATTTATAGAGATACATGAGGTTACTATGCACCAACTCAAGTGGAGCTGAAGCTCATGTGACCATACCCTTTAGAAAGGGATCTCAATGATGCTTGCCAAGAACATAACCTGAACAAACTCCATTTGAACAAGAGATTTGAGGTAGGCCAATCACCACATTCTAGGAGCTCATCTACTGAAGATATTTGTCATTCAAGTGCCCAAACCATTCGTTCCAAAGCTTGCTTGTAGAATTTGCATGAGCACTAAAGGATGATCTTTGATGGAGAATCAAATCCATCAAACCTATACAAGCGGGTTGCGTGATCAACTGTACCTGTAGCAATGATCTTTTCAAGAATCCACATCTCTGTAATAGTCACATTATTAGGGGAAGCCTCAACAATTTTTCCATCACCATGCTTGCAAATTGGATAGATGGAAATGAGATTCTGTGAAATATTAGGAACAAAAAGAACATCATTAATGGTGCCATCATGCATCTGAATTGAACTTGTCCCTAGAACTAGAATTTGCCATGAGTTCCCAACAATAATATGTGAAGTAGGACTATCAGACAGAGAATCAAGAAGATCAACAGTGTGAGTCATGTGATGAGAAGCACCTGAATCAAGAATCCAACTGGAACTTGTAGATGATGAAGTGTTAGCTGAGAAGGTTTGTCCTTTGCTTGAGGAAGAAGAATTAGGCACTACAAAATTGTGCCTCTTCATAGCTTCTTCTAATGTTACTGGCCTTTGAGACTATGGTGTGTCATTATGCTTGGGTTTCCCTTGAAAGGGATAATTCTCATGTTTCTTCTTATACCTAGAAGATGACCCTCTTGAGTTAGGAGGAGAAGGAGAAGAAGGTTTAGGCTTCTGATCATTATTCACCTTAGGATTATAGGGAGACGAGGCTTATAGGGAGGCTTACCTCTTGAAGATGAATTTGTTTGTGGTTTCTTCTTATACTTACCCTTTCCCTTAGGAGATTGAGCCATCAATGCATGACTCTTACGAAGAGCATCCATTTGAATTAACTTGGCTTGCTCCCTAGTTAATCTTTCACAACATTCCTCAAATGAGAGCATCTTATGATCTTCTCCCATAGCATCCATAGTAGAATAGAAGGTAGAGACAAACACTTGGAAAGGCCCTCTAAGCTTAGATAGGAACAAGAAAATACACTCCTTACCTTGTTTTGCATGACTATAACCTTTCAACTGAGACAAAATGGACTTGAATTGTGCAAGGAAATCCTAAATAGAGGTAAATGCATCTAGGGAAAGAGATGTGAGATCGGTTTCTAGTTGTAACATTTTGAATTGGTTGACTTTACCATACAACCCTATGAGCTTATCCCATACTTCTTTAGGTGTTGTACACTCAACAATGTGAAACAATAGATTATCTAACTTACACATGAAGACCGATGAGTCATTTTGCCTCATCCATTTTGTTTCTTTGAACAAATTGCTTATATGCCTTGGTGAATTTGGGTTGGTTAGCTTCCAAGTGCTGCCAGAGACTGTGAAATCGTAACAATTGTGACATTTTGAGATTCCATGTGTGATAGTTAAGTGGGGTGAGCAGCGCAATCTTAGGGTCTAACATTTTGGACAAGGGTACACAAAGGACGATATGCAAGACACCTCCATAACATATACAAACCGATTTTACAATTCTCAAATAATAATTTTGCCAAAGAGAGAAAATGGAGATAACTTGTAGCTTCAAGATAGTAAATCTGGCATAATAAGGCAAAATTTTCAGAAAATACCTTTATTGTGATATTGCTATCATGATTCAACTGTGTAGTTTTTTAGTCAAACTCATTGACCCATGATTCATGAGTAGTGGTTCACACGAACCCATCTCTCATGAGAATAAATGGAACACTTAGCACTCATTGGATCTAGGTGATGCTCACAGAGGTGAAGCACCGGGACTCAAAAACTACACAGTTGAATCCTGATATATCACAATTTGACTTGCTGTGGAAAATATCTCCTACTTATCAATTGATGAGCTTAAGGGGCTTTCTAATGAATGGTTCATAAGGCACAACACTTGGTGAAGGTTTTGCAAATGAGGATGCAAGCAGAGTGGGTTTAACCATGGAGGAAACTCCGTAGTTAAGCATGCTTGAGATGGAGTAGTACTGGGATGGGTGACCTCCCGGGAAGTCCCGGTGCTTCACCTCTGTGAGCATCACCTAGATCCAATGAGTGCTAAGTGTTCCATTTATTCTCATGAGAGATGGGTTCGTGTGAACCACTACTCATGAATCATGGGTCAATGAGTTTGACTCAAAAACTACATAGTTGAATCCTGATAGCAATATCACAATTTGACTTACTGTGGAAAATATCTCCTACTTATCAGTTGATGAGCTTAAGGGGCTTTCTAATGAATGGTTCATAAGGCACAACACTTGGTGAAGGTTTTGCAAATGAGGATGCAAGCAGAGTGGGTTTAACCATGGAGGAAACTCCATAGTTAAGCACGCTCAAGCTGGAGTAGTACTGGGATGGGTGACCTCCCAGGAAGTCTCGGTGCTTCACCTCTGTGAGCATCACCTAGATCCAATGAGTGCTAAGTGTTCCATTTATTCTCATGAGAGATGGGTTCGTGTGAACCACTACTAATGAATCATGGGTCAATGAGTTTGACTCAAAAACTACACAGTTGAATCTTGATAGCAATATCACAATTTGACTTGCTGTGGAAAATATCTCCTACTTATCAATACCTTTATTGCAGCATAGTTCGTCGAAGAAACTTTTCGATGATACCTTGATTATAGAAAAAGTTGCACCAATTTGAAAAAAGGGCTTATTTTGGGCAATTTTAAATCAAAACAAGAGCTTCCGAACAACATTGCTACAAACCTCCTCATAACAACCAAAGTATAGGCCAACCAATAAAAAGGTATGTTGAGTTAAGGGCTCCAGTTTAGTCAAGAGCTGGTGACGAAAATAAAGAAGCTTATAGAGACTTGCCTTGCAGATATATTACGCCACAGTTCACGAGCAAATATAATCGATGAAGCCACTGATACTTAATAATAGAAGCAGTATGACCATAAAGTGAGACCTTAAACATTCAATGCGTTAAGGAAAGTCGCTGGCCATAAAAAGGTTGGAATCATAAATGCCTACCATAAAAAGATTTCAAAGCCACTTACTTGATACATTTGTCGACAATAATCAATGTCAGACAATAAACCGATGGCTGGCTTTAACTACAACAATAATGTACCAAAGTTCGAAACGCTGGTGGGCATGGAACATTCAGGCATGGAGCATCTGTCCAAAACGCTACAAAGTGAAAAAGAGCTTCTTTTTTCCTTATTTGTATCTCAAGGAGAAACCACTCTCATCCACCAGAAATGCCATGTGTCTGCGAAGACGCCATCCATCGCAGGGCCAAGAACAATGTACGTGGACAAATAAAAAAAGAGATCCAGTTAGAATGAGAGCGGACCAAAACTGGCCACAGGTCCACGTCATAGAGCCTTGGGGATATGCCAAAAAGATGCTACCAGTGGGTTAACCAGCAAAGTACACGACGTGTAAGCCCAGATCGTGCATAAAGAAGCTGATCTACACAGAGCTCGGACTCAAAATATTTATCTAACTTGACCTAAGTAAACTTCCATAAAGAGTAAACTCTTGAAAACAACAAATCTAACCTAATTTAAACAATAAAAATATAGAGTATCTGAAACTTAGTCACAGTCCGTACACCAAGCCTTCACTATCCTTCTCTATCTGTACAATGAAGTTAATAACCTTCCTCTTAACCATTTCAACCGATTTGGATCAGTTACCATGCTTGTTTAAACATTAAAGACTCTAAATATATTTTCCCACTTAATTGAAAGTAACTGTTGGAATTCAAAAATTTGAATTTCCAACTTACATTTTATTGCATAAATCAACTAGATAACTTATAAAACTTGCCTAATAGATCCTTAGGACTAATAGATAACTTATAAAACTTGCGTCCAATTGAGCCTCAGCCAACAAGTTTAAGCTGGGCACAAAAACTTGGAGGCTATTCATTTAATAGTCCACATGTCGCAATTCCGTCCTATCAAACGCAATGGAGAGAATTTAATTAATGTAACCGTTTCTAATTTCTATGCTGCTATAAATCTTCTAACCAATGTCACGATGTACATTAAGAGAGTTGAATGAAAGTTTATGCAGGTTGCCAGAAACGTTACAAATTATGGTTGTAAATTCTTTAAACCCCGTCTTCAGTTACAATAGTAAATGAAGAGTCTTCAGTTACATCAATTCTCCCATATATTGTTCAGGGTGTAATTCATATTTTCATAGGAGGTTCGATACATTTACCCATATGCTCTCAGTTTCAAGTTCTTTAGCAACACTTTTAAGCTATTTCCTTTTTCGTTTTCTTCTAATGTAATTTGCAGAGATTGTATTCCATAATAGATAATCTAATTATATGGTACATTTTAGGAGGCAGAAGAGCTGGTCTTGACCATCATATACAACAGGAAAAGATTGTGAGTGAAGGTATGTTATACATCATTCCCAGACCATTTTAAATAGATGAAATTTGAAAATTACTTTCGCACTTTTCTGCTATTTGATTAGATTCAGATTGTTTTAGGTCCTTTCGATAGATATATAATTTGTACTCTTTACAATATCAATCCTCCAATACCCACAACCATATTATTATTTCCTTAAATATCCAATGAACAGCCCAATCGATAAACCTAAAGCATCAAACAGTCATGGAAGATTCAAGCATGCACACATTTTCCAGCAGAAAATAAAATGCTGTATTATTTCAAAGGAGGAAGTTGATCAAATCTTATATTCAAGAATTGAAGTGTTCACTGTTCTATCATTCTGAACAGTTTTATAAGATTTTATGTTTGATGTTTTCAATATTTTGTGTTTAATACAGAATAGAGGCTATATAGAATCTATTATTATTATTTGGAAGTATTTTGGTTATAATAAGAATTAACATTTTTTTCAGAACATAATAATTAACTAAATTGTCTATAAACATATAACATTATATAATTTAATTTTAAATTTAATATTTTTCTCTTCTAAAGTTCCGACTATTGTATAATTGTCGTTTTATAGAATTCTCTAACAAGTATGAAGCATCTAACATTAATATTATAATATACTATCAAATTATATATTGGAGATTAATTTATATAAAATTCATTTGACCAACTCAAAATCTCAGTCTTACCAGTCTTCTTTATTTACAGCCAATTTGAATCCATTTGAAAATAAGAACAATAAAAAAAATTTGAGATGTTATTTTTATTTGACCAGCTCAAAATCTCAGTCTTACCAGTCTTCTCTATTTGCAGCCAATTTGAAAATAAACTTTAAAATCTAAATTACAGAACAATAAAAAAAATTTTGAGATGTTATTTTTACTTTGTTAGATTCAAACCCTTACCTTATCGATCTAATCGGAACAATAATTTTTTTTACCAGAATTCAAGCTGCAAACTTATTTCTTATGAAGAATCTTTGGTTACAATACTAAATGAAGAGTCTTCGGTTTATTGGAGAGGAAGAGTATTTATTCACACTTATAAAACAGGAATATCACCGAGAAATTGTGTATTATTGAATGCCTGGCGTTAGATCTGATAAGGTTTTTCTTTACAAAATCATCATTTATTTGGGAGCTTTCTGGCTTAAAGATCCAAAGTTCTTGCTGCTAATCTTTAATTTTGTGTTTGTGAGCGAGCAGGTACAAGTGGAGGACGAGAATGTGGTCACAATCAGCGGAGAACAAAATATAGTTAAAATCCTTATTTACAGTGTAGATTTAGCCCAAAAAACTGCCTGAATTGTTTGCACGGGATTCAATTTTTTGCTACTGTTGTTTGAAATTTCTCACCAAATCCATTTTGTGAATATCCTTGTTGATCCTATACATTAAAAATCCACATGTGGAATCGGTTCAAAATATTGGTTTTATGGCTTGCGAGTTGTAGTCGCATAAATTCTTTTATGTGCAACTTTCTCTATAATATATTTATTTCCACCAAATTTATCTTGCATGTTTCATGTAACATTGCATTTTATTCATTGATGGCATATTCTTGCTGAAGTATGCAAGCTGAGAAACTCAAATGTCAATCTGAGAATTCATCACTAATGTCTGAAAAGTTCTTAGTGCATCGGTGGATACTTATGCATTGTTTTGTCCAAAATCCATCTGTTGCTTTGGAATTCATTCAGGGCCTGTTTGGTGCATGGAATATGAGTTCTAATTTTGGAATGGATCTCCCGATCGCTGATATAATTTGTCTTTGTCTTTTCACTCACACAAATATATCTTTCAAAATTTCATAATAATATTTTATTAAGGTAATTTATTATTATGTTTTACTTTATTAAGATAATAAATTTAAGATACAATATAATTTAAGAATTACAATTGATATTTTCATTCTTAATTTGCATAAATGTTTAGAAATTTTAAAGAAACTAAGTGATCCCATGTTTTATTTTCATTATCAATTATTTAGGTAACTATAGGTAGATCTATTCATTGATAAGTAGGAGCTATGTTCATTATAAATTACTTTATTTATTATAAACCAATTTGTTAGCTGAAAAAATAGTTAAAATAATTAAATTTTAACATTTTTCTTTATTTAGTAATTTTATTATATTTCACAAAAGTGTTGAATTTAATGATGTAATAGATGTGTCAATATGTAATATATGTCTTTTCCAACAAGAATTAAATTGTTAAAATTGGAGTTTCAAATATATATTTCAATATAAAGAAATACTTGATAAATTTAGAAAAATACTTTTCTATAGAAACAAATACATTACTAAATGACATATTTCAAAAATAAAATGGTAAAATTAATTGATGTAACAAAGCCCCATATGCATGCATGTCCCTTCCACTAGAAGCATAAATTGTTAGAATTTAAAAATCCATTAGATCATCGTTAAAGGAACCATTGAATGACACAAAATCAAAGAGCATCTCAAAATCAATATCATATTTATTGATACCATTCAATGTTAGTGGTCTACGCAATAGTGATTTACAAATGTTACAAAATACATTTTGAATCCCTTACCAAGACAATAGTGATAAGCACAAATAAAGAACACAATCTAATCTTTAATTGTGTCTTAAGAAATTATATACAATAAAAACCATTAGATCTAAATATTATATCTAGGTTAGGGTTATATGATAAATATTGCAGACAAGTATTAGAAATATGATTATAAATAGGGTTATATTCATGATTACAATTAGAACTAAAATAGGATTAAAGTTAGAATTTTAAACAGAGTTAGGTAAGGATTAGGATTTTAAATTAGAGTTAAGTACTAATTATGATTGTAGTTGGGGTTAGAATTAGGATTAGGCTCCACTTAGATCAATGTTATGATTAAATTAGGATAATAGATAAATAAGGATTAGGATTAGGGTTCAATTCGAGCTAGCGTTCAATTAGGGTTATAGAAATATTCAAATCAAAATTCTTTTACCTCTATTTTGAGCAATTTGCCCTAGAAAGATTTCACAAATATAACCATAAACATGGCATGAGCCTAAATCATGAACCATAATCCTAACCCTAACCTTCAACGCTAATCCAAATGATAAGACCTAAACCTAAACATAATCCTAATCCTAAATAAGATTGCAACTCTAGAAACCTAAACACAACCCTGACTTCAACCATGGCATAAACCTAAATCCTTAAACTAAATTTGATCGGAAAAAAACCCAAACATAATATAAAATCCTAAACTCTTAAACTAACTTTGATCAAAACACAAACTCAAAACTTAATACGAAATCCTAAACCCTAATCCTAAGCATAGTTGCAAATCCTAACCCTAATAAAAACCATAACCCTTACCATAATACTTTAAACATTATGTAAAACCTTACCCTAACCATAATATTAAACCTACCCTTAATCTTAACCCAAACCCAAAACATGAACCCTAACCCTAATAAAAAAAACCTAACCTAACCATAATATTTTCTATGATGTAAACCCTTACCATTAATATAATCCTAACCCTAAACTATAGTGCTAATCATAAATCATAAAACCTGATCATAATACTGATCATGGACACTAATGTTGACCATGATTGTAATACTATTTATAAAACTACAACCCCAACATTAAACTATAAGGGTTTACATTAATATTAACTATAATGTAAACCCTTGTCATAGCCATATTCCTAAACATTAAGTAAACCCTTATGTCCTAAGCATAATCCTAAACCCATCCTTAATCTTAGCCCTTATCATAATATTTTATATATGATGTAAACCCTTACCCTTACCCTAACCATAACCATAACCCTAAACCAAAAAATATGTTTCTAAACCTAAATCATAGATTGTAATTCTATCCCTAACACTAACCATAATCCTAACCCTAATTTTACAAGGTTTCCTAACCCTAATCAAAACTCTAATAATGATGTAAACCCTAACACTTACCATAATCATAACCCTAAACCTAAACACTTACCCTAATCATAATCGTAATCCTAAACAAGGCCTTACTCTAAATGCTAAACCCTAACCCTAATGATAAATCTAATATTAGACTCTAAACCCTAATCCTAATTGTAACCCTAAATACTAAACCTAATTAAAACCCTAACTCGAACTATAATACTAATTATGATGTAAACCCTTATCCTAGCCATAATCCTACCCATAATCTTAGAACTAATGCTAACGTTAACCCCAACCCTAAATCTTAACCCCAATACATAAACCTAACCTAACCATAATGTTATATATGATGTAAACCCTTAATCTTAACTGTAATCCTAAACTTGACCCTAACCCTAAACCAAACCATAGCCCTAACCAAATCAAAATCTTTACCCTTCACCTAATTATAATTTCAATCCCAACCCTAAAATTAATTCCAACCTTGCCCTTAACACTTACCGAAACCCTATTCCTAACCTGAAACCTATTGTAATTATAATCAAAACCCTAACCCTAACCATAATTCTCCTCGTAACCATGACCATAAACCCAACCTTAACACTAAGCCCTAATCATAATCATAATAATAAATCTAAACCAAACTCTAACCCTAATGCTAAATGCGTCGCAACTGCTACTAGCTTATATATACTTTATATATATATATAATAAGCCGAGAGATATTCTTTTCGAGGCACCTATTTTCATAGTTTTTTCTCTCAGTTCAATAGACGCCTCATAAGAATATCTCTCAGCTTATTATATATATATAGTATATATAAGCTAGTTGTACTTTCAAAGCTTTCTTCCAACATTTTCCAAGCGTAAACGAAAATATTTACTAACAAATTTGAGATCAGGTTAACAAGCTTTCGCTTGACAATTTCCTGGGTATTACCAGGAAAGTGGAAAGTAACGGGCAGAGAAATTGTAAATACGTGTTCTAACTTGCAATCAATTTCCTGTATATTGCCAAGAAAACTGAACGAAATGGGCAAGAAGGGCAAGGGAAATTGGAAATCCGTCTCCTATAAATGCAATCGATTTCCTGCAGATTGCGAAGAGAGTAAACTGAAACGGAGAAGGAGAGGGAAATAAATTGCAAATCTGCTTGCAACCAAATTGCTTAAAAACAATCGCTCAGATTGCAACCAAAATGGCCAGCAAGGATTGCGAACTGGAACTAGAAATTCAAATCGCGTTATGGCAGAGCTCCAGGGCTTCAAATTGCCTGAATGAATTCATTGTTAGTCGCGGGCATATTGAGATGCGAATGAACGGGCTGGTATGGTCAATTGAAGCCCTGCCCCTGCCCGACACCACGGATTACACTTTCACGAACATCGAGCTCAAGCGATCCAAATCGCCTCTTAATTTGCCATCCAAATTTAAGCTTCTTCTTGTGGCCCTCCAGACGTATATGAGGTCTGTGGAGGAATTGCTGGATAAATTATATGCCTACTCGCGCTTCTTGTCCCGGGTAGAAAAAGATAAGAGGTGGTGGATAGTTGTAGATGTTGAGATCATGGCGGTGGCATGTAACAAGCCCTAGAGGCAATTCAACAGGCTGCAAAAGCGGCTTTTCTTCCTAAGCTCATGCAATCTCTGGCATTTTTACCTCAGCAGAATATTATTACAGAGGAGGCCGTCTGCGCCACCAGTCTTTCTGCAACAGAGATATGGAATAGCATCGCACAGGCTGCCGTGGATGGAGGGAACGTGCTTCAGTGGTGTAAAGTTGAGGTCTTGGAGATGGAGAGAATGATTCCCTGTTTCAAATTTGAAGTTGTATTACAAGACTTCTTGCAAGGAAATGATGAGATTTCTAAAATTGGGCTTTTGAATAGCTCTGTGCTGAAGGTGAGCGTGGGATTGGAAGAGGAGATAAGGGTCGTTTGTTCTCAGGAGGGAGTCGAAACCGAGACGTCTTTGGGGCTGAGTTCACCGTTGCCACAGCTCATCAAAAATTACATCACGACCGTTTCTGAAAGGAATGAGGGCGAAGATGGTGTTAAGAATATTGTGGAAGATCTTTTACAGCGTGTAGTTGGGTACCTGACATTTCTGCCGAGAGTATGCGAGGTTTGTGGGAGCCATCGCTTGGTGGAGGCTGCGTTGAGCATCACATGCAGTTACCTGTGTGAGTCTCGCAAAGAGATATGTTCGTGGAATGCTTTACCCTTGACACAGCAAGGGCTTTCCACTTTGCTTATTACAGATGATGTTGATAATGATGAGAACTAGAAAATTACAAGATCTATTTAATTAATAAAGATTATGCATATTTTTTAATTTTGGTATTCTCTGATGCCATGGAAATCTTGTTTTTGTCCAACAACTCATGACCTGATACTGCTGAAATCTTATTTTTCAAGTTTTTGTACCCTGAGATTCTATGAAAGAGGTCTCGTGACATGAGAGTGGTGAAAGTAATAGGCATTGTACCAATTGCTAGGCCTGTTATTTGTCGGTGAATCTGCTGATGAAATACAAAATGTAGAGCTGTACCATCATTTATGTAAGTTTACGTTTACTGTTCAAACTTCACTCTTAATTCTTTTATAAGGCTTTGGGGGTAACACGTCCATAATCAATATGAGTTGTCCATTTTTTTCCACAACAAAAAGGAATTTAAAGAAATAAGAGGAATCTAACTTATATTTATTTATTAGTCCCGCCTTTTAAGGTAGAGACTTATGTTTTTGGTAGATTTTGTTTATATTAGTTTTTTTCAAAAACCCTGCATCATAAAATATTTGCTATGATTTGTAATGTTTGGCCATCTTTTTATTTCTAATTTGAATTATTTGGAAAATATTTCTTTTATCTTTTCATATTTTTCTTGAGGGATTAATTAATTTTTTATTCAGAAATTCATTTTTTTTCAATAGACTTTAATTTTTTATAAATGATTTTTTTTGGAAACTTCCGTGATTTAATTACTCAATAGACTTACAATATTTTTTAAATGATTTTTGTTTTAGAAATTTCCATAGTTTCTCTTTCTCTGCCATTTGCCATCATCGGCAAACCAAAGGTAGCAGCACCGTCTTGAAGCTATCTCTAGGAGGGTGGGAGGAGATAGAAGGGACCAGCAGCAAGACCAGTAGAAGACCCAGCAACAAAGTCAAGGACTTCATGGCCATAGCCTACAAGACTAGACCCTACAGAACTAGATCCATACGGATACGTACGGTTTCCCATCTTAGTGTGGAGCAATAGTGTGGAGCAACTAGTCGAGTGGATAGTCATTCCATTCAATTCAGAATAGTATGGCGTTATTCTCCTCTCGCTGGCAAGTGAAGATCCTGAACAAGCTACTAAACCGCTTTAAAACCCATTGATTGGTCATTTTACAGGTTAGCATTGTGTTGCTACTACTCCTATTCGAATAGGAGGAGGGGGGCAGGAAGAAGAACACGTTTTAGCCCCACAAAGCCCGCAAAATTGTCATCCTGCTTTTGCCGGAAAAATAGCTCCTCTCCGACCCAAAAAATCTTCGTCTACCCCTCCCATCCATCCAACACTTCCGTGTCCTCTGTGCACCGCACCAGGTGTCCATGCCCTCAATTTACAGCTATGTCATCTATTGTCTAGCAAGGCACCAAATGTTACTTCCAGCAAGAAGCTCTCCCACAGTTTAGGGCATTTGGGGACATCCATGGCATGGACACCAGTATTATGTCTTCAGCGATAGCCGTTTGCATTTGCTAGAAATGTAGTGTTTCCAGACAATGCGACCAAACGCAACAAATAGTTCATCTTTGTATTCGACATTGTGGGTTTTCAGGCTGCCACATAAGGGCTTCCTCCAAAAATGGTATCTACACAGTTTGACCAGGGAGCAAATATAGATATTGTGAGTCTTTTTCCCTTTATCTTTGCATTTGCCCTGTCTTAATTATGTGTATCTTAAAAAGCTTGAATGAAATTTTGATTCCATTCGACTGCATTATCTCATCAGAGATTAAGCCAGATTATCTGATATGTCTGATTAGGCATGTTTTTCCTTCTTTGGTAATTTATTGAATATCACAGATTTTCCAGTTGAATCATAAAAAACTATAGAAATCTTTAAGTTGGCTTTCAAACCCTACCTCTACAACCCTAACTGTAGAAATAAACAGAGATAATTACCTCAATAACAGAGATATAAACAACTTGTTATGTTGGTGCATCTACAGTCACAAAATATTGGCATCACTCATCTTTCCACCCAAGGAGATAATAGAAGATTATGTCTGTGCACTCCAAGAATTAACTCTCATGCCTGGTCTTACGTGGCAAGTATGTGGTGCATCTCCACCTTCTTTGGCAGTCAACTATGTACATTTAGAAGACATGCAACTCAAAATTTGGAAAGTTGCATTTGTGTGAATGGTGTTAAGTGTTTACGTGGAAAGTTGCATGTGTTTGAGTATTGCCAAGTGTTTCTTATTAACTCAATTTTTCAAAGTATCTCAATATAAATATAGATTACAAAACATAATAAACTTAAAACATCTTATCAAACAATTTCAAATGTAAAATATAACTTAGAATTTTGTTGTCTAGAAAAATCTTTGTTCTTCAACTCCAAGCATATTCCTACTGCTAAAGGTAATTGCTTTCATATTTTATCCATCAGCCTTGTCAATATTTTCTCATTCTCTTCGTTTCAATCCAACCATGAAGCTTTACTGAGAATGATTGACTTTTAGACTGTGGGATTCTTAAATAAGATTTTTAAAATCTGGAGTTGTATCCAGGTTAACGATAACACTAATAATAGAAATGGGAGTGATTCTTTGAAATTATGAACAACAAAAAGTTTGGCTAGGACATTTTTTATGCAACTTGCATTAGAGTATTTATCACTGATTGCTCCCTCAGAATTTAAATAATATTTTTCCTACTGTTATACTTATTATGATCCAAATTATTGGCAAGTTTGATTTAGTGAAGCTTATAAATTCTTCTCTGTATCAAAGCTCCTGCATTAATCATTAGATCATCAATATTCATTGTTCTTAATATTGATCTAATTAAGAATCAAGCATTATGGATTTTATTTATCCTGAGAGAACTGAACATTGCAAATTTGGATTTATTGCTCTAAAAAGTTGATAAAAAGCAGACTAGGTTATAGTCTAAATGGACATGAGTGTTCCAGTTTCATTATATGTAGAAATTTCACAACCAGGTGGATGTGTAGACACAAGTTGGTCGGTAAGCAAAGCCCAAGGAGGAGCTTCAAGGGCTTCCACAACCTCAGCTCCACACAAAATCTAACTATTTCCTTAAAAAGTTCCCACCCCAGATAAGGCCCCAAGTTCTCTAGCAAATTATGGATATTCTCTGACTTATTACTTTTACCGACCTGCTGCTGCACCATGTTACAAAAGGGATTTATGAGAGAAAAGAACAATTTTTTGCATAAAATTACCCAGGGTGGTAGAGTGAAGATTGCACAACATCTCTGACTTGCTTAAAACGGTCCTTACATTATCAAACAATTCAATTGCAAAGCAAATGGTAGACTAGATTCTGATTATCAGGAGTGGAGATGGCTGCCAAATGGTTGTGATATTCCAAGGTATTTAAATCTTTATGAATCGAGGTTCTGAACTTGACCACATAATTTATTTATTTGCATTCAAAAGTTCAACTTATAATTATTATAGAATGTAGAAATCTAATGTCTTTATTTAAATCTTATTGGATCAAATGTTTGAAATCCTATTTCGCTAATGGTTGGATTACCATTTCTGATTCAGTGCCAGGGGATTGCTTGAGAAGTTGAGAGAGAAGAAATTAATGTTTGTCTGTGACTCCATTAGCCAAAATCAGTTTTTGTCTCTGATTTGCCTTGTCTCTAGAGAGTTTCTAACTACATTTGCTCCAAGCAATAACAAGAATGATAAATTCATTTCTACGGTAAGCAAGCAGATGAATGGATTCTGCTTTCTGGCTGATCTTGCAAGAAATTTTAATGGATAATCAATCATAACATGTTTGGTCAGTTGTTAATGGATAATCAATCATAACAAGTTTGGTCAATTGTTGGCAGGAATATGATGTTTCAATTGAGATTTTCTAGGCTCCATATTTGATTGATATTGAGATCAATAGTGATGGTAAGAGAATTCTTCACGTGGATGAGATCCAACAAAACTCAATTCATTGGGTAGATGATATCCTCGTCTTTGAGTCATCTAAATGGTGCCCAGAGACTTTGGGATCACAAAGGTATGATGAATCTTTAAAAAATTGTTCCTTTCATGCGTTGAATCCATTTTACCTTCCCTCCAAACACTTGGCATGTGCCTGTAGTTAATTTGTTTTTTTTTATTGGTTACAAGTAGTTTCATTCAATGTGAATTCCTAAAAAGGAGAATAGTAAGTTCACTACACCAATAATAAATGTTGTTATATACTGAATTGCTCACTGAGTGGTTGAAATACAACTATGGGTTTTAACTTATGCCTTAATACATTATTAATTCAATCAATCTACTGGGCACCTAATCTAGCTCCCTTCTTTGGCTAATCTCCTTATTCTACTCGGACCTCGTTGCATATCACTCCACTTTTCTGTCATTGAGATTAATACAAACCATTGCTTCTCCTAAACCGCACCTGACCTCAGCCAGTATATGGGGGTCATTATAATGAGTCACAGCCTGAATAATAGCTCGAGCTCTACGAGCTGGATCACCACTTTTGAACACACCAGAACCCACAAAAACTCCATCACAACCCAGCTGCATCATCAAGGTCGCATCAGCAGGTGTAGTCACACCTCCTGCTACAAAATTGACGACAGGAAGCCTTCCCAGCTGTTTGGTTTACCTCACAAGCTCATAGGGAGCGGCCGTCTGTTTAGCAAAGGAAAAAACCTCATCATCGTCTAAGCTCTGAAGTCTTCGTATATCACCCAAGAGAGATCTCACATGTCTTACAGCCTCAATAACATTCCCTGTGCTAGCTTCTCCTTTAGTCCTGATCATAGCAGCTCCTTCATCAATCCTTCTCAGTGCCTCACCAAGGTTCCAGCACCCACACACAAATGGTATGCGAAAGTTATTTTTATTGATATGGTGTGCATCATCTGCAATAGTGAGGACTTCACTCTCATCAACATAATCAATACCAATTGCCTCCAGAATTTGGGATTCAACAAAATGGCCTATTCTAGCTTTGGCCATGACAGGTATAGTTACTGGATTCTTGATCTCCTTGATGAGACCTGGATCACTCATCCTGGCAACTCCTCCTTGAGCTCTAATGTCAGCAGGGACATGCTCCAGTGCCATCACAGCTACAGCCCCTGCCTCTTCAGCAATTCTAGCTTGTTCAGCATTAACAACATCCATTATAACTCCCCCTTTAAGCATTTGAGCCAGACCAACCTTGCAGGCATATGAAGCTTTCTTTGAGTTTGTATTAGAAATTGTGCCATTACTGTAAATAGTGACAACTCCATCACTTGCCATTGCTTTCTATAAGCAAAAAAGATACTGGAACTAGGAAACCTGCAAAAGTGCAAACGAGTGTCTCCATTACAAACATATGCTTATCCAGAATCCAAAACAATTATAGGAAACGTATTGTGTTGTATTATAAATGTAACACAAACCTCATATACCCTAAACCCATATCCAATAATGTATTTTTATGCCAAAATATTTGTAAAGAATGCCTAAAAGCATGCATATATGTGAAAATGAATTCTGTAACGTTAGTAAGATACATATTGCATCAATCAACTTCCCTATTGAACAAGAATAGCTTGTACATAGTATGACAGTACAAAAAATGGACATATCCAAAACATTGTACAACACATATTTCCTGTCAAAAGCATTGTACAACACATATTTCCTATTAGTGCATATCAACAATACTTACATAGAAGCCTTCTCCCTATGAAAACATTGGTCATATCCAAACAAATGGTATTAAAGTACATAATTTATAAGCCATGTGGTTAAAAATCATATTGGGTTAAACCATTTAGAAGCATATGCCATATAACCATGAAAGCTGGATAACTGCATGTACATTCTAGAACTCATTGCCTACATATGAATTCTTCAGATGGAAATTAACAGCCCTATATTGCCATGATGTTTCCATCCCAATGAAAATCGATCTCAAAACAAGCCAAAAGGTTAAAATCCTACAAAACCCTCCATAAAATAAAGGCCCCAAATATAAAAACTATATCATAGCATAGGAAGACTTTAGAACCAATCCCAAATGCTAAATCTATGGAATCCATCTAGCAAAACATGGATTCCAAAACTTTAAAAATCACAACAGATGACATGCAAACAGAAAACCAGCTACAACCAAATAAATCCAATCATTGGGGCTTTATTCAACTAAGAAACTGATCAGAAGAAACGGAAAGTCATAGTCATTTCAAACCATGTGCTCTCAAGAAATCGACACAGAACATCCCACCATCTCTGATTGCAATTATAAAAAATTAACACAGCCCACAACAACCACTAGAAAACAAAGAGAGGTACTGGCTTGAAATATCATGCAGTTTTTTCCAAAGCTATTCAGTCTTATAGACTTACAGAATCATGAAAGGATATATCATAAAAATCTACTTTTGTGACCACACAAATCTACTGATAAACAAACATATGAGCCATTCAAATCTTCCTACCTAATGAAGTGTTTATTCCAGAGAAAATTTCAATTATATATTTTTCTTTGCGACAGAGGAATCAACATTTAATGGATCCCATGAAGTGAAGTTTCAACTAGCATCATTATATCTTTTGTTTGCATGATCTCTATATTCAATAAAAATATATTTAAGGAAAACAAATATGAAATCATCATCCATGTGTTCCAGTGACTGTCTAATCTAACAACATTGAAGAGTGACTTCCAATATATATTTTAATCTTTATGTTTTTTTATTAAGAGTAAGTCACTGTCAACAAGCAATCAACATCTAACAAACACACATAAACAAACTCGATACTAAGATGCCAACACAAACAAACCTAAAAACACTACTGGAAGTATTTGAGTGCCTGATAGCCTATACGACCTCATCCTCCAACTAATTTAATATTTGATACATATTTTTGATGTCCTACAAATCATCTTTAGTGTACTCAACATATTTTTCAAAATTTCTGGAGTGCAAGAACAGGCCCCTTATCAGTGGCTTTCAAATCCACAAAATCCCCATCAAAAAATTTAGAAGCCTAAAGCTTCTGCCATTTTTCAACTCAACATTTAATGCTTTTAACACTATTATAGATGGCCTTAAAACTTACATTAACCAAATTCACCAGATTCACATTAGGATTGCCGCACAACATAAACCATTGAACCAAATATCTTTATACTTTATGAACAGATAGGACATAGTCATGGAAGGCAAGCAAAACTATACCAACATATCTTATAGGAAGGCACTCACTACATGGGCACAATGGGTCTCTTCAAATGTGAGTCCCTAAACTCTGGTATTATTTTGCAGCACCTCATTCAGCCATTACAACTGGCAGAGAAGGTAAGAAAAAGAAGGGCACATGCTAAAACTTCTATTTTTTAAACCAATTTTCTTCATTCTATTCCTTACATCATTTTTTTTCTTGATGGGATTAAAATGAATGCAAAATATGTGCCAATGAGGAGGAGCCAATTCAAGATCCCTCATATGACCCTTAGCCAACTTCTCATGCCTTTATAATCCAACAAGTTCTGAGCACCATCAAGTTTCCAGTAAAATTTTTGAATACCTATCATAATTTAGCATTTCACAAAGATGGGCATCCATTAATCTACACGAATCCTAACATCACTGGACTTGAGCACCAAGATTGTCTCCATTGGTGTTTGCTAGGAGTTCCCGATAGTTGGAACCAACTAATTTTATGCGATCTTATTGGGGACCTAGCCATTAAAGCTTATTGTTCTTCATGGGTGCAAGGAAATTCCCCATGAATGTAGTTTCATAAAACATTAAGAAGTCTCATTCCCCTCTCTCTATTGCAGTATTCACATTGGTGTCTCTCTATTTCTGTCACACTACTCACCTTGCCTCCATGTACGTCTTGTTTTTAATATGATTAAATATATTTTATATGAAATACAGGATAGTTTTATATTGCTATAATGAATTATTTGTAGACAAAAATAGATGACCCAATTATAAACATATCTATTTTAACTTTCAATTTATTTTTGTTTCCGTAATTGGATTGAACTGCAAGATTTCAATAACGTCCATGTCCAATGTCCATTTCTACTAGGCCAAAATACATACCTAAAAAATAGGGCACCGAAAATATAAAGCAATTTGTAACTTCCTTTCTAGATATACTCTTCTACAGTAAGATTTTGATGAGCAGATTTGTTATTTTTTTAGTTAATTTTTTTTTTCAAAAAAAATAAAAAGTATTTAATTTGTATTTTTCAAATGTCTTCATAACTGATCCAAATGTCATGATATGCCAAACATTCCATGACAAAATAGAACTGTTTCTTTGAAGGACTATTTGCCTAGAACAGCCTATAAGAAGAAATATGTAATAAATCAGCAATCAGTTAAGAGGTTTGCCAAAAAAAAATAATGGTTGAATATCAAGTTTGCTGAGGGGACAGTTCATGTCCTAAAAAAAAGTACATGAGAATGCTCAACAAAAAAAAAGAGAACAGATATTTTAGTATCGACTAATAGATTTGGATTTTATTTTTTTGTGAATTACACATGATTACTGGACCGAATTTGAGAGAGGTAAATCTTTAAAGCATTATCCTCCACTATACTTTTTAGAAGATATTGAGAAAGCTAACTAGTCTCCAGTTATAGATTTCATTTGGATCGCCCTACTTAGGTTTGAATTTTGTATTATCTTTAATCATATATCTGTTTACATGGACTTAGAATCGAAAGATTCATTAAAACTTTATGAAGATCTTTATAAATTTCCAAATATATTTATAAATTTTATAATGAGAACCATTATAACTCAGGGCCTTATTGTTAGACATGCAAAAGAAAACCACACAAATTTCAATGATTATGATAAATTGGTTAGAAAAGGCTTGTTAGTATTGTGAAACATAGATAGGAACAACACTCAAGAACTTTTGAGAGTAATATTACATCAAGTATATCTTCTTTAAATTTGAAAAACAACTCATTCTCATGAACAAAACCCTAGAGAATATTCAACACTTCACCAAAAACATATTACCTTAATTTTTATTGGTTTGATCATTATTGCAACCATTCAAGGAGTAAAAAAATTCTATAGATACTCTTATCACCAATCTTAATCTTGTGAAGATGGGATTTACTTGAGCTCCTCTAGTTAACATTTCAAAAAAAATAGTAATTTTTTTAGTAAAGAAATAAATTATTAACATCAATAGACATTCTTACAATCCTAGCCATATAGGGGTCAACCATTCATATACATAAAAATACAATTGCAAATCTTAGGGTAATCTATATTTTAAATCATGACCCTTAAATATGTAAAGTATAAATTTGTTTAAAATTAGCTATCACCACCATCCATCCAAATAGATTTTAGCATTTTTAGGAATGAGGCTAATGGTTTTGCAATTATTAATGGCTTCATCTATGAAAATTATGTGGCATGTTTACCCTTCCTTAGGCAAGTCTAGAGCCACTACCTTTTACGATCATCGCTTAATGCCTCCTTTGCCTTTTAAAAATGTATTTTTTATTAAAAATATTAAAATTATTGTTTTTAATATTATTTTTTAAATTTTTAAATTTTTATTATTACAAATTCTTAAATATAAAATAAATATATTGTATAATATAAGTTAATTAGTATAAAAAATAATAAATATCATATATGATAAATAATCTAATAATATAATTACTAATATAGTATAATACAATACAACAAAATATAATAAAATATAACATATAACTTTATTATAACTAAATGTTTTACTGTAAATATGACAAATAATAATATTACATTATATTATGAACATTAAAATAAATATTATTTCATTTTTTGATAAAATATATTAATATCAAAGTAGACAACTGAATGATACAAAAATGTCATTAGAGACATAACTGCCAAACCATCTGTATACACCATGACTGAAGTTAGACCATATCCAGTATGTCAAAAGGGACACAATATCCAAATTTTCACTATCAAAATTTTTAAACTGTACAAATTATGCAATATAAACATAGTATACTATCCTGAAAACTACGCTGAACTAAACATACATTAAATGTTTATATATCCATAGCCAACCCTTCTATATGTCAAAAGAGACATCAAAGCCAAACTTTCACCATCAATTTTTTTTTAATCAATACAAACTCAGTAATATGAACAGAGTATATTACCCTGAAAACTACTCTTGACTGATCATACATTATATGTCTATAGAACCATGGCCAGACCTTCTATATGCCAATGAAACCCGACTACTTAAGAACCCATCATCGAGACACATTCCTTAGCAATTTGAGAATATTTAAGCACCACTGGATGTCGTCCAAAAAGTCAGCCTTGAAATAGAGAGTCCATCATATTACACCACTAAAACTGAATCTTTAACTAGTATTTGATACCCAGATTTCAAAAGCTAAAAAGGAATTAGAGCGACACAACCTTATGCCACACAGGAAGTCTCAACGACCTCCTCCACCATTTGATATTTTCTTTGGTCTTGTTATTTTGCTAATGGTCCTGCCTCCTATTCTGCATTTAGCCTCACTCTTTAAATGGGCCGATATGGAGAGGCCAAAGGTTTGTGCTTGAGCAGATTAATGAGTGTAGGCGAGCCTTCAAGATCCATATGAGATATTATGTTTTCATCTTTGCGCGCACGCGCGCATACACATACACATATATATAATGTGAATATGCCTAGGTGTTACACATACTTCTCAACTCATGATTTGATATGACATCTCTTAAAACAAATAAAATCCCTCAAGGAAGCTTAGTCATCAAATTGAAAACCTATACATATTTCACCACCATTTGATTAGAGAATCTCAAAGTTGAAACTCGAATGATTTTGCCCTTTCCAATTCTTTGGTCAGGAGTGTATCACTTCCCATAATTTCTCTACCACCAACCTTTTAAACTAATTCCTCTAAATCGAAGGAATGATGGTCTTCTAATGTTATATAATATAATATAGTATAAAAATATAAAGTTATTTGATTAAAGTGTGAAATTGATATAATTAAATGATATATATTTTTAAAAGATATTTATTAATGTTCGTTATACAAATTTCTTAAAGATATATATGCTATATTTAAAAAAACAAGGAGAAAAAATTTATTGAGTCAAAAATAATAGCAAAAAGAAAATACTCACAAGTCCATAAGAGAGAACAGATCTAGAAACACCAGTAATGAGCAACCCCTAAAGGGTCACCACTAACCTGTTATGTCCTCCCTAACAATCTTCTCTAGATCCTGAGTATACTTTGTGAGTAATTGACCTCAATTTCTAACATTCCAACCATCTAATCCTTCATAAGTCCACTTTACCAAACAATCTCCTATCCTATTCCACATATATTTGCTAGTTTTATATAAAGTAATCTAGCTTAATTTAAAAATAAAAATAAAATTTATCTTATATTTAATTAGTAAGATTCAATAAATGAGTAGTAATTAATGTAATAATTAAATGAGAAGAGTTAGATATTTAGTTCTAATATTGATAATAACCAACCTAAATATAATTTTTTATTTTTATTTATCTTTATATATATTTTTATTCTACATATATTAAAAATAAAATAAGTAAAAATATATACATATAATTTTGTATTTATTATACAAAATCATATCATTTACTCCTTACAATAACTACTAAACTAAAACCAAAATGACATTAATTTATAAATTCAATGTTAGAGCTTCTAAGAAACCAACTCAATCTTTTGAGAATTTTCCTTTAAAATTCCCCATCAAATCTAATATTCTTGTTTGGGCGTTCATTACACCACCACATGTAAAGTTCTTGGTTCACCTTGATAAGGAAATTGTACCATTGGTAGACATTATTCGCTAATCAAATCAACCCTTTTTACTTTATTCTCCAATAGGGCAGTTATAAGATGAAAAACAAATGTTGCTCTTCGCTTGTATGAGAAGGCACAACGATGAGTAAGTGTGGTCCTTGCCACTTACGTAGCTTTATTTTGATGGTTTCAACTTACCATGAAATTTAATAGACACCAACAAGAAAGCGGAGGTAAATGGGAAGGAGAATGCAAATATTCATATTATCGTACTATTTCATAGTATGTTGTGAATTGGTAATGTAACACTTTATAGAGTTTGGTTACTAATATATTCAATTAAAGACTATGTATATTGAAGTTTATGTATGTTAAGATGCTATGTGATGCCATGAAGAACAATGTTTTTGGTCTTACATATTTTCTAGAGTCACATACTCTCCTTGTGTTTTGTTCCTTTTGGTTACAACACATTTTTCATAAAAATTTTTTACCCATAGCTAGGCTTGTAAACCATTGGTGAACCCACCCACCAAATACAAAATTTATGGTTGTATTATGTTCCAATCAAATAAAATTATAATAGCATATTTATAATTTTGAAAATTTATTATGTAGTAAATGTCGATATCATATGTTTAGATACAATGATATGCAATTTATTATTTCTTCTTTATATAATTTTAATTTTTTGAGCTATTTCATTACTTTTGTTTGTTAAAACTTTAATTTCAAAATTGAAGTTGCTATATTCATCATCAAATGTAAGGCATTCATGTGGTGATGCATTGAATTGGTATGGGAATGGCAAATCACATATTAATATTTCTTAATTACAATTCACTATATTATGAAGTAGTAAAGGCTAGATCATGAATGTGTCCTAAAGGAAGGTATATAAAATATTTTCTTAAATTTCCTGCCTTTTAAGTGCCTTCATACAATAAGTTTCTTACGCAATGGAGAGAATAAAAGCATAGGTCTAGGATATTCAAAAAATGGGTTTGATGGAGTCATAAAGTTTTAGAATATTATATAAGATGACTTTTATCAACATACTTCATGCACATGCAATTAGAGAGAAATGCCATCCAATATAAGTCAAGAAGTGTAAGTCAATGGACAAGAAACATGGACTATTTAATAGAATGCCTCACGAAAAATCACAATCAAATAATATGCATAAATTGAACCTTTATATTGCTGTCAATTGATTTAAATTATCTTTATTTAGTTACAAGTTAAATATTTTTCATAAATTCTTTTCTAAATTATAATTTTATATTGCTATCAAATTGATTTAAATATCCTAAAAGAACCGTGTCCTTCACGACTACAATGATTATAGGAAACACAAAAAAATGGATTTGTCAAAAGGCTTTAGAACCTTTCACCACAAATGCAATTTGTAGGTGTAAAGCCAAATTTTATGACCTTCACCACCATCCTTCCTTCTTGCTCACCAAAATGAGATCTTTTGAAAAGAGTTTGGACATCCATCAAAGCTTGAATGACAACTCAAGTTTTTGTTAGATGGTGTAGTTACATGCACCCTACCTATGATTAGTATATGTTTCTTGTGGGTATCCTGCAAATACAAGCACCAAAATAAAACAAAAAGAATCATATGTAAAAAAATCAACTTTTCTTTAGATTTGAAATTAGAATGATCAATATTTTGTTATGCACCTTGTGTTGGATATGGATATGAATATACTTGGTATCAATCATATTGAAAACCACCTTAGCCACACAACTCTATGATATATGCCTCTTAGACTACAACACTATAGCTTTGCAAACCCATTTCCAAGTCTTCCATGATTGTGGCCTAGCCTAGATCAAAAACTTCCCATCAAAACATAGACAAGCCTATTTAATTTGCAAGAACAAATACCATATCAATGCAAATATAATTGCAAACTCATCAAATTATAAATTTTCCTTACCACATATTTCGATATGTTAAATTCAAGGGAAAACTTCGGGTGAGTTACATTCAAGGAAAAACTACAAACTCGTCAAATTAAATCTAGTGAGGCTTTTTTAACCTAAATATTCCACTTGTTCTGTTTGTCGAAAATGCCTTGCAACATAATTATTCATCTAAAATTATGAAAGTAAAAGAAAAGTGAAAGTGTGATAGGTTGAATTCATTGTAATTACAAATTGAATTTGTAATTATAAGCTTGAGCCAAAAAAAAATTTTAATCCTAAAAAACAAAATGAATGTTCTATTAGATCCATATAGACATGGACCTTCTTGAATCCTAGGACACTTTGACTTCAAGGTAATATGTGTTTGATATTCAGTCGTAAATCATAAAACAAAATCATTTTTGTTGTTTTCATTAATTTTCATAATTATTATGTCTATGACAATTACACTTATTTGATCTATTCTATTTAACATGTTCCAATAATTGTTACAATACTTATTGGTTTAATATTTAATATTTAATATTTTTTATAATATCGTACTAATAGTTGTAACTTTAAAGATGTTAGTGATTATCATAGCTATCCATGATTGAATGAAATGTATTCAAGAGGAAGCAATCATGAGAGATTATCCGAGAGTGCAAAGTCTCCCAATTAGGATGTTTTAAGTCCAAATCTGTACGAGTCAATTAAAAATAAAAAAGCGATCATGTGACGTTACATCATTGCACCAACAAAATATGACCTAGTGCAAAGTATAAGTCTCATATTTCTATAAGACCTTTTTTGACACCTTAACAAAAAAAACATGTTGATATAGCATCATATTTAATGATGTGACCTTAATTTGAAGTTGCAGTGCCAGACTTCTTGCAAGGAAATGATGAGATTTCTAAAATTGGGCTTGTGAATAGCTGTGCGCTGAAGGTGAGCGTGGGATTGGAAGAGGAGATATGGATCGTTTGCTCTCAGGAGGGAGTCCAAACCGAGACGTCTTTGGGGCTGAGTTCACTGTTGCCACAGCTCATCAAAAATTACATCACGACCGCTCCTGAAGATGGTGTTAATAATATCGTGGAAGGTCTTTTAGAGCGTGTAGTTGGGTACCTGACATTTCTGCCGAGAGTATGCGAAGTTTGTGGTAGCCATCAGTTTTTGGAAGTTTCGTTGAGAAGAAGTTGCAGTTATCTGTGTGAGGCTCGCAGAGAGATATGTCCATGGAATGCTTTACCTTTGACACAGCAAGGGCTTTCCACTTTGCTTATTACAGATGATGTTGGTGATGATGAGGACTAGAATGCATGAGAAGATCTGTTTAATTAATAAAGATTATGCATTTGTTAAGTTTTTGTACCCTGATATTCCATGAAAGAGGTGTCGTGACATGAGAGTGCTGAAAGTAATAGGCATTGTACCCATGGCTAGGCCTATTATTTGTCGGTGACGCTGATGAAATACAAAATGTAGAGCTGTACCCTCTGATGAAATACAAAATGTAGAGCTGTACCCTCATTTATGTAAGTTTTGTTTTAAAGAAAATCATTTGCTGACATTTAAGGGCCTGTTTGTTTGCGGAAGATGGCAGGAATTTGAAAATGGGAATTTGACTTCTGGTACGGTCATATTCTCATTTTGACCCAAAATGAGAATTTGGCAAGATGGCAGAGGTGGAATTTGCCAAATTCTCATTTTGGGTCAAAATGAGAATATGGCCGTACCAAAAGTCAAATTCCTGCCATCTTCCAGCAAACAGGTTCATAATCGATATGACTTATCCCTTTTGCTCGACAATCAAAAAGCAATTTAAAGAAGCAAGAGGAATCTAACTTTATTCTACAGCCATTAAAAATTGGCTTAAAAATTTAACAATTGCAAAATGTTTTCACTTAAAGTATGAACTTTATTTTCATATTAAGTGTTTAATTTTTTTATATAATTTTTTGTTATTCTTGATAGTTTGTCTTAATTCTTTCTCGTTATCTATTAGTAGCTTATATTATTTGTAAATTTGCTTTGTTCAACATTAAAAAAAAAGAATAAAAATGTAAAAGAATTTAGTGGTTTTTTTAAAATTTGTATACTTTTTTTCATAGAATTTAAGACTATATAGAGACAAGCTTACTCTGCTATTGAACCCTTACATCTTATAACTTATTTGCATTATTATAATGAGGTTAGACCTTTTTTCCTCTTTTTCCATGACAATATAACAAGCTGCAACCTTTTATCTTTCTTGATGAGGTGCATTATTATCCCTTAATGAATAAGAGTTTTCTATTGTTTATTCAAAAAATCATATATTTTAATAAAAAATATGGGTAAAAAAAGTCACATCTCAATATTCAAGTGTCATCAAGTTCAAATTAATTACTTATACCACTAAGCGTGGAGGAGGGTCATAGTAATCCATTTATTTTCATACATTGAAAAGTTTTGAGCCATCAAGAATGAGCTACCAACCAACAATCATTGCCAAGTTCTGATTTTCTTCCTTTGCAAGTGGTTGAGTATCATGAGTAGGTGGAATGATTCCTATTGTATGGCATCTAGAAGCCCAATCGTGTTAAGGCTAAGAAGAGGTTAAAGGAAAGTAGGAGAGATAAGATCAATGAACAAACTAATCCCTAATTTTTCTTAAAGGGTTTGAGAAGTATATGATTTAGATCATGACCTCCAAAGTAATTTTATTGTGTCCACCTGGATGTCCATGGGGAGTACAGTAACAATGACAACTATACATGGTCATTATTAATCCAATGTTGTAAAAGAATCTATAGATGTGCCAACTCAATGGCACCTTTGTTTGCTTCACTTGATAATAATAGCCTTCGTAAAAATCAAGCAATGAATGCCAAGAACATAACTAATTAATAGAGTATTATTATTTTTTCTCTTTCCAAATGCTAAAAAGAACTTTTACCATAAAATCATATCAAATTTGGGCAAATTCAATAAGAATCCAAGGAATATATCGTAAGAAAACCATACGTCATGAGAAAAGATTTGATCTGAAAGGCTTAAAATGCCATGAAACTAATTTCAAACTTCCTAAGATCTAGGATAAATCTAGAAAAAAGGTTATTAAGAGTATCCTCTTATCTAGAAAAATGGGCAATCAAGGTTGCTAACTCCTAAGTCAATCAATTTAGTACCACTAAGAATTGAATAAAATAAGCAAAATTAAGAAACTTTGGTTTAGTCTAAAATCTAGATTAGCAAAAATTAGAATATATTAAAAAATTCATCTATTGTTCAATCAAGACACCATGTGAAAATGTAAAGAAACACCAAGCATAACACTTAGACAGGGGTGAAGTGGCATCTCTAGGCACCATTTGAATATTTTCCAGCAAGGTTTGAAATTTTTTGCCCTAATAATGATAAAGCATATTAGGGGACATGAATCAATATTATTTGATATATCTCTAAATATTTTAATATGCTTATAATAAAAATAGTGACATATATTTGTTTATGCTCCTTTAGAAAAAGAAGAGTATTAAACCCAAAATCCTTACAAGCCTAACACCAATAACGTACTTCAACATGCCTCATGCCCTTCGATGGATCTAATAATCCATATAGAACACAAAGAGTGTTAGAATTTAATCTTTCCTTGGTAAATATGTAAGGATAAACCAAGGTATCTTATTGTTTTTGTTCTCTAGTCCAAGTGGGAGGACATGTCATATTTGTAATTTCTTTTATTAAGGAAAATAGATATTCCTCCTTATGAAGAATCTCACACTTGTCTCACACACTAGTGATATGTGGCATACATAGAAATGGGAGTTACAATGTAACTCCTTTCTCACATCTCTATTAAAAGAGATGGCTCTCCTTCTCTCTTCACATGAGATACTTCTTATTCTTGAACATTATTGTATGAGCTAAGCTCTCACTCTCACTCACTCTCTTATTCTTAGGCATTTTTGCCACATTCATTATATCACAGGGGTTTTTTTATGCTTTTCCCCCTTCAAAATATTGTCTCCTTTGTTGCCTTGCTCTTTGGTGAATGCTCCTAGTTTTGTGATTATTCATGGTAAATCTTCTTTTCCTTGCTCATTGCATTAAACAATTTCCTATCTCTCTATATTTTGTTATTATTTTAACAAAGAGCTAATCCTTGGTATTAAATCAAAATAAACCTGCAAGCCCACACATGTACATTATGCTTGGCCCATCTACCATGCGAGCTTACATGATGGAAATTGTAATTTAAAAAAACATAAAAAAAACCTTAAATTTTCCCTTGATAATTAATATGGTTAACCACCATATTTAGTTGAAAACTAGCTTAAATAAAATAATAATGGTGATAACTAAAAGTCAATAAAATTTATTGTAAACTCTTTTTTCTAATCAAGAAAATTGAAATTAGAGGTGATAAATAGATGTAACACTAACCTTACTAAAGCCTAATACTTAGTAGAATTTTCCAACTGCGAGAATCAAATTGTACAATGTCATATGCATGTTGGACCCCCATGGGTTCAACTAAAATAAATCATTTTCAATCAATACCCCTTGGATTTCCAACAAAAAAAAGAGCTATGGATTTTGAGGGTGAATCAAGAAATGAGTTTGTGCCAAAATCATGGAATTTAATTTTTTATTGGGCCTTTTTAGGCCTGCCTACAGTCACACACACATTAAAAATGCATCAAAACTTGTTTTAGAGTCGTGAAACTAAACAAGCTTACTTACAATCATCTTAGAAAACTTCTTGCCAAACAAATACCTATGGTGATCATCAAGGTGGAAGATTTTATTTGCCAAAGAGGAGAGGTCGGGTTGTTGCACTAGAGCTTGGGCATCGAGTTGCTTCACAATCTATGTATCAATTAATTGCAAACTTTAAATTATGGAAAGTAGATACAATGAATAAGAGTACTTAGTTCAATGATTGAAGAATGTGCTTCGATGATAAATATTTTGGAATCAAACACTATTTTAAAAACATATAATTTATTTGTTAGAGAATGTCTCAAACCTTGTGTTAAATGTGTGCTCTAGTCCTCTTAAGTTTGGGTTTGGGAGTCTACACAATATAATTATCCTCTACTATTGAATTGAATGATTTTTTGTTACTTTGTTTCTTTCTCATAAACGATCATTGGTGATATGGAGAAACACTTTAGAAATTTTGTTATGTCATATGGAGATATCATTATGTCACTTGAAGATGAGTTATATAATGTTTCATAAGGAGACAACTTCTAAATTCAGATATGTGAGATGAATGCTAATTAATTCTCTTAAATTTTACTACATAATATTAAATTTTTTTAAAATGTGTTATTAAGCAATTAAAGATAGGAACGTAGAAAGATTTTATGAACTAAAATTTGAATATAAATTTTGAAATAGAAAGACTCAAATACATGACCTTCAAAACTAAACTTATGTAATTAAATGAACAAATTTAGACGTTCAATAACTATATCCAAACAAGAGACGCAACGTGTCAAAGTTTCTGCCATTTGTTTAATGCATATAGTGAAGTTGAGGTGATATGAGTGGATTGATGCTTTTTTTAAAAAAAAATTCCAGAATTATCGTTGTTGAATTTTGTGTGAGAAGTTTGGTTTGAAGACTATTAATTTGTAGTGGACATAATTAAACTATTAAAAATTAAGTAGATGTGCTAGTAATGCATTGTGCATTGTGTTGTATCTTTAAAAACACATTTAGCTTAATTGTGTTTTTCACTGCATTACAAAATTGTTGAGAAGAATTATTTAACATAAGTGTGTTGTAGCATAAACATGAGGTTTTAATTAAAGATAAATTACAGTCAATTGTTGAGCAGTTTGTAGAATGACATACTGATTTTGATAATTTGGAAAGCGCAGAGGTAAGAGAAATGTAAGTATAGAGAAGAGTTATTTTAAGAGGTAGTGTAATAATAGTATAATTAGCAGCTATTAAAGCCAATAACATTTAACAACAAGAAGAAGAAAAGTGTTAATAAGATGTTAAGAGGTAGTGTTAGAATAGTAAAATTAGCAGCTATTAGCAAAGCCAATAACATTTAACAACAAGAAGAAGAAGAATAGTGTTGATGTAAAATAGGGCTATCTTATGAATTTAAACTTTGAAGGGAAGCATGGCCTATTTGGAGTTGTACGAAATCTACTTCCACATGGGTGGTATCTGACTGATGGCTCTGATTGGGTTTGTATCCTCTAGAACTTGAACAATGATTGTGTAAGTCTTAGCCAATAATGTAGAAATATTGTAGCAAAAAAAGAGAACCAAAAGAATATAAATTTTAAAAATAAAGAAGTGAAAATAAATAATGAATTGTAATTATTTCTACTGAATTAAATTTATGTGCAGAGATTTATATGGTTTGAAAGACTTTGAAAGACATGTTTGCAAAAGCAATGGACAAGAAGGTAAGTCGTGAACCCAAAAAATATGAGACCAATGGAACAGGGGTGCTTGTACAGTCTGTGAGAGTTCTAGATGAGCTCTTAAAGGTCTCCGTGGAGAAGGTGACTTCACCTGCAAGAAATGGATTAAGCTTTGTGAATGCTGAGGTGCTTTTAGATGTTGAAACATTTAAAGTGGGTAGAAGTTATAATTAATGACCAATGGAATAGGGGTGCTTGTACCTTTATGCACTTGTTTGTAATTTATTTATCTAAGGTATTGTCAGTTTACTGTTGCAAAGATAGCTTGTTCATCCTGTGGTTGGCTATAAAAAAAAAAATGAATTGCGATTATCTGAATACTTTGAATTTAGCTTCTGTAGAGCATAGAGTTTTGATCAATAAAATTACATGAACAATATAGATAAGTTTAATGTGGATGTGCATATGTGAAAGAGAGCATAATGCATTTAAAATATAAATCTGAAGTGTCTGATATATGAAAGATTGTAGAAGAATAAAAGATAAATGGAGCAGGGCAGAGGTCAAAAAAATAGGATATGTAGTTATTAAATAATATATGGAAAGCACTAAATATTGTTAATGAATTTCTTGCACTACAAAATTCTTAAAATTATAATTAAACTTAAACATTAATGGAAAGATTGTATTCACATGCATCAAGAACAATTGATGACAGTTATGTTTAAATGGCATGCCTTTAAGAAAGAAAAAATAGTTGTTGATGGTGTCATAGTTGAGCTTGTGAACAAGATTATGTCTTATAAATGAAATCTAGTAAAACAAAGATGCTATTATTCCATGGCTTACAAAGATGAAACTATCATACTACTTTCATTAAATAAGCTCAGCTCTTCTAAATGGTTCAGTTTTAGACATGTTTATAGTCAGTGGTTTTATTGACTTAGTGAAAATTAAAACATTAAAACAAAGGAGGAATATTGATTGTTTGATACAAAAGGGTCCAAACTTTATCTTGAAGCCATCACATCATACAATGCCTATTATGACACTAAGAGGGCTCCTCAAGGTGTTGGGAAACCTACATTCACAGTGGTATATAGTTGTTAATAGGGGTAGGTTTACATATCATAAGCTTGGAAATATAACCGTAGGAGAAAAAAGAACTAGCTCAAACATGAAAACATTATGGTCCTTTATATGATATTCCTCCTCCAGCCAAATTAAGAGCACTAATTGCTAAAGAATTCCAAATAATCATAGATTCTTCTATCAGATTATATAGTTAATGAACTTAAAAAAAGGTAACCGGGATAGCTCATCGTACCATACAAATGTCTTGCATGACGCTCATTTCTTCTGAACTTTTAAAATAACATGTGGTTCCCTTTATCAACACAATATCCTAGCAAATTCACAAGATTTTTGTCATGTAACCTTCAAATAGAAAAACCTGCAACAAACTAATTGATAGCTTTCAACCTATAAATGATTAAAATACATATTATGTGTACTACAAGTGAAAGGCTTGGAACAAAGAGAATGCAAAAAAGGAATAAACATTTATTTCCTAATTTTATATTATAAAATATATAGTAGGTTATAAGCATATCATATATTGATTTACAAGGTGACTCGGATTTTAGTCTAAATAGACTATGTTAAACATGCACCCGAGAAAAGAAATATGGCATGTATTTTAACTAAGAATGACAATATATAAGATGTTACTCTAGGAATGTTTTCTTTTAAGAAATACTAAAATACCAAGTAAGTAAGCTTAGTTCTGATCAGTAAATACATGGTTGAATTAGTGAAGATGAGAGTTGATGGAAACATATATGGTATGATACATGGATACAGTGCATCTAGAAGATTCCCATATAGATATGGCAATTATAAATACATATTTATACACAATTATTTATACATGTAAGTGTATGTGGATTCATTGGCTTCATAGGCTTGTAGAGTGATTTCCAGTAAATGTTTGAGCTCTAGTGATACAAAAATATCTTCCATCCCAAGCACTACCCATTCAATCAAGATCTTTATGTGTGATGCAAAAATCTCACTCGTTCTATTCACCAACTAGCACTGGAAAACTATTTGGGAACTAATACAAATAGAACTCCCTAGGTCTATACAAACACAGCTTAGGGTTTTATCTCTAAATACAACAACACAACCACAAGAAGAGTATCAAAATTAGGGCCAAATTTTACTCCATTAAATCATCATAAAGTACCAAAATTAGGGCCAATTTTCACTATTCACCTCTGTAGGATTGGTTGAAATAGCTTCCCTTTACATGGAAATCATGGAGTTTTTTGTCCTTATTGTCAACCATGAACACATGAACTGTCGTTTTCAATTGAAACACCGACGGTTTCTTTGCAGCAAAGAGAAAACTTTGCTCATCAAAATTGTAGCTCTTGAAAGCCTCCCATTGGTCGTTCATTGAAAATGTCTATAATACAACGAGATCAAACCCTGAAATTTAATTCACTAACATTAATTAGGGTTTGATTTTACATTTTGTTTTATGGTGAGTAGGGGATTTCTGGTAGCGTCCTGCAGATTGCAACAGTTGTGGAGGTTGAGTACTTTCCAAAAACAAAGTAGGAACTTCTGGAAAGAAGGCAAGAGCTTCTAGAAAAAATGCTTGTTGCTCTACAGATATAGCCCAACTAAGAAATGAATGGAAAAGAAATAAAACTACCAAGATTCGAACCTGCAACCTATTTCAACAAATTTTGAGAGAAATCTATGTCGGGTGAAAATTACAGAGGATAGAATGTATGTATAAATATTAATTATATTTATAAATGTAGGGGAATCTCTCCTTAATTTCAGCTCCATTATCTTGACAATAAATTAAAAAAAAAACACTGAAAATTAGGGCCTTCTAGCTATTAAATTGATGAGTTGTTATGCATGTATGCAAAATCTATTATTAGAGACCACGCGTCTAACTACTTCACACAATGCAACCTACTCCCAAGGAAAGACATCCTAAGGCTAATTGAACAAAAGAACAAACTAGAAATTCCATGAGACAAGTGATGCTAAAAAGCACTGTCTCAAATTATCGTCGTGAGGAGCTTTGTGAGCCATCTACAGAGTATACCTATGTCCAAATGCAAATAGAAAAATCTAGAATTCCCTGAGAAGCAACTGCCCATGCCCTGTTATAAATGCACTCTCTGCAATATGCAGAGAAAAGGAGGACAGACATTAAGAACATTTAATGCAAAGTCCTCCGTTATAGTATTTTTTTCCTAATTTTTATTTCAAAAATTAATTTTTCTCCCTACCTTTTTTTAATTTTAAAAAAAAGTCAAAATTATAAACTATACAACAACTTTAGAACTCAAAATAATTCTAAAATCTGATTGGTTAGATTAATTGCATTTTAGCATGTAATGAATGAAATAGTTTACCTGCCTATGAAAGAACTAATAAACATAAAAATATCTGCAATACATACATACATAAATCAGAAAATTTATTCCTTACAAAAACTACAAAACTTAAAAACAGAACAACATAAATTTATAAATTATTAGAATGCCAACTCAATCGAATTTTCCTCAAAAATATTGCCGACCAAAGCCTATATTCTTGTTTGGGCGTTCATTTCACCACCTCGAAGAAAGAGCTTGGTTAGCCTAGACAAGGTAAACTCACCATTGGTGGATGGTATTCGCTACTTACGTCAACCATTTTTACTTTATTACATTGTCAAATGTGGTGGGCCTTGCCATTTAGTATTCTCGAGGTAGCACTTACGTCAACTATTCACGACACTACACGGGCATAATATTTTTATTTAGTGGTAGGCTATGCCATTGTTCTGAACCGACATCTGGAAGTTAGATCTTCAAATCTACGAACACCATACACTAGCACTTACATTTATTAGAGTTTTAGTGGGTTTCTCAATATTGTGTATTAACTAAAACTAGCATTCCTATCTTGGTGTGCAATAGGTATGCCAAAGATATGTGAAGGGTAGTATAAAATGTGTATTTTTGTAAATTTTGTAGAGTTTGTGAGATTACTGTTCATGTGCCTAGTCCATGCTTCCAATTTGTGTATATCCTATACTTATTGCATTCCAGAAAATGACACCTATTTGAAACATTATGCCAAATAGTTCACGCACTGTTCCTATCCTTCCACAATTTTGCAAGCATATATAATAGAGCATTTTCATTTATAAAATCTGACAAGAAAGCCTATTTTATCAAGCTTTGATGGATTGAAACTTGTCGCGGTGACACATTATTTATATATTTGTATTCAATCTTATATTATAGTATTTTATATATATATATATATATATATATATATATATATATATATATATATATATATATATATATATATATATATATATATATATATATATATATATATATATAATATTTTCATTAAAAATATTTGAATAATATTATTAAATAATAAACTTATTAAGTAATAGATAAGTAAATAAATAAATCTATTTTTTAAAATTTATTTGAATAAAATATTAGTAAAATATATAAAAATAAAATATTGAAAACAAAAATTTAAAAGTTACAATTTTAACTTTTTATGTCAATCATTTGTATGGTGGGTGAGTTGTGTGCTAAAAAATTATTCATTATTTTTGTATTAAAAATGGTAAGAAAAATGCAATTGACACCGAGAGAAATTATGCAGAGTGGATGGACTTTTACTTTTCTCCACAATGCGAGGCCACGTTTGGAATTGCAATGGTTAATTGTCCTATTTCTCCCATCCTCACAATTAATTTGAGTGGTACAAGGTGAAAAGAATCGTTGAGATGTCTGACAACGTGTTGCTCCGTACTGTCAAACATGTTGAGCTTACCATTAGCTGATCGGATGAATGGGCCAAATGATTTGAATCATCTTGCATTCCTTTACAACACTACCCACCATGAGATGGAAATATCAGGTCGATGCGTTTCATTATATGAAACACCTTTGACTTTAATTTTCACAATTTTTACTTATTTTAATTTTCATTAAAAAAATTAATCTCAAATAGAATTCTTGATTATTATTATTATTTAAAAAATTAAATAAATTCTATTTATTTTTTACCTTTAATTTTAATTATCATTCCTACTTTTATTTTAATCATAATTTTTACTTATTTTAATTTTCAAAAAAAAAATTTATTAACTTCAAATAAACTAAAATTTAAGCACCAACGTAAGATATAAAACAAAAAGCTTAAAAAGAACGAAGATGCATTAAATTTGTATTAATTTATTTTTACATTTGATTTTACCAATTTTCAAATGGACTTTTCTTATGCAAATGACGTGTACTATCCACGGTGTGTCTTAGAGAGTTGAGATCACTCTCTAAGAATATTTGACAGTCATATTCAAGTTATTTATAATGTCTTATAATAGAATTTATTGTACATGGAAAAAAAATCATTGCAATGGGGACATATGGGTCAAAGTTTAAGATGAATAAAAATTTATGGGGTATATAATTTTTATTGCATGTCAAAATACAACAAAATAAATCATTGGAATACTCATGAAAATGATACATGGAAGGATGTTGACTTTAAGCACTATCTTGCAATGACCACTCCATCTAGACATTGAAAAGCATATAAGAGAATATTCTAATAAATACCTTGTGTTAAGATTTTAAAATTGGACATAATTATAACCACTAAACTAACTATGTAAAAAAGGGATAAAAGTAAAAGAACAAATTGCTTCTACATAGAAAGATAAAGCTATTTTTCTAGTATATAAATTGTAAGATTTTCTTTGATAAAATTGAAATAAGACCACACTTGGGACAAAAATATGGTATCCTCTAAAATGAAAAATAATACTAGATCTATCATTGATTATTGTCGTTAGAAATTTACTATTATAATAGTCATCAAATTTATTACTAATGATTAGAATATACCCCTTCAATTGGTTTTATATAAAGGATGTTGAAATTAAAGAAAATATAGAATTATGTGGAGCTACCAAATTATGTAATTAATTCATATTTAATTATTAAAGGAAAACTCATATGCATTGCAACTAAGAAGAATTCAAGGAATATTTCAACTTGAACTAATGAAAGTAGTATAACTTTGCATCACATAATCTAAAATATTTGAATGTCTAATTATTAGTTCCTACTTACGACAGGGAAATTTATGCATTTGTTAGGGTCGTGATATGCAATTTCTTTGACCAATAAAATTTTAGAATTTATCCAACTCTAAAGTATGTAATATAGTTTGTTATTTTTTTTTATTTTTTTAAAGTTAGAAAATGGCTATTTATTTGAGCTTGTATTGTCTCTCACAAAAAAATGTAAGTAAAAAAATCAATTTTCGAAATCAAAACTAGAAGGAAATTAAAAAATTCAAAGCATAGTTGAGTGCTTTTGGCACAAATATCATCAAATGAAAGGTTGTTGGTCCCTTTGCAATAAAATGTGCATTAATAAAAGACTTGTACGACTTCTTATATGGATCATTTGCTGCATTTTCTTTATCAATATTCTCAAGAGAACATCATTTTCACACCATCTCCATTCTGAAATTCATGTTCTTGAGAATAATGACTATTTGTGGCTATTGATAGAGCTCTGCTCTTGCAGAGATCTTTGGAAGAGATCTTTTTAATGGGAAAACATCACATCAAATATTTTCTATTGTTTTTGTTGCTTTCTTTCTAGATTTTTGTATTTTGTTAACCCATTTACGAACATTAACTGTAACTAATTGGGTCTTTTTTTTATCCTATTGACAGACATGAGCAGAAGAAGAAGGAAATATTTATCATCAGTAAGATTTTCTTTTATTTGAGCTTTTGGATGTTTATTAATTTTGTGAACAACCAATACCTTCTATGTTATTTGGGGCTTTAGCTATTTTCCTGGTATTTTTTGTTAGGAATAGTCCCAAGAGATAACTGAGGGGCGGGGGGGGGGGGGCGCAGGGGAGTGAATCAGTTATCTCAAAGATTCAATTCTTTATCCAAATTAGTACATAAGAACATTGAGCATAACCACAATAAGATAACACTTAACACAACACTAGAATTTTGGTTACGGGGAAACCCAAATAGGTAAAAACCCCGATGGGAATTAGCACCCAATATAAACTGCACTAGAGTATAATGATCCTTGTTAGAAGATCTTACAATCCTGTTAGGAGTTTATCTTTACAATCCATGAAGTACAATGACCTAGTCAAAGGTCGGACCCTGTTAGGAGTCTTGAATAAATAACCCTGTTAAAGGTGAGGGACACATTGTCTGAGAGCACACTACTCAAATGGTGAAGGTTGCAACCTTCTACACAATAGATGTACACTATATCTGGTTCTTGGTGAACTGTGAATTAGACCTGTTGTCTTGATCAGTTCCAATGAATAGCATACACTCTCTTCTTCTTCACATAGATCTTCAACTAATGATTGATATGGCTTTACTAGCTCAATACTTTTGCACCTTCTTACACTGCTTCCATAATTCACAATCAGCAATCACAACTGACTGACTATAAGTAGCCTTCTCCAAAATATATAATCAAGTCAGCCTGTTAGAACCTTCTTTAATCATATTAGAGAAATAATACAACTCTCCAACAACAAATCCAATGGCTATTCTAAGCACGCAACACAAATAGGACCATGCAACCCAATACGAGTAGACGTGTCGCTTCACACTGCCGGCTCCACCAAATTACCTCAAAATTTACTCTCAAGTTGAAATACATTATGCGCTCTTAACCAAACAACCTTAGCTCATAACCAAACACGCATACCATAATGATAGGCGCAACCATAGAAACTGTCATGCCCCGCAAGGGAACCAGGGAAATGCACAAAGGTTTACTTTGTAAAAGAAAACCTAAGTAGAGTTTTACGAAAAATTTTGAACTTTTAAAGTTTGCAAATAAACAAAACATATTCTAACTTCTTTCCAAGGTTCCCTTAAATGTAAATGTATAAATTATTAAAAACTGAAAAACTATTAACAACATTTACTAACCATACAAATTCCATTTCAAGTCCTTTATTGGAAAATACTTAAACACATTCATAGTTAATTTCTATCTAAAGATCAATTACTATAATTCCATTTCATCTAACTAACATATTGCAATAGTACAACAAGTGATTCATCAACATTGTACATAACTTGATACATAACAAGATTACATCTTTCCATTAAATAAACATCCCATATAACCCTTTTCCTACGTCTACCCATTATTACATCATTTGAAAATTACATTACATTTAAACTCCTCATAGGAGAATACATAAGTTTACAACAACATGAATAAGTACAGGTCTTCATTCTTCAACAGGTGCACAGACAAATATGAATCTTCAGTTGTTTACATCTGCACCAGATACCTCGATAGAAAGATTTTTCCACCCAACCATGTGAAACTGGTAAAGTTTCACCCCCCGTGCTAGGAGATAAACACCAAGCTCACAAAGAAGGGACTTACTAGGTTGTACCAAAAGGGTTGGATAACATTTCACACAAGTAAAGTACATTTCACAAGGGATTCTAAGGTTTGGGTAGGAAATTCTAAGCAACAACCTAAGTGAGTGTCATCGCATAGCCCTCACCCCTTGGGTTGTCCTGGTACTAGCCACACTGGGCCCCGGCCCCCAAGTAGGCACATGCGGAATCGAATGCCTTTCGTACAGACAAGTGCCATTTGATTTGTACCTACGCATAGGTACCTTCTCCCACTCCCATCCATAGCCTGTCCTAGCGCTAATGGCATGGGCGAGGCACAATTTAATCTTTTTAATGTTTTGAACCCATCCCTTAAATTTTATTAGGTTATCACTTGGTTAACTAACTCATCAGTCGGTTATCCTGGTCTAGCCACTTTAGGGCCCCGGCCCCGTACTGAGAGCCACTCACTTAGGGGTTCCTAGGTTTCCTACCCTAACCTATTCCCGTTAGGTTTTCCTAGAAAACCACTAACATGTTCAACAGACCTACCTAGGACGCTTAGGAGATCCTAAAGTTTAGCAGGTTTGATTGTTGATAAGTTAGAAAGCAAAAGGGTTTTGTTTTCAATTTTCTAGTCCCCACTTAACATTTATCTAAGTAGAAAAAGAGTTTTCACTATAAATTGCAAATAAGATAAATATGACTTACTCGCTACATCTAGTTCCT